>OY283142.1:0-658537 GCA_958299785.1 Medicago lupulina | reverse complement strand
AAACCATATTGAGGTGTTATTCTCGAGCGATTTCTGGCAGTGCAGCCTTTAATCGTACAGAAAGAATCTGGGCTGTTTTATCCTGGAGACGCCACGGTTGATAGTCTACCTTGCACAACTTGGGTAGTGCCGTGAAACGTCTTAAAGAAAGCGACCTGGTCGTAACTCACCCCGGTAATAGTTTCAAAGCTCTCTCGTAATTTTAAAAATCCAAAAACAACAATATCATATCCCCTTCTCCTGCATACAGCCAAACGAATTAATATCTAAACATTGGTAAATGAAGAAGTATTGAATCACTACTACTAGAAGAAATAACAGGGATTCAACACAACTAAGAGCAGAGGTAGGAATGTAAATAGATTAATTTTGTTTTTTTGAAAGAAAGATTAAGTTGAGTTACGCTTAGTAACTCATTTAAGTGAATAGGAAATAAATAAGTAGATCCACATAGACCACACCAGGTGATGATTACATTGCATTACACCACCAATTTAATTGCTTCCCTGTGCAATTATACACCGATGTCCTTAACTTCAAATGGAATGGATTAATTCATGTGGAACCTATGAGAAATGAAACTACAGTATGCCTTAATCATCACACATGGAATCCAATATCGCGACTTTAAACGGTAAAAACACACACTTTACTCCTAACTGTCACTTTCATTCCTATTCTTAAAGTTTAGGACTACTATAATTTAATGAGAAAGAAAAATGTCATAAGGGTGGGTATTGTATGTGTTCGGATGATATAATTTAATTTGTGACGTAACAAACAAGGTTTTGAGGGTTTATGACGTGTTTAATACATTTTTGGTAGATTGCTTTTGATTATAGTTATAGTTTAGGATGATGGTGGTTATAAATATTTTGCATTTATCTTCATTTTCCTTGCCTTCCTCTGTTAAATTGGTATCAATCAAAATTATTTATTTGTTTTTAGTATCTATAATAAAAGATAAATAAATTGTTTCGATTAGTGTCAACTCAGTAGGAATAACTCTAGTTATATTTTGTTGATGGGTAATATATTTTTCACATTTGTGTACATTCTCATTTGTGAATGATGTATTCAACATTAACTTTTTATTTTCTCAAAAAAATAACATAAACTTTTTATATTCTAATGTAAATTAATGGTATTAATTATACTTTTTTTTTTGTTTGTGTCAAAACAAAATTAAGCTATGTTTGTAAACAAATTAATAAATACATAAAAATTGAAAGGGAGGTCATACTATGGATTTTTTTTTTAAAATGTTGAGAGTTGTTTGAAACACATATTTGCCAAACTCTCAATTAATTCACTTAAAATTTGATCTTTTTTACTATACAAGATTGTTTTTTTAATCAAGCAATCAAGTGACTAAAATTTAACTTTGACATTAGAACTCTATCCCTACATATTACAATGGATTATCTCTATACTAATTGATAGTTTTGAATTTGTGTAAAACAATGATGAGGTAAGCAGAGTAGTAGTACCATATACATAGTCCATACTACTAGTACCCGAGGGTAATTAAATTCCAGCATGGCATTGATGAGAGGATGGAGGACCCATTGAGGTGAGAATCATTTAATAAGTTCACATGCCACTAATCCTATCACAAAACACGAAACACACACACTAGATAGATAGTGACGTGTTTGGCTATTTCATGATCCACCGCATTCAAAATTAAATATGAGTCGTTGAATCTCATTTAATTCAATTCATTTCTATTGGCCTTTTGAATAAGGGAAGTTACCACTCTACTTATAATCAATAAATGTTACCCACTTCCTTTCATTCAGAGGACCATCACATTTAATTTTTTTTGGACCACCTCCCTCGGTACTGTACCCTGACATGTCACGGATAATATTAATTCCTACCATTATCATAATATCATTCAAAAATCTTATGCCACCAATTATCTCCCAAAAATGTCTTCTTCTCCTTCCTCTTCCTCTTCTTCCAAATCTCCTCCTTTAATCCCTTCACGCCATTCTCCTCAATTCACACCAGTTAGTAACATTTTTTTTCATACTTTCTAGCTAGTACTAGTACTATAAATATATCATAAGGTTTATTTTATTTTATTTTATGTTTTTATCATATGGTATGTTATATTAATGAAATAAAATATGCAGATTCAAGAGGAACATGAATTTGATGAATACAACAACAGTGAAAACAGAAGCCAAAGTAGAAGAACAACACCAACAAGTGTTTCAACTCCAAAGCATAATCATCCACCAACACCAATCATCAACAAAACCACAAAACCAAATCACAAGAAAAAACGTTCTGAAACTGAACTAGAAGATGGTTCTGTTTCATGCAATAAATGCAGACCTCATTCACGTGACAAAATCTTCATCCTTCCCTTTGATCATTCTTCCAACAACAACAGTAACAGTAAGTATTCATCTTTGTTGCAAAGTCCAAATGGGATTTTCAAATCCATTGTTTCAAAGCTAACAAGAAAAAGTCCAATGTCAACATCAACAACAAACAATAATGAAGAACAATGGAAAATGGCAGTGGCTGAACTTTCTCATAAGCTTGTTCATGCCACAAGAAAAAGAGATGAAGCTCTTCAAGAAGCTTCAAGGCTCATGAACTCAATGTCTGAATTAGAGAAAAAGTTGAACAAGCTTGAAATTTATTGTCACACTTTGAAATCTGGTCTTGAAGAATGTAACATTGGTTCCTCTAATGTTGCTCAGAAGAATTTTCATCATCATGTTCAAGACAATGACAACGTTGTACAACATTTCTTGGTGGCTGTTTCTGAAGCAAGATCATCAGTGAGACTTCTAAGTCGTTCTTTAACAATGCAACTTAGACACACAGGAAGCAAAGTGTATGAAAAAGTTTCTTTACTTTTGCAACCTTATGATATAAAAATATCTTTTTCAAAGAATCCAAGAAGTTTGCTTTTTTACTTGGAAGCACTTTTGAACAAGACATTTTTTGAGGATTTTGAGTCAATAGGGTTTCAAAAGAATGCTTGTAATAGGATATTGAACCCAATGGAAAGATGTGAATCAAGTTTTGCTTCATTCAACATGATTCATGGGTTGACTTGGGATGAAGTTTTGAGCAAAGGGACAAGACATTTTAGTGAAGATTTTAGTAGATTTTGTGATAGAAAAATGAGTGAAATTGTTGCTATGTTGGGTTGGAATAGGGCTTGGTCTGAACCACTTTTGCAAGCTTTCTTTGTTGCTTCAAAGAGTGTTTGGATGGTTCATTTGTTGGCTAATTCAGTTCATCCAAGTTTACCAATTTTTAGAGTTGATAAAGGAGTCAACTTTGATTCTGTTTACATGGAAGATATGGGTGGGGACAAGTCTTCAAGGTTGGTACCAAACATGGTTAGGATTATGGTTGCACCTGGTTTTTATGTCTATGGTAGTGCTGTTAAATGTAAGGTTCTTTGCAGGTACTTGACCAATAACCTCAGCAACAACAAACAAGACAAAGGTTTAAACCCATCACCTTAAACCCATCAAGTTTTTTTTTATTTTAATGTCGAATTGGAAAGTGTACTCTATTTGGTTTGGAATTTAGAATTTGGATCAGCTTCTATTGTTGTTATATTGCCCAATTTTAATCAATGTGTATATTATATTGGTGTTGATGGTTGGTTTTTTGTTGTTAAAAAGTAACTTTGATGGATATTTTATGTGTTTTTCATGCTTGAGTTGGGATATGATATGTCAATATATGGAGTTTTTTGGGTCAACGTGAACAATTTGGCATTTTATGGTTACCCTTTGTTTTATCTTCATTTTTTTATTTGATTAATTACTCTTTTGTTTTATCTTCTGTCAAGTCTATTTGGACTTCTTATCATTTTTTGTTTTGTAACATATTTTTTGAAAAGGCAAAAAATTTGTTTTGTAATATATCTATCTGGAAATTTTAGTTTTTGGGTCCTCAATAGTTTGATGGGATTGGGAAAGATTATTTAGATTCTCATGGGTCCTAAAGCATGTGAATGGTGATCAGAGATCATTATGAAACTATGAAAAGAGAAGGTAAAAACATATATATAGGACAGAATTAAACCTTTTGGTACTAAGATGCTTATCTTGTGGATGATTTTTCAATATTATGCTGCTTTTCTTTATGACAAAATTGCATCTCTAATCTTTTAACTTATGTGTGTACTTATTAAGTTTTCATTGTTTTCTTTTAGGTAAGTTTTCATTGTTTTAATTAGGTCTTTTAAACTTTGTGACCGTTGGGAATTTGACGTGGTTTAAATGAGGATGATGTTGTTAATATTCTTCCTCATAGTCTTTTAAACCCTTGCTATTTTCTCCAATCATCTTCGTCCCATGCTGAAAAATGCAACTAGAGTCGGAAAGAGGATTCATCAAACTCTTCAAATTCTTCATCCTCTTATAAAAACAACAAAAACACAGAGATAAACGAAAGAATAAGAAAACAAAAAAGTGCATTCAAAAGAAGCCATTAATCAAAGAAAAATGTCATGTTAGTGTTTTACATCCTCAACTTATAAACCCCTTGAAGAAAACTAAAATGTTTTTTTTTTACCCTTCAAAATAGTGTGATTTTCTTTTTATCAAGTAGAATTACATTTAAAGTGAATAAGTGGATAATCCAGATTCAAGCTCTGAAATCAACATATATATTTTAATGACCTGCTAATTAAGTGATGTTCGTGAAAACAGTGTGATTTGTAAATTGTTAAATCGTAAAGTTGTTCATTAAATTGAAAACAAACCTCATTTTTATAAATAAAATAAACTAGAGAGAACGTTTGTTACCCACTTATGTTCAATACATCACCTCGATCGAATATATTAACTTTTGTTGTTGATGCGATAAACCAGTGTGATCTTTTTTATACTAGCACTAATAAACCGGTATGAAGCTAATAACTCTTCTTTCACGTAACCAGTATGTTTTCCCTTCACTCACAACTCTTAAGAGGCGTCAATTGTTTGTTTATATTACTGTTCATATTCTTCCATTCCATCAGTCAATTATTTCAGTTCAACTCTTTTAAATTAAATAATAGCCATGCCCAAAAGTTCACATCGAAATTAAATATTTTGTCATGCCTTTACATTATTAGATTGGTCATCTAACTTTGACATATACCTTGCTATGTGAAACGCCGATTCTAATCGGAAAATAGTCGATCTAATTTGATATAAAGATGGAAAATGCTAACACGTGTTATTCTGACATTGTTTAAATATTCAAAAAAATTAAGGTTGAAAAAATATTATAACGGACATTGTCATCAAATAAAAGATGGAAAGCTACTCTACCTAAACATAAGTCTTGTTTTTTGTTGTTTCACCGATAACATAATCTATTGTCACAAAGAGTCAATTGGTCGGATTACCAGCAAAACTGATTTACATCAACTGATCAACAATCCCAATAAGAAATCAAGTGGAAAGACTTTGGAGATTTTAATGTTTTGATTATTGTCTATCGAGTTCAGTGTTGTGTAAGGAACTCATTCTGGTCTTCGACCACATTTTGTCTATCGAGTTCAATGTATGTTGACTCTGATGACTCAACTCAAAAATCAATAGCAAAGACAGATATCAAATACATGCTTAAACCAATATAGCAGAAGCGGACTAAAAATCTTAATCAAGGGGTCTACAACTGTAAGATTCATAAAATACCCCAAAAAAAAACGAAAAAATGTGTTTCGTTGCTATCCCTAAAATACTAAACCTGCTCCATTATACAATAAGTTGGCAAGGCACAAACACAGCCATCACAACAAATCTCGCACGTAAAAGCAAATGATCTCAATTAAAAAACCACGAGCTTAACACAATCGGAGAAAATATTGGCCATTCTACCTGCCTCATCCCATTCAAAGACACATCAGGCTATGCTGCACAGCCTTTCCACAAGTCCAAGTAGAATTTCTGTTATGATAAAACAGCAAAATCAAAAAACAATAACCATCACACGAAAAAGTAAAACCCCAAACAAGATTCACCAGCTAAAAGAGACATGCTCGGCAACAGAAATTGCCTCTTAACAACAGTAAACATTGTTTCTAAATCTAATCTAATACCCAGTAGAAGACAAAACCTCACTAGGAAAAGACAGAAGGAATAAAAAATAAAAAAATAAAAAATAAATCACCACTTCCAGTTTGTGTTTGCAAGAATGCTGAAAATGAACAAAAAAACAACTTTGACAGGGAGCTTCAATAAAAAACAGATCAGTAACTTTGGAACAAATAAACTGAAAAGCAAAATAAAACAATATTTAGTGATGTAAACAATTTGACTTCATCAGATTAGTTATTGGAACTCCACTACTTCCCATTTCCCTCAAGTGACAAGCGCCAGGGTGCCAAAATCTGTATTCGAGAATTAACATCAGTCTTTAAGACAACAATTAAAATTTCAAGAAGCATTGCAGTACAATAGATATAAGTATTCAACATAAAATTCATGCAGATAGGCATTGTGTGGTCCATCAATAGTATAAGAATCGAAAGGCCTCATAATGAGGCGGAGATTACAAAAACCTTGATCAGCGCTGCACATAATATGCTCATCTCTTTCTACCACCACGCTCTCTCAAGGCTAGGGAGAGTGTTTCTCCTCCACTAAGATTGTAATGTGCAAGTGACATATTATCCTTGAGAAAGCCTGGCTTTCCACTCAATTTCTGCTTGTTAGCAGGGAGTTGGATCTCCCCCGCAATTTTTTCCTTCAGGCTGCCAACAGTTTCAGACAGAGATTGCACAGTTATTTCCAGAACTTGTCCTTTGAGATTTCCTTCATCAACATTAGGAACAGATATACTGATCCGAGCAGGTCCCTGTAGAGAATAAATGGCAGTTAGAATAGCATAAGTAGAAGGCAAAAATGTAATATAAATGTACAATTGGTGGTTCTTTTCATTAAAAAAATGATTGTATAACTCTCCATACCGAATGCTGAGCCAGGAATTTATCCTCAGGGATCAGAGCAGAATCGTCATGCTTCTGCCTCTTTGGTTCAGGTTCCTCTGGAAGTGGAGGAGGAGCTTCTTCAGGTGGCGGCGGTGGGGGCACTCCTTGAGGCGGAGGTGGTGGATGCATCATAGGCATCATCCCTGATGATGGATGAGGGTGAGGAGCATAAGGTCGTGGGACAGGAACATGAGTGAACTGAGATCCAGGTGGTGGAGGAATGGGAATTCCTTGGTTATTCATAGGAATTGATGGATGCATTGGGGGTGGTTGACCACCCATCATGGAATGTTGTCCACCAGGCATCTGCATTGGAGGAGGAGGGGCTGGCCGGAGAGGTTGCATCATGTGCATGCCTGGTCTTGGTGGAGGCATTGGAAGGCCGATGCTATTAGGATTAGAATACTGCATGTTATGCATAGGACCACGAGGTAGATTCAAAGCTAGTCCAGGTGGTGGCGGAAGAGGACGCACTGAAGGCATACCAGGTCTTGGAGGAGGAGCAGCAGGACCAGGGAGGTTTTTAGATTCATTATTATAAGCATCATTTAGATCCTCACTTCCAATATTTTGTGACATTGCTTGGTTTGCAGTACGGCCAATACTACCGCTGTGACCATCCCATATAACCTGCTTAGGTTGCTCATCATTTTTCTTCTCAATTTCAGCCTTAACAGCATTGGAAACCTCTTCCTCGGTAGTACCAAAAATATCCGGACGAGTCCGAGCAAGTCCAACAATGTTTTTTGAGATTTCATCATCCTGTGCCAGAGTGGTTTCTCGAATTTTGGCAAACATCCTTTCTTTCTGTTCTTTGTACTTAGGATCAATGAGAGAAATTCGCATATGTTCTGACATTTCACTAATAGGAATCAGTTCACCAGTGATAGGAGAAACCACAAACTTGGTTGAATCTCTATCTGCAGGAAGCCTGTCTTCTGGTCTCTTCCAGTTCTTCACAATCCTAATCGGTGGCTCAGGGTCTTCAGTAACCCTGACTTCACTCTTCTTCCCTTCATCATTGTCTTCCAATCCATCAACTTCCATTCCCTCTGCAACAAGCTGGGCCTCTTCCTCGTCCATGTCCATTTCTACTTCCTTCCCTGGCTCAACGGTGTCTTCTTCCATGGGCGTCATCTTGCTTCTCCTTATAACCTCCTCAAGGGTCATTGGAGGAGGTAACTCTTCATCCTCATCGTCAGCAAAGTCTATTGACTCAACCACCACAAAATCATGCCAATCAATCATAGCCATTTGTATTCTTTCTTGCTCTATCTCATCTTCAGCCTTTTGCCTAGCTTGCTCTTGTGAACGCTCCCATTCCAGCCTATTCACACATCTTTCAAGCACGGTCGCCATGTCGGGTACACTCTTCTTTAACTTCTCTGTCAACCCCTTTGGAGGCATCAAAACCTTTGAATATGCATCGGCAAGGGAAGTGAAAAATGTAAACATGCTATGAGTTGGTTTCATGAAATGAAATTGGGGGTTATTAATCTCCCTACTTGTCAATCCTGTCAAAAAGGATTTCCCGTTACGAGCCACAAATTGTGCTGTAAGCTTTATTATATCCAGCTCCTCCCCTGTAATGCCTTCAGGAAGCCTAACTGTATACTGCTCAGCCTCGGGAGGATCAAGTACTTTCCTTACTGGTTTAAACTTGGCAGAAATATCGGGCTTCTCTGTAGTTGCTACATCGTTACTATCAGTTTCCGGCGCAGGTGGAGCTGATTCCAGTAGAGCAGAATCCCCAGGTTGTTGAGTAGAAGATAGATTCTGACTACGAAACTCAGAAAGCCTGTGCTGATAATATGCATGATAGGGATCGGATGGATTGAGGAAATTAAACTTGGCATTGCCTGCATTATTAGCAATAATCCTCTTTTCGAATTCAAGACCATTTTTAGCAACAAACTGAGAGGTTTTATCAACAATGGTTCTAATGTCTGGAGGGGGGTGAATTATTCCAATAGTTTTAGTGTGTGTGGCAACAGTTGTCGGTGCTGCTTCCTCGATGGAGGATCTCTCATTCCTCTCCTCCACCTCCTCTTGAGTGAGTTGAGCCTCGGGGAGAGGACCAAGATTTCCATCAGTTGGAGGAGCGGGTAGAGGCAGTATAGGTAATGAACCTAGCATGATGAAAATTCCTTAAAAACCTACAAAATGAAAACAACAGAAAGTTAGAACTGGCACAGATTAATTATACTTAACCATAGTAGTCAATCCTAGATAGCCGGATAACGTATAGCGGTATGACCGCTATTTGATCATTTATAAATAATACGATGAAATATAAACAAACATTTATTTAATACAAAATTAAATATAACATTCAAATCTCATGAAACATCCATCCATAAATCAAACAAAACATTCAATGAGTTTGTTCGTAGAAACAGAACAATCAATGACAAAGAAAACTAGAAAAGATTGAAAAAATGAGTAAAAAAATTCTGCAAATAAAAGTGGGAATAAACAGTGAAGAGATTCTGCAAATAATTGATCCTAGATTGGAGAATCAATATTCATTGAAGGCAGCACTTAAATACTGTTTATGTGAGAATTGGAAACCAGGTCTTACAAAGTTGTTGTTCTAGTGTTGATTGGGGCAAATCAACGAATTCTCATTATCTAGACTAGAATAATCAAATAGTATTAAATTATGTTTGGTTATATTGTTCTAGGATCAATTAACTGACATAATTTGGGAGAACTTTTAAAAAGAGCTTATAGCTTATATATACAGATATAATTGAAATAGGCTATATGATATAAGCTGCTGTATAAATCGATGAAGTCTCAAATCAAACACATCTAATCTAATAAAAACCTAATTTGTGAAATCACGGCCCGGTTCGGGTTCGGCCGCAAAGCAATTGGAACTCCGATACGTTACCTTGTGCAAGGGCGGCTAGAGCTGCCGCAAATCGGGATGGAATCGCATCAACGCATAAGGAAGTAAAATTAGAAAATACCTGAACGGAGGAGTTTCTCACTGCTTATGGCGGTGGACGAGCAACTCCGCATGCGTTTTCCGGTCAGCAATCGGAGTTGAAATCAGTGCTGCAACTTCGAATTGTTTCGTTTCTGATAGATAGATAGATACAACAAGGGATTTAGGGTTTTTTTTTAACAATGAAATGAAATGAAATGAAATCTACGCAGTTTTGTGAGTGATGATGGGCCTCATCCTTCAGACGCAGATAATGGGCCTCATAAAAAACGACCGATTTGGAAAATTGCTGTTGACACATTATGTTTGACTGAAAAACAGCAGTAAAAGACGTAAATGTCCGTTGGTAGTTAAATGTCGTCGGTTAAAAATTCATCAGCAGTTTTACTCGTGTTTCTCAGCACTATTCAGTGTGGGGACAGCATTTTTACCGGATTTGAGTCCCAACTTTTTGAAAATTTTATTTCATTCAAATTTTTATTATATTAGGATAAAATTGCAATTATTTATTATTTAATTAGGTTACCTATTTCTGCAAAAATACCATCAACGTTTATATTGTAAAAAACATGAAAAAAAGTTTATAAGATGATATTTGAATTCAAAATCGCATTTCCATGACTTATAATATGCAATGTAAATTGTGTTTATCGACTAATATCTTACTTGTTATCAAGTGAGTGTGGTATCCTATATCTCTCCAAAAATATCAACAATGTTTATGAAAAAACATTTGAATTCAAAATCTCTTTTGGAACGGAGGGTGTACAATGTCAATTGTCTCCATACACCAATTTGGTATTTACTATCAAGAGATCGTGTACAATGACATTGGTTAAGTTGTTTAATTTAACTATGGATTAAATTATTACTTTTTTGACAAAGACTTAAATATATTGCTTTCTTCTAAAATTTATAATGTTCATTTTTAAGTCTCGTATTTTAAAATTTGTCGTATTTAATCTCTAAAATTTTATTCTAGTCCCTTTTGATGGTTTTCAAGAGTATAGTAAAGAACACACATTTTCAAAGTTATAGGAAAAAAAATGATATATTTCAAAAGTTGAAGGATAAAAACACATCACTTTTAAAATGAGTGACTAAAACAAATCAGAAGAGAAGAAAAAAATACTCTCATAACTCATAAAACTATATTAAGAAGAAAAAATGGTATACTGTCCTTGAAGTCAAATGCTTGTTGCATACCCGTGAAATTCATTGGTAACAAGAATCAAATTCGTTTACCTAAATTGAGTGAATTATTTGAATCAACAAATGGATTATTAAAATACTATATATAGATCGTATATTGAAGATATGATAAAGACTAAATAAATATGTTGAGATTTCTAGACGATTGTTCTTTTCATCAACTGTTTTTTTTTGACAGATTCTTTTCATCAACTTTGAAAATCTAAGGGTCTGTTTGGGAGAGGGGTTTTGGGGGGGAGGGGAGGGGAAGGTTTGTGGACCTGCACTCCCTTGTTTGGGAGATAAAAAAAATGAGGGGAAGGTTTGAGAGGTTTTTCCAAACCCTTCAAAACCCTCGTTTTATTCATTTTCAGAGTCCCCCCAAATTGAGGGGTTTAGAGGGTAACATGACTCACATTTACCAGTTTGCCCTCAATATAATTTTAAAATTCTAATTCTACCCTCAACCCTAATTCCACTCATTTCACACAGCATATTCTCTCTCTACCCTCACTCTCTCTGTTCTGCGATCTCAATCTCAATCTCCGTCAAGATCTCAATCTCCGTCACGATCTCGATTCCGATCTCAACATCCTTTACGTTTTCGATTGCTGATACCTCCAGGTTTGTAATTTCTATTCACGATTTCGTGTTCTTCGTGTAATTTCGTTTCGCGATTTTGATTTCGAAATTTTGATTTATGTGTTTCAACTTGCAATTTTGGTTATGTGTTTTAACTTGCAACTTTCGAAAATTATATAGTTTTGTGTATTTATGTGATTCATGATTTCTTTGTTTCATTGTTCTTATGGAGTGATCTCTGTATTCTTATGATTTATGTGTTTCATTGTTCTTATAATTACTGTGTTCTTATGGTGATTTTTGTATGATTTGTGAAAATGTTCTTCTATAATCTATGTAGTTTTGATTTTCAGTATCTATCAAACTACTTTTCCAAGTTCAATTCCACTAGCAAAGTGTTTAGATTTGGTTGTTGATGACATACTTTCAAAACAAGTATGTCATATTTTCAAAGTGGCTATGTTAATTGTTAAGTTAACTCTTTTGTATAAATGCATGTTGTCACATAATTTGGTGAAATTGTTCATCTATAAGAACATATATTTCAGCAATTATGTGACAAAACCAATTATTGTTTCATAATTGTTTTGAAAAGATCAAGTATAGCCACTTTGATGACAGTGTTCATTTGTCACATAATTTGGTACATTTGTCCATTTGTATAGTTTGGAAAATAAGTATCGTCTGTTTGTATAGGTTATATTTTCCAAATGGATGATCAAAGAAACCTTCAATTTCACCTTGCATTGATTAGATGGAGAGAGAGAGAGTTCGAATGACCCTTATTCATGTTGTATGCCTTGTAGTTTATTACTACATAGTTAAATTTCGTTCTCGAAGGGAGACATTTGATCGTAGTTTAACTTTAGAGAAAGAGAGGGTTCGCAATAAGATAATGAAGGAAATATCGTCTAGTGAAGGTTGTAAAATAATAAGAATGAGTACGAAAGCATTTTTAGATCTGTGTGATATATTACAACGAGAGGGTGGTCTCCTGCCAACACTACGAGTAAGTGTGGAGGAACAAGTTGCCAAAACACTTTATATTCTAACACACAATGTTAGAAATCGAGAGATTCAATTTTGGTTTAGACGCTCCGGTGAGACCACTAGTCGTCATTTCCATCGTGTTCTTCGATCAATCATTCAAATAGGATAGAAGTATCTTAAACAACCAGATGGCACACACATTCCTGGACAAATTCTTGGGAGTAACCGGTTTTACCCTTATTTTAAGGTAAAAGACATTTTCATATTAAAATTTAGGAATATGCATACTTAAAACTATATTTACAACAGTTGTTGATCAATGCTAGGATTGTGTGGGGGCAATTGATTGTACCCATGTTCGGGTAAAAGTGCCATCGGCTGAAGCTATAAGATATCGTGGTAGGAAAGATTTCCCAACACAAAATGTGTTGGTTGCATGCTCATTTGACCTAAAATTTACTTATGTTTTGCCTGGATGGGAGGGCACTGCATCTGATTCACGAATATTGAAAGAGGCATTACATAGAAAAAATTGTCTCAAAATACCTTCCGGTAATTAAAACATCATGTCCTTTTCCCTTTATTTCTAATATATATATCTTAGTAGAATAATGTTTTTATAGGTAAATATTATCTCCTTGATGCTGGATTCATGTTGAGAAAAGGACTAGTTACACCATTTAGATCAACACGTTACCATTTGAAAGAATTTTCTTCAAGGAATCCCCCTCGAACACCTCGAGAATTATTCAACCATCGCCATTCATCCTTGCGTAATGTTGTTAAAAGGGCCTTCGGGATTTTGAAGAAGAGATTTCCTATCATTGCTAGTGGTACTGAACCAACTTACGGAATCAAAACTCAAAATAGGATTATTCTTTCATGTTGCATTTTGCATAACTATTTGATGGTAGCAGATCCTGATGAAGATTTGCTTGGTGAGGTGGATGAAGAAATCAGAAATCAAAGTGGAACTGAAAACAGACATTCTCATTTAGGAGATAATGAGCCTGAAGAAAACGCCCGTTTGGGAGAGATTTTGAGAAATCTTATAGCTGATGCAATGTGGAGAGATTACACAACTGTGACTTGATGTATTAGTATGACTTTATTTTAAAATGAATGCGTTTAGTAATATGTAAATTGACATGGATTTGTATTTTTTTTATGTGCAAACTGATATGAATTTGGATTTGGTGATGTGTAAGTTGATATGAATGTCATTTGCAAACTCGTATGGATTTGTATTTTTTCTATTTGCAAACTTGTATGGATTCGGTAATGTGCAACTTGATATGAATTTGACATTTGTATACTGATATGATTTCTGATCTATTTGTGTTGATTTATAATCATTCATATTTTTATTCTTATTGATTGAAGAATGTCAGCCCCTCAAAAAGAAGTTTGGACTCAAGAGATGGACAATGTCCTTATCGATGCGTTTGTGCATCAACTAAACGAGGGAAACAAAGTCAATGGTTCTTTTTCATCATTAGCATATGTAAACATAACAAAGGAGTTGGCTGAAAAATATCAACGACCTTTTGTAAAGGAAAAGGTGAAAAATCGTTTGAAATTTGTGAAAAGAAAATTTCACAAGTGTTACGATATTTTCAAAGGCTTGAGTGGATTTTCTTGGGATTCAAGCACAAAATGTTTCGATGCTGATGCTGAAGTTTGGAAAAAATTAATTGAGGTATGTTCTTAAATATTGAGTTTGGAAGACATTTTTGCATTCAATTTTAGATTATATTAGTCAATAATTTTCTGTTATGTGGTTGTTTATGGAATAGTTACTTAGTTTTAATTCAGAGACTTTTTTTATCACTCAAATACACAGACCAAACTTTAGAAAGTCATTTCTCCCTTATCTTTTTTAACTCGATGCTTCATATTTTCATTTCTGCACTTGTTTTCTGTCACTGTGTGGTTCTTCATCTCTTCCATTTTTCCTTCCTTTTTGAGATGGTTCTTATACTTTATTTTTTATATGATAGGCAAAACCTGAAGCTGCAGAGTGGATGACGAAACCGATAGAAAATTATGATAAATTGGTTCTTGCTTGTTCAGAAGATAGGGTTGTTGGAGGACATGCTGAGAATGACGAGGATATTAGACAAAAAAGGCCACGTACTGTGGAGTCTGAGTCGCTTGGAACGACCGAGATGACTGTTGATAGTTTGCATGAGGCTGGAAATTCACATGAGGTTGACAATGATCATGAAGTTACTTCTCCTGATGTGCAAGTTGTTCAAGAGCCAAGAGCTAAGAGATCTAGAAAGTCCCGAGATAATGTTGAAGTCGAAGTGATTAAAATGGCTCTCAAGGACGTGGCTGATGCCTTTAGAGAGAGCACAGCAGTTCACGATAAAGTTTTTAGAGACAGTATTGTTGCATATGAGAAAAGCCATCAAAAACTTATTCCTGAGGATGAAGTTTGGAAGCTTTTGGAGGAGTTGCAAATATAGAGTAATTTGTTCACTAATACTTATCTTTATCTTGTTGAAAATCCTTCGAAGGTTAGAGCGTTGCTTGGATGCCCGAAACATAGACAGAAGACATTCCTAATGGAGATGATGTTCAAACAAGTTAGTACGTCAAGGTAATTTATAAATAACGCACTTGCTAGGTTTATACTTTGCTTGCTGTTGATAATTTGAGAAGTCAAGCCTCATGTAATCTTAAACCTGCTACCCCTCATGATTCTTTCCCTGTATGGTTTTGAGTATGATATGTGTTTTGCATATGTGTTCTGTTCATGTTATAATGAGAGGCAAGGCATGTTGTTAACATTGCATAAGGTGGTGGGCAAGGCTTTATAATGACACAATACCTTGCATTTAACTTTGATATATAATTTTCTCAAAGTTGTATGATACTATCTTCATATTACTTTCTTTAGATCAACCTATTATAATGTACTCAAAGTACCTACAGTAGTCAAAGATTGTGAAATACCTGAAAACATGAATTTGCTTTGCTTTTGTCATGTTCTTAAACTTTGGGGGTTAAGCATCTGTCTTATGGCTTTACTGTGTTTATGAATAAATTATAATTTTTCATTGTCCATTCTAATTGTTTTTCATGTTTTTTGTTTTGCAGATAAGATCTACATTGTTTTGGTCTCTAACGAGGATCTTGAATTCCTAGATTATGACATTAGTATATAATTTTGTAATTGGTCTCTAATGAGGATCTTGAAATCCTAGATTACGACATTAGTATATAATTTTGTAATTTTGTATTGGGATGTAAGTTACTAAAATATTTGACTCATTAGTTATTTTTATGTCTTGGATTGATATAAAAAGATATGTTACATTTTTAATTTTCAATGTCTTATTTGACATGTGAAATATTTGAATTTTAAATTTAATGTGTTTGCTTCTCTTATTTGAGTGAAGCTAATTCACTTTTGCGACACAGAGAATGATCGAATGTTCATATAAATGTGCTTTTTATTAAATAATTATTGCCAAATTAAGACATTTCATTGTCGAAAATGTGCATTTAGTCAGAGGTTTAAAGATTTTGTCGGTACGAATTAGATTTTATCAATGAAATCAATATTTAAAGATATTTTTATTTATAATTATTTTTACATATCTAAAAAAAAATTAAAAACTTATTTCATATTCTAACATTTTTTCAATCAGGATATGTTAATATATTTTTTTTTTGCTAATAATCAGGTTAGAGTATTTTATTAGTGTCGTTATAAAAAAAAAATACGGTCGTTATAAAAAAAACTGCAAATATTTATCAATATCAAATCAAATCAGGTTAGGCTATTTTGAATAAATGTGTTTTCAATACATATTTATATAAATAAAATATTTTTTTAAATAAAATATAAACAATAGTAATTTTAGTGTCATTTTAATGAAAAGGGTAAAAATGTAATTTTCTTCATGTTAACCTTCCATGTCCCTTCCTTTCACTATGTATGTCTCCCAAACAAGTGAGGGTAAACCCTCCCCTCCTCCTCCATTTCTCTCCCCTCCCTTCCCCCCCAAAACCCTCCCCTTCCCTCCCCTCCAAGCTCCCAAACAGACCCTAAAAGTATCGTCGCAGATTTTATACAAATTCTTTGTTAGAATTTTTTTTTTAAAATATGTTGTTTGTCTCTCTAAATAATAATGAAACTTTTTGTTTTAGTCTTTTTAAATTTTTCATCTTTATTTTTGGTACCTCCTTTAAAGTAAACTCGTATATTTTTTTTTAAGTAAGTAAATTCATACATAGAATTCATATTTTTGAATGAAATTTTATAATATTAGTAGAATCTCTACCAAAAATAAAAAAAATAACATAACATGAATTAAATATGAATTTTTATATTTCTAACAGTTAAAAATTCATATTTAATTCATTTTTTATTAAAAAATTCTATTCTCTTAGCGATTTTTACAATATTCTACGCATTTCTTCGTAATTTCATTGAAAAATATAAAGGTTATACATGAATTGACTTAAAAACATGGACAAAGAGTGGTAATTGAAAATTTTATAGGAACTAAAAATATAAAAAAATTAGAGAGATTAAAACAAAAAGTTGATATAATTATATAGACCAAAAATATATTTAATCTTTTTTATTGAGTCCTTGTTACAAAAATGACTGAACTTGTGAGCTAAAGCCATATATTGCGCATTAGCTTCTCATTTAAAGGTTTCATCCACTTCAAACATTGACATCAAAATAATGACAAATGATCGATAGATGGTAAGTCTACATGCATATATACACACATTCAAAATATTTTTGAAGTTTTACCATCCAATTTCTTCATCCTTTAATGTGGGTTTTATTTAATACCAAAGCAAGAATATGTATAGGTTAGCCCACATAAACTGATATATTTTGAATTTAAACTTGAAACTTTGAGATGGATATTATATTGATGGTCTGAGGTATTATGTTTTTAGCGACACTTAACGTGTCAAGTCAACATATAAATGAACCCTATTTATATTTATATGCAAAAGAGAAATTACAAGTTTTTTTAAAGAATCCCTAAAAAAAAAGTTTTTTTCAAAGAATCCCTAAAAAAAATGTTTTCTTAAAGAAAAAATAGTTTAATAATTTTTCTTCATACTTAACTCAAGTAAAATTTATTCCAGCTTGCCACTTCTTAACCATCTTGTAATATTTGTGCTAGCTTCACCGCAAGTTGAAATGGTCATACTCATATGGTTGATTGGCTCAATGACACGAGGCAGAGGAGGAGGCAACCCACTATGAAGGCATGATATGATGCAAGGATTGAAAGCAAATATTGCAAGGGCAATAGACTTTTAAGGGAAGATGGTTGAAGTCATCACTCGTAGATCAGGTCAGTGTAAACAGGCACTTGTCCCATGTGATTGGTAGAAGATGCTGCCATAGGCATGGGCAACATTTGACACATTGATCATTTATTCATTATCCAACATAAAAACATAAGACTTTTGTTTGAAAAACTGCAGGGCTCGGTCTATTTTAAATTTGTATCAGCATTATATGGCCGACAACCCCACATTTCACACACTTGACTTGGCAAACAAAAAATACTAGATAGATATGTTCCTCCTCTCCAAGATTTCTAAACAAAAAATAGGATTAAGAGAGGAACAGACATAATAGGGAAAATGATATATCAATTTGTGTTTTGTTAATACTTAATATAACATTGTTGTTTATAAATCCTAGTTCAACTAATGGTTATTGTCATTTTTGTCTATCTATAAAAAAACGCTACCATCCGAATGTGTTTGGTTAGATCTTATGTCTTTGAGAGTCTTAATAATTAAATTAATAAACTTACGATTTTACCATGACTATAAACTCCATTTAAAAGTTTGTTGCCTTCGCAGTAGCTTCACCGGATAAAAATAATTTAGTAATTTATCGTTGAAAAATGCTATAATAACTCATTATAACACACTAATGTAACACACTCCAATATAAACTAGCGACATCATGATTAAAAAAAAATGGTCCTCGTAAGCAATATAGTCCATGTTGATTTGTTCCATATTGACAAGATATTCCTTTTTTGCGGGAGCCTACCTTGCTACTATTTCAAATCTACTAATTGCAAACATATAAATATAGCCATTAAATCAATAAACCAGTCTTCAGAGGGGAGAGTGTTGCGTGTGGCAAGACTTTTATCACCTTTCCAGCCTGTTTTGTTTCTTGTGGTTGTGGCCAATTTCATATTTGGGATAAAGATAATGTAAGGAAGTTACAATTGAATGAATATCAAACACAAGATTGACACATCGACAATAATTTTTTTTAAAATGATATAGTTGAATAGACATTGTGTCTAGTATTAAACATATATTTGATTGTAAGTGTCAAGAAGAAAATTCTTGAAAAAAAAAAGAAGAAGAAAATTCTTCTTTTGTCAAAAAGAAAAAGAAAATTCTTGAAATTCGGTTTATCAGTACCTTGAAGAATTGGCGATTAAGTTTGGCAACATTATACTTGGTAAGAGAGAATGAACTTTTCTTCCGAATTTAATCTTATAGTCACTCTTACATATTCAAGATGCATGAAAAGAAAACCTAGTATCTAGTTATATTATTTATTGGACAAATAAATTCAGAACCAACCAAGATGATATTCAAGTTCGATTGAATTTTTTTGGATAACATAGAAATTGATCTGGGCCGGCCCTAGGCATAAGCGGGGGATGCGACGGTCTAGGGCCCATGCCGTTAGGGGCCCTAATTTTTTTTTATGGTAGTGGGTGTATATAGAAATATTTGGTTTTTTGGGGGTTTATATAGCAATGTTCAAGTCTGTTAATGTTTTAACCCCACTTGGCAAGATTTGCTATATATACCCTCGTAAAACACAAAAATTTTATATACACCCTCCCTATAAAAAATTTGATTTTTCTTAATAATGTGCCAAAATATTTATCATCAAAGAAATTAGCGATATTTTTTTGGGCCTTTTGTTTCTAATATTTTGCCTCACTAATTAATATTAAAAATATTGGTGATATTTATTATCCAAGAAATTGAGATAATTTTCATAACAAAACAAAATATATTTTAGTTGAAAACGAGCCTACAAAATTAATCTTAATCTTGTCTTTCTAAGGTTCCAAAAATATAACTTAAACCAATATTGTAATGTCAAATTTATTGATTGATTGAAAGGATTGCAAAATTGAATTTGATATTGCAAGATCATGCGAGACGTATTCATGATCATGAATTCGATGTAAAACGCATTCATGATCATTTCGTAGGTGCTATTGTTCTCTTCTACAGTATTTTATTTTGTTTTGGTGTCTATAAAGTATTTGATTTATTTCTAGATGTTTCCTAAAAAAAATTATTTCGTAGTGAAAAACGCGGTAAAAAACAAAATGAATAGCTAAAAAAATCACAACAATGAGCTAAATTTTTTTATGACATATTATATAAGGGGCCCTTTTTTCATATTATACCTAAGGCCCGTAAAACTCTAGTAACGGCCCTGAAATTGATCACGAGTACTAATCCGAACATCTTTTTGTCATTTTAAACTAACTAATTGTTTTATCTTCTTATTTTGACAACTATTTGGTAAAGTTGGTTTAATGCATCAAGACTGTAAGAGAGACATTACATTTCTACCAGGCTTAATATATCCTCCGGTCCTTTAACTTATTTTAATTTTTTAGTTTGGTCTCTTAACTATTAAGTGTCTTAATTTGGTCACTTATGTCTTCTGCCGTTATCTATTTTAGTTCTCACAGTTAGTTTTTTTATGTCCAATATTGTTAATACGATTATAACCGTTTGATTTAAGGTCTATAATATACTATAGCGAACCACCCATATTTGATTTTCTTTTTCTTTCTCTTCTTCTCCTTCTCCAAACTAAAAATCAACCACAACAAATTCAGAAAATCAACAATAACAATGGCCCACGATCTGAATTCTCTCTCTCTCACGATTTGTTCCTCTTTCTTTCTTCTTTTTTTTTCTTTCTAATTCATGATGATGATGATAATGAAAGAAACAAAAAGAGTTGACTTTGATTTGGTATTGTTGTTGCTGTTGTTGTTTGATTTCAAAGGGTATTGTGAATATATATATACAATTACAAATATATAAAATTTGTGAATTCGATTTTAATCGCTCAAATTTAATTTCAAAGGGTATTTTGTTTTTGAGGCTGTTTTAGTTTTTTGTTGTTATAAGGGTGATACCCGGGCTTTGTTCCCTTTGAATTCAGGGTGAGCTTTGTTTGTTGATGGGGTACTTGTGTATTAGGGGTTGTGTTAGTGCACCCCTGCTCTTGCGGCTCTTCCACTGTCTTGTGTGGGAGAAAATTGTATTGTGAGAAAATTTGTGAATTTCAAAGTGTTTTATTAGTTTGGTTAATTTGGATTTACGTGTAGAAGAAGCAGAAATAGGAAAGAAGAAAAGTGATAGGATTGAATCATATTTTGGGTTTATGGTATTTTAGAATTTTATCTCGTGGGGATTAACTTGTTTGGTTTGATTTTATGTGTTTAAGTTTTTAATTTTTGATTTATTGAATTTATGGATTTGTGTTTGAAGGTGATGAATTTCTAGATTTTTTATGAAGGTTAATGAAGTTGTTGTTGAAGATGATGAAGAGATGATGGAAGAAGATGAAGAAAAGGAAACAAAATTAAGTGTTGATAGTTCATTGTAACATACAATAAATCAGAATGATTTAACGGTCATCTGTTTATAAAAAAAGATCAAATGGTTAAAATTCATAAATTTAATAAGGTTTATGATAGACTACTTTTAATGTTGTTTCACCTTAGACATTTAAGGTTAAAAACTAACGAAAAAGACTAAAATAGTAAACGGCAGAAGACATAAAGGACCAAATTGAAACACTTAATAGTTAAGAGACCAAATTAAGAAAATAAAATAAGTTAAGGGACTGGAGGATGTATTAAGTCTTTCTACTAAAAACTTTAAAATATTAAACATGGGTCACATTTATTAGGTGACATTTACCATAGGAAAGGTTAATCATTTCCCACCATAGGAAATATGACATTTTACCACAGCTGACAATTAAACAGATTTGTAGGAGCTTTTTTTCGGAGTATCAGTTTGGACAAACAAAATTTTATACAATATTAAACTAATATTTGGATTACACATTTACACCTCCCCTGTTTACCTTCTCAGACCACACTCACGTTTTTGTTCTTTCGCTGCTTTGTATGTGTTGCTTTTCCTTACTTGGTTTCATAATGTCACGTTTTTTCTTCGCTTTTTTTATAAATATAATACGATGTAGTTTTTTTTTTTGGTAATAATACAATGTAGTTGATAATATATAAACATGTTAATCAAATTTAAATTGTTCTAATAATCGTTAGGTGTGTTGATAATTTTGGAAAAATAAATATAATAGTTTTAAAATTTTGTTTTATGTCTTCACACAGTTTGGGCTAGCCCGTTAGCCCGCATAACAAAAAAAAACTTATATATTATATTTTAAATAAATCTTTCCTTAATTGATTATTAAAGGAAAAAAATGAAAATGAAAATTCATTGAATTAACGCACAAATATAAAAGTAATATAAAATTATATTTACTGGTTTCGTTACTTATTAGTTTAAAGATCGAATATATTAATATCTATAACCATAACGTACATAATTTATTTAAAATTGTTTTTTTTGTCGTTTTAGTCTGTACAAAAAAGCCTGAAGCTCGTTAGGGCCGACCTTAAATGGCCCGGGTAGCCCGTTTTGACAGCTCTAATGGCGAGGCAGAAATCTATAACATGGGGGGTTTCAATATAATGTTAGTTTGGTCTTGATGATTTTCGTTTAAGCTCATTTCTTACATGAAAATTGCTTTTTTTGACAATGAATACTTCCTATTAACACAAATAAATGACGTTTTTACCCCCAACGGTTATTAACTACCGTTGAGAAAACCGTCGACAGTTAACTGCCGCTTGTCCCAGCGGTAGTTAACTATCGTTGAATTCTGTATCTTATGAACGCAGGAAACTTCCAGTTTCTGTTTAACATTCGTCTTCTGTCGTTCAGGTGCCTACGCAGTTGCTGACCACTGTGTTGATGGACGCTCAGGCGTGGTTATTCACTGCTTGGGGAGATGGGTGTGAGAGACCATGGCTTCATGCTCATGGCTACATGGCTTGGTATGCCAAAGTCTCTCACCCTCGTATTCTCCCACCTGATGAAGGATCTCCTCCCAGGCCGGCGAACGTGGAGCACATCATAGAGGAGGAGCATGCCAGAGAGATGCCTGACACACTGACGATCATCCGGGATGTGATGCATATAGCTGATGACATTGTGGTCAGGCACGCCAACATGACTAAAGAGGAGATTGTTCAGGAGGTGATGCGAATAGCCAGTACTGGTCGCCCTGCCCTTACATATCAGATTGCTAGGCGGTGCAGAGGGCAGAGGCAGGGTAGGCCGCATGGTTGATTATGATTAGGTTTTATTTTATGTACTTTTTGACTGTGATGTATAATTATGACATGTTCCGTACATTTTGGTATTTCAATGACATTTTCTGACATACCTTTATATTATTTCTTACTTTTTAATTTTATCTGTTAAATATTTTTTGTACGTACGTTTTAATTTTATCTGTTAAATATTTTTTTTGTTAACAGTGAAGAAAAATTTAGATACAAAATATAGTTTCACGAGAAAGGTTTTACCACGTAACATGTTACTAAAAATCTGTCAATGTTTTTACGGTATCATAAATGAAATGGTCAGGGGCAACAACAAAGTAACACAACAACAAGCACTATAACTCCCCCCTAAAAATAACACTACAAGTCATTGAGAAAAAGTATAGAGAATATATATATATATATATATATATATATATATATATATATATATATATATATATATTATATTTTTATATTATATTAGATTGGGTTAATTATGTTTATGGTCACTACAAATAAGCGAGCTTCTAACATTGGTTCCTATTTAAATTTTATTAAACTTTTCATCCTAACGTTTTTATCTGTTTGTAAGTCTAGTCCTTGCCGTCAAACTGTGTTGACTAGGCTAACAGAATGTTGACCCAGACATGCGACATGGACATTTCAAGTGACATGGCTGCCATGTGGTAAATGACATCGTATGTTTTTGGTCCCTATAAAATTGAGATCTTTTAAGTTTAGTCTTTACTTAATTTTAATAGTGCTTTTAGCCTATATAAAAAAATGTGCACTCAGTTTTAGTCCCTGCTAAATCTAAATTTGTTTAATTATGCTTAAACTTTTAAGATTTAGAACAATTTTTTGCACAAGTGTTAAGAACATTACGAAAAGTTCACCTGCAAAAAAATCATCTCAAAATTTTATTTCTACGTCTAGGTTTTTGTTACTTTTATTTTGAACTTTTGCCTTTTAAAAAAATTCATATTTAATTTATTTCATGTTAAAAAATTCTAAATTTTAGTAAACGAACCTTTTGTAATGTTATAAACTTGTATCAACAAAATCGTTGAAAAATTTAAGAATGGCTACAAAGTTTCCCATAATTTTTGTCAAAGTCTATCACTCTCCTTCATTCCTTTTCTATTCTTCCGGATCCATAAAATATTTAACCCTACAAATATTTTCGGTCATTCCTTGAATTTGTCAGAAGAAAAAAAAAAGCAGATCTGTATATTACTGTTTCTCTTTGTTACTACTTCGCTCTCTTCAATCTTCTTCGTTCTCACTCTTTGCTTTCCGATTTGAACCTTGAAAATCGACTGGTTCCGCTTCTCTCTCGAAAAAGTTGTTGCTGGATTTTTTAATGGTGAAGATTGTTGAGTTTTTGTGTGTTGAAGTTGACGTGTGATTAAGTTGTTCAAATTGATGTCTTAGATGAATTTGCAAGCGAATGTTAGAAGAGCGTCGTCGGCGTGAACAAGGCGGTGAAAAGAGTAGGAGGAGAGAGTTTGGATTTTTCACCACCTCGTTCACGCCGACGACACTCTTCTAAAAACTCTTAAATTTTTCGAAGATTTTTTTTATACAAGTTTTGAACATTGCAAAAGGTTCATTTACTAAAATTTAGAATTTTTTTTCATGAAATAAATTAAATATGAATTTTTTAGAAGACAAAAGTTCAAAATGAAAGTAACAAAAATCTGGACGTAGAAATAAAATTTTGATATAATTTTTTACAAATGAACTTTTCGTATTGTTCTTAACACTTGTGCAAAAAATTGTTCAAAATCTTAAAAGTTTAAGCAAAATTAAACAAATTTAGATTTAGTAGGGACTAAAACTGATTGCATAATTTTTTCATATGGACTAAAATCACTATTAAAATTAAGTAAGGACTAAACTTAAAAGATCATAATTTTATAGGGACCAAAAACATATGATGTCATTTACCACATGACAGCCATGTCACTTGAAATGTTCATGTGACATGTTTGGGTCAGCATTCTGTTAGTCTAGTCAACACAATTTGACGGTAAGGACCAAACTTACAAACGGAAAAAAACGTTGAGAATGAAAAATTTAATAAAATTTAAATAAGGACCAATGTTAGAAATTTGCTTATTCGTAGGGACCTTAAACATAATTAACCTTATTAGATTTTTATATTACATTTATGTGGTTATATTAGTTTTTTATATTAAGTCTAGCTCATTCTTACGATTTCAACTTGTAAGATAAATGTGTCACTTTAAATTTACGTGAGATTGAATTTTTTTTCTTCTTTCTTTCCAATATTGAAATGCTCGACGGTATTAAAAAGTAGATGAGTATTATTAGATCCACATGCTACATACGTTTTGGACATTATAAAACTACAAATTTTGTTGAGTAACATGACTCCAACTTTCTTCTTTCAAAAATAAAAATAAAAATGACTTCAACCTTCTAATGGTAAGACCCCAACCTTCTAACTCGTAATTATAATTGATCGTTAATAAGATTGTTGGTGCATTCCACCCAGAAAAATAAAATAAAAAAGAGCTTGGTACATTTGCTTTGGTTAATAAAACAGGCTTTGATCCATACTTATTGATAATAACATGTCTCGCGTTGATTTTTTTGTCCCTCTCACCTTTGATGCCTTTTTATTCATTCATCATGTTTATGGACACACAAATCAAAGATTGTACCCGTTGTTAATTTACAACTCATACATATTAAATATCTAATCAACATCCATCATTATTTTATTTTTTCCGTTTTTGGAATATTGGGTTGCATAGATTAAGATTATTATTTTTTTACTTTGATTAAAGAAAGATATATGTTAGGAGAAATCAAAACTGTCACACCTAAATATTTAATTTTGATAGTGAGAAAATCTTCTGATCTATTTATATTTCAAGAAAAATGCTAAATCTCCCCACAAAATTTATAGCGAATGTTTTCCGATTGGTTAATTTGCACCAATTGCATTTTTTCTTAATTACAAGAATACCCTCCCTTGTATTGTGGCCGGAGCAAAGTTATATGTTGTAAACGTGTCGTGATTCTGTCGGGATAAAATGTGCCGCGAGCTTTAGCAATGCTGATATTTGAAGGATGGTTCTAATAAGTGAGTATTTGTTAATAAGTCAAAAACGAAATAAATGATAAGTTTTATGTGGAAAAAAAATCAAATTTTAAAGCATTGAATGTGCCATTTTCTTAAGATACTTGTTATCATTTTTCATATATATCTTTTTTTAGTGATGTTCGAGATTCGAACTTCAAACCTTACATATATTATGCACAGTCCTTACCAACTGAGTTAAACTCACGGGAACAAATAAATAATATCTTAGTTCAAGATAAAGGATGTCTTAACGTTCAAAGAACATTTGCAAATGACAATGAAATTGGTAACCCTTTACAAATTAAACAAAATAAAATAAACTTAACACACATGCTTAATTATAAACACGTGAAGTGGCCTAGCCAATTTTATTTTATTTTATTTTAAAAATCACTTAATAAATCACAGACAATTATTAGGAATAAAATACAACACCCATTAATTAAATCTAGCACCTAATAAGTCAAAAATATAGTTTCAACAAATAACTTATTTTGCGAAAACAAATAGCCCATATACAAGACTTCATGCCAAAAACCAGCGAGCAATTCACGAGGAGACAAGCCAATGAAATCAAAATGAAGGAAAAATGGAGAAAAGACATTAAGATGAACAAGGAGATAAAGGAAAAATAAAAAAGGAAAAAAGAGAATCATTTAGAAACTATCTTCTTGTAGAGTTGTTTTATCTCTTATATGGAAAAAAGGAGAAATTAAATCAACATCTTTTAGGGGAAACTTTAACAAATGTATGTTGCTGATGGATGGACCACACCAAAATAAGAAAATAAAGTAGAAAATGTTTATTGACCTCTTAGGTTGACATCATGCACGCCTTTAATTAAGTTTTTTATATTTTCATTTTCATATACGTAACCAACTAAAAAATACTGTTAATCTTATATTTTATTTTTTTTCAGCCTTATGCCGAAATTGATCCTGCATTCTTTGAAATATATGGGAATTAGTTTCAACATGATTGGGAAGTTTTTACAGAAGATAAATCGCGTTTTAATTTGAACATAACAAATAATATTTATAATCCTATTATAGTTGATGGCTGATTTACCAGAAAATGTGGAAATTCATCTTAAATATTTAGGTGATATATATTTCACATTTTGTGGTTTCTATGTACTACCATCTGTACATTATTTAAGACCTTTTCACATCAGGAATTTAATACCATATGCCACCAAATACTTTGACATTCAACTCAAGAGGAGCGACTTAGAAAAATCTACTATGGTTTGTTCCTAATTAAACTACTTTGTTTTAACATTTCTAAAATCTCTTACTTATGAATTTTTCAATTAATTGCAGGATTTACCAACAATTTTTGAAAATTATCTCAACAACAATGTTTACGACAGTTTACTTTCATGTGGAGATTACGAATATAATCAATCATTCGACATTATCAAAAAAAATGATCACAAACAGACCATACAATTAGGACGTACATGGAACATTTTCTGCTGTCGTAATCATTTTAATCTTGGTTGTACCATCAGATTTAAATTTACCTTAAATAATTACTATATGTAATGTTTATATGCTTTAATTGTATCACTATATGTTTATTTTTATATTAATGTTGTATTTTTGATCATTATCAATATTATATTAAGGTCCAGTATTCTTTTTTTTGTTGCCATCCAATTCTTTTTATTAATTCTAATGACATATTAATATGAGTTATAATTCAACAATGTAATTAATATACACCAAACAAATCAATAATAAACAACTTATGCAAATTTTTGAAGTATTAGTAATGCATTTTTCAAGTAACTTAACATATACATTTTCTTTTAAACAATAATAATATTTTATTTTTCTTTTGATTTTTTTTTTGTAATTTTTTATATATCTCATAAACACAATATTCAATAAAAATAATTTACATTTTTATCATGCTAAGCAAATTATTGTCAAGTTCCAACTACATTTATATTCCCCAACTATCCGGTACCCGTGCACGGGTATGTAACTAGTTGTTTGAATTAACACGGTTAAAAAAAAAAACAAAAGTCATCCGTTCTACTAAATCATACAACATTGAAAACTCGATATGTGATTTAGTTTAGTTAATAAACTAATGCTACATTTATCTCTATTATGAAATTACATTAGATCTATGTCCAATTCAAAGCGATAATTCATAATTCATTATTTTTCACTTTTGAAAGTGCCTCTCCCAACATGATAAATAATTGATAAACGTTAAATCAAACATATGTTAAAATCATCTAATTTGATTAAGTACATGTAGCAGAACTATTCGTCACAATTCAATTCAATTTGTTTTTTTTAAGTCTTAATACTCAATTTGATTTGGCTTTTTTTCCAACTATCATATTGTCAGTTAATAATACACAATTTAGTATAGTCCGATCCACAAGTAACAAGTTGGATTCAAAAAATTATGTTAAATTTCTTTTGTTATTGCATTGGGTCTTTATATTAATTCAGTTCGGAATGAGCCACTAAATAATTTAATTGGTTTACCGAATTATGGTAGCACTTCAATTCAGTTTTTTTTCTTGAATAGAACCATTAATGGTCCTAGTTTTTCTTCAGTTCAGTTTTCCTTCTTCCAACCACTTTAACTTTGACATTTAGTAATGTACCTCAAATGAGAGTGATTAGCATATGGTGATGATATTTTAACAACTTTGTCTATTGAGTTGCTAAAAACATCCATAATAGAGACACTTATTTTTAGTTCTTAAATAGGTTTTATATGGACACATCACTCATTTATAATTTTTTAATAATGATACCTAATAAACACTCAATCACTAATCAACTAATCAACTATCAATAACTTTATATCATTATATTTCAATTTTTTAATATTAAAATAGTACGAGTCCCGCTTAAAAGTGGGGTTACCCGGGTCTTATAAGACTTTGAAAAAGATTCTCCCCATTGAGGATACCTAACAGGTACCAGGTCTTAAATAGTTAAAACCCTCCCAATAAAGATGGTCTAAGCCGACTTTATTATATAACAAGTTCTCATCTTCGAGAAATTAAGGTTAAGGGTTTACTGAAAATTCAATTGATTGTTTTGAAAGACATAACAAGTTCTCATCTTCGAGAAATCTCATTGATTCTCCAGTCACTTATTTTTAATATGTTTTATTTAGACTATTAAGCCTTTTATTGTTTTGAAAGACATAACAAGTTCACTTTTTTTTTTTTATAATTAATTTTGTCAAAACTTGTTTATGTGACATCTACCTTTTTTTTACCTTAAAAAGAAAGATAGATAGATGTCACATATAGAGTCAATGTTCTACACACAATTGAACTATCATACAATCGATTAATTAATCTTTTAATTTTATTTATTTTACACATTAATGGAAAACAGACAGGCAACAAGCTACGTCGCTAAATGTTTTTTAATGGCAAAATCAATCATCGTAAACACAATATTTATAAACCCAGGATACATGACATTTTTATGCATGACACTTTGAACTTTATGTTGAAGGTCAATAACATCTGGTGCTAGAAAATCAAAAATGTCAAAAATAAATGATATAAAAACATGTTGATGGTCAGAACACGCTTTCTCATGTTTGACCATTTTGCTTGACGTAACTTTAGGGTTGTCTGTCGTACCATAAAAGTCCCGACCTCTAATTCAAGAAGTTGCGAAACCTCAATTAAATCCACACATGTATGTTTTCTTCCTACTTATCCGTACACCATAACATCCGCATATCGAAGTGTCGATCTAATAGATCAGTCAAAAAAGTTCACATGCTTCTCATATAGCATGCTAGAACCAATATAAGGACCTAATACCAACATTTTTTTTAAACAGGACCTAGTACCAACATAAGGACTACTTTTATTGTCAAAATCTATACTTATTAGAACTTTTTTGTTTTCTTATTTCCAAATACTAAACTTTTTTTTACAAGATACAAAGACTAAACTTGATGGCAATTATTTTATTAAAAAAACTTGATAGCAATTAGTACCACTTAAGAATTAAATTGGTGGTATATTCATCTATTCTTTCTTTAGAGATGTAATCATGCCTTTATTTGAATAAAGTGTCACAACGAGATAAGGTCACCTTAATAATTTGGAAGAGGACATTCTATCTTTTTTTATAACACATTTATCATTACTTTTAATGAAGTCGCAAAGATATTAAAAAAATTGTCCAAACAAAGTAGGGAACCAATCAAACCGATTTTTCTTTTTCCTTGCAAAGTTAACTAAATTAACTGTTTACCAACAATGAATGTATGAGTGCTATACATAGATTATTAAGGATACATTAGTCACAACATTAATTAATACAAAACAACAAAGTTAATTAATGTTGATTATCCATTGAGGGCAGTTAAGGAATTCTAAATATAAAAAGGGTGGGTGTTTAGGGTAATTCACATGGGAATAAGATCCTAGCATTGTCGCAAGTCACTATCTTTCAGATTTGTGATTGTGATTTTTTCCTATCTTTCTCTCTCCTCTGTTCCACTACACAACATTGTTTAACGTCGGAACACATAGAAATAGAAACCAAGGATTGAGAAAGACCCATTTGAAGATTCAACTCTAGAATGTGAAAAAGTTTCAATTTTTACATTCATTTTCCAAAGTTAGTAACAATAGCTTTACTGGGTCAGTTCATTCTCCATTGAAGCTTCTTTTCAACTTGCTTGTTGAAAAAAGGTGCTAGGGTTGAAAGAGAGAGTTTTGACTTGACTAGAGTGTGAAGTAGAAGGGAGACAACAACAGCGTATCAGAGAAAATCGAAAAAAATTCGATTTAGTTTTAGTTATGTCATGTTTTGTGCTTAAAAAATAAAGAAAAGAAAAAAAGCATATATAAAAAGGTTATATAAAAAACAAAAACTAGTACAGAAAGAGAAAGGTGCAGTGCAGTGCAGATCAAGACGAACCAACCAACCAATCTGGTCTCAACTGTGTTCATTGTATTGTATTTTCTCTTTCCTATTCCTATACAGGTAAACATTGTTTCTCTAACAACCCTCTTACTTACTCATTGGTTTCTGTGTGTGCTTCGCTGTGTTTTTTGTTTAGTATGGTGTGTGTTTTATTTTTGAGGTCAATGTTTGGTTTTTTTGATTAAAAAAATAAAAGTGTGAACGTGCTTTTGTTTGTCTTTGAGCAAAGACTGGTTTCACGCCTAGAGAGCATGATTAGAACTCTCTTGAATATTTAATTAATTAAAATACACAAATATTGGCTGTTGAGAGAAGGGAGAAGGTGCTTCTTTGGAATTTGAGCTGTTTTTCCATCTTTTGAGACCCATGCTTGTCTCTATTTCCCTTCTTTTTAACTCTTTCTCTTTTCTCTCACTTCTTTGTTTATTGTCTAATTTTCTGTGTAATTTTTGAAATGGTCTTTGCTTCTTAAGAAAGAGAATTTTCCTCAATCATTCATCATGCTTGGTTTTGCTTTTTTGATTTGATTCTTGTTTCCTAAGAGGTCTTGGTTTGGTTTGGTTTGGTTTGAATCACGCAAAACAATGCTGTAATGATGCTGTACTTGGTTTTTTGTTCTGTGAACTTTTTCTTTCAACCATCAGATAAAAGTGTCTGAGATTTTAGGACTACTTTACACTTTAAGCAAAGTAAGCTAGTTTCTATATATAAAAAAGTTTGTGCACTGTTAATTGAGTATTTTTTGGGACTTCCATAGATATGAAGAAGAGTTCAAAGAAATAGGCAGAAAGAAAGAGATTTAGTGTTAGTTGGTGTTGTAATGGGTCTTCTCTTGAAGATGAAGATGCAGAATCAGCATCACCCTTTGGCTTCTAAGTTACAAGAACAAACGGGGAACAAAAGATACACATTCATTCAAGCACATAGAGCTTGGCTTCTCAAATTGATGTTTCTATGGATTCTTCTGATGGCTCTGATTAGTCATATCATCTACAGCAAAATGGATGTGGGTACTAAAGTGAGAAGGAAAGAGGTTTTGGGTAGTCTTTGTGATCAAAGGGCTAGAATGTTGCAAGACCAATTCAGTGTTAGTGTCAATCATGTTCATGCTCTTGCCATCCTTGTTTCAACTTTCCATTATTACAGAAACCCTTCTGCCATTGACCAGGTTTGTGCTTGAAAGTTTTGATCATTCTGTGTTGGAAATGAAAAATACTCAATCTTTGTTGTGTTTTTGAACCTTTATGTATCCTCTGATGATTATTTGATGATTTCCCTTCAGGAAACTTTTGCAGAATATACGGCTAGGACCGCTTTCGAAAGGCCGCTACTGAGTGGAGTGGCCTATGCACAAAGAGTTGTTAACTCGGAAAGAGAGCGGTTTGAGAAGCAGCATGGAGTGGTTATAAAGACAATGGAAAGAGAGGCTTCACCGGTTAGGGATGAGTATGCACCGGTCATATTTGCTCAGGAAACGGTCTCTTACCTTGAGTCTATTGATATGATGTCTGGAGAGGTAAAGAACGACACTTGTGAACCATTTCACCGGTTTTTTTTTTTTTTTTTGTGGAGGATTACTTTTATTACTACAATTTCTCATTTTTGCAATGCAGGAGGATCGAGAGAACATAATGAGAGCTAGAGCTACTGGGAAAGCTGTTCTGACTAGCCCTTTTAGGTTGTTGGGTTCTCATCATCTCGGTGTGGTTTTAACATTTCCTGTTTACAAATCTAAGCTCCCTCCCAACCCAACAACAGAAGAGCTCATTAAAGCGACCGCAGGGTATATCCTTATTTCAGTAATTGTCAGCTTTTTGTTTTTAGAATCTTTTTTCTTATGTTTCATATGAGTAATTAGAGGATGAAGGTTGTGTTTAGTATAAAAAATTTAGGTGCATTATTAGCATTTTATTAAGCAACAGTTAATCTGTCAATGCCACTATTATTGTTATCGACACAGCTTCTATCATTGAGTTGAAGAAAACTGTTTCTGTTACAAGGCTTGTATTTGGTTATATTTTGTTGTAAGCATTTCAATAGAACATGTGATTAATGGACTTTTTAATTGGAGGCAGATATGTTGGAGGATCCTTTGATGTGGAGTCACTTGTGGAAAATTTACTTGGTCAACTTGCTGGTCATCAAGCAATTTTGGTCAATGTATATGATGTCACAAACTCTACTGATCCCCTGATCATGTATGGCAACCAATATGAAGAAGGTGATGTTTCTCTTGTCCATGAAAGTAAGCTTGATTTTGGAGATCCATACAGGAAACATCAAATGATATGTAGGTAGGTTCTTCTGGCTACTGTACATTACATTTTCTAGAACTGACTTTTGGCATTTTGTCAGCAGAAAGATGCTTATGATCAAACTTTTGTACAGGTATCACCAGAAGGCACCGCCAAATTGGACAGCACTTAGTACTGCAGTCCTATTCTTTGTGATTCTTTTTTTAATCGGTTACATTTTATATGGTGCTGGGAATCATATTGTCAAAGTAGAGGATGATTTCCACGAAATGCAGGAGCTAAAAGTTCGAGCAGAGGCAGCCGATGTTGCCAAGTCACAGGTACTTTTCCTTGACATGTCTTTGGCACTTGGCATATTTCGATATTCCCTTTGATTGCGCAACAATAACTAATACTGAAATTTTTGTTTTTTTTTTTGTCAGTTTCTAGCTACTGTCTCTCATGAAATTAGAACACCTATGAATGGCATTTTAGGTAACTCCAAGATTCTCTCTCTCTTCGCCTAAAATGTAACATATGCTTTCATACCTTTCATTTTATCATTAATAATGTTATCACAAAACAAAACTCTGTATGATTGTAGGAATGCTTGGTCTGCTTCTACGCACGGAATTGAACTCAACCCAACGTGACTATGCTCAGACTGCTCAAGCATGTGGGAAGGCTCTGATAGCATTAATAAATGAAGTGCTTGACCGAGCGAAAATTGAAGCTGGCAAATTAGAGCTGGAAGCGGTTCCATTTGACCTTCGTTCCATACTTGATGATGTCCTCTCTCTTTTTTCAGAGAAGTCTAGACACAAAGGTTTAGAGGTATGCTCAATTGTCGCTAAACCTATTGTGAAGGCTAATACGAGTTTCATAATAATATCTTAATTCGGTTTCCTCTCTTTATTTGATGATCTAACTTCATTATCCTTTCTTTTCTTTTTTTTTTCATTTTTCCTTTAATAGCTGGCAGTGTTTGTTTCTGATAAAGTTCCAGATATTGTTATGGGAGATCCTGGGAGATTCAGACAAATTGTAACAAATCTTGTTGGAAACTCTGTTAAAGTAAGTGGAATTTTCAGATTTTATTTGCCTAAAGTTATTTGCATTACTAATATGCATATTATGTTGGAAATTTTGCTGTTGTATAGCAAGATACTTGTTGATTACATTTCTGATTAACTTCAATGTACTGCAGTTCACTGAGCGAGGCCATATATTTGTTAAAGTTCATTTATCTGAAAACAGAAAGCCCACAACAAATGGAAAGCTTGAGACTTATCGAAATGGAGGGTCTGAAGAAGTTGTGCATGCATCTGGTGGTTATAATCTCAAAACGCTAAGTGGATATGAAGCTGCTGATGAACGCAACAATTGGGATAATTTTAACCACTTAATTGCTGATGAAGAGTTTTTCTGCGATGCTTCAACTAAAAAAGTGGCCTCAGATGAATTTTATGAACAAGTCACCTTGATGGTCTGTGTCGAAGACACTGGAATTGGAATTCCTTTCTCGGCCCAAGATAGGATTTTCATGCCTTTTGTTCAGGCAGATAGCTCGACTTCTAGAAATTATGGTGGTACCGGCATTGGTTTGAGTATCAGTAAGTGCCTAGTTGAACTAATGGGTGGTCAAATAAACTTTATAAGCCGGCCGCAGGTTGGAAGCACCTTTTCATTTACCGCGGATTTTGGAGTATTTAAGAAGAATCCAGTAACTGAGGTGAAGAAGGTTAACTATGAAGATCTACCATCCAGTTTTAGAGGGCTTAAAGCCGTTGTGGTTGATGGGAAACCTGTTAGAGCGGCTGTGACTAGATACCATTTGAAGAGACTTGGGATACAAGCTAAAGTCGCAAACGCCATCAATAAGGCTGTTTCTTTGTGTGGGAAAAATGGTGCTTCCAGCTCAGGGTAAGTTTTTTAATTTTCCTTTTTGTAATTAATGACATTGCTATTTTTAGTGAATTAAAGTCAAGGACTATGTGTTCAATCATAATTCCATCTAAAGTCACACATGATCGGCTGTGACTTGTTGACAGTGTAAAACGTGCAAAACATTATACACTAACAATTTATCAAAATTAAACTCTTTGAAGAATTGCATTTGTTCTTGTTGTGTGGTTCAATACTTGAGTTCATTAAATGAGTTAAAATATTTGGTTGTGGCAGGTTATTCCAGCCTGATATTATTTTTGTTGAGAAAGATTCATGGGTTTGTGGAGAGGACGGGATTTTCAGTGTGCGGCAACTGGACTGGAAACAGAACGGACATATATTTAAGATGCCTCAAATGATCCTTCTTGCTACGAATATTAGTAATGACGAATTTGATAAAGCTAAATCCGCAGGTTTTAGTGATACGGTGATCATGAAGCCACTGAGAGCTAGTATGGTGGGAGCTTGCCTTCAGCAAGTTTTGGGAACAGGCAAGAAGAGACAGCTGGGAAAAGAGATGCCTAATGGTTCAACTTCAGTTCGAAGCCTTCTGTTTGGAAAGAAAATTTTAGTGGTTGATGACAATGGAGTGAACCGGAGGGTGGCTGCAGGCGCCTTGAAAAACTTTGGAGCGGATGTGAAGTGTGCAGATAGCGGCAAAGCTGCTCTTGCAATGCTTCAATTCCCTCACAAGTTTGATGCTTGCTTCATGGATATTCAAATGCCAGAAATGGACGGGTATGTTTGTTTGCATCGATTATTAATTTTTTTTTGGTATTATTTGAACATAACATGTTAACATGGTAGTTGCATTGCTGATAAAAAAAACTTGCATAAGTTGAATGCAAGTTACATGATAGTTGCCTTGCTGATAAATTCAATGATATGCACGTAACTTGCATGTTGGCTATACTAATTCACATTCAAATTATTTTGTTTGTATATAAACTCTATTTACACATGTTATGTATGTTCTAATTCACATCCATACTATATTTATTTGTATATAAACCTTATCTATACATGTTATGTGTGTTCTAATTCACATGAATATTATTTTTACCCATATTGTTTTTTATAAATCATGTACTTGCGTTATTTTCAGGTTTGAAGCAACTCGTCGAATTCGGGAGATGGAGAGGACAGCGAATGAGGAGACGAATAGTGAATGTGGTGAAAGGAAAAGTGAATTCCATTTACCTATATTGGCCATGACAGCAGATGTAATCCATGCTACATATGAAGAGTGTTTGAAATGTGGGATGGATGGTTATGTCTCGAAACCTTTTGAGGAAGAGAATCTTTATCAAGCAGTTGCAAAGTTTTTCCAGACAAAACCTACTTCAGTAGATTCATGACAAAATGCAACTTAATTTATAGCATGTTCACACTGCTGGCATATCATTATGCAGAGAGTAACAATATATATGAGGATTCTTGATTGATACTCGAGTATGAAGTGTTCATTTCTAACAAGCTCAAAGTTTGATTGGACATGATTACAATCTTGAGAGTAAATTTATGCCCCTCATAACTCTTCATCCCTAGCTTGTGTATAGATTCTCCCAAGGTAAAGGGATGTAAAAAATTATGTAAATTCCATATTTTTCTTATGCATCACAATACTTACTTCCCTGTTAGAAGGGTTTTTCTTTCTAGTATTATTTTTTTGTAAAATTGCCTCGTGTAAGATTCATTTTTTTTATTTTATATGTTCACAAGAAAATGTTGGTGCTTAATTTAGAATGTGAGTGATGTGAGCACTCTATTAAAAAATAGTAATAGAAATTAATAATTGAAATGTAGTTAGTAATAAAGATTTAAACATGGTGTTATTTTTTTTATTCTACTTTAGTGATTAGAATTTCATCTTTTTAAGATGAATGAGTGGATAATCTATGTTTGAATTTCGTCTCATACATATTTAATGTTTCTATCAATTTTATGTTAATACGATGATATGGTGACGATATGGTGTTATTTTAATAGCTGGTTTATATTGATTAATGTTTCATTTAAAACTAAAAGTGTTATATTCCACATTAAAATTTAAATGTTACAAATTTATTTCTCTTTTTTTAAGAAATTTATTTATCTTATAATTCAATATGGAACATTGAGTCAAAAAGAAAAAAGAAAAAAACTATGGAACAAGTACGGTCTCTATCCTATCTGCTCCTCTATCTTTCTTACCCATAAAAGGCACATGGTGTTAGGTTTGGTTGCAATCCAATCCAACACCCACTTTGTCCAGGCTTGTTCAGTGCCAGTAGAAAGGCCCCCCTACATGCAAACATGTGTCATCTTCATAGTTCATATATATCATAGTTTCATTTCATCAAATATATTTTGTACTCTCATTATTTTATTTCATTCTTTATTTTTAAATTATATTTTTAATCTTTCATTTTCGTTTTCTTTCTTGTTTAATTTCTGTACCTTAGAAAAATCTTGAATGGTGTTGAAAATGAAAACCATTGGGGATGGTCTTAAAGTATCATACGATCTTTTTGAATGTCATATTAATCATTTGTAAGATGATTTTAGAGAATTTTTTTTTAAGACATCAAAATGGAATATATTAATATCGACAGTGAGTCTGCTTCAGTACAAGATGTACCAAAGGGTTACCCCACAAAAATAACAGTCTTACAATATTTACAAATATACAGTCAGTCGATACCCAGACATAACAACGGGTTCGACCACCACAACTGAGTGCCGAGCACAAACTTTGTATTATTAGCCTTAAGCCACCATAAAGAATGAAATTTCACATTTTCTAAGAGTTGTTCTATGGTTGTATGATTATTATTAAATAAACTATTGTTGTGTGCATTCCAAATCATCCAAACACACAAGAGCCAGACTAGATGAAGGAAAGATCTTCGTTTCGTCGAGTTCCATGTATAATGAATAAACTGAAAGAGATGCTCACTTATATCATGAGGGTCGACACCTGTAACCCCAATCCACGCCCTAATGTGCCACCAAAGAGGCCCGTAACTGTCACAGTGCAAGAACAAATGTGACACTGATTCATCGTGACCGCACCCAACAGCGCACCTAGCATCCGCGGCTGTGAGGAAACTTCTTCTGACAAGATTAGTCTTGGTTGTTAACCTGTCCCGCAGCATCCTCCACGCGAAAATAGACACTTTTAGAAGTACTTGTTTGTGCCAAACAAGATCATGCAATCCAACATTTGGAGGGTCTACCGGACTGGTCAAAATGTGATAGGCACCGCTTACAGTGTAACCCTCATGGATGTCCGGGTTCCACTGCCACCTATCAGAAACGTTAGGCTGCAAAACAATACCATAAAGAAGATGCCTACACTCTACAACCAATTCCTCCTCCCACACCCACAACCTCCTACCCACACTCCATGCCTGACCCCCTTCTTCCCAACCAAGATTAGACATGTCAGTCACCGTACATAATTTATTATTCGATAAATTAAATAGGCAGCTAAACCGCAAGCGAAGCGGAACATCTCTTAACCACCTATCATACCAAAAGAAAGTACTAGTTTCATCCCCCACCCTCTTCGACACCCTCTCTGCAAACCAACCCTCCTCTGATTCGCCTATCCCATCCCTAATCTTCGTTATCTCCCTCCACCACAAAGAACCACTCCGGCCCCCAACCTCCAACCTCCCTGCCTCCTTACCATACCGAGCCACCAACACCCTATACCAAAACCCTTCTCTATCCACCAACATCCTCCAACACCATTTCCCTAATAAAGCAATATTGAATTCCCTTAACTATCTCACCCCCAACCCTCCATACTCCTTACATAAACATATAGAGCTCCAAGCAATCCAGGAAATTTTCTTGTTCTCCTCACTCCCTCCCCAATTTTTTTTATTAAAAATAGATTCAATGATAGAGATGATACCTGACGGAGCTTTGAAGAAGGAAAGAGCATAGACAGGTAATGAGGTCAGGACAGACTTCAGAAGAACCAAACGGCCCCCAAAAGAGAGGAAACAACTTTGCCACCCCGACAATCTAGACTTAATTGTATTCAGCACAGGGTCCCAGAACGCTAACCGGCTCGGATAACCACCAATAAAGAAACCCAAATACACAAAAGGCACTTTACCCACTTTACAATTTAAAATTGATGCTGCCTCATTCAACCAAGACTCTGCAATATTAATACCAACCAACATGCTTTTATTAAAATTCACCTTCAATCCAGACATTTTCGCAAACAAAGTCTGCACCGCTCGCAAGACACGCACATTGGCCCAGCTCTTAGTACCCAATAACAATGTGTCGTTTGCGAATTACAAATGAGACACTACGGTCGTATTAGAGTTATCAATCGTGTATCCTATAAACAAATTGTGCTCTACCACCGAAGACATCATGACATTAAGACCCTCGGCTGCCAGTAAAAAGAGAAACGGGGAAAGAGGATCCCCTTGATGCAGACCTCTTTGCAAAGGAAACTCATATGTGGGACTGCCATTAACTAAAATAGAAGCAGTCGCTGTTATCACACATTCCTTTATCCATTTTCTCCAAAGCACCGAAAACGCCATTTTTTGCATAACCGCATTCAAGTATCCCCAATCAACAGAATCATAAGCTTTTTCAAAATCAACCTTAAATAGTAACTATTCTTTCTTGGCCTTTCTAGCCTCGTCGACAACCTCATTAGCAATCAAGATTGCGTCTAGAATCTGTTTGTTTTTTACAAACGTTGTTTGAGTATCCGAGACAACCGTTCCTATAACCATTTTCAACCTGTTTGCTAACACCTTTGCTAATATTTTATAAAGAGATCCAACCAGCGAAATGGGCCTAAAATCATTAAGGCGCTGAGGGCTATCAATTTTAGGAATATGAGCTATAAAAGTGTTGTTGATACCTTTTGACAATTTACCATTCCGGTGGAACTCTGATAAGAAGCGCATCACATCATCCTTCAACTCGTTCCAAAACTCCTTTATGAAACCAAAATTCACCCCATCCGGTCCGGGGCTCTTGAAACTATCACACCCCCACACTGCTTCTTTAACTTCAATTACAGAAAAAGGTGTAATGAGACCTCTACCTTCCAAGTAAAACAAATTTTTGAAGGGCAAATTCTCAATTTTCGGACGTGTGGTGATGGAGGCCGCGTAATGGTCTTTAAAATGAGAAAACACCGCAGTCCGGATGGGCTGGACTCCCTCCACTAGAGTTTCGTTCACCATTAAAGCCACAATAGAGTTTCGTCGCCGCCGACTCGAAAGGATCGAATGGAAGTACCTCCAGTTGGCATCACCATCGTTCAACCAATGTAACCGAGACTGTTGCCACATAATACTAGTATTCACACGAGACAAGGAATGTAAATTTTGAGTAACCTCCCTCATCTCGTGCATCTCTTCAGCACATAGCTCGTCTTCTTCACCTTTGTCATCAAGCTCTAACTGTCGCTTTTTTAAAGTTTCTATTTTACCACGAAGATTATTTGCATGCACTAAATGCCACTCTTTCAAAGCCCCTTTGATCAATTTCATCTTTTCCCGAAGCACATAGTCTCCCCACCCCTCTATATTATAGGAGTTCCACTTGTCTTTCACAAACTGCTGATACCCCGGCAAGTCTTGCCAACATTTTAGCATTTTCGATGGGCGAGGTCCCCAATTTTCCTCATCAACAGATAACTGAACCGGACAATGATCAGATAAGCCTCGGAGAAGGGCTACCTGAATACAATTGGGCCACTGCATACACCATTCTTCAGAAAGCAAAAAACGGTCAATCCTGCTCATCGACAAACCATCACATTTAAACCAAGTAAAGAGACGACCACATAACGGTAAATCACAAAGCTTATTATCATCAATAAATTGGTTAAAATGTTGAAAGTCGGTCACAATTCCACCCCCTCTAAGGGACCTTCGCTCCTCCGGACACCGAACCGCATTAAAGTCGCCACAGATACACACCTTCTCACCCCTCAATAATTGCAATCTCGCTGACAACGAAGCCCATAATTCTTGTTTGGCTCTCCCCTCGCAAGGGGCATAAATATTAAATAAATAAAACTCCTCATTTGACTTGATAAATTTGCAGTGAACTTGTAACATATGATCATGGCTAACCGACGACCACACTTCGACTTCCACAGAATCCCACAAAAGTAACATCCCCCCCGAAGCACCTACTGAAGGACGATAAGAATAAGCGTAACTTGTATCACCCCACAAAGAATTACACAGAGAAACATCACACACTGCTAATTTTGTTTCCTGTAAGCACAAAATAAAAGGACTTTTCTCCCCCACCAACTTTCGCACTTCCCTTCTCTTCTCCATCCCCCCTAAACCCCGCACATTCCATGACACCAACCTCATTGCTCACACCCACCCCGCCCAACACCACCTCCACACCGCCGCACCTAAACAGCCCCATCCACCTCTCCTCCCTCAATCCCCACCGGCGTCAACACCGACCCCATATCCACTCTCTTAGGACGAGATAACACATCAAACTTGTTATTACATGTCGCTTTATAAGAAACACCAATAGTCTTTCCAATATCCTGAATATTTTTCGCCGTTGCCTCCTCACTACCTTTTAAAGCAACCCAATTCTTCCAATTATTAGTCATAGATGCCGTCGAAGAAGAACCATTAGAAGAGTGATGAGGAACCTCCTCTAAAGACCTGGTTACTCGCTCCCTTTATCGTTGACGACTTCGTATGTTTTGCTTCAACACTTTCATCACTTTAGAATTTTTCAATACTTTTATGACCTCTTCTCTATCTTTAATGGGTAACCTTGCAACCTTTTTCAAAGTGAGCACCGGATGTCGAAGCACACCCCCTACTTTCTTTTTACTAGCTGAAGTTTTATTTCTACCCACTATACCGTCACCACCCTTGACCACCTTCTTCAAGTGCTTCTTATTAGAGACATTTTAATCTTTGGAAATTGTTTATTATAAATTAAATTAATATTTTCTATTTCTTGAAGATCGGATTTCCTTCAAAAAAAATCTTAAAGATCGAATTGTTTTAAGCAACTAAACAAATATTGATCCAATTGATAAAAGATCTAGTTTGCATAGTGGTCTTGGAACAATGATCATGGTGGCCGTTACATATATAGTGAAGAATTTTTTCCATTTGTTGTATGGGCTAGGTGTTAGTCTGTTAGATAGTGTCTGTTGGAACAAAATTGTGCAGCTAAATTTATCTTTGTTTGTTTGGAGGTTATCGAATAACAAGATAACAACGAAAGTCAAATTGTTTAAGCGTGACACTTTAAATCTGGATTCATAGTTATTTTTTATGATGGGTTGCGGTTTGAAGGAAGATGGCATTGAGATAGCAATGATATTTAAACAACTAGTAACAACTTTTATAACAAAAGAAATAAGAGGATGTGATAAGATCACAGTTCTATCTATCTCAATTCTCAATACAAAAGAAAGGATTTGACTACTTATCAATAACATAATGTAATACAGTTAATCAATTGTTCAATATTCACTAATCACTACTTATCGTAAAATATAGAATCATTCTGTGACATGACCACTCCCACCCAATACAGTTGAAAACATTATGCCACACTTGGAATGAGAACTTTCATGTTACGAACAGGTGGCACGTTTTCTCCTGTGAGAGACCACAAAACACACATGATAAAAAAGAATTTGACGAGTAGGAACGTTATTTGAAACTGTCAAGAAAATACGATAACCAATTTACTAACAAAAAATAATAATAACCCCCGCTCATAGTTCTAAATTTCATTTGATAACAAAAAAAAAATAGTGGTGTTAATTTTTTTTTATATCCATTTTGTTTAAGAAATTTTTAATCAAATTATATTAGTTGGACTATGCATATGTCTTTATCACAAGTGATATCAAAATGTATTTTTTATTTATTTATTATTTGTTGCAAAAGAATAGTTCATAATCAAAGTTCTCTCAAAACATGTTTTCAATATAATTAATGAAGTTAACAAGAAATACATGTATATATATAATCTGACCAATAAATAAAAATAATAATGTTGTGTCCTTCGAAAAATGGTAGCATTTGGTAGCAATCTCACAAGCAATGGCTGGTACTCACACGTGGCAATCTTACAAGCAATGTATAGTGAAACTTGTCAACATTTGGTAGCAACTACAATGACAAGGCAGTTAACAAATAATGTTCTCGAATTTTGATATATTGTGTGTTTGAATATATATGTGATGTGATTGCACCAACGTTTATTACCATATCCACATGCATGCATAGCCAATTAAAGTTTAAGAAGAGAAGAGAACTAGCTTTAGCTGGCGTAATTTAATGGACAATTTTCAAAACCAGTACGGTGCTGTTCCTATAAGCAACAATGATCTAATTCATAGGGAACTTATGGATACTACCGGCGTTGTTGATGGCGGAAGCACACAAGCTATGGCAGATACAAACACCGCAGCTGAAACTACTACTACCACCACAGACGACGGTGTTGTTGTTATTGATGAGAGCAAGAAAAACAACCATCACAACAAGAAAGGAATAATTGATAAGATAAAGGAGAAGCTTCCTGGAACACACCATCATAAATAACTAGTTTCTATTGTTTACATGATGTGCATCATTTATTAGTTAAGACTGCAAGTATTTGTGTTGTTATGTACATGATGTGTATCGTTTACTCAACCAGTTTGTGTTGTGCGCTTCTTGGAGTATTTCTTAGTGACTACTATTCAAAATCGTATTTGTTTGTTACCTATTAAACTCCACCTGAGGCTTTGCAAAAATATTCCTTGAAGATTTTGAGATGTTTAAATATATATGATATTCATTAGTTACGATTTACAAATAAAATCGTGAATGATCTCTTGTATATAAAATCGTGAATGATCTCTTGTTTTTCATTGAATTAACGAGTTATGGCTTAGCATTTAAGCCTAACGTTAGGAACACTCACGCACACTCTAATATTCATTGTTTTATCGGTTGAAAGTCATTTAATTCACATTTTAAAAATAGATCATACATAAAATGGTGAAACTAACGTGACTTTCATTCGTGAAACTAACGTGACTTTCATTCGATAAGTGATTGAGTGTTGAAATATGAATATTGCTAACAGCCTAACAATCCTCTAAAAATATTGCAGAAAGTGGATCATACATTAACCGTACATGCGCAACAGGACTTACGGAAATTGAAGGAGAGAAAAAATTACATAGAAGTGAAAATTAGTTCTGTAACACCAGAATTGTCAACTAAAATAGTAACTAACTAAAATACTATTTGTTATCCCTAGAAAACCTAGATTCGACTTTGATTTCATATTCTTTTTTTCCTTCCTCTTTCTTCTTGAACTTGGGTTTAACAACTTTCAGAAGGGTATTCTTCATGACGGCTCTGGTGTTTTGAATGTCAGTGTTTCCCAGTTATGTCGCACCATGCAGTAAATGCAACATTAATTGGATGTGTACTCGAATGGTTGAGGAGGTTGAGGCTCCTCATCCACAGCCATTGCTGATGAAGAACTCTGCAATCCTGGTCCTGACCCGCCAGCAGTTGATGTGGTAGATGCAGGTGTGTCAGTGATAGCAAGAACTTCAGGCTCGGTAGGACGCAAGTCTTTAAGAAGCACAAACCCTGAAGGTGCCAACTTAACTGGAACATATCTGCTGTCCTGCAAAAATTTAATGAACTTCTCCTGAGCAGGAACCACTCTTGCTGGATTTGTTAGAATCTCAAAAGTAGGCTCGGGCTCTGATTTCTTCTCTGTTGGGCTATCAACCTTTAAAACAATAAAGTTTCGAAATGTTATTAAGTTGCATGTAGAAATCATGTATTTTAACAGAAATAATAATGTTATCTGACAGGTCATGAATCGAAGAGAACTGTAATAAAACAATCCTCACTTATAATGTGATAATGTATGCATTACCTGCATGGCTTCTCCATCCTTCTCACCGGAAGACTTTCCTTTTCCAGCACTTGGAGCTGATGTAGAGTCGGGACTAGATGCAATTTCAGCATTAGCCTTCTGTTCCTCGGCTTTCTTACTAGCCCTAGCTTTGGCCTTAGCTGATGTTGACAAAACAGCAGTTGGAAGTTTCACTGTTGAAGTAGTGGTGGGAACAGTGGTAGGCTTGGGGTATTCAAAAAGTGAAGGCTTTGCATGAGACAAGAACTCAAACTTTGGAGATTTCAGATCATAGTTCAGACCGATTAAAGCTGTTGGTGAGAAGGCCAAACTTATGAAATAGATAAGAGGGTACCAATACCAAAATTGGCTGAAAACTGCAAGACCAACCACTGCAGTAATTTTATCATGCTTAGTCTTGGAAAGTAGTCTTATGGTCACATTTCTTCCGCCAGCATCAAGGATTCCGGAGGCCAAAATTGCACCCATCTTGCTCATGGTATCCTCATGCTTGTCAAGGATAATTTTCTCCAATTGTCGCCTGGAATACACGCATGTCAGAAATGAACAGATTTATTGCTTCAACATCCAAATAATATACTTTCCTTACCTGAAGGTTCCAACACGCGAATCAGTAGCTTCATTAATCTGAACCATGACCATAGCCATTGCTATGAGGGCACCCTGACGAACAAAATCAACGACATCCGAAGTCAAAGGCTCCAGCAAAGATATGGCCTCACTAAGACCTGTACCCGCACAGGAAATACCCACAGCAAGAGCTGCTCCATAACGAACATGTGGATTGTATGATTCTGATAGGAGGGAAACAATTCGAGGAGTCTGCAGTGTAGGAAAGTAACATTGTAAATAACAAAAAATCAACCAAAACAGACTACAGCCACAAAAAAAAAAAAGTAACTCGGGACAAGAGGAAATATAAAAAGAAAAGGACAGAACTAACCTGCTCTGGATCAGAGTACAACACAAACCCTAATGCTAGGACCGCAGTCCTCCTGACATCATCGCTCACATCCGACACAGCAAAGTGAAGTAATTGACGAATGGCCTTATTGTTTGCTGTTCCACTATACGCCAAAGCCAGTGCATACATGCCACCATAACGTAATATTGGATCCTGATCTCGAGTCATCTGCTCAATTAAAGTGTCCGCCTCTTCTTCTCTTCCGTAAACCGTAAGAGCAATTCCCAGAGCTAACCCTCTGAAACATTTAGAAACAATAAATATCAGCCAGAGAAGTCGTGGTTTAACGGATCGCCAAGTGAAACACCTTTACCTTATAATTTTTTCGTGCTGTGTCTCGTGTGCATAAGTGAGCATTTCATTTGCCTTATCACTGCCTGTTCCAACCATGAGTAGGCCCATACTGATACCAGCAGCCTCACCGGCAACGGCACTATCAGTATAGAGAACATTTTTTATTTCTTCATAAATATCCTCATCAGCAGTTCCTAGAGATGCCAATCCAAGACCTAGACATGCACCATGTTGAATGACCTGGCCATAAACAATACATTAGATATAGCAATAGTCTTTTCTTTGACGGGAGAATTATCTATATTTATGAGCACCTCAACAGTCGTGCTGCGCAAGCTATCACGGAGGAATTGTTTGATGCCCTCTCCATGGTTGGCATGAATCAGACCGAGGGCATAAAGAGCACCACCTTCTGAGTATGGACTACCACCACCAGTCCCACCCTGAGGCAAGTAGGGTGCCATCAGTGACCTTCCCTGCTGCAAATGACCTCTATGGATAACACCAAGTCCAGCTGTTGCACTGAATTTGGCCCAATTAGTAGCTCTGCTCAACCAATCCTAAAATTTTCAAGGGACAAAAACCTTAAGAATGGGAAATTACAGGGAAAGAAGGGGAAAACAAAACTAAGCGATAATAACTCACCAAATTTTCCCTCAGGAAAGTATCCACAGTTGTTCCAGCATGCATTATTGCATTGGCATAAATGGTAGCACTGTGGCAGACACTATTTCTCATCTCCACAGACTGCTTTATGGTCTTCAAAATAAGGAGGTCAGATCTGAATGCAAATTACATCCAAACAGTATAAGAACCAACATACTACCAAGTACCAACAAATAAATGATGATCTAATAAAATATTATTAAAGAAAACAGTCTCACTTGTTATGGCTGTAAAGGAACTGCAGAGTCAATTGTATCGAAGTTTCTCCAGACAAAATTCCCTTAATTTTGTTTAACCTCTCAGCATATAATTTTTCACTTGGATCCTCAGGCACATTGACAGCAGAAGCTTGTTCGCCGTCTGTCATTGGAACATCATCTGGTCCACTCACACCAGCATTCTGAGTAGAATCTGCAGCATCACTGGGTTTTGGCTCTACGGACTCTAAAGGTTGAGACTTTGGCAATGAAAGGCGATCTCTGACATTTAGAAGAAAAGCTTGGTGCTCATTGTCGACCAAATCAAAAGCTATTTGAAGTGCCAAAAGAGCATCATCTATGTTTTCAGAACGTAAAAGTTTTTCTAATATGCTTGCAACCCCCTCTGGCTCATCCAAGAACATAAGACACTGACAAATGCTCAGATAATCTGGTGAAGGAAGCTTTTGAAATACTTTAACAAGAAGACGGAGAACCTAACAAAAAAGAAACAAGTAATATCAACTTTTGTCAAGACCACCGCTTGTTGGTATACCGCATCAGAAAGTAATATTAAGATCTCATTTCCCTTACCTCCTGTCTGTATTCTCTAAGATTCACAAAGGAATGAGAGACATGAATGCAGTATGAGAGAGTTCCTTCTACATTGTCACTTGTTGTAATTGCTTCCTCAAGTTTATCCAATCTCCTGCATTCAATGGCAGTTCCCATAGCTTGTTGGTATTTTCCATCCACAATACACCTGAATCGAAGAAAAGCGACGAAAATTGAGAATCGAGGGAACTCAAAGTTAAGAATACAAAAAACATAAGAATAATTATAGTTTATACATACTTATCTAGCAATCTCTCCACAATTGCTTCTAGTCTTGGGTCGACTTTGATAGAATCATCAAGGGACTCTGCTGCCTTAGACTTGAAACTAGCATATTCATCTATAGCCTTAGCTGAAAACATAAGATTTTATAAATTGTCGTGGAATAGAAGATATGATTTCATTAAACCAAACTGAATAAAACCACTAACAAGTAACACCAACTGAACCAATAACAATTCTCACCAAGAAGAGTATGGACATAGTCAGAATCCTGTGAAACATCAAACAGAGGACCAGCTCCAAGGGCATAGGATAGTGAGTCGTTCAGCTCGCCCAAGTAATAAAAGACCTAAGATAGATAGATAGATAAAGGAGCAGAATGAGCAGAGCAGTTATCCATAGAACATATGTGACAGTTATCCATACAGTACCTTGGATACAAGCAGTGCGGCAAGTTGCCTTTGGTGCTGATCAAACTCCTCGTCTTCGTACAAAGACTCACTGTTTAACACAAAACACACATGATTAAACCCCAAAAACATTTTCATTCTCATTCCAAAAAATCCAAACTAAAAAAAAGAGTGATTACATACATTAGGGGAACACTGGTAGAGATCTCTGGCCAGAAGCTATCGACGAGATTGTTGAGGTTGGAAAGAGCATGATACTTGAGGGAGATATGAGACTCCCCAAGCATCGCCAACATGCCACCGGCTGAGCTCACCAAAGTCGTAGCCATTGATTTCTAGCAGCGATTGAAAAAGTAGGGTTATGGAAAACAAAATGGAGCGATTGATTCGCAGATGGTTGAGATCAACAAGCCAATATCGTATACCGACAAGTTATTGATTGAAATTTTTAAATTTAGAGAGATCTTCAAATTCTATATCGTATATCTATATCTATATGGTACATTCATTCTTTTTCAACAACCCATCTATATATATATATATATATAAAAGAGTAAATAGTCACTTTGGTCCTGACTTTACACCCCGCGCTGTCATTTTAGTCCCCGACTCAAGATAAAATACAAAATAGTTCTTAAATGCGTACATCTGTTATCAGTTTAGTCCTTACCGTTAAAAATTTCTGTTAAAATGATGATGTGTCAATGATGGGACCAAATTGAAAGTAAAGAAAATAATTATTTTTTATTAATAATAAAAACAAAAACAAAAAAGAATATTCATCATCTCCCAAAAGAACAACATAATCTAAATGCAGTTTTAAGATTTATTTATTGCCTAACTTTGATTATTTTTTAGACAATGTTTAATTTTGATTCTTTTTATCAACTGCTCATACCATATGGAAACTGCATCACTGTTCATATAATTGTTCTTAAAACTGCAACATTAGGCAATAGAATTGAAAAATCTGTACTTTTTGGTTGCACAGAGCTTAATTGACTTTCTTTGTCCAAGTTTTCTCTACAAACTAAGTGGTAGCTACATGTGTAATGCACTTCATTTCTCTGCAAATTAAGAAAAACATAATTTTTTGAACAAATACATAAATCCAATTATCCGTATATATAATTGCATTAGATTATTTATACATGTTAACAGAAAGAAAAAAATGTCAACAATGGGTAGAAAAATGATTTCAGTTTTTGCTGCAGATTAGGCCTTTTCTTTTGAACTCTGCAGTAATTTTGCTCCTGTGTTGACAGTGATTCTTGGTGTTTCGATTTCCTTTGAGGTTGCCCAATCATCCATTTATTATCACTTGCTGTGTATTTCTTGGCCAATTGGTTATGTGATGACTTATCTGGTTTAAAATTGTGGTTTTTTTATCGGTTCTTGGTTTTTGGTTTTTTATGTTATGGTGGAGAAGCTATGGTGGAGAAGCAATGGAGCAAGGATTGAAGAAACCAAAGAATCGGATATTGGTAATTGAAACACTAGATTAATTTTATATTTTAAATATAGTTATGAGTTTTTAAAATTTTAATTTTATCGTATCGACTTTCTGAGATCCTTACATTTTATTCTTACTTGACGCACTTCATATTAGTACATAAAAAATTGATTTCGTAGATATAAGCTAATAAAATTTGGAACTACCGCGGTGCAAATATTTAACAGATATTTGCATATAAGTTTTTTATATAAAAACATTACATTGATGCTGATAATTTTTATTTACTATTTTTAAACATTTCACAATATCACCGATGTAATTATTTTTTATATGTTTACCGCAATTTTGTGCGAAGTCTTTTACTTGTCTTAAAAGAAACACACAAAATACCTAGGAAATAAGACACTACAACCAAGACTCTAATAGACTATGCTAGGTTTTTTAGAGATAGAAGAGATAGACTTTTTAAAATTATTTTAAAAATCATTTTTAAGAATGGAATAAATCTATTGTCATGGATCTCATAAGCATAAAATTTCACATTAGGGATTCATGTGTTTACCTCTTAAATCGTCGAGGTGAATGGATCTCATCAACACCATAATTTAGTAATGTCTCTACTCAGTCCACGCAAATAGTTGCCTCTAAAAAGCTTAGTATGTTTATGCATGAAGAACAAACATGCCAATATTTAGAACCAAGAACAACATGAATTCTTAGTGGATCTACCTTAACTTGTTGCATTTATTTATGCTTCATGTTATCACATACTAACAAACCAGTGGAACAGAAGATTGCAAACATTATACTTTTTTCTGAAGCATATGAGCATTCACTTACAGCTATGAATGAAAAATATACAAAATGCAGTCAAATAATAAGAAAATACAGACTGAATATTAGCCAAGTAAATCCAATCTTGTGGCAATCATTTGGCTTTGCTTAAACAACTTAAGAAGAAGAATTATGACAATAATAACATTCCCCGCCCCCACTTATGTCTTCAATTCATATAGTTGATTTTCATTCACTTAGGCTTCTCCTGAAAAGAATACAAAAAATATAGTATTGAAATACATATGAGTGATAGTTCAATTAATAGTTTGCACAAAATCATCGAGGAAGTGAAAATGTTTGACAAATAATATATGAGCAAGTGACTAGTTAGTAAAATGGTGAGCAGTCGATTAAGAGAGTTGGGGAGGCTTTCTTCTAGTAATGACTCAAGTCTTTCACAAAACGCAAATTTAAGTGATTTCAGCGAGGAAGGAAGACAGTTTTCTGGAAATGACTCAAGCTGTTGAAGCCCATTTCCTTGAAAGGACTTCATTTCACCAGATAACTGATAGTCAGAGACACAAGGGAGACGGGTAGCAACGGCTCCATTAACAGTATCATCACAACCTCCAATACTCAAGATTGAAAGCGCAGTAAGGCCTTGGAGACCCCATTTCATTACAGGTGGCATTGTTCTTTCGAACTGAATCTTAAACGATTGTAATTTGAAAGGTAGGCAAACACCTTCACAAAATGACAGCTTCAAACTTTGAACTGATAACTCTTCAAGAGCAGTAAGTGTATCCATCCGAAGATTGACTTTAAGTGATTCAATGGAGTCATGGGATGTGATTATAAGTGATCGGGTGAAGGACTTTCCAAAATGAAAAGTGAATCCAGACTCCTACAACCACTAATGTTAAGTCTTTGGAGCACAGGGAAACCATCAAGTGGGAATGATTTAAGTGCATCACAGCTACTTCTCCATATTTCAGGAGGCATGAATGCCAACCTCTTACACCTAACGGGACTGGGTAAGCCATCTAGCGGAACTGCTATGAGAGACTGAAAGGCATAGAGTTCCAAGTGTTGAAGACAAGAGCTTCTGAAAATCATTTTAGGCAAAGCAAATAGATCATAAAAGCGATTGATCGTTACATGTTGTAGAATACATGGAGAATCACTCTCAAGCAACGTCGGTGGAGTTTTTTTGGTATACCCAAGAGAATCTGTATGTTTTTTTATTTTCATTTTTTTTTATTGATGATAGCCAGGGAAAAGCAGGTGCTGTTTCCAATAGATGAGCACAATCTTTTATTTCAATTTCTTCTATGGAAGAAAGATGACTTGGCAAACGTCGCCTAAGTTTTGGACAATCATGTAACATCAAAATTCTAAGACGAGGAAAGGCAAAATTGCTTCATTCAAAGGGAAGCCACTCCTTCCAGTTTGGCATTTTGTGAAGTTTGATATGCTCAAGGGACGGGAATGGTTGGAAGGAGGAATTGGAACCTTCTCCTGCTTGGACATAGTAGAACTCCGGGCCAATTGTCTCCAAATTCTTCATACCATATATTTCTAGATCCTTGAGAAAAGGCTGTTGCCCCAGCGGTGGAAGTGTCACACAATACTAACAATTTCTGATGCAAAGGGACGCCATGTTAGAAAACGAAAAATCTCCCAACCAACTTGGAAAGCTTGTCCCACCATAGAAGTCAATTTTTAGACTCTTCAGTTTCATTGGTGGTTGCAACATATCAAGCACGACTTTCACTTTTAGCGAGTCTTCACTATGTTTTCCCCATAGAAGCTCTAAGTCTTCAATTTGCACTTTGCTTTTAAGGTTGGCATAGTGTGCCTCCTTGGCATCTGACATTATGCAAGTTCTTCATGATGAGTTTTCCTTGTAGGTGTGGGAATTTCTTAAGCTCTTTGATACCTAGCCCTGCTTGTTGCTTCCCCACTACAAAGACAGTTAGAGTTTGAAGGTTTTCTAGTCCACCAATTTCTATGGGCAACTCCTTTATATCAGTTCCAGTTATATCAAGATGGCGTATATTTATTAAATTTCCCATATTCACTGGCAATTCAGTGAGATCGCAACAACCAACTAAAATCAAGGTTTCCAGATTGTAAAGGTTACATGTGGTATCAGGCAAGCTTTTGATTCTTGTGAAGGAGAGATCCAGATACCGCAAATGCACCAAATTGCCAATTGAATCTGGTAGTTTGGTGATGGTTCTATAAGCTGATAGTGATAACATGCGCAACCTTTTGAGTGTAGGTATCAAATCATCAACCACCTTGAGGGATAAGTAGTTTTCTGCTCTCCATAAGTAAGTGGGTCGAAAGTAAATGGGTAAGAAGCTTCGCAAGGATTTGAAATTGTAGAAATTCTTAAACTTCATGAAAATGTCATACTCTTCTTGGTTATATGACAAATGCCGAACATTTTCAGAGATGTGAGTCATGTGACCACATTCAAGCCTAGAACAGCATTTTCCTGATATGAATGTTGCTAAATCGTTGACGAGGTCATGCATGACAAACTTTTCTCCATGAGCATCATCACTTAATACTTGAATTAACGATCTAGATAACAATTCAGCAAAACAATCATAACCAACTTGCTCTGCCACTTTTTCACCTTGTGACTAGGAAGCCTTCTGCCATCCATAACAAAACCATTTTTTTCTTATCAAGTGGGTAACCCTTTGGAAAAATAGAACAATAGGCGAAACATCTTTTCAAATGAGAAGGAAGATATTGATAACTCAGATGCAAAGCAGGCAAAAATCATTTCGTAAGTTCCATATGTCGCTATTCAGAATTGAAGTCCACTCCTTTTCAACTATCTTTGAACGCATAAGTCCTCCAATTGTTTTGGCAGCTATTGGCAATCCACCACCTTTTTTAGCAATCTTCCTGCCAATCTCTTCTAGGCTTGGGTATTTACCTTGAACAGGGTCTTCACTGTCATATGCATGCTTTGAGAGTAAAGACCAACAATCTTCATCAGATAGAGGTTCTAATGTATGAATCGGAAATATGTGTGCAACCTCTGCAACTTTTTGTTCACGTGTTGTTATGATCACCTTGCTTTCAGTTCCTCGGTTAGCCAAGGGCGTTATTAACTCAAACCAATCGATATAATCGTTATTCCATATGACGTCCAACACAAACAAAAATCTTCTATCCATCAAATGTTTCATTAATTCAACTTGAAGGATATCAAGATTATCGCTTTCCCACATTTGAATCGACAGATGTTTTTCTAACAACACATTCAAGAAGAGACTTGGTTATTCTAACAACATTGAAATCCTCTGATACACATATCCATGCTTTGAGATCAAAATGGTGTTCAACTTTTATATCATTGTAAACAAGTTGTGCGAGAGTCGTTTTACCAACACCTAAATTATTATTTCTGCTGGTGCTGTCTGATACCAGCATATCTATGAGTCTATCTTTATCATCTTTCCTTCCCACCATAATAGATTCATTAACCCCCGAACTTGAAGGTGTTCTATGAGAAACTCTAGCACTTTTAGTTTGCAAACCAATTATATCTTTATGTTGTGCAAAAAGTTGCAGGGATTCACACATAATCTTCATTTGAGAATTGATCTCTCTGTAGAAGTTTTTAAAAGGAGATGAAAGGAAGTTCCGGACCTAATTAGTTTTGTTGGCAACTTGTGTATTCTTCACTTTGCAACGCAAGGAATCATAGCTAATTTGGTTGAGCAAATCCTCAGCATCAAATATTGTATTTTTCAAGTCATCAAGCCATTGTTTGACAGCAAGGTTGGTGATCTGCTTCTCATCTGCATCATCTAGCACAACCTGAAGAGTGAGACATTGATCTTGGTGTTTTTGATGTAATCAAGAAACTATGTTGAAGCAAGTTTTTCAACTAAGGCTTGAACGGTTGCAGAGAGAAAAGCTCCTCCTATCATAGTTGCAGCCATCTTATAGTGCTATTGTTGAAGCAAAGTGGCTTGTAAGGAAATTTGTAGATAAATTTTCAAGAAAATTAAAAGCTGCGATGATGAAAGAAAAACTAAAGCTGCTAGAGAAAAGTAAAAGTGATATCAATAAATTTGATTTCATGATCATAATTGATGTTATGGCCCCATAATAATAATAATGTTGTGAATAGTTAATGGAGGGCCACCTCTTTCAATTATTTGCTATCAATATTTTGAAAATTGAAAAAGTTTATAACAATATGTCGTTAGCACAAGTAACAAATGCTGACTACAGATTACCTAAGAATTTTTTGAATCATCCTAGACTCATTGGACAATTTCTAATGATGATTTTCTTTATCGGTTCGTTATGTCTTGCAATACTGGATTATAACCTTATCCATGTCATCTTGAAAGCTTGCTTGAACTTAGAGCTATTAATGGGTGCTTTCATATTATTGATGACACAGGATAGATACCAAATATTGGTGAAACCTAATATACTACTACTAGGAATTGAGATTTTTCAAGACATTAGAGCTAGTTCAGTGTACAAGATAAGAGATAAAATAAAATAATTGTATCATGTCTCAATTCAGTGTTTGATGACACATCATAATATGATAAGTTAATCCTTAAACTTATCATATCATGTCTCTCTAAATAAAATCATTGTCATAGGTTAGAAATCAACAGATCAGATAAAATAAATAAATTATTGGTTCATCCTTATAAAATTTAATTTAGCTAATTAATTAATTATTGATAAATATTTGTCTTGTGTAAAAAAATTATGGTTAGTGTATCATAATTGCTTTTATTATTTTAGCGATACTAAAAAACATTAGATTTACATACACTTTTGTACACTCTTACGGCTTCTTATTTTAAAAAATACGTGTAAAAATTATAGTTTGTGTTATAATTGCTATCATTTTATATTAAAAAACATCAATTTTACTTATCAACAAATGTTTGTCGTAACTTAAAAAAAAAAGTTTGTCATGTTATTTCAAAAAAGTAAAATGTTTTTCACGTGTGCTTTTTTTCTGTGTTAAGCCTCCGATTTTCAAGGAAAAAACCTTTGTAAAGTCCGGCAAAAAATCGTTACGCTCAAGAATAATGTTTGGTTTGCCATGTATATGTTTATATAACAAACTATAAAAAAAATTTATAGTTATTCTAATTTTTACTTAGAACATACAAAAAAGTATTGAATTAACTAAATGACAAAAAAAAATAAAAAATACTCGAGTGGATGAATGAGGAGAGTTATACGTCTCTAGTTCCATTTCCTTTATTTCACAGTGAACTATCTATATTATCGCTATTCTACTGTTGAGTTCCTAAATTATAGATGTGGATTATGCGGCACTAAGGAGTTATTACGAAAATCCATCTCATGTTAAAAATATCAAACCATACACAGAAAGCTTAAACTTGAAAATTAAAAAGATAGCAGACATGTTAGGCAATGGAAAGTTACACTTTTCAAGTTATCAGAATCTTAATGTTTAACAGTTCTCTGCTGCAAATAGTGAAATTGATGGCTACATGTTCTTCTACCTCGCTTATTATTTGCAGTATCGACATAACATCCTTGCAAATCAGAAACACAAAAAAAAAACTAGAAAAGAACATTTACATTCCCCCAGCTTCAGCAGATAAAACTTTCAAGTATCTAAGAACTTTTGTCAGCAGTTTTCCCCAAGGAGGTGAAATTCAACCTGAGAATAAGAATAATAATGAATGATCAACTACTAAATTTGATCCAGCTTAATCATGACATAAACTCCAAAGCCAAATACAAGAAAATGGAAATCAAATAAATCATGATAAGTAGACATCGTTCAACGACTTATTATGGTTTACCTAATGAGAGGCTTCCGCTGTGGCACTGGTGCTGGATTTCCACTGAACAATGGAGCTGTCAGCTCAGCAGGCTTGACAAAAAGTGTAAACAACAGAGGAAGGGATAGAAAAAAGTCAGAACGACTTTGATTTCTTAATGATATACCATGGTTGAAATAAAAATAAGAGCTTAATTGCCCCCCAAGGGCACTGTGTGACAGAAAATAAAAATTAAGGATATATGGATTCTACATAAAACAAAAGCAGAGAAACAGAATCCAACTTATTGCGTCAGCTCATATTATTAAGTGACAGAAAGAAATGCAAATTCAATACCCTAATATAAAGCCTGCAAACATCATGCGATAAATGACAAGATCTATATACAAGCTGAGTTGTGTTATTTTGACACAAAAATCAACAACAGTTTATATGGTTAATGTATTTCAAATGTATGGTTTATATTTAGTAGATGGTCAATAAATATAATAAGGTGTCGCAACTCATTAATCATATGCATAACACCATTAACCACAATTTTTAATGTCAATAACCACGATTATTAGATGTATATTTGACCGCAAGTTATGGTTAATAGATATCACGTACAGTTAAACATTATTTGGATGGTTAATGACATTCAAAATCATGGTTAATTAAGTTCATCTGCAGATGGTTGATGAGCTGTGACACCTTATTATCCACTGAACGTAATTTAACCAGATATTCAAACGGCGTAAAGCATCCAAATTGCTGTCAATTTTTATTGTCAAATTTGTGTGTCAAAATATCATTTATGATACAAGTTAGTATAAATTTTAATCTAAATTATAACTAAAAAAACTAGGAACATCCATATGCGCAGATTTGACAGAGTTGTGAGCAACTTTAGCAGAAAGTTCAGACTTCAGATATTCACAATCAGTTAGATAAAGCTGGTACTATGATCTATTATAATAATATTGTTGCAGAATGATTGAAAATATTCCAAATGTAAGATATGTATTAAGATGTTAACCTCAAGCTCCTCCAAGCCCCCATTAGAGTATATAGGAGTTGAACTACTTTTTTCCTTTTGAGAAAAAACAGGTTCTGCTGCCACTAGAGACTTTGTAGAGCCCAAATTGATGTTTGCCAAGTTCCCACCAAAATCTTTGACTTTATTTCTATACTCAAGATCATCTTCAAGCTCATCAGGTTCTTCAGAAAAGGCTTGATGTACCTCACATGGACCCTTTTCAGCTTCTTCAAAATTAGACCTATCAGTAGCAGCAAGTAGAGGGATAATTTGTGAGTTGCTTTTCACTGATCCATTGGTCTCTCTATCCCCAGAAGGACACTCCCCTGAAAAATTCAAATCAGGTTTCTCGCTCTTTTGTTCACTCATACAGTTGAGTTCTGTGTCATCACATTTCACAGAACAAGAACTAGCAATGCTGACAGGATTTCCATCTTCATGAACATCCCTGCTAGAGGGAGGCAGAGAGGAAAAGGACCGGGAGTTTCTCAAGTCATCCCCACTATCTTCTGCTCGCTTTCTCTTCCTATCATTGTTTGCTCCTAACTCTTTACCCTCTTGAGACTTTTCAGCTTGACCACGGCCGGAAACCCTAAGCTCTGAATGTCGCTTACTCACCCAGGTTACTTTGGATGGGCATTTAGGCCGAACACCACCAGGAAATACAAAGGCGGGTATATTTCGGCGTTTCACATGGGAGATGGATATATTCATTCCAGGTTTCCATTGTATGTACGCATTGACAGAATGCTTAAATTCTTCAACAGTTAATCTTATATCAAATTGTCCGCCTTCATTGGCAGGAACTCCTTGCTTACGTTGCAGACCCATGAAGTAAGAACAGTGTAAAGGTCTAGATTTTTCTGAAAAATCACCGGGATGTGGATGACACTGAAGCATGCCATATGTGTTCCTCTCAATCTAGATGTTCAAAGGACAGCCAAATTAGGTTATGTATATAAACAAAGAAGTGGAGTGAAAAAATTTGCACCCCCCAACTCTTTTTGAGAAAATAAAACAGAAAGAGGCAGAGGAGACAAATAAAATAAATGAAACTACAAAGAGTAAAACTTAAATTACCACATACCTTCAATGTCAACTGGCGCAAGCGAGACTTAACCCAGCCTTTCCAGTTTCTAAGATCATCAACATTCTCTGCTGAAATGTCTATCCGCAAATAATTCTTATAAGATTCAAAAAATGGATAGGGCTCAAAAAGAGTATCCCAATCAGCCTTGTTAGACTCCATAGCCTAAAAATATCAGAAACCTTATATTAAGCAACGCAAATGTTCATTGAATGCTGCTGTTTGCAAAAAAAGAAAAAAAGCATTGGGCAACCTTTGGGGAAACACGGCTAAAAATGCTACTAGACTTATTATCACACAGATGCACGACTGGGGCAACAAGGACCAAGAGGTGGTTTGTAGGTAAAGTATGCTGAAAGTAACAACTGTACAGATTAGTGTGCTAAATGGAGCTTCGACCATGGCTCTAGAGTATAGAGTGAAAATTTGGGACTTACCTCCAAGGGATTTGTCTCTACTAACTACTACTGTGTGCCTGTTTGTTTAAAAAAAAAACATTTTTGATGCTTTAGTTATGTTTGTGTGAAGACTTTTTAAAAAATTAGTTTGTTAAAAATGGTTTTTATGTATGAAATGAAATAGCTACTTTTATTAGCTTTTGAAGAAAATCATTTTTAATGGAAGAGAGAAAACATAATTTATGGTGTCTATGCTATTATAAATATATTAATGAAAATCTATTTTAACATGCATAATTTTTTTAACCATAGCCTAAGCTTTTCTTAACAATAATCTCTAAATTATTTATATCAAATTCACTTTTATTTTAATCTATAACAAATGGGCCCTGTTACTAATATTGTGAGAGTTGCTTTGTATCCTGCTTCTGTATGTTTAGTTTTTTTATCTTTTTGAGCAGTAGGCCTCATGGTACCCCCATAAAAAGTATTAGAATAAATAAATAACACACAGAGATACTATCTCTTCGAATTTTCAAAAAACAAACATTTTGAACAATATGTCATAACATCACATTTTTTCTTTCAAAGTAAAGAATGATACCTCACATATTTCATCTCCCCTCTGAAATTCCTCTGTCATAACACGCAATGTACTTAATGACACATTGTAGCTAGAATTCATGCACGGATAAGCAGGAGTAATTATTGGCATTAGATGGTATTTATCCTTGGGATTTCTTCTAGGATCCCAAACTTGAAGTCCAAGAGATCCTTCCCTAATAGCACAAAGCATTACTGGGTTTGGCCAACGCCACTGAGTGTATACCCTAAAGAATCGAGACACCAACATATTAGGCAGTGCATTTGGATATAGCTGGCATATTCGACCAACAAGCAATGCCCAGTTTATACCACCAAGAAAACCTGCAACCTGCCCATGACATATCATGAAGAAAAGATAGGCAAATCAGATCATAATTACAAGTAACATTGAAGTTCAGGTCAAAATAGAAAATAAACAGCAGATAAGCCATCTAAAGCACGAGCTTCCTTGCATACATTTGAATAAACACCACGACGCTTAGCCCATAACTTCACGCATCTCAATGTCGTACGAAAATTCTGCACTTGAGAAATACAAATATAATCAATGACATGAAAGCCAGAAGTCATATCAAAGCTGAACGTAAAAGTTCTATCTTTGTCTACCTGAATATTTGGAACCAAATGCAAGATTTGATCAGTCACTCTACAACCATTAAGACTGCGAACAGTTTGTTCGTCTGTATTTTGTAGTATTGCTTCCTGTGATAAATCCAAGTTCTATCCAATAACAAACAGTATTACTTGGTGGTAAGTAAAAAATATAAAATACAAATCACACTTCAAAATAGTTTCAAGGAAAGAGGAGTGCTAGCAACACTCTCTTTCGGACACTCTCTCTAATACTCACTCTCTCATTGGTTAAATCAATGTGAGTCATACACTTTGGAAATGAAACCCACATAAAGTGGTAGGACATACATTGATTTTATCCAATAAAAGAGTGAGTGTTAGAGAGAGTGTCCAAAAGAGAGTGTTGCTAGCATTCCTCTCAAGGAAAATGCAGAGGTGATGAAGGGAGGTGTATTTCACACATCAAGAAGTCTTCCATAAATCACTTACTTCAGGAATAACCCACAAAGATAATTGTGCATAAAGGAGATCCAAAGAGACGCCATTGAACTTGAAACCCATCACTGGAACATGAGCATCAGGCACTGGGTGCAACTCTGTCACTTCTGGCATTTCAGATAGCATTTTATGCAGCTCACCAAAGAAATCTTCCTAAAGCCAATTCAGACAACAATGTTAGTGGGAAGGAAGATATGACCTGAAAACCCTAAGTCAACTTTTAAAAATGGCAAGAATTATCACACCTTTCTGGTTGCATGTCTAGGTCCCACACAAAGAACGTCAATATCTGCTCCGGGGCCATGCACCTACAAAATTTGAATTAAAAGTGGTAATATGATAAAACCAACAAAATAAATGATTGATTAAATACACTGGAACTATAAGTAAATACAATATTTCTGGTCCACAAATTTGACCGTCACATTTGATATGGAAAGATATAAATTGAAAATAATTAATCTATTGGAGTGGCAAGCGATATGACAACGCTGTTCTAATTACCCCTTTCCAAAATCTTCTGTTCATAAAATGTAAAGATAAAAATTGCATAAGTGTGTGTGAGGGTGCACGCATACAAGAAAATTTTGGAAGGAAAAACAGCACCATACCCCTAGCCGATATGATCCAAAAGTAAAAATCATGGCATTTGCTTCTTTGACCACTTGTTCGTTAAATCCCTTTGCATGGCTAACGGTTTTGACCCAAATCTTCACAATCTAACTCATTTCACAACATCACATCCAAAATATATGAGTTCATGAGGTGCTCAACCAGATTTCCAATATGGTATAACACGAAATGCAACAAGAAAATGATTACACAAAGCCCTCAACTTGGAAATATTTCCAAATAAGGCGTCTGCTTCTCTTTCCCTCTGTCTCTTGGGATCGCAATCACAAAAATGGACAAAACCCTAAATAATTCACATTACTCTAGATGATGAACTAAATAATCTCGATTGTTATCAGTAAATCAACAATTAATATCATTGATACAAGTAGAACAAATCACAAATAAGTTTGAATGTCATCTCTTATTCTCAACGCAATCGATCAATCAATAAAATACATCCAACCTGGTCTAGCCTGCCAAGCACTTCCTCCCTACAAATCGCTTCGTCCTGATTCTCATACAAGCCGGCGTCTTGCAAGTACTAAACATTAAACAACGAAAATCCAAATTCAGCACAACATAGCTAGTAAAATCTCAAAAACAGAGAATAATCAATTCGCTATAGGCGCAAAAACAGAACCTTCTCGAGCTCACGTGTCTTAGCGACATCATATTCAGTCGGTCCGCTCAATGAAATCGGCTCCGTTATCCCTAACCTTTGCCGCTGCCCGATATCGCGGTTGCTTAACCCAGTGCTCCCCATCAACAAATTGCTACACTTATTTTTTTCTCTTGTTTTTTGATATATTATTATTGCAATAAGTAAATATATTTTCTTACAATGGTATAACGCTTTCTTATTATTACTTTGTTTTCCAATAGAAACGTACAAAACAATAGTAATAGCAAAAAAAAAAAAAAAAAGGTTACTAATAGTAATAAGAAAGTGATGATTGTGCAGTAATAATGGGGAAAGAAGAAGAATCGAAAAGTACAAAGTTTGAGTATAAAGTATGGAGAATAATTACAAATTGAGTGACTATAAAGTTTGTTGTTGAAGGAAAAAAATAAAAGAAATTACAAAAAGGAAATAATTAAGTAGCGAAACCCTAAAAACACTACAAAGATGAAGGTGAAGATGTTGATCCGTTGTTGAAGTTGAAGCTCGAATTCCAATGAGAATAATAATAAGTGAAGAAGAAAACGAACGAAGGAACCTGTAAGAAAAAAGTTAGAATAGAAGAATGAAAAGAATTGAAATGTGTGGATACGATACAAACCAAAAGAAGAGGAGAGTAAACTGAAATGAACGTGGAGCGGAGGTTTCCTGCAATGCAACTTCCCTTCCCTTCTCGGTCACTCTTTATTTATAATTCCAATTCAAACCCTTCTATAGTTAACTCGCTCTGTTTACCCCGCTGAAAAAAGGACCGTGCGTGGGGTGGGGCAGATCATTTATTAAGACATTTTCATATGAATGTAATCCATTTGTTAAGTAAAAATAAGCTAATAACTTATTAAGACACTAACGGATGGGATCGAAACACTAAGTATTATCATTCTATAACTATTGTTAGAAGAAGACGTAATAAAATTATTTCATTGCGCAATGATGATAGAGCATGGGTTGATGATCAAGAAAGTCTTAGAGACTTTGTGCAGAGTTTCTATATCAACTTATTTAAAGAGGATAAAGAAGTTCGTGATCCAATCATATCTAGGAATACTTATCCAACGAACATGGAAGCTCATCATAATATGTTAGGTGCTACAATCCGGTTTGCTGAATGCAAGAAAGCCCTTTTTGATATGGGGCCTCTGAAATCTCCCGGAGAAGATGGTTACCCTGCTCTCTTTTTTCAAAAATGTTGGAATAATGTAGCTGACTCTCTATTTCAGTATGTTAAACAGGTTTGGTTTAATCCTTCTCTTGTTTCTTCGATTAATAATACTTTGCTTGTCTTAATTCCTAAAGTTGACAATCCTGAATTTGTTTCTCAATTTCGTCTTATAGCTTTGTGTAATGTTATCTATAAAATTATCACCAAAGTTATTGTGAATAGAATTAAGCCGATGTTGGATGGGATCATATCTCCCTATCAATCCAGCTTTATTCCGGGGCGTACCATACATCATAACATTATAGTGGCTCAAGAAATGGTGCACTCTATGAATAAAATGAAAGGTAATAAGATGTTTATGTCCATTAAAATTGATCTTGAGAAGGCTTATGATCGTCTCAATTGGAAATATGTGGAAAATTGTCTAAATGAATGTAAGTTTCCTCCTAACCTCATTAACATTATTCAACATTGTATTTCTTCTCCCTCTTTTAAAATCTTATGGAATGGAGAGAAAACTGATATTTTTACTCCTTCAAGAGGCATTAGACAAGGTGACCCTCTATCTCCCTATCTTTTTGTTATTTGTATGGAGCGATTATCTCATATTATTGCAGACCAGGTGGATGCTCATTATTGGAAACCCATGCGTGCAGGTAGGTATGGGCCTCAAATATCTCATCTTCTTTTTGCTGATGATCTTCTTTTGTTTGCAGAGGCCTCTGTCGAGCAAGCTCACTGTATTATGCATTGTCTTGATCTTTTTTGCCAAGCTTCTGGACAAAAGATCAATAGTCAAAAAACTGAAATCTATTTTTCTAAGAATGTTGATCAACAACTCAGGGAGGAAATTTTGCTCCATACAGGTTATAAGCATGTCAACAATATGGGCAGGTATCTGGGGGCAAACATAAGTCCAGAAAGAACTACTAGGGAAAAGTTTAATAACATCACTGAGAAAATTCAAAATAGGTTGAGTGGATGGAAACAAAAGTCCCTAAACTTCGCAGGAAGACTTACTTTATCTAAATCTGTTTTGAGCTCTATCCCTTATTATCATATGCAGTATGCTAAGCTTCCTAAAACCCTTTGTAACGAGATGGAAAAAATTCAAAGGAGCTTTCTATGGGGAGATACTGACCAATCTCGCAGACCCCATTTGGTGGGGTGGGACGTATGTTGTCTTCCTAAGAATGAAGGGGGACTAGGCATTAAGAGACCTCAACATATGAATGACGCTTTTCTGATGAAGATGCTTTGGAATTTGAATAAAAATCCAGATGATCTTTGGTCGAGGGTCCTCTATAGTAAGTATGGGAGGAACAATGACCTTAGGATTACTATGAAATCACAACCATATGATTCTCCTTTGTGGAAAGCATTATCAGGCATATGGGAAAAATTTCAGCAGAATACTGTGTGGCAGTTGGGCGACGGGAACACTATCAATTTTTGGCTGGATAAATGGACCCCAAGTGGAACCTCTCTTATGTCCGTCACTAATCAGACTAATATTGACACAACCCTTTCTGTTAAAGATGTGGTAAATCCTTCAGGAGATTGGGATTATAATTTTATTACTTCTAACTTACCGTCTACCTTTGCTTTTCAGGTCCTCGCCCTCCCAGCTCTTAAGGATACAGATGGACCTGACAATACGGCTTGGGGAGGAACCAACACTAGGAACTTCACAATTCAGAGTGCCTATGAATCTCTAAACAATAGAGTTCAGCCTATCGAGGGAGACTGGAAGGCCTTGTGGAGTTGGAAAGGCCCTCATAGAATTCAAACTTTTGTGTGGATGGCAGCTCATGAGCGACTTCTCACTAATTATTGTAGGAGCAAATGGGGTGTTGGAATATCTGCCACATGCTCTGGATGTGATAGAGACAATGAAACCACTATTCATGTTTTGCGGGATTGCCCTATAGCAACCCAAACTTGGATAAGGTTAGTCCCTTCAAATCAAATCTCTAATTTTTTTTCGTTTAACTGCAGGGATTGGATCTTCAAGAATATCAATCATCAGCGGCATGGTATTCAAAATAAAAAGTGGAGAACAATTTTTTTAGTGGCTTGCTGGCACATATGGATATGGAGGAACAAAACTATTTTTGAGGATGATTTTTGGCGTCCGAATGACCCAAAGTATGTTATTCTCAAAATGGTTGAAGACATAGACAACTACTCCCATCATCCTTTGGAAAATCACCAATACGACACTATTTTTATTGGTTGGAAAAGACCTCAGGAGGGGTGGGTTAAGCTTAATTGTGATGGAGCATACAAGGATTCGTTGGGTCTAGCTGGTTGTGGTGGTCTATTCCAGAACTCAGAAGGTAGATGGCTTAAAGGGTACACTCGCAAAATCGGAAAGTGTGACGCGCTTTGTGCTGAAATGTGGGGAATGTACTTGGGAATGCAGCTTGCTTGGAGACATGGTTTCCACCATCTTCAAGTGGAAAGTGACTCAAAAACTCTAGTTGACATGATCACGGGGAAAATCAATATCAATGGCAATCCGCCCACCTTGGTGTGTCGTATACAGGAGCTCTTAAAGTTGAATTGGGAGGTGCATTTCAATCATACATGGCGAGAAGGAAACAGGAGTGCTGATTGGCTAGCCAATCTTAGTTTTTCTATGGACTCTTTTAGCATTCATGTTATGGATACTCCTCCTAGTGAGGTCTCTAGTCTTCTTTTTGATGACATTTCTGGGGCTAGCATGCCTAGAAACATTCATGTAACTCTATAGTTCTTTTCGTTTTTTGGGCGTCAGCCCTCTTTTATTACCAAAAAAAAAAAAGCTAATAACTTAGTTAAAAAACTAATTTATAGTTGATGGTCGATGGTTGATACCTTATAATTGAAAAGTCAGCTTAATTTATTTCACTATTTCTTTATTTAACATTATATATTATATGAATTAAAAGCAGGGTCATAAAAAAAAGTGAACAACAGTTTGGCCAAAAAAAAAAGTGAATAGCAAAATATAGAAACACCTTGCCCTGACTAGTAAAGCTATGAGGTTGGTTTCAGTAAGCCATAAAACGTGGGAACGTGGGAGGTTTTTTTTAATTTAAAAATAATTAAATTAAATTAATAAGGTTAAAATTGGAAGAAAATATAAAAAACTATCAGTTATAAGCTAAAAAGCTACTTGAAATAGCTTTTCAAAAAAAGTTATAAGCTCGTGAGAAAAGCTTGTTACCAAACACATCACGTTTTCATCCAACAAACTTTTAAGCTAGTCAAACAACCTATAAGCTAGCTTTTTTGTGTTACCAAACACAGCCTAAGTTTCTAACAAAAAAGTAATAGATAAGAAATAAATAGACCTATAAGATTAAACTCAATTTAATATTTAATAAAATATTTTAGAGAATTTAATTATATGTGATACCATATTTTAATTTTTATTTATAATAATACATATAAATGTGTAAAAAAATGATGTAGATACTATTTTATTTTATTTTATTTATAAAAAAAACTGGCCTACCATGGGTCTAACATATACTAGTTCGTAGGCCAATGTAAGCCAACAACATCTTAATAGTAATACTAAAGTAAATAGATATGATAAAGTAATCGTTTGATACAAAATATAATAAAAATGAGTAAATCATTAAATTGGTTTTTGTGTCCTTGTAAATCATTCTTAAACTAGTCGTTGACTTTGTTAACCATTTAAAGTAATACTTATCTTTATCAAAAATTTCAAAATTAGGTCCTTTTTATAAGGAACAAAATTATGTTTTTGTTTTCATGTTTTGTCATATGACAATTGACAAGGCGTCGAATTGAGAAACTTTTGATAAAGACACAGACTAGTTTGAAATATTAATAGAGTCAGACTAATTTAATGTGACTTATAGAAACAAAGACTAATTTGATGATTTGCTCTAATAACACAGTAGAAAGACAAATTAAAATAACACAATGAAAAATGAGAGAAAATTACTTTTATTCATGATCGAATTATTTTTGTGGGATACACTCTTGGCAATAATAGTGACATTTCTATCAATGAACTCACTTTTAACTTTTCATCTTCATACTTGCTTAAGTTTGTTGCGCCAGTGGGTCCAAAAGTTTTTTTTTACAGTTTGTAGTCGACCTTTTTAGCCAATTTGAGTCTAAATTATGCTAGGTGGTAGACTCCGGTAAGTAAGCCTGAATTATTCACATTAGTAAAAAGATATGACAAGACAAATATAGCACTGCAGAATGACAAAAATTAAAATAACACTATGGAAAATGGGAGAAAATATTACTTCCGTAAACGATCGAATTATATTTATTTGTTGGTACATTGTGTCAATATTAGTGACATCCTTGCCAATGTACTCTTTAACTCTTCCACTTCATATATACATCATGTCATCCTTATGTCTTTATAATATCCCCTACTCAAACCCTCTTAAAAAAATATCTCTTACTCAAACACTACTTTAAATAACATTTCAAGCTATAAACAAGTGTGAGAAGTCTCTCTTCTAACAAATATGTCTCATTTAATCAAATAAACTTATCAGTTAACTTGATAAGTCATAAGTTAATTTATTGATGTTATCAAACAAATTTTATCTTCTTGTAAAAAAACAAACAAGTTTTATCTGTGCAGTTCTCTTCTACCATAATGCCAGTGAATTTGATTGGGAGCTCATTGTGACTAACAATATAGTGTCTTTGCGACTAGTGCCAACTCATGCCGAAAAAATACCATCAACAACATAACATAGGTTTGATCTTGATCACGAAATCACTGATCCTCTATCATAGGACCAGTGTTTTTCTTCTGAAAGCTTGTGATAGAAACTCTTAGCTAGTGGCGAGCGCAAAAGAGAAACGTGGTTGCAAAATCAACTTGTATATGTTGTACTCCTTGCGATGAATCAATCATACACATGCTTTGAGATTGTGAAGCGAGAGAAGATTTACGAGACAAAATAAGGATGTCAATGTGCATCTATAAATGGAGATTCCCGTGGGGCCTGTCTCTCATTTGGAGATCGTCGACAAAGAATTCTTCACTTGGAGACAAAAATGGGGGAGAAAGACCTCCAAAAGTAGTCTGGAGATGAGCACAAGGATCATACTCCCCACCAAACGGGGATCATGTCCCCGAGCAATTCACTAATATATATTTTGCATTCTATATATAAATGTTTCATGTTGTATTTATTTGTCATTCGGGGATGGGGGACAATTTGAGTGACCGCAGGAATGAGGACGGGGAAGAAAATGGGAACGGGAGTGGGGGTAATTCGAGTGGCAGGGCGGAGAGCAGGGAAGCGATCTCCGCCCCATTGACATCCCTAAGACAAATATATTAATCGATCACATCGATTGGTCTCCTCCTCCCTTAGGTTGCGGCAAGTTTGAGGGTGGATGTTCAAAAGTTAAATATATTCTTCGCCTAAGTTTTCTGCGTCTGCTGCCTAAGAAAAGCATATATTGTTGCAGACTTGAACTTAGTTTGAAGTTTCTTTATATGTATGCTGCTTTGTGATTTTCTTGTTGATTTTCTATAGGCTCACTAAATGCTTCCAATGGAAATCTTACTGTCAAATCCGTGTCAGATGTGTATCAGAATACACACAAGATAGAAGCTACTCCCACATGCAATAATAACACCAGAACCAGTGAGGGTAATATTGATATTGGTTCTTCTTTACCCTTGGTAGAAGTTAAATCTTCTTTAAACTGTGATGCTGCATTAAGGACTGGCTTGAGTTTAAATCGAAATGGGTCAAGGCAAACTCTTTCTAAGGATAAAAAGAAATCCTTTCGATACGTCGAAGACATAACAAAAGGTTCTGAAAACATTAAAATATCATTATTAGACGAAACCAACAGTGAGGATATTCCAAAATTTAATTACATTCCATGTAACACAATGTATCAAAGTGCAAATGTTAATATTTCATTTGCTTGGATTGTGGATGAGGATTGCTGCTCCGATTGTTCAGGCGACTGTCTTCCCTTGTCAGTTCCTTGTGCATGCTCTCAAGAAACTGGTGGAGAGTTTGCTTACACTTTGCAAGGTTTGTTGAGTGAAAAGTTTTTAACAGATTGCATGTCTATGGTAAAGGAACCCAGCATCATCATTATGTGTATTGTAAAAGAGTGCCCAATTGAGAGGACTAAGAATGAGACCAAACCTGAACCATGCAAGGGACATCTGGTTAGGAAGTTTATAAAGGAGTGTTGGGGGAAATGTGGATGTGAAATGCAGTGTGGAAATCGGGTAGTGCAGCGAGGTTTAAGCCGTAAATTGCAGGTAAACTATTCTCTGAATAAATTGCACCTTATTTGAAGAGAGTTTTTTTGTTTGAAAAGCAAATCTTATTTGATGAGAGTTTTATTTAGTTTTGTTTGTTTTAATTTTTTGTTATGGTTGGTTGATGAATTTAAGGCAAATGAGATTTGCAATATGTTTAGGGAAGGATTTATGTCTTTGATCAACTATTTCTTTAAAACTGTTGGCTGAGTACTCTTGGAACTTATCTGTTGATTTTTCTTTGTTTACCTTAGTTAGTTTTACGTTGTTATGTTAGACGAAGTTATGGAAAATACGAATGCAATATGTTTAAGGAAGCATTTATGTCTTTGATCCTCTATGATTGAGACCTTGTTATCTTTTATTCTTGAGGTGTTCTTGACTCAAGAAGGAAAGGGCTGGGGCCAAGGGATCCTTTGTCTGTGAATATGCAGGGGAGATTTTAACCTGACAGGATTGTGTATAGTACCGGCAATGATAGACATACATATCCTGCAACACATGTGACAGGGTTGTTCGTTCCTTCTCCACAACTTGGTCTTTATTTTTTATTTAATAGTGTTCCTTAGCTATTTTATTTTTCGTAAAAGTAAGATAACATGCTTTGACTTGATTAAAATACAACGTGTTTTTAATTCCATATATGAAAATTGGCGGGGTGTGTGGAACAAGCTGGCCATCTTACGAGCTTATAATACATATCTGACATCACCAACTAATCAAAGAATAACTCAACTTACTTATATCACAAACTAATCAACGAATGATTCAACTTTTTCGGCTATAATTACACTATAATTCAAGTATAAAAATGAAATTACAACATTCAGATTGAATACAATACATTAGTACACCTTAACCTTATTACCACATGATGGGACAAAATTAAAAACTAGAAAAAGGTAATCGTGAGTAACAAGTTTCCACCGAATCCAAACATGTCTTTGTTTATGCTACAAGAACTTAGAGAATGTGGAGTGTTAAAAAAAAGCCAAAAGTCTCACAAAAACGCGTTTTTCCATTTCTTATTCCTATGAGCTGTATCCCCTTTGTTTTTTACTCAACCAATGAATCACTTTCTATGATTATTTTATTTCCATTTCCATGTGCTTCTTCATCTTCCTTCCATTCCACTTCTCAATCATACGTGCAAGACTTCTTGAGGGAAACAGAAACATTGATTTTCTTGGGATCAAATACGACAGAACAATGAACCTTTTTGTAGTATTTTGGTTTGACCAATTTCCCAAGCACATAAGCTCTAGATCTAATTTCAAAGCTCAATTTTAATGGCACTGGCAAAGTTGGCATACCAGTTGTGCTGCTAAGACTAGCACCACTTCCATACAGTGGAATCTTGCTCCCCATCACTGCCACACTCACTAGTCTTTGACTCCTCCTTGATTGATAAAACTTCTTCATCTGCAATAACAAATCCAAATAAAAAGACTGATACACAATTTTCACTAATTCATATCAAAACTAAAAATTAATGTGTACATCAGAATTCAGATTGACTCCAATCAGTAATCTCCTATATTCACATAGTTTGTCAGATAGAGATCGAACACAATCTAAACCATTTGATCTCAATCTAGTGACAACTAATATGATTATAGAGTAAACTCGGAGATTGCCAATTGCAATCAATCTGAATCCGTATCTATTAGAACACCGGACATAACATTGACACATAAAAGCAAATAATAAATTGCTATGTAAACTTAAATGTGTATGTGTTTCAGCTATCAGTGACGCAAACAATTGTCGGACACTAGACATGTCTTCAATCAAAGACTTCCGGATAAGATAAGTGTGTGTTACAACATATTAGTGACTTACATTGCCAGTACCAATTACAATTTCTGAATAGGATAGATCCAAAGGTGTGGATGAGACATGAACACCAAAAAATGTGCCCTTGTTACGATAAGTGAATTTCACAGTTGCATTCACTGTAATCATATCAGTGGCCACACCCGTTGCATCTGAACCAGCTTGAACTCTAACATGTTCAAATTTTATACTCTACAAAACACAAAATCAAAAATTGATTAAAACCCATTTGACATAACAATCTAAAATCTTAACAAAATAATAAAAAACAAATTTTTACCTTAATCATGACATGGGGTTTCATGGGTCTACTAGCACCCCAAAGGATAAGAGAGAAAAGAGTGAACAAAAGGAAAAAGCCAAGAATGAAAGCAAGGAAATACCAACGACGAGAAAGAGAATGATGATGATCTTGATTGTTAAGAAGACCTTCTTCTTCAATTACATCAATTTCTTTCCATGGCTTGGTATTACGGTGGTTGTTGTTGAGTTTCCGGGAACCGGAGAAACGGCTAGAGGAAGAGTGAGAATGAGGAGGAGAACCCATTGGGCTGATAACAGGAGTGGAATGAAAGGAGGTAGTGGTTTTTTCACCATCATGGGATGGACTTTGAACATAGTATGCTGGTCGACGAGGAGATCTTGTTGTGGATGATGCATCTAAGCTTGTAACCTCTGAGTCTGTCTTTGTATGCATCTTGTTCTTGTTGTTTTGATGATTTTAAGGAATTGAATTTGATGTGAAATATGAGAACTGTAGTGGTCTTAAATCTAGTAGATAGATCTGGTCACTGTTCTGTTTCTCTCAAAGAACCCAACAAACAAGCAATGAATATTGAATATGAAATGAAGGTACTATGTGTAGTACAAGAAAGAGAAATTGCATAGGGTTAAATATGTTTTTATCAATTTTTTGTTTTGGTCTCTTTAAAATATTTTTTTAATTTTTAGTCTCTATAAAAAATTTAGTCACTATTTTTTGTCTCTATTTTCAAGTTATTTTTTAATGAAATTGTACATAAATGTGTAGAATATTGTAAAATAAATTCCCAAAAAAATTAGAATTTTTAACAAAAACAAAAATTAATTATGAATTTTTAACCATCAAAACTATAAAAATTCATATTAAATTCATGTTTTGTTAAAAAATTCTAATTTTTTTTTGAAGAGATTCTTATAATATTATGAATTTTTCTGAAAAGTTTTATTCAAAAATATGAATTCTACGTATAAGTTTACTTTAAAACAGGGACTAAAAGTGAAGATGAAATTTTTTTAAGAGACTAAAAGTTGAAGAAAAATTTTAACAAAACTAAAACGAAAAGTTAATATATTTATAGGGACTAAAAACATATTTATGCTCTTTTAATTTGGCTTGGTGGGTTTTCAGTGTTGAGATAAAAATAAAGAACATTTATGTTTTGACTAATATTAAGGCCAAGTTGTTCAAAAAAAAAAAATTAAGGCCAAGTAAAACTGAAAGTTAATTGTAATAGAAAAGGGAAAACAGAAAATCTAATGATAAGTTACATGTAGATGTTAACTTTTTTTTTTTTGGGTGAATGTAAGATGATAACCAATGTATAGTATATGGAAACTGGATAGATAAATTAATTTTTATTTAAAAATGGTAAATATATAATACTACTATACTGGTAGTAGTTACTAATTAATATTTCAAACGCATGTATTTGTTAAAAGTTTTTCAATTAGGTCATTGTTTTATGAAGAAATACCTAATTAAGAAACTTTTGATAAAGACAAAGACTAATTTAAAATATTAATAGAATCAAAGACTAATTTAAAAATAACTTACAAATACATTGATTAATTTGATGGTTTATTTTTTTTAGAAATGTTAACAAATGTTTTAGGGCCTTTTATGTGCGGTGGTTAGACACGTATTCTATGTATTTTTATTTTTATTTTTGTGTAAATCCTCATGCTTTCATGTAAGAAGTTTGATGATTTAAAGTTTGACTCTGAAATTAATATAGTTTGGATAAAAATTGTTTAATTCACGAATTAAATTTGAATTATTTCAAATGATTTCTATTTTGATGGAGTTTATTGACTATTTGAGCTAGATTTTATGATTGAATTCTATGCATGGTTTGAGCGAGTGAAAGATGTAAATGTTGTGGTGATGAGTAATAACGACCAAACAAACAGCTGCAATACAGTTGTCACACGAATCTGCTAGTGTTTATATGCTGTTGTCGAAGATTAGATCATTTGTCTATCAAGACCAACTAAAAGCACATGCGCACTTGGACTAAGACAGCATATATTGTCATGAGAGCAAATAAATCACAATCAATATCCTTTTTTTAATTTATGATGATGATTGTTATATGCTGCTATTATATCACCTACCTTTTTTTCGCCTTACTATAGAGATTGCTTAAAATCCGCTCTATTCACTCATAATAAAATGGCGGTGGTGGAGATTGTTTATTGCCCACCCATCAAAACCGTACTTGTTTTATTTATCTACCTCAATTTCATGTTTATTTGTAAGAGACATGTGAAACACATATTAATAAAAGGACTCTACTAATGAGTCACACTAATATTTTATTTGTGTTTTGTCTCTTTTTTAAATAGACGATAAATGAAAAGTAGTTGAATGAAGCAAACTCAAACTCCCATCCATGACCAATGTTGAAAAAACTCACAAACGAGACTATTTATTTAACTTTTTTACTGACATGGTATGGTTAGTATTGTTTTGTCCAGATTCAAACGGTTTGAAACAGTTATACTATAAATTAGAGATCTCAAAAAATTTGATGTTCAATTTTTAAAACATTGTAGGTTTACCACGATTCATTGAATTTGTGGGTTAAACTCTTATAGATTGTTAAATTTGGTTCACCTACCGCATTACACACAACCATCGAAATAGAGTAAATTATCCTCTCTCTTTTTCTTTTGAAAAAATTATCCTTTTTTTTAAGAGATGTTAAAATTACACCACCTCTTATGTCAAAATGTATACTCATTGCTTCTTTTATGCAAAATTTATTAGAGAAAACTACAGAGAAGATTGCATTCCCTCTCCTGAAAGAATCTACAATTACATTATAATCTATACTCCTCTCTCTTGGTTAAACATTTTAGCCCATTTTAATATAATTAAACTTCTAATAAACATACATATTTTCAAAACAAAAAAAATTAGTTCACAGTATCACTAACGACATATTATAAACTATAAAGCAAAATCAATAAAAAATATTGAACTTCATCAAAAATAAAAATTGAAAATATAGGACAACAGATTAAAATTTGTAAGAACAAAACTAATTAAAATTAAATTTTATATTAAAAAATCATAGAATAATTAATAAAATATTTAAAGTTAATTATCATTGGCATATTGAATTATAAAGAAAAGTTGGTTTCTTAAACGTTGGCTTGAATTTTTTTCCAAAAAAAAATGATAACTTGTAAATTGGTTATTATAAAAATGTTTATTTGTATTAAAATGGATTAAAGTGTAACATATATTTAATTATCGAGGGATCAAAACGCAATTCAAACATCTCATAACATAAGAAAGGGGAGTATAATTTTTTTATATTTAATTTTTGAGGATAGAAAATGTATATTTTAATATAAGAGATGAGGGTAATGTAATCCAAGCTTATCTCACGAGTGTAATTTACATTAAAAAATAACAATATAAAAAATGAATGTTAAAAAGTATCATGTCGAATCAACGAGATCATTATATAAAACTAGCGAAAAGACGAGCACGTTTCGCACTTTTTATTGCGCTAACGTTTGAAAATTATGAACGGTATTTTTTCTTATGAAATTTTGATTTTGATTAAAAGTAAAAATATAAATGTTTGTTGCTTTTTTTAATGACACGAACAACAATCTTTATTATAGAAAAAATTGTTTAAGGGTATAATTGGGATAATAAAAAAGTAAGTATAAATATAATCATCTAGTTTGTTATATTTTTTAAAAGATAAAGGAAAAAAAACAGATATACATATATATTCATATCGTGTTTGTTACATTTGTTATAATATTTAAATTTATTCTTATTTATTTATTTGTTATATGTGTTACTTGTATTTAAAATAGGGCATTTTTGGAAAGAAAATTCCAACCCTTGAAAGGGGTAGTAGTATAGATAAACCATAACTGTGAGCATCTCAAAATTACTCTATCAGCCTTTTCATTGTATAGTTTCCTTGATTTAGAAAAGAAAAATAAGTTCCCCATTCCCTCCCATCAAAAACCCACCATCCAAACATACCTACAGAATACAATCCGAGACTTTTAAGAGGCATCAGATAAACAGTAACAACTTTATGGGTTAATCCAAGCTAAAAAAGGTAGTAAGGCGCCACTTTCAGGAGATAACTTTTACAACCTAGACTAGACTAGTTAAGGATAATCAAACTCTTTGTCTGGAATAAATAATAAGAGCTACGCTATTTTTTACCATTCACCTCCACTGATGCTGTACAAGATAGATTATGCAGTTGTTCCGCCTTCCCTCAATATTTCCTGCATAACCATAAAGTTTACAGTTATATTCTGCAAAACATCAATCTAGCATTTTTAAACATTTCTACAAAAACCAACGTAATTCAACATGAACTTCTATCATCATAGAGCGATATATCACAAGTCAGGGTCTATATAGCATAAAGAATCACTTCCTGTGTACATAACAAGTTATATTAATATTTCAAAGAAATAAATTGAACAAAGCTCAAACTGAGGGCTATTCAAAAGATATGCTTGCTGATTCTACCAGTTTTCTTTGCCATAATTAGTTGGTAGATCGTGTTCCGTCCAGTATAGGGTGCATAATAATACAACTAAACTTTATCTCATTAAGAAAGATGAGCAACACAAATGGATCGATTGATGCAATAAGTTCTATCAGCTATTTATGATAAATCTCGGTAAACAGCAAAATTGAACACTTATTCAATATGTTCTCGGTAGACAGCAAAACTGAACACTTATTCAATGTTATTCTAGAGAAGTTAATTAAGTGCTCGTTCACAGGTTATATTGAAAAATTAAATAAACTAGAAATAGCTTATGGACATAACATAAGTGAAAAGTGCTAGCACACTCTCGTATTGAGTGGAATTCATGTAGGGTCCCACCACTTTATGTGGGAGCATTCCCAAGATGGTGGGACCTGAATGAATTTCACCCAATAAGAGAAAATGTTAGAAAGTGTGTTGGAGCGAGTGCTGCTAGCACAGCACTCCTATCATAAGTAATAAGTGTATCAAACTAATATAAATACTCATGTCATGACATAAGCCCAAATAAAATCTTCCAAACACACCTTTAGTGCAAGATGTTTCATAGAATAACTTATTCTTTCAGCACATGCAGTGCAAAGTTCATCTATCATTCAAGTGATGCAAAAAATTATATCCTAGGTAGCAGCAATTGGCCAACACTGCCAGTACTGGTCACAGTGTGGGAAGCCAGGTGACAGATATTAATATGACTGCTACACTCTTCCTAGAATGTAATGCATGAGCATGAAGAATGCAGATTACACAGTTATTTACCATTCCGGTAGCATCATATGCCGAGAGCATCCTATCTTTCTTATCCTTCTTCTCTTGATTGCACTCAACACACCAGCCAGAGAAATCTCTTTTAAACTTTTGCATTTCTCTATAAAAAGAACTGCACAGAAATAATGCAACTTTCATATTTAATTTAATGAGTAATAAAAATAACAAGAAAACAATATAAATTATGATCATGAAGTACCGAAATAAAACTCAATTTCCATAGTTAAAATAACTAATAAAGCATGATGAAGTATGAAGTGAAGAAAGAAGACATAAAACCCCAAATTTCAGTAGTTCAAACAACTAATAAAGCATGATGAAGTATTAAGTGAAGAGAGAAGACGGACTGGCAGAAGGGGTTTAGTGATGAGAGGTTTTCACTTTACCTAGGTGGTGGGATTTAGGGGTTATATGAGACCCCATCTCATCACCGAGTCAGCATTATTTTTATTTTAATATTTTTAAAAATATATCATGTAGCTCACAATTCACATGATATTTTTAATGTTTATTGGGGAAAAAAGCATAAAAACGATAACATCCTCTATGTAAGCAATAACCGCCATCAGTGATATGCAAAAAGCCACCACTATTGCAAAGACCGCAATAGCATATCAGCTTTTGACATGGTTAGCAGCGCTATACCGGTTATTTAACAACACTGCTCTCTATCTATGTGATTTCTAAATCTCTACTGGTTCTCGAATAACCCTAGCTCTAACATCCTTACTATGCATGTGAGAATAGAATGACAAGGTATATTAGACTAATATAAGCAGTTATGAAGGCAATCAAAATATGAAAGCACCTTCTGCACCACAGAAGTAGGTTGAACCGATGACCAGCAAATGTGGCTCTAGCTCCATGGCGATGACGGCCATGATGAAGCACAGCACAACCAGGGACATGCGAATAATCAAATATCTCCTGCTCCATAAAAAATGCAAATGTAATCAGACCAATGAAAAGCTAAAAGATGCAATGATCCATCCTTAGCACTACTAGAACTAGTTGTAAAAGTTCTATGAAAAAAAAAAAAAATACTAGTTATAAAAGTCATTTAGGAATTAGTAATAACTATTTGAGTTAGTTTAAATTAGATTATTTGAACTAGTTATCATTAGGTTAAGATCTGATATATTTTCTGTTTTATCTCTTATCTGTTGTATTTGTATTTCTGTTTTCCAAAGTGGAAACAGATAGGTTAGTATTGTAGTACCCAAGTTTGATCCCTGACTGGAACAATCATTGGTCAAACATACCTTCCGAACTAACTCTGGATTATCAGAGTCCATTTGCTTGGGAACCAAGGGGTATCAGAGTCCATTTGCTTGGGAACCAAGGGTTAATTCAAAAAAGAAATACATTGTGTAAACTACAGACAAAATAAAAAGTTTCAAAATTCTCTCAAAAAAAAAAGGTTTCAAAATAAAGGCTATCCTAATTAACTATGGTGTTTTAGGGCCGGCTACAACGCGTTGTTAAATAAATAATGGTGTAAGTATTTTTATACTTCATCCATTCTAATTAGAGCAATGCATACATAACATGAAAAATTTATAAGAAATCCTAATGCCAGTTTACTTTTATGTTGTCCCATCTCCATTTCTTAACTCTTACCTCTGAATGACTTATTGTATGTAAATGTTTATCGCATCGCATGCCCCGAAAATACAACTCTCCTCCAGAAAATTGCCTACCCAGGCAAACATTTAAGGTAACTTCTGAGTCATCCACATGGAATTCTACAAATGTAAGACTATCTGTTAGACTTCATTGAATAACAATATTGTAAAATGAAACATAAAGTTCCAAGAGCCAAGGCGATAAATAGGTTGAAATTGCAACAGATGTATAATATAAAAGTAAAATATATTAGTAACCAAAAAGCTGTTTAGCAGTAATTATATATTTTTGCAATGCTAGCCTTCTCTAGAATGAATGGCCAACATTATGGGCATGGCATGTAGAATAAAATAAAATTCCACTTTCCATAAAGGTAATAAAGCAATATTAAATATGAGAAACATACTGATGATAAAACCAGAATGTATCCAACTATTACGAGAAAACTGGATGCAATGCATACCACAAGCTTTATGCATTCAATTTAAGGTAGATCAGCATCAACGATAAAGAAACTCCATCCAACCATAACTCTTACCTGTTTCAACATCTCTATGTAAACCACAATCAACAATAAACCCATGGTGAGAATCCAGGGTTGCTCCACCAACTTCTGCATAGAACACTGCATAACGAAGAATCAAATGACTGAAATACAAGAGCAATAGTAAACAAGCAAACTTCACTCACCTTTTGACAATGGAGAAATAAAATCTTCAATAAATTTGTTAAGCAAGGTTTGAAAGCCAAAGTCATCAAGTACGACACCGTATTTATTCATTGTATTGGGACGCATTACGCGTAATTTTGTTTTGTATGCCCACTTCTCAAAATGTTCAGCCTAGAGAGACCAAAAGAATAAATTAAACATAGAAAAAACATAAGCATCTGCATATACATTCACTTGCAGCTGCAGGTTATAAGCTATAACTTAAAGGAAGAATAAAATAATGCTTAGACCCCAATTGATAAAATGATAAATACCTCAGATATCAGTAACTCGCAAAAATGTGGTTGAAGCATTTCAAATGAAAAAATGCCTGGGACAGGTTCAGACATTATACTTCTAAAGCTTTGTTCCGTATTATCATTAATTGCTTCCAGAAATGTTGGTACAAAGAATGCTGCAGGATCCATAGTATACAACTCTTGATGCAGAGGCTGCAAAATTGGGACAGAAAACCAGTTAGTCTTGTTAAAGAGGAGCACAAAAGAGGAGGAAATGTGGGAAAGATTGCCATTATGCTTAGGCACATATGTCTCAGCTTAAATCATAAAAGTCTGCTGATTTGAATGGAATACGGTTCTTTATAACAACTTCATAGATTTTGAAATATTAAAAAGTTAAAAAAGAACCAAGCAACCAAGAAATTTGCATAACTTCAACTCATATAACTATTTAGCACTTAGCAGTATGCAAGAAAACTAAATTCAATAGAATGTGCGATGTATTGTGAACTGTATACTTCCTATGGCAAGAATAGAGCATTGATCTGCCACATTCCATTCTCCCTAATTGACTATAAACCAACGCCCGCTTAATATAATTGCAAGACTGTAAAAATTTGTAACTGACAATAATTGTTTAATTCCCACAACCAAACCAGCCGTAATAGTTTGCAACTGCAGTAATTCACACCTTATCCCATCTACTGGGATCAGGTCCATTCCCGATAAAGACACAGTAACCGTACATTAAGGTTAGCACAAATAATAGGAGATGGAGATATTATCGTTTAGCTCAGTGTTAAAAAAATTCATATGTATTCCATATTAGGGACAAACTACATAGTTGCCAAAATTGGGAATTGAGATTCATTATTAGATCAAGCCAGCGTTAATATTTCTTAAATCTAATTGATTTAGGAAATTACTTGGGTGACATTATTTCCCTGAAATTATTCTTTCAGGCAAGGACAGATCCAAAAATCAATCCAATGGGGAGCTGAAAAAAGCTATTAACAAGTATTGCATAAAAATTTATCGTAATAGTTCAACATACACACATCTCACCATCTAGATTATTGTATATGTATTTTAAGAAATAATATCATGAGATATATAAATGGTGAGATTTAACTGGACTTTTTGTAAAACTATTTTACGCTAATAGTGTATACAAATTAAATTTTGTTAGTGATAATAATACATAAAACAAAATAAAAGTAGTGTATATAATGTATGTGTGTCTATATATATAGGGGGAGTACGGCCCACCCTTGCCACTCCATAGGTCTGTCCCTGCTTTAGGCTCTACAGTCCACACTAATTTCAGGCCAACAAAATTAAACAAAACATAGACCAAGAATTACCATTTGGTACTACATACCTGATAACTTGACATTATCTTCTCTCTATATTCTTTTTGCAATTGATCCTGCCATAATCACATTGAAATCATCACAAAACTAGGTGGTAGTAGAATAATGATAACAACCACAACAATAATAAAAATAATTAGTAAGATGATAAATAAAATGATTATGACGATAAAGTAAGTTTTTCTATTTTTACAATATTTTAAAATTTAAAGTAAAATTATAAATTTCTCAAAGACCGAAACAATGAACCGAAAGTTACAATAGAACAAAATGGAAGAAAAACATTATTAAGTAACCCCATTCTCGGTGAGTTTCTCTTCCTCCACGTCACATCAACTTCAAACCTTTAATAAGTTTCCTCCGTCTCACCGTATTCAAAAGTAGGGTAGAGCATTGGTCAGACTCAGACTGAAAAACTCAACCGAAAATAACTGATGAAGGAAAAAAGCCACCCATCTCTGACCAATTCCTTGCACGGTTTGGTCGGGTGGAGGATATATCGGGCGGATTGGGTCGGTTAAGACATGATATGTTAGTGTTTGAGAGAGACATGTGAACGAATGAAAAGAAGAAGAGGTTCAATCACCATTACAACGCCGTGAATAATTGAATGTATTGCACAAAAATGTCTACAGAGAAAGAAGAATGAGTTAGGAATCACAAGAGATTAAAAAATGGTAGAGAAGAGTAAACTTGATTTTGGCAACACAACACGGGTGACATGAAGAGCACAGAGGAGACAATGGAGGGACTATATGACTCTAGAGTAGAAGAAGGCCAAGGAATTGCTTTTTTATTTTCTGAAATATAAAATTGCTTTTTAATTGTACATAATTATTACTTTTTTAATACGACAGTACTGCAAATGTTCTAAAAGTTGAATGTGCCTTGTTTTTCTTACTCAATTTGAATGTGTAGGTGTGTAGCCTGACTATAGCTTCTGCAAAAGTTGAACGTGTGGCATAAAAAATGTGATTGATTTTATGAGTTCAATGTATTCTTTTGCCTGTTTCAAGGAAAAGTTTGCTTTTTTTAAAGCTGCGATTAGACACTGTAACAAGACTTGTATCATACAAATTCTTTTAAATATTCGGTCGGCTATGGTTACCGATGGGTGATAAATTATAGAGCCGAAATCGACCATTGGTATCCGTGTTAACCCTACATATCTCTTTTTTTCAACCCATGACTTGAACCGACAGGTCTGAATGTCCTCTATTTTCACCAGTTTATTCGGTTTTCGGTCGGGTCATGGAATTTTGCTCACCCCTATTCAAAAGTATCTAAACTACACACTCAAATCTGGGGAGTATTTGAAACTAACTATACCATGCATATCCCTTGAACCAGACAAGGATCATCAATTCCCACCGTGTTACATACACCTAGATATGACATATTTTGTAATGGTAATGAACAATGGCTCAATTACTTTTTTTTATAGGGAAAGGCTCAATTACTTAATCCTTGAAACTTACAATGAACGATCATTCTTAGCATACGAGTCATTAATATGTCTCACAAGCTTCGGGAAACACCAACAAATGACTGAACAAAACAAAACATATGAACTTTTTTAAAAAGAAAAATACTGAAATTATTATAATCTAAGTTACAATTCATTTCCAAACCACCACTCTTTCGTTTATGTAAATTAGCAGCTTTGAGACTCGTTTAAAAGATTCAGACTGGACCGGTTGATCTAATCTGTCCAAACATAATTTGGACACTTCAACCATTAGGGCTCAGTCTTGTGACAAATATTTGTTCTTGAAAATGATAAAAGCCTGGAAATCCTTTCAATTCCACTACACTCTCCAGTGCCGATAGCTCACAACAACATGAAACAGTCTTCTTAACCGTCTCATCATTCTTCTTTTGACAATAAACCCAAAAACGCTCATGATCATGATCAATTGTCTCTTGAAAATGAGAATAAAAACATAGTTTCAACAATTTACAGATGTGAGTTTTGTGACGAAAAATTGACCTAAGCGGCCACAAAACCACTCACCGCGCCTCCAACCTTACTATATCAACCTCAATCAAACAAACAAACAGAGACATGACCACCATGCTGTGAATAAAACCACCTTGAAGATTACTTGGTTTTTATCCTCTTCTCTTCACACTGATAATCATGATTATGGGAAACAGAAGAATCATGCAAGATTTTTACTTCCGACAAAGCATTCAACGGACAAATGAGATGGCACACTCAGAGGGTATTATTCACCCACCCATTGCAACCTCTTCCTTGGAATAGAGGCATACTCGGAGGGTATTATTCACCCACCCATTGCAACCCTTGGAACTTAGCCATGATCAGTTTCTACCAGTGTGACTTGTCAAAGTACTCGCCCCAATATCATACAAGACCAATTAACAGCGGTTGCGCAGGAGAAGATATATTATTGATGATGAACTTCTTAATGTTGCTCGAACAATAAAACAGTATATGTTTCACGGGGGTTATGAGGGATCAGCCGCCAATCTTGATGTGAATCACCGTGACGGTAAACGGCAAAAACTTTCTTGCAATATTATGAATGATAACGAGAATATGAAGGAGCAAGGTGTGTTGCTAACAAGTGGTCATGTTGTAAGTGATATAGATTAAACGTGGAAGGATAATAGGCGCAATGAAAACAACTTGGTGTTGAGGTTGAAGAATCCTAAAGACAAGATTTTTCAAATATCACTAAGATTGCAAGGAACTTGTAGGTTCTAATCATGATTTTTCAATGAAACCCAAATTTGGTTTCACCTTCATTAATCTTCTTCTATTCAATGTCATGATTAGAGCCTTCCTTGTAATCTTGTAATGTAAGAAAAATCTTCTCTTTAGGATTCTTCAGCCTAAGCACAAAAATGTTTTCATTATGGCGAATATTCTTCCATGTTTCATCAATATTACTTAACATGACCACTTGTTAGCACCACACCTTGTTACTTCATCTTCCCATTATCATTCATCGTATTGCAAGAAAGCTATTGCCTTTGACTGTCATGGTGATTCACAACAAGATTGACAGTTTATCCTTCATAACCCCCGCGAGACATATGCAATAGTGTTCGAGCAGCATTAAGAATTTCTTCATCGTCAATGATATCTCTTATCCTACGCAGCCGCAGTGTATTGGTCTTGTATGATATTGGGGGCAAGAACCTTGAGAGCCCAATAGCTGGTAGAAACTGACCATAACTCTCTTCCAAGGAAGATGTTGCGGCGGGTGGGTGAACAATACCCTTTTGAGTGTGCCATCTCCCATGGTTGTTCAATGCTTAGTTGGAAGTAAAAATCTTGTTGCAAACGTCAAATGTATAATTCTTTTGTTTCCCATCATCATGATTATTACTGTGAAAAGAAGAAGATAAAACCAAGTCATCTCCATAATCTTCAAGGTGGTCTTATTCACAGCATTGTGATCATGATGTTGTGAGCCATCGGCAATAGAGAGTGTGCTTAAATTGAATTGAAAGGGTTTGAAACTAGGTTTTTTCTTTTTTTGCTGACTGAAAGTTTAGGTGAGTTAAGCTCTAGGGCTCAGTCAAGGCATGTCTCAAGGCTCTGACAGAGGCCAGCAGGTGTCGAACCCGCGACCTTGCGGGGTGGGTCAGTTCCTTCCTTATCAATTGAGCCAACCATCATTGGCTGTTTGAAACTAGGTTTTTATCAACAACACTCAATATATGTACATATTTCACGAATATTTGTGTCATAAAACAATGTTAAGACATGTCTGATAGAGTTACAATACAATATAAAATGAAGAAAAGTGTGTTCGTGAGAAATTGCAAATTCGAATTCAAAATATAACAACAGCATGTAATTTTAATAAGGAGGAAAGGAGAAATGGAAGCATACTCTGTATACCAGTGCAGGAGGCGCGTATTCATGCAAAATCTCTTGCATGTACGAAGCTTTCTGGTCACGAGGCGCACGGAGCAACGTCCGTGGAAGATGCATCTCCAACGAGCTGAAAAGCAAAGAAGAGGAGATATCCAATCCCAAATCCTCATACTTTTCCGGTTTGTGATTCTTCACGGGATTCAGCATCAACCTCGACATCTCCTTCCCCTCGCTAGACTCCCCAGCTTCGACGCTAGTTTTGCCGCCTTGACTGATGTTTCCGTTTTCCGGCGAAGATTCTGGCCGGCGGAGACTGGAGCCGCCGCGAAGTGAGTAGCTTCGAGTTCGTCTGATAAAGCATTTTTTTAAATCAAGGGTTTTCAGTGAAAATTAGGGTTTCGAGTTTTAAGGGAATTAGGGTTTTTCAAGTCAATTTTACCTCTTCAAGTTGTTCAAGAGTTTTGAATTTTTATTATCAATAAAATAAATATATGAAATGAATAAAAATAACAAATAAAATTGATAGATAGGATTGTGTATTGATTACCTTGGAGAGTGGCCTCTACTAGATTTAGAGTTTGATTGCTTAGATTTCTTTCCACCATGTTTGTGCATTGTGATAAAAGATTATTGATGGAAAATATCAATTGCATTCGAATGACTTAGAAACATGTAAACCCTAAGAAATTAGCAGCGAGATAAATACGTTTTGAGTGGACTTTTTTGTCGTAGTGACGAGTTTCGGGATACAACTCTTGATTTAAGCTCCGAAGAGGGTTGAGATCTATTTATGTGAAAGTTTTGTTGTCGTATTAGGGTTTGTGATTCGAAAAAAAAAGTGTTTCGCTTCTCAATTTTGTGTCGTATCACACGAGAAAATGAAAAGTGTGTAGTTTTGAAATTCTCATAAATGTAATTAAATGCACATAATATAATAATACATCTTTTGTTTCGTATTTTGAATTAAGATAAAATTAAGATGTATCAAGCGTTGATTGAACTCCTAGTTATAAAATCTTATGTTTTGAGTTTTCATCCATAGCATAAATGAAATAAAAATAAATAAAATAAATTATACTTCATCTGTCCCTATATCTAAGCATTCATTTGACTTTATTTTTGTCCCTAAATATTAACCATTTTTCAAATTACTAGATGCATTTATTATTTTTTCCTAAACATACCCCTAATTAATACTACTAACTTGTCTTGAAATATGAAAAGTCAAATTTAATACACATACAAACAAAGGATAATTTGGTAATATTAACACACAAAACAAACACATTAATTACACAAACAACTTTTTTTAAGAAATGTGAAGAAAAAAAAACAAAAGGGATTTGCATATAAGGACGGAGGGAGTATTAGATTTATCATATATTAATTTGCGCTAACGAAACATGTACGCATACTAATCTGGAATGGACCTAAAGATGGCGACCATAGTTACTTGGATGCGGTAAAAGATGGTGGTTGATCATCAGATTGGTGGTGCTCTGGTGTGCTTGTAAGAACTCTAGTGTTCGAGTAAAAGGAGATTTATGAAGAGAATAAAGATTTAACTGAATAAGAAAACTACCTTTCGTATGGGGTGAGAGTCCCTTATGATATATTTGGCATGAATCACGAATCGTTGTCTAATTCACATGACTCGATCATGGAATTTTGGTTTTTTATTGTTGAACACGGTGGAATTTGTATCGTTGATGATGGATCATTTGTGCATTGGGTTGCACTTTTTAGATGGGTTCGACCTTGACCAAATATGAAACTCATACATTTGAAATACAATGTCTTTTATACATGCGAAAATTTCGTTTCAATTTTTATAGTTGACTTTTAAATTAAATTTATTGATTTCACAACTTAATCTCCATATGTGGGTTAACTTGATTCAAGAGTCAGAACCTTTCTTTAAAGAGTCATTAGGTTCTTCTAAAGTTTGTCATGTCCTCTCTACAAATCTATTTTCCTTTCTTCATTGAGTCTCCCTCGTTTATAATCTCATATATTGAATCTATTTTTAAATGTTTGTTGTGAGAAGGGGGTTGAGGATTTTAAGAAAAATATGTGGGTTAAATGAGACACAACTTACTTGAATAAGGAAAATGGCGGGACGGGGGTTTAGACAATTAGGGAGTTTAACATGTCATTGTTGGATAAATGGTATTGGAGGTTGCAACTGGATTTTGGGTGTTTATGGTATAAAGTGGCAACGGCCTCTTACGGTGAGGAGGGGACTAATTACCGATGGAGGGAGATTAAAATCGGTTTGGTGGAGAGATTTAATGAGTGTGTGTGTCGGAGCTGGTTTTAGAATAGGTAGTTGGTTTGACGATAATGCGGGTTGGTGGTAGGCAACGGGTCTTATACGTTATTTTTGCAAGAACCATAGTTGTAGGGATGTCCTTTAAGCTTTCAGCCACCTCTTTGACTTAGCGTAGAACATGTTGTCGACGATTGTTGAGATAAGTAGTTTAGGTTGGAGTGTCAGGGGATGAGCGAACTTAAAGACGGTGGTTGTTGGCTTGGGAGGAAGAGCAGTCGGTGGAGTGTAGTGTCTTGTTAAATTATATTGATTTGTAGGATGACATAGAGGACAGGTGGTCATGGCACTTAGATCTGGCCAAAGGGCACACACTTAGTTAAGTTTACCACTTATTGTCATGCGTGGATCTTAGCAGTCGGTTTAATGTTACAAACATTATATGTAACTGGCGAAAAGACGGGCACCATTCTTTTTACCGCGATAACGTTTGTGTATTTTATTATGTTTGTTTTAAATTTTTAAATATTAATGAAAATTATCCGTACATCGATTTATCTACAAATTATTGTCAAAGTATATAGCAAAATTATTTATCAAATCGGCATATTTTAGTTTGTCTGGATATAAAATAAAAATAAAATAAGGATCATTTTTTTATTGATTATATTTATAGTGATATGTATTTGTAGGGAAAAAATTAGACATATACTCATTTTAACAGGGTTATTGTGTGTTTGTTACACGATATATTTTGTGTGGTAACAAAAAAATATTGTGCTTGTTACATTTTTTTAAAATATCTAAATTCACTCTCATCCATTATCTTTTTTAAATGATAATTAAAAATCAAACATATGCAGTTTGTTACATTTTGTTTTGATATTTAAATTTACTTTTATCTATTTGTTACATGTGCTATTTGTATTGAAAATTGAATGTAATTTTATAAGGAGAAAAAATCAGCCCAAAAGAGGCGAAATTAGTTATTTTCTTTATATATAGTATATATAAAGTGGTCCTTTTAAAGTAACTCTTTTTGCTTGACGGATGCTAAATAGTCAAATTCCTATTGAAGATAGACGAGGTATTATTCAGGTTGTTGCTCAATTGTGTTTGAGTGGTTGTGATAACGTTGAAAACATGGATCATTTGATTTTGGGTTATGACTTATTTGGAAGAATTTCGTCATTAGTCGTGCATTGGCTAGGTATATACTCGTTGAACCCGGTGTGTCTATCTATCATCTAATTCAATTATATCCTTTACGAGGTTTCTAAAAAATATATTTGGTCGTCTATCTAACAGGGTTATTGTGTGTTTGAGTTAATTGGAAGGAATTAGATTGCCGCAAATTTTAACATAAGGAAGAATCTTTGCAACATTTACTCGTCAAAGTTAAGTTATTGCCTTCTTTATAGTTGAACGTTTTTTACTTCTATTTATTGTGGCTTAATCACACCATATGTGTTTGAGAGTGATCACTTAACTTACTAGCTTTGTTGTTTTGGTTTTTGTTTTTATGTTATTGTGTTGTAACTACTATGTGAACTTTTCATGCGTGTTTTTTTTTTACACTTCTTTTACATAGATATAATTTTTCGTTTTGGTTAATATATTTTATTTTGGCTTTTAAATAAAACTTAATATGATGATGTATCTTGAATTATGTCATTTAGCATGATTTAGTTTGCATAAAATATACATGAAGAAGAAAAAAAAATCATAAATCACGGATAGTGACTCTTTAAAAAAAATCGGTAGTAAGTGACTTACTTATTTTATACATTAAATGAATATTTGTGGTCAATGGTATCCACTATATGTCATAACCATTTTATCTCCCTTTACGCTTTCTCCATCCCTGACAGGTTGTAATCAAAATTTTAATAAGGAGATGAGATGAGATAAAATCAAAACATGATAGTGGTTTTTCGCATTGGTGCACAACGGCTCTCGTGAGTTGTAGTTATAGTTGAGGATTTTTTAATTTATTTTATGGTTTGCGGTTGTTATCTTGCGAACATTTGACATGTTTTTAGTTATTGTTGTGTGAGGTTGTAGGTTTGACCATCCACGATGTCAATTCGGGCGGAATAATTTAGCTTCTTGGAGAAAAAAAACATAGCATTGGGGGAGCCCAGTAGAACGAGAACAAGAGGAACAATAGATCAATGTTATAAGATCATAAGAGATAAAGAATCACATATTTTTTTTTAAAACTAAATATTATAACTACAATTTATTTGAACTACAACTCAAATCGTATAAAAACAAAGTCAATTTACCAACAAAGATAATAAACCAAAAACCAACATTTCTTGGAATATCTATAACACATACTAATGTGGTGGAATTAAAGAAAACACAACATGTGATTTATTTGAAAGTTTTTTCTACTTCATTAGTTCTTTTAAGCATGTGATTTGATATGCGGAGCCAAATAAAATAAATTATGAAAAAACATAAGTTGATGGAAAAGGTACACGGAGAACTCTTTCAAATAACTCAGTGAGTTTGTACTACATACGTGGAATCTGGTGTTGGCACAATTAGAGGTGAATTGCTAGCGGTCTGTCGCCCATGCACAATCACTAACTCATACAAGAGGAAAAAAACTCAAATATAAAAAATATATTAAAAACGAGCAAGCAACATACTAGAGTAGATGAATTTCAAGCAGATCTCAATGCTTTACTTTGCAAATATAACAGTAAAATGGTTAAAGAACAAAAAAATAATTGCAAACAAACAATGCATGCCACGAAATTATGAAAGGTAACAAATCAAAAAACAAACGCTAACATAGAAATTAGTGTATCAAATTTAAGAAAATGGCAAAATGCAAATCATATTAGAAGATCTAAGGCTTTTACATATGATCGGTAAGAGAAAACAAACATAACTTTCATCGCAATCAAAAAACACAAAAATCTAAAAATGATTGTGGAACTTGGTGCCTTACATCTGAAAGAGACAGTGCAAATAAACAATTGAGCATCATAATTACCATGAGCAGGGTGGCTTGCCGAGAACAAAGGGTATACGTTTTACATAATATTCTAAACAAAACTCTATAATTAAAGATATCATGATCACACACAAGGGCGCAACCAAAAATTTAAAGTTTGGGGGTTGAATACAAGAAACACTTTTTTAAGCGAACAAAAAACATAATTTGATTAAAAAAAATATTTAAATGTAAAAGATATATAAGAAACCCGAGAATCCTGAACTAATATTTTATTGTTTTTTAAAGAAATGTATAACTATAGTCGGTATGAGAGACATTAGTAGGTAAATATAGTTATCATACATGTATTGACTTAATAGTAGAAAAAAATAACATCAAGTATGAAGAGAAAATAAAACACCCATGTATAAAAATAGAAAAATAATTGCGCATACTTATTTTAATGTGGTATTATTAAATAAAACACAACATGTGAATTATTTGAAAGTTTTTTCTACTTCATTGGTTCTTTTAAGCATGTGATTTTGTATGCGGAGCCAAATAAAATAAGTTACGAAAAAACATAAGTTGATGGAAAAGATACACAAAGAACTATTTCAAATAACTCACTGAGTTTGTACTACATACGTGGAATCTGGTGTTGCCATAATTAAAGGTGGATTGCTAGCGGTCTGTCGCACATGCACAATCACTAACTCATACAAGAGGAGCAAAACTCAAATATAAAAAATATATTAAAAATGAGCAAGCAACATGCTAGAGTAGATGAAGTTCGAGCAGACTCCAATGCTTTACTTTGCAAATAGAACGGTAAAATGGTTAAAGAACAAAAAAATAATTGCAAACAAACAATGCATGCCGGAGGATTTTGAAATTACGGAAAGTAACAAATCAAAAAACAAATGCTAACATAGAAATTAGTGTAACAAATTTAAACAGATGGCAAACTGCAAATCATATTACAAGATACAATGCTTTCACGTATGATCGGTAAGAGAAAACAAACATAACTTTCATCGTGATCAAAAAACACAAAAATATAAAAATGATTGTGGAACTTGATGCCTTACATCTGAAAGAGATAGTGCAAAGAAACAATTGAGCATTATAATTACTATGAGCAAAAAGGGTGGCTTGCCGATAACAAAGGGTATACGTTTCCCATAATATTCTATACAAGACTCTATAATTAAGATACCATGATCATACACATGAACGGAGCCAAAAATTTAAAGTTAGGGGGTCGAATACAAGAAACATTTTTTTAAGTGAACAAAAAACATAATTTGATTAAAAAGTATTTAAATGTAAAAGATATACAAGAAACCCTAAAAGCTTGAACTAATATTTTATTGTTTTTTAAAGAAATGTATAACTATATTAAGTATGAGAGACATTAATAGGTAAACATAGTTATCATACAAGTATTGACTTAATAGTAGAGACATTATGTTAAATGTGGTTTTAGTAAACGACAAATTATTCAGGATAATCTGAGTTCAATTTTTGAGTAGAACAATTTTTTGCCAATTTTTAGTTACCTTTCGGCCGAACTCCGAATCACAATGACCACTTTATCTTGAGAATCGAATGGTTAATACAAAAACTTTAGTTGTCAACTAATCTAATAACATGATGAACATTTAAATTAGATTGATTAGGGGGGCCATAGCCTAATATATATTTTATGAAACATTCTGATATAGTTAAGTGCAATGTATAAAAAAAATTATTAAAAATATAGGGGGACCATGGCCCCCCTCTCTCTCCACCACTAATCATACATATCAATAAATCATTCTTACATGTCACTTAACATCGGAGTAATTCAAGCATAGAATCATCATTTCATAATTATTTCTCAAAATTTGTGAAGTTCTTCTCATTTTCTTTATTCAATGTTAATCAACACAAAACTACCGTTAGATCTATTACATTACTTCATTTCTTTTATAAAAAGTCCATTAATGGTTAGGATAAAGTGCTTATTGTAACACTTTAAACCCCGAAAGCAATAATCATGCAATAAATTCAATAATTTAAGAGCTTAGATGCTACATCTACATTTTTCCAAAACATGCATAACTTGTTTTTCATCGAAATTCGCAACAGAAGATAATCGACATACATAATATCTCATCACTAAGTACTAATCCTAAAAACAAGAGTAATGAATCTCAACATGCCTCGTATCTCTCCACATGAAATTCATCACCACGGTACAACTATCCTCATCATGTAATTAACATGAGTCAACAAAAGGTATCAAAAGACGAGGTCATAAGATCGACACTCCTGCATCAGAGCCTATATAAACTCTAGGCCAAAAGATAAACCGAGGAAGCATTCATGCTAGTCCTCAAGCATCAAAGAAAAGCAATCATGTCGTTGGTGATCAAAGATCATGTGGCCTCCAACACTTGCAACACGTAACCTTTGTACCATTTTCCTTTCAAAACTTAACATCTTGCCTCTTGTAATTTCCCACTTTTAATTTTATCAAATATCTTAACAAATTCAAATTCAAGTTCCATCTAAAGCCTCAAGCAAAACAAATATACAAATTCCCCGCAATTTCAACTCATACCATAAAGCAAATAAGTCATAAAAAAATCAAATTTCCTGAATATTCTTATGCTCTCATTTAATATATTGATTCACATTATATATGTTTCTTTGTCAATTGTAAGAAAGAGGAAGTGGGTAAGGCAGAGACGTCGTGCCGTTCACCTTTGTTTCCCGTCGCCAACATTGTACATGAAGGTTATGTTATCCTTTGTGGGCAGCCAATAGGTTGAGGGTTCTCATGCTTCCTAACCCTCAAATTGTGTCACTACCGCTGTGTTCTCCGTTGCCGGCGTCATGCATTTAAGGATTTGTGTCTCTGTTGTGTTGTTACTGTGTTTGATAAAGAAGTCTTTTTAATGTTTTCAATTCTTTTGGCATCTTTCAAGATCTAGGGATTTGAATTTATTTACCACCGTTGAATTGATCAAATGACTAAGATTAAGGGAATAGGTTTTTAAGTTGTTAATTTAATATACATATTTAAAGTTTTTACATTTCAAATACATCTTTATATTATCACCCTTTTAAGGATTTATTTAATTCTTTTTTTGAATGAAAAAAAAAACTTAAAAACTAAGCTGATACTTTTGTCAAACTTAAAAGATTAAAAAAGGTATTTGGCTTGGCCTAATAATTTTTAAGTAAAAATGCATAGTATTTTTTGCGGGAGGAAAAGAAAGAAAAATGATTTTAAATAATAATAAGAGTTTGTAAATAAATAAAAAAAAGAAGTAATAATAAATGAAAAAAGAGAGAGTGTGAAGTTAGGGATGCAAAAGCTGCGCTGCGTGGTTAGTTAGTGCACCTCATACCACTCACCTCACCTCACCTCACCTCACCATGCTGTTTCCGATGACGCGAATTCGAATGCAGATTCCCTCCGCCGGCATCTTCAGACTCGCCGCCCGTGATTTCATCACCACCACCACAACTACAACCAGTAACCTCCACATTCGTCCTTCATTTCCCTCACCCGCCGCTCTAAACCACCATAGACACAGGACCTTCGCTGTTCCGCTTTTTCGCCAACAAACCTCCACTTACGGCCGTTTTGCCTTCAAAGACGTTTCCTCTGATGAATCCGACCTCGAATTCGTTTCTTCTCGCCCTCAACAACAACAACAACTGGTAGCTTCTTATTTTCATTTCCTTTTTATATTCCTATCACTATCACCATATATGTTACTTAAGCTGTTCACTAATTATAATCTGCCATAGTTTAAGCCTTTATGAATAACCTATTTCTATAACACAATAATATAAAGCAGTCACGTTTTTTTGTCTAATCTATAAGCTGTTTTTCATAAACGATTCAGTAGAATTTATGGAAATAAGTTGAAAAAACAAATAGCTAGCGAACATTTCAGAACCTGTTTTCGTGAGTTCGTCTCACTAGTGCTTATGCCGGTAGATAAATTAAAAAAAACCATTCAAACAGGCTCTTTAGAGTATTTTGAATTGAATAAAACTTGGTCAATCACACGCTTGCTCTCAAGAGTGATTTTGTTTATTATTAGGGGGATTCGACTCTTGAAAACATTGATTCTTGGAGATGGAAACTAACTATGCTTCTTCGCAATAAAGATCAGCAAGAAGTTGTGTCCAATGAGAAGAAAGACCGTCGTGATTATCTGCAACTTGAAACTTTAGCTACCAGGATGGGCTTATACAGGCATGTTCAATTCCACATTAATTCATTCATATTTTATTCTGTTTCATTTTCTTGTTTTATAAATATATGTATTTTACTCTGGCAGCCGACAATATGCTAGAGTTGTTGTCTTTAGCAAGGCGCCTTTGCCGAATTATCGCCCTGACCTCGATGACAAGCGTCCGCTGAGAGAGGTATGTATTACTTTGCATCAAATGAGTTCCTTTCTGTTATTTTAATTCTTGCGCGTAAAGGAAAAGAATCACCTTCCCTTTCTTTGGACCTTTGGTGACGAATTTTAATGCATGAACTGGTTTAATTGAATGAATTTGATGGACCTGTAAATTTTGGGGTGAAGGAAATCACTTTTAGGGGACAGTTTATTTGAATTACAATTGTAGCTGCAATCCTAGAGCTGTAATTTAGTTCAGTTCAACTCTACTATTATTGTCTGATGTCCTCAATGCTACACATGAAGTAGACTTTGTTGTGGTTACTGGTCTTAGTGATGGTGTTGATGATAGTAGCGGTGGTGGTGGAGGGGGGATTTGTGTAAGTGGCAGTGAAAATCCGTGAAACAGGTTTGCTGACACAGACATTTTTATGTTACCGTTTTGGTATGGTAATTGGAGGAGACAAAAGTGTAGGTAATAATGAGAGAGGTTAAGGTGAATGATTGGTGAGGTATGGAGAAGAAATGCTTGAATTGATTTTGATGATGTGGAAAAATATGTGATTTGGTGTCAATCAATTGTTTTGTGTCTCTGTTTTTATGTTAATAATAGATTCCTAACAGCAAACAGTGCAAAGAATTATAAGCAGAAAACAACTGTCTTAATGTTTTCAGCTTTAACACTGGAAAATTGCGCTGTTTGGAAAAGTCTATTGTTAGGAACCCAAGAATTGGATTCCAAAGAATTTAACAATTTTATTAAGAAATAGGATAGAACAGGAGAGAATATCTCCTCAAGGGTTTCCCCTTCACAATCGAGAATACTCTGTTCAAAATTACAATATTCAAAAGATACTCTCTAACCATTGTGTTCTCCTATTTATACATGTACTGTCTAACTAATCCAAATAAACTAATTAACTTCTCTAACAACTCGTAACTATAACCCAGATAACAAACCAACTAACTTCTCTAACAACTCATAATTACTTTCACTACTATAAATTTCGTTTATTCTATATCCTAACATCTATCCTCTCTTGCACATATCCTGCTGCTTTTCTATGCTCTGCAGGTAACCTTACCATTTGGTGTTCATAGAGAAGTAGACACTCATCTTCTTGCTCATCTTTCACATAAGGCTACAAAAAGAGTAGGCTCTTTCGATGATTCCTTGCATAGATCAAGGGATGATGGAAGCATTCCTGCGGATGAAGGGATTTATGGGCATCCGGAACCCACGAGCCATAATAGTGTTGCCAAAGAGAAAATCCTTCAACGAAGAAGTTTGCAACTGCATCATCAACAACAAGACTGGCAGGTTTCTTGTTTTTCAGTTGTTTTAAGTAATTTCGGCTTATTTCACATTCCTATTGTGTGCGTGTGTGTGTGTGTGTGTGTGAATTTATGGAAATATATAATGTAATTTTATAATCAGCAATGTTTTTAGATCCAGCCTTGACCTATTTAAAAATCCCGAAATAGTTGAGGAACTTATAGAGTAAATAAACTTATCTTTTAGCCTGGCCATTTGAAATCATATATCTTTTACATATCTTTCAAGTTAAATTCTTGGATAGAGGCATGAAGCAGAGTGGCTGACCCCAAAACTGTTAAAGTGGGATGGCCTCTACACTGAAGAAGATTACAGTAAAAGTTATATCATTTTCAAAAAGAAAAGATGCATCAAATTAAAGGTATATTATTAATACTAAATAATACTTTTAAGCTAAGTACACAAGTTAATAACAACCAAAATTATAGAATTAAGTTTAAAACTATGATGATTGAAGGGTATAGTGGCAACAAAGAACATGAAGGGTGAAAAAAATAAAATAATCACAAGAGATGGTGAGAAACACTACAAAAATGTAATCCAAAAATGCTCTGCTATGTAGTATCCATTATGGGTGCCAGCCGCAAGTGACTCAATTTTGCTATAAAGACGCTATTCTGCATTATCATTATATATCAATTTAACAATACATTTTTAGTGGAGAGCAACACTATTAGTACATTTAAGCAATTATGGAACTAGGCTTATTAAATTGCAAATTTTCCAACTTGTTGATTAATCAATTTTGATTGAATATTCAAGATCTACATTTGATAGTTGCAATTCGTGTTATATGGTTTGTTACCTTGATATATCATATGATGTCAGCTGTTTATTGATATTTTCTCTAAGTGAAATTTTTCTATACTTGAATGTTTTTGTCATTGTTTTTAGCCTTTAGAAATGTTATAACATATGTTGGTTTATTCATAGGAATCTCCCGAAGGCCAAAAGATGCTTGAATTTCGCCGAAGTCTTCCTGCATTCAAAGAGAAAGATGCATTTTTGAAAGTTGTTTCAGAGAATCAGGTGAAAAAGGAATAAAGGGTGCCCTCTGCGATTTGTAATTTATTTCTCCCTCCGTCCCACAATAACTGTCATCTTTGACCATTTGACACATAATAAAAAAATTATAAATGAAAGAAAGAGAATGGTGATTTTACTAATTTATCCTTATTGACCATTATTGTATTCCCATTATGATAAAGGCAAATTGAAGAATAATAACTTGGATACGTATATAATATTAATTAGAGGTTACAATTGGAAAAAATAATTAACTTGTAAATTCTTGTTGCGAATTGATGTCAATATTTCTTACTTCTACAAGAAGCTGTTTGTTTTTGATAAATTAGGATATTATTATTAGTATCATCATCATCATTATCATTATTATTATTATTATTATTATTACTATTATTATTATTACTACTACTACTACATTTATTACGATTATCATCTAAAACAATTTTTTTTATGTTCATCCAACATCGGTTATAACTTATATCTCACCTGCAAACTTTTTGTCTCTTTTTTAATATTGTGCACTGCAGCACATCATTGCTGTATTACATTGCATATTGATATATGTGGAGCTTCTGTATGGACACAAACTAGATTGCATATTGAATCCAGCAGACTTGTGAAATATTAGGATGGAATACTAGCATGGAGAGATATAGACACTCAAATATAACAAATTTGTCCACATGTTATAGATTAAAGTAGATAAAAAATATTACAAGATACTATGTAAACTTTGAACTACATTGTCTCTTCATATGTTACAATAGTCAGAAGCGAACATTCAAATTGAATCACTTATAGTTTCTGAGCAAATGATAATTTAAAATGGGTAACATATGTGGTAATAGTTTTTCTGCAGGTCTATTTATTGTTGAGGATATTAATACCAATATGCTTGTGCTGCTGAATGATAATTTGTATTAATTGGTATCACTAATGAAAATTTGCAGGTCATTGTCGTCTCAGGTGAAACTGGTTGTGGTAAGACCACACAACTTCCTCAATACATATTAGAATCTGAGATTGAAGCTGCACGTGGATCTCTATGTAACATAATTTGTACTCAGCCTAGAAGAATATCTGCTATATCTGTTTCTGAAAGAGTTGCAGCAGAACGTGGGGAAAAATTGGGAGAATCTGTTAGTTTCTTTTACCTTTTAAGCTTGCCGTTGCTCGGACTACTTAAACTTATATGCTATCTGTTTGACTTCAATTATTTGCATGTTTTCCATTCTGAAAGATTGGTTATAAAGTTCGGTTGGAGGGTATGAGAGGGAGGGATACTCGTCTTCTTTTTTGCACCACAGGTGTGTTATTGCGGAGACTACTTGTGGATAGAAGTTTAAAAGGTGTAACTCATGTTATTGTTGATGAAATTCATGAACGTGGAATGAATGAAGGTAGCGATCCGATGATATTGTTTAATTCCAATATTGTTTTGTTTTGAGATTAATTTCTATGCACCGACAGTGCAGAACTTTTTTATGCATGCATCCAATCAAATCACACCATAATGCCACTTTATAGGTTAATTCCTAAAATATCTCCATAAATACCTACATGGCGTGATTTGATTGGAGGCAAGTGTAAAAAAACTTGAAACCGTTGATGTATATAAATTAAATCCTTGTTATATTTAATATTTCAGTATGATGCTTACCACTGACTTTAACTTTTGTCAGATTTTCTTCTCATTGTCCTGAAGGATCTCCTCCCTCGTCGTCCTGATTTGAGATTAATTTTGATGAGTGCAACCTTAAATGCTGAGCTTTTTTCTTCATATTTTGATGGTGCCCCAACGATGCATATCCCTGTAAGCTCAGAATACTCATTTCTGCATCTTAATTGAAGTTCAAATGATGCTATCCCACTATGTTGTTGTATTTCAGCAGTCATATAATCTATTCTGATGTGATTCATTCTTTAACTTTGCAATGATCAGCGATGTTCTGTTTTTATGGACATGATGAATTTTCTCTCTTGATAATGATTGTATAAGCTTTTAAAAGTAAAACTGTGTACTTTAGTAATTCAACAACTTAGCTGTTAAAAGAAATGCTTCTGTTGGAGTTATTTTGCATATTAACATTTATTCGACTTGCTTTTTGGCTAATATTTCCACAAACTAGTATATGAAATGAAAATTCCCATATTTGCTGCTTTGGCTATGACTGCACATTTGCTTACAGATGTTGTGAAAGGACACAATAAACTTATTTCCCTTTTATGTTTTTGGGACATGTGCAATATGTAGGGGTTTACCTTTCCAGTTCGAGCACAATTTCTTGAGGATATTCTGGAAAGGACTGGATATCGTTTGACTCCTTATAATCAAATTGATGACTATGGTCAAGAAAAAACATGGAAAATGCAGAAACAAGCCCAGTCTTTCAAAAAACGAAAGAGCCAGATTGCTTCTGCTGTTGAGGTACACAAGTTGATCTGGAAATATTTTCTTTGCTTTGTCTTCTTTTTTTGGGATGTTATTTTTTTGACTAGTTATGTTAATTTTTCTATGATGTTGCATAGGATGCATTAGAGGTTGCAGACTATAAGGGGTATAGCCTATGCACCAAGGAGTCAATGTCCTGCTGGAACCCTGACTCAATTGGTTTCAACCTTATTGAACACGTGCTTTGCCACATTGTTAAGAATGAAAGGCCAGGTGCTGTTTTGGTTTTTATGACTGGTTGGGATGATATAAACTCTTTGAAGGATAAACTCCATGCTCATCCTTTGTTGGGTGATCAGAGCCGAGTATTACTTCTTGCGTGCCATGGCTCTATGTCCAGCTCAGAGCAGGTGACCTTGCTAGTAATAGACTGAAATACTACCACAGTAAATGTTGTTGCTATCTGTTTTACGATATAATAATATATGTCTTATGTGTACTTTTTTATTAAAATATTGGGAATAATGAGTCTCTTAAGCTTCTCTCAAAAGAGGCTCTTGGTCTCTTTCAGATCCAGCATTCCTCTTGCACTTTCCTTTAAATCACACGGGGGTTTCTTTTTATTTAAATCAATTAGGTTTTTGTACTCTAACTGAATATATATATATATATATATATATATATATATATATATATATATATATATATATATAATGTCATTTATTCATTCAATATAGCGTATAGTGAATTCTGTTTGTTTTCTTTTATCTTGCAGAAATTAATATTTGAAAATCCTGGAGGAGGGGTGAGGAAGATTGTTCTGGCTACTAATATGGCAGAGACTAGTATTACCATCAATGACGTTGTATTTGTGGTTGATTGTGGAAAAGCAAAGGAGACATCATATGATGCATTAAATAACACTCCTTGTTTGCTTCCATCTTGGATCTCAAAAGCTGCTGCCAGACAGGTATTTGATTGTTCAAATTAGTTTTTTAAAATTTAGATTATTCGAGAATTTATTTGTCTATTTCCTTTCAAAAGGAAAAAGGTCAGATAGAGTCTGTTTGCTATAGATTATTTGAGTAAAAAACACTTTTTTAAAGACTTAGATTGTTAAAATAATAAGAATAAAATAAAAAGAGTTTGGCCCTTGTATCACAATCTTTCTAATATGAAAGGTTTGACCCTTGTATTACCCTCATTTTCGTCCTGTAAATGTCTGTAGTGTAGAACCATTATTAGGGATCTATATAAAAGCACACATTCCTGAGCCCTGTTTTTGGTTCCATTATTGTATTTTAGTTCATGTAATATACAATTTGAAGTGCAATATATTTCTCGTATATATTTTCGTTCATGAATATATATATTTGCGTGTGACTACATTAACATAGAAACATTTATATATAAATAATTATGCTAGTATATACTGTTAAATCATGTTCTAAGTTAATAATGTTCTTTGGCAAAAAAAAAGTTAATATTGTTCACATTATCATATAAAATATATTAAAGAAATATTGCTACATCTGATTGTATTCAAATTTATATAAAAAGTGACTTCAAAGAAACATGTTTTTTTCAAATGATTTTTATGCCCTTTATTGTAATTTTGTAAAAAAAGCACCCTAACCATAGTAATTAAAACCGGACCGGTCGGATTGGGAACCCGTCGTATATCCGGTTTAATAGGGCCCGTGAACTGCACTGTGGCAGAACCATTCAAAAACAGCCAAACCGGTTAACAACAACTAAAAGCGGAGGTTTCCCGGTTGCACACAATTCAAAAGAACATGTCGTTTTTTAAATCACGCACAAAAGTCGCCGTTTTGCATTTTGGGTTAAATGGGCCTCACAATCGCATTCCTCAACTGATCCAAATCATGACAAGGTGATATTAGTTGCTATGCGGTACACACTTCAATTTTATATCTCACGCTGCACACTCTATTCTTAACTTTTTGATGTGGGATTCGTCCATGAAGCAAATAGCACAGGGAATGAACGCGCAAGCAAATTGACCGTTCAGGAAGCAGCATGTTTATGTAGTTATGTCACATTCTAAGGAAAAAGGCCTTTTTCCATTAATAGAAAAAGTCAAACACGCTTTCTAATGCATATACTTTTTAGAAAGATTTCCAATAATGTGTGTGCCTTGTTAAAGGCACACACATTATTGGAGTAGAAATAGATTGAAGTAATGTGTCTATTGGAAACAGATGAACTTAGTGCTTTTGGTGGATTACTTTAGTTGGATCATGAACGATTGTTAACATGTGATTGTTGCTATCAAGTTGCGCTACATCTTTCAAGAAGTTAAGCTGCCAAATATGACTCCTTTATATGCATCGAGCTTCATAATGTATTCTTTACCAGATTCTTTTGGATTTATCTTTGGTAGTCTGGTTGCTTAGCAAATTTACATTATTATTTTTCTGTAGAGAAAAGGAAGGGCAGGTCGTGTTCAATCTGGCGAATGCTACCATCTTTATCCCAGATGTGTTTATGATGCTTTTGCTGATTATCAATTGCCAGAGCTTTTAAGAACACCTTTACAGTCCTTATGTCTACAAATAAAAAGTCTACAACTTGGAAGCATCTCTGAGTTTTTATCTAGTGCTCTCCAGCCACCAGAGCCTCTGTCGGTAAAATTCATTGCACTTGTTTTTGGAACTTGAACTGAAATAGGATGGTTGTTTGAATTTATTTTCAATGAAATCTATGTATTGATTTAAGACATTCTTCATCTTGCATCAGTGTTGTTTTATTCACTTTCCTATTTTGTCAATTAATTTCATTGTGCAGGTTCAAAATGCTGTTGATTATTTGAAAATTATTGGTGCTTTAGACGAGAATGAAAATTTGACAGTTCTAGGTAAAAGAACTTATACTTTCTGCATCTTGGTCTCAGCTTCTCCTGCCATTTTTCTATCTACTGATGCCACTGTTTTCCCAAGCCTTTTTTTATGCATTAGATTTATTTCAAGAATCACTGAGGATATTGAGTTGTCAAATTTTCAGGGCGCAAGTTGTCAATGCTTCCGGTAGAGCCTAAGCTTGGCAAGATGCTCATCTTGGGAGCTATTTTCAACTGTTTGGATCCCATATTGACTGTTGTTGCTGGGCTTAGCGTGAGAGATCCATTTGTTGTGCCGGCTGACAAGAAGGATGTAAGTTATGAGCACTGCTAATATCTCCCCCGTCTCTCCCCATGCCATGGTGCTCTTTGATAGAAATAGTGATGGATTATATTAGTTTTGATGATGTTAGTTGTTACACGAGTCCAAATATTTTTGTTGGACATAAAGTGTAGTAAGTTCTTATATTTGCGCTGCTTTGTTTATTATATTGGCCTAAACTCATGCACTCGTCTCTGAATTTGTTGATTAGGTTGATCCCATTGAAATGAACTTGGATTCATATATTTTTTTGTTGCAAGAACCGTGCTTATAACGGTTTATATTTGATATTAAAATATTGTTGTCTCATTCATTATTTTGCTTGGGATCAAATCAATATTGCTATGCTATGTGTATGCTAGGCAGAGAAGACATGGCTTTGTATTTGTCATTACTCATGAATACATCCCTAGACACAAATGATTTTACAACTAACACCCCCTTAATGAAGAGCCCTTTGAGCTTGAAGCGTAGACCACAGTAGAAGAATAGGGCAACAAGGGTGAAACTCTACTACTCTAGTCCACATGGTCATAGAGGCTTTAGTGCAATATTATAAACCAGCTATCCCATAATATGCTAAATTTGTTAAGTGAAGGTACATGAATTGCGTTGTACCTAAGATTATAGGGCAACAACGGTGAAACTCCTACTACTCTAGTCCACATGGTCATAGAGGCTTTGGTGCAATATTATAAACCAGCTATCCCATAATATGCTAAATTTGTTAAGTGAAGGTACATGAATTGCGTTGTACGTAAGATTATTTAATTATTTACTTTTATTTTTTATGCAGCTTGCAGAGTCGGCCAAGGCCCAGATTGCTGCTCGTGGATACAGTGATCATCTTGCACTTGTTCGTGCTTATGATGGTTGGAAAGATGCTGAAGCACATCAAGTTGGTTACGAGTTCTGTTGGCGTAATTTTCTCTCTTCTCAAACTCTTAAAGCTATTGACTCTCTCCGAAAGCAATTCTTTCACTTGCTCAAAGATATTGGTCTGGTTGGCAACAATTCTGAAACCAACAATAAATGGAGTAATGAGGAGCATCTGCTCCGAGCAGTTATCTGTGCGGGTTTGTTTCCTGGTGTATCCTCTGTTGTGGTAATCCACTTACGAGTCCTTTTTGTTTCTCTGATACTTCAATTTTAGTTTACACTGTTTCAAATTTGTCCGGGCTTTGATGCATGTTGAATTGTTCTGTCTGCATAATTCATTTTCTACAGTTATGGCATTTTCATGAAAGTAACATACCTGCAAATAACACACATTTATGCACACATGCAGTAGCATATATGACTATATGAGCCACATGGGCTTACATATTTGCTCTCAATAATTTTGTTTCTTATTTCAATTTCAACTATATTTCTCAGTTTAAAAAATGACTGCATTAAGTTCCTCTAATGTTCGTTGTTGCTATTAAATTAACTGCACTTTTTTTCATCAATGTCATATCATATCTTTATCAGCGAACATGAAAAAAGTAACTTCTCATTACATCTAATATCACACCAGCAAAAAACAAAGATAATGAAAGACAATATTTCCATATCAAAAGTAGGATATTATTGGAGGAATTAATTACATCGATATGAAAATGATGGAGGTGACGATAACATGGCAATTACGGCGACATTAGTTGATCTTTGTTAAAATTAGGACTACTGAAATTGTAATTTAAGAAAATATTTATACATATTTTGTAACATTCATAAGTGTTCGTGTCTTTGTGTCCGTTGTGTTTTATATGTAAATTAGTTGAACTTTCCCATGTAATTCTTTTTGATGTGAGGTCGTGAAAATTGTTATGCAGAACAAGGAAAAGTCAATATCACTGAAAACAATGGAGGATGGTCAGGTTCTTCTGTATGCTGTAAGTTTCCTCTTCAAATATCTGATGTTTTCATCAATCCTTGTATGTTTATGACCAAGTTTTGTTTTGGAGGAAAATATAATCCATTAAAGTTCTAAAATTTTGTTGCTGCATCGTGTAGAACTCGGTAAATGGAAATGTAGCCAAAATTCCATACCCATGGATAGTGTTTAATGAAAAGATTAAAGTGAATACAGTATTCCTTAGGGATTCAACTGGCATATCTGATTCCATGCTGCTCTTATTTGGCGGGAACATATCCAAAGGTGGACTGGTAAGTTCATACTCTGTTTTTTCTTCACGTTTCCCCTTGACCAGTTGTTCTTTATTGTTTATATCTGTTGGTTCCTTTTGATTACTCATTGTGCTTTTACATATGGTGGACATATGATTCTTTTGACAGGATGGTCACCTAAAAATGCTGGGAGGGTATCTAGAATTTTTCATGAAACCAGAACTAGCCAAGACGTACTCAACTTTGAAGAGGGAACTGGAAGAATTGATACATAAAAAAGTAAGTTCAATTTTATTGACCATAACTTAAAACTTTGATGCTTATCAAGGGAATAATTCAGCTGTGTAGCCATATTTTCCCCTCAATTTCCAGTCTCTCTTCAAGTCCTTGACATAATTACTTTATGCTCTGCTTGTTATGCCAGCTTCTGGATCCTATGTTCGATATACACTCGCATAATGAGCTTCTTTCAGCTGTTAGACTGTTGGTATCAGAGGACCACTGCGACGGAAGATTTGTCTATGGCCACCAGGTCTTACCACAGTTAAAGAAGGAAACGAAAGCCAAAAGTGGTGATGGAGCTGGGGGTGATAATTCTAAAAATCAGCTTCAAACATTCCTCAGCAGGGCTGGACATCAGTTACCAACTTACAAAACACAGAAGCTGAGAAACAACCAATTCCGTTCTACTGTCATATTCAACGGCTTAGATTTTGTTGGCCAGCCATGCAACAGCAAGAAACTAGCAGAAAAATCTGCTGCTGCTGAGGCTATTCTATGGTTAAAAGGGGATAATACCCATTCATCTGGTGATATTGATCATGCATCTGTGCTTTTGAAGAAAAGCAACAAGAAAAGTAAAAAAAAATCGTTTAGTGATGCTAAATGGAGTTGAGTTACCTTTGCGAGACATATTTTTGGATAGCTTTGTTTGATAGGATCCTATATATACCAAGGCTTGTCTATGGTCTCTATGTGGTGCAATTGAATCAGGGATAAATTTACCGGCAAGAGTGTACAGAGCTATTAGGGATCTTGAATCTGAAAGGTATAGATCTTAGCCCTTGATTTTGTAATGGGGGGATTGTATCTAGAGTCCACATAAATTAGGGGCACATTCCAAGACGTGTATTCCTACAATTGCTTTTGACTAAATCTGACCCGGAGTACAGCATGGGTAGCTGAGCAGCGCTACTGTACTTGCAATGAATTCATGAAAAATGGAGAGTGTAAGCAGCTAAAATTCGTATCCACAGGCTAATGATGCTTTCTGTTTTCATTACTCTTGTGGGCAAAGAAGAGATACTTTACAAGGTAATTCACTCGCAATATTTAAGTGCATTTCTAGGAGTTGTAGTTACTTCGTTAACCAAGCCATCCGATCATCTGGTTAAATTATAGAATATGTAGTTATAATTATTTTTACGCTCAAGAGGATTATGGTGCATGTTAGACCTCTTGAGATGAATTCTTTTCAAGCTGATATTGTAAACTATAAGAGATAACTTTAATGAATAGGGAGATCAACTTTGATTTACTTAATTTCATTATCTGTTTAGGAAAACAAGTGAGTTGATTTATTAAGTTGTACAATAATTTTTAGAACTAAAATCTTCTATAGCGACATTGCAAACTCAGTTTGACAGTGCTTTGAGTTTTTACAGCCTTCGAAGTTCTTTTCTTATTTTATCCCTGCAGATGTTCAATTTCACTATAAAATAACTATTTATTGTTCACGAGTCATTTATTATGACACAGGTGTAGTGTTCTTAGAAAATTTATTGATTATTAAGTTGCCAAGTTGTTGCTGTCTTTAGGTATGCAGAACACTAGAACGTCTTGAATTTTGATACTTTCTTATTTTTTACTTACTATTCTTTTAATAGTTTATCATATACTTTTGATATTTTTTTGTCAATTATACTTTTAATGATAAAATAATACTTTTGTTTTTCTAGTTTACTAAAAAGGAAAATAAAAAGGTATTGAGGTCAATATTTTTCATTTGAGTCTAATAATGTTACATTAGTATACTGTATAGGTTTAATATACATTGATCCTACTATCTATAAAAATACTGATACTCTAATAATGTAGATCATGAAATTCATAGACTTAAACTAATTTTGGTCATTGTATAATCAAACACAACAGCAATCTAAATTGTTTGTTATTTGCAAGATGTCCCAAAACCATGCCTGAAACTCCACTAATACAAATACAAATATTCTGTTTGCTATTTTAGGAAAATACAATGGATAAAAACATATTAATAAATTATGGATATCTCAACTGATTACTAACAATGACAACCCAAAGAATCCGACTAACTAGATCAAACCCTAGACCTTATTGATGCAATAACTCGAGGGCTTTCCGTAATGTTGGTCTAAACCTATTAACATCAAGCCTTACATTTTGTTTGTCAAAATACACTGACCTAAAGGCTTCCCATCCTTGTTTTTCAATTGATGAGGGATCCTTTATAATCATATGGTCTAATGGATACTGTTGTATAAGAGTGCTTTCATCCAACCTTATTTTATATTCCAAGTATTTTATGTTCATATCCTCTGAGGGCCTTGCAAAATCATTTGTGGCAAGCCATTCCACTTGCATTCCTCCAAAAGGCACAACTTGGATGAAAATTGCATTTTGAGGAAGGAAAAGTATGTTAGTAAGACCTGCACCATGAACTCCCATTAGTACATCACAAGAGTTTACAACATTTGCAATACTCCTCATGTTCCTCCCTGCTTCCATAACAATTACTCTGAAACCCAACCCTTTAGCCATTTTTGCTATTTGATTTGTATTAATGAAGGATCTTGATGTTTTTCTGGAGAGAATCAGGAGCCTAGGCTTCTTACTTTGATTACCAATATCTCTAATTTTGATTGCACTCACTCTCTTCAGTGAATAAGAACTTCTCAAAAAATCCCTAAAGTCTTTGATAGAATAGGAATACTTCTGTGGGTCAATGCTTAGCTCTTTATGATACCTTTTAAGGCCAATGATCACCTTAGGGAAGCAATGCAATTCATCATCTCTATCAATGTCAATAATTTCATAGTTAGACAGTTTTTTAAGAAATGCTTGGTGTTTGGAAATCCACCAAGACTTCTTATCAGTTATGATAAGCTGTACTTGTCCATTAAATTGTCTACAAGTCAAAAACAGTGGAATGACAATGTCACTGAATTCATGGAAATGGTTTCCAGTGTATCCTGCAGTAGAGAATATTACTGCTGGAATGCTGTGATATTTGGTGCACTGTGAGACTTGGTGGCTAGGTTTTACAGTCTTTACTGACCATTTTGTTACACTACTCATTGTATATGCATCACTCTTCCGAGCATAAGGTCTTATAATCCATGACACGTTTTCAGCCAGGCTGTTTGTTTTGTGTGACACTATGTAAACGGAGGAGGATTTTCCATGCACCCGGATATCTCCTTGGGTTTGGCAGTATTCTGTTCTTGCTTCTGAAACACATAGTGTTTGCTCTTGCTCTACTTTTCTTGTTCCTAATTTTTCAACTGAAAAATAAAGAATGATCAAGCCTTGCATATAAAGGATCTTTAAGAATTAATATCATTAATTTTAAAAATCAATTTCAATCTGACTGAGGACCTTGCATTTTCTATTGGGGGAGGGCAGATGGATCAATGTTACTAATCAATAAATGGAGCTTATTTGAACTAAGCTTTCAAGTCCCAACTTACTGAGACATCAGACTAGCAAATGATCTTACCTTCGGCTTTTGGTGGGGAGATGCTGGTGTCATTGATGAGAGTCTTCGTTGCATTATCTGCAACTGCAAAGTAAAGAAGTTTCTGTCAAAATAGTTAACTTCCACAGTCCTTATAATTACCATCCTTTGTGTACTCTGCCTATTTTTTGTTTTTAACTTTTTTTTTTTAATTATGGAAATTAAGTTGGTTGAGGTGTTCATATAATTAAACCTCAAGTAGAGCTGATCTGAACTTGCCCTGACTACTATTAATTAATTTGTTATTACCTTTAGCCATTTGTGGAGAGATTCTTGTGGCATTGACAGGGTTCTTTGGTACAATTCTATCATCTGACAAATGAGATATTCTTGTGGCATTGACAGGGTTCTTTGGTACAATTCTATCATCTGACAAGTGAGATATTCATAGGGTTAAAGGTTCACCTTAAATCCTTTTATTAACCATATTGAGATTCAAAAAATCTTACCTTCAATAATATGTAGAGAATTGCCGTTGTCTTCAACAAGTATTTCAGCTACAATGTCTTCAATGGTAAATCAAAGAATCATCACATAAACTAACTCATGTCAGATTCATTTGGCTCAAAAAGTATATAGATTATTCTTATCTAAAAAAACTGTTGTGTTAACTTTACTGAAATTCAGAATATGGGTATCTTTTGATCTGTTTATTTGAGCTTATCGACTAACATAAGCACTTGTGAGACTGTCTTGGGAGAGCTTATAAAAGCAACTTATTTATAAACTATTTACAACTTATTTCTTTAAGCTCTCCGATATAACTTATAAACACAACAAGTAAAGCTATATGAAAATATTTCAACTTTATTTTATTTTTTGTTGCATAAATAGGATATACATAACCACTTAGATTGAACCGTTTATCCAAAAAGAGGAGCTGTATATCTTATCTATTCTTACCTTTGGCTATTTTTAGAGAGCCACTGCTGTCATTGACCATCAACAATTTGGTGTCAACACCAATTGAGAGCTTCATGTTCACTGTGAAAAGAAGTAAAGATATACTCAAAGGCTACTATTTATGCAAACTCATTTCACAAAAGAAAATGGTTTGATTTATCTCCATTTCATGCCAAGGAACTATATAAATGAAAAACATGGTTGCTTGCTGTACAACTTAGACATGCATTATAAGTGGAAATAAGTTGCTAATGCAAGCGGTTAATTACATTACAGAGGAAAAAATGATGTACTCACAATCATATATAGGACCCAAGTAAGGTTTAAATGTGCAAAGACTCAAAACTATGAGCAAAAAGCCAACGAATGCTCCATATCCCAGCCTTTTCTGCTCATAACGACTAAAGCTTTTGGCAAATATTGTATTGTAAATCATTTTTATTTTACCAACCAAAGAACTCAGTAGTACTCTGTCAGAATGCCATCTTACAATCAATTAAAACCATTCTGATCAAAAGCTGATTAGTGGATGACCATATATAAAATCTTTGTAGGCAAGGCTAAGATTTTGGGACATATTTTTATATATATGACAAATGGAGGAAGGTGCATTAATTTGTCTATACAATGTTGCTCCTCACGTAGTTGTTAACTCTTGAATCAGGAGGATTCCCCAAAACTAATAAAATAGGGAATGAAAAGGACCCTGTGGTTGACTGTTAAGACATATTAGGAAACTTTTTGAATGATTAATAGGTGCATATTTGGTTAGGTGATTATAGTTTTTTCACATATGAAGCAAGAACTACCAGCCAGCTTTGAAAAAGTATTAACCAACTAAAGCTTGTTTAAAATGTTATCAATTATTGCAGTACTATCACCATACTGAGTGACCCATATAGCTCAAGTAAAAAATCTTACTAGCTTGCTGCATCAACCTCTTCACGAAAATAGCAACTTAAATAGTTAACTTACAAAACACAGAAAGCCAAGGACAAATTAACAATCCAAATTTTAATTTTTTAATGAATGGATAATAGTAATATAATAATATGTATGATTATCAAAATAAGGCACATAGACCCTCCTTTCACATTCGAAACATAAAAAATAAAATGTAAAAAAATGAAAATAGGAATAACCTCAAATTAAAAGCAACGGAATCGTCGGCAGGTAGCTACCCTAGTCATTTGGTAACAAAGAGTAAGACATTTTAACAATCAGAATAATATTTTAATTTCTAATTTATGGTGGGGTGCATGATGAGGAATTGGAGTAACTAATATATTCGGAGCCTTGGTATGATATCAGTGATTTCTTGTGGAAATACGTGTGCATATTAATATTATTATCATAAAATAATTTTAAATGTTGGATTTTAGACGTCATAGGTAGTTCAAATTTAAGCATTGTTGATGGATTTTATTATTTTGATTCTTGTAATGCAAGCCACCCACCCCGTGTCCCCCTTACCTTAATATTTAGGCACCCTCTCAATAATTAACTAAAACTCAGGATGACCACACACACATGACACGCATGCATGCACGTGCGAATTCAAAATATTTAGTAACAAGCTATAGGCCCCGTTTGGTTAGAGCTTATTTTGAGCTTATGAAAAATAGCTTATGTAAATAAATAAGCTTCTATTTTAATTTATAAACTCTCACTAATAAAAATTGTATCCTCATAAACGGTTTTTTCATAAACTACCTTAAAAACTTATAAATAATACATAAAAACTTATTTATTTACATAAGCTGTTTTATATAAGCTCAAAAATAAGCTAATCCAAACGGGCCCATAGTATGTATGAGAATAGTCTAAACACTGATTTACTCAACAAATCCTTGACCTTATGTTTTTGTGAATTACCATAATCGATACCTAGTAGTTAAAAAGTCAATATTAGGTAGCAAATTGCGGGACTGGGATATATAATGCGTGGCCAACGTGTACCTTGTATAACTATGTGCGACGCATGTTCGAGTTTATTTATGTGCAGTGCACCAACTAATGAGAAGTTCTATGGTCCCATGAAAAAAAAAAAGAGACCGGTCTGTCTCTGTTTGTTTTGTTAGACAATATAAAATAGCACTAATAAGTTTTTTTTTTTTTTTTTTTTGTCACAAACAATGACAAAGCTCAAAAGAAAAGATGTCGTTAAAGAGAAGACTATAAAACGTCATAGGAAGATTCGAGAAAATGAACATTGAATGAATTGAGAGTAGCAAAAATTATGTAGCCGATCAGCGCTTCTATTTTCTTTTTGTCAAGTGTGAGAAAAATGTATTTGCCAATCAAAATCTAAGAGTTGTCTAATCCACCACACCAAAGTGAGCATGCTTCCATTAAAATTAATTATATATCTCACCATATTAATCATGACTTTACGGTCGTTTTCTACACAAAGACATATGATTACTTGTCTTCGAGTAAGATCTATTCTTAAGTACATATACTCCACATTTCCGCATGAAGAGAATCACAATTTCCAAACTTCTAAAAGTATCCCTTCAACTATATATCTACCAATTGCATCCCTCAAGAGACCCCCACAACATGCAAGGCCTATCATGACATTTTGAGAACCACCACAACTTTATGTACACTATTGTAAACTTGGTTTACATGACTTATGTAAACTCAGTTTACATACGCTCACTAAACTTAATTTACATAACTACTATAAACTCAATGCACATAAACCTCTAAAATTATAAACTTAAACAACAAAAACTCGTGAACAGTTCCAAACACAATTGACAAAAAGATTTCAAAGAAAAAATATGAAAACTCATAAAATCATCATCGAAGAAGCACTCTTTAAAAAAAAATAAAATCATGAGTTTAGTTAATTTTTCTTTTTTTTAAATATTCAAAAAATAAAAAAGTAAAATATACTCCTAAAATGAGAAATCCAATATATCATTTTCTGTATGGAAAAAAATATTGTTATAGATAGTTCAATGTTTATATTTCTATACATTTAAATATATTTTGCTAAATATATATGTGTGTGTGTGTGTCTATATATATATATATATATATATATATATATATATATTTGTATAGAGAAATATTCATTTAATTAGGTATAATTTTTTATTTATACATGCGGACAGTTTTATAAATGTAATTTTTTATAAGGATAAAAAACATGGTTTTTATTTTATTCATGATGTTTATAGAATTTTCATTTAGATTAATCATGATAATTAAATTTACAATTTAATCTAAAGTAAAAGAAATCACAAAAGAATGAAAATTACTTACTTTTAAATAAAGAAATTAAAAAAAAATCAACGACTTTATAAAAATTGAGTAATTTTACAAATGAAGACAATGTAATTATTTTTATTCAATACAAAGTTTTGCAAACGAAGACTGATGAAATTAATTTCCTAAAATATTAAAATTCCAATTTTTTTAAAGAAAATTGTGATATTCCTAAAATTCAAAGGTTCTATTTTTTTTTTCTCGTCCAAAAGGTTAAATGGTATGGTACAAAGATGCTATGTTCATCCACTAATAAACTTTTATTAGAATAGTTTTTATTTTTGAGATGGTATTTTAATCCTCCTGACATAGAGTTGGTTTTTTGAGTGATAAAAATGGTTTATAGTACCATATTTTTCAAATGTTTTAGTGGATGTGAGAAGAAAAGGTTGGGATATGGAGCATTTGTGTGCTTCTTGCTCATGGTTTTCTGTCTTTCTACAATGATTAAGCCTTACTTGGGTCTTATACATTATTGTGAGTGTTCTACTTTCTCTCTGTACTCATTTGCATTGATTAACCTCATAGCTATTTCTATAATCCAAGATTAATTAAGTACAAGCATGCATGATGTTGTTTTTGTTTTTATTTTTATAGTGCTTTGGCATGAAACAAATATATTCTGAATCTCAATAAGGTTATAGTAGAGCTAGTTCAAATCTTCTCCATAGGAAAAATAAAAATAAAGGCCAATCCTAAATGTTGATTGTACTCTGTGTTGATGCAATGATTGTTATAACATGTGTTTGTTTATGTGATGATTCTTTGGTAAACTGTTGTAAAAACTATTTTTAACATTCGTTATAATAGATTGTTCAAAAAAAAAAAATTGGTTATAATAGAATTGATGTAAAAAATTGAGAAATGATATTTGAACAGTCATTTTGTGACAACTTTTATGACAATTTTCTCTTTTATATTCATATTGTGTTCTTACTTCCTCTTTCTATTGCTTTGATTTTTGTGTCAATACCTACATATTTTTACATATTTTGATTGTCCCACAAATTATCTAAAAAATGGTTATTCAAATAACATTCCTCTAAAAAAATCCTTGATCTAAAAAGTCAATTTTGTTCTCTCAAAGAGAAAATGCAAGGTAACACAACACTAACCCCCTCTCCTCTCCCCCAATATATAATGCAAGGTCTTCAATCAGTTAGAAATTAATTTTTTAAAATTGAGACTAATGATAATCTCAGAGATCCTTTTATAGTTTATATGTAGGTTTAATCATTCTTTATATATACCACCATTGGGGTCCAGCGCAAGTAGTTGATGCACGGTGTGTGAGTGTTAACGTAAACTGCACGGTACCAAATTTGATTTCTATTGATAAAAGGAAATCATTATTTATTTTGCAGTTGAAGAAATAAAAACAAGGAAAGTAGAGCAACAACAATGTGTTTCAGAAGAAAGGACAGAATATTGCCAAACACAGGGAGACATCAGAGTTGATGGAAAATCCTCCAATGTTTACATTGTGTTACACAAAACAACCATCTTGACTGGAAACATGTCATGGACTATAAGGCCCTATGCAAGAAAGGAGGATGCATATGCAATGAGACATGTAAGAAAATGGTCTGTCAAACCTAGCCACCAAGTCTCACAGTGCACCAAAAATCACAGCATTCCAGCAGTAGTATTCTCTACTGCAGGATACACTGGAAACCATTTCCATGAATTCAGTGACATTATCATTCCACTGTTTTTGACATGTAGAAAATTTAATGGACAAGTGAAACCTATCATAACTGATAACAAGCCTTGGTGGATTTCCAAACACCAAGCATTTCTTAAAAAGCTTTCCAACTATGAGATTATGGATATTGATAGAGATGATGATGTGCATTGCTTCCCTAAGGTGATCGTTGGCCTTAAAAGAAATCATAAAGAGCTAAGCATTGACCCTCAAAAGTTCTCATATTCTATCGAAGACTTCAGAGATTTTTTGAGAAGTACTTATTCACTGAAAAGAGTTAGTACAATCAATATTAGAGATATTGGTAACAAAAGTAAGAAGCCTAGACTCTTGATTCTCTCAAGAAAAAGAACAAGAAAATTTACTAATATACCTCAAATAGCAAAAATGGCTAAAGGGTTGGGTTTCAAAGTTATTGTTAAGGAAGCAGGAAGGAACATGTCAAGGGTTGCAAATATTGTGAATTCTTGTGATGTACTAATGGGAGTTCATGGTGCTGGTCTTACCAACATACTTTTTCTTCCTCAAAATGCAATTTTCATCCACGTTGTGCCTTATGGTGGGATGCAAATGGAAGTGCTAGCCACAAATCATTTTGCAAGGCCCTCAGAGGATATGAACATAAAGTATTTGGAATACAAAATAAGGTTGGAAGAAAGCAGTCTTATACAACAATATACACCAGACAATATGATTATAAAGGATCCCTCATCAATTGAGAAACAGGGATGGCAAGCCTTTAAGTCGGTGTATTTGGACAAACAAAATGTAAAGCTTGATGTCTATAGGTTTAGACCAACATTACAGGAAGCCCTTGAATTATTGCATCAATAAGGTATTGTTTTATGATCAAGTAACCTGTTTCGTTTATGATTTACTCATTCAACATGAAATGATGTTTTTTTTCTTTCTTATAAATTATCTCCACATAAGATAATCTTATTCGAAGAGTGTATGACGCTAACCGATTTGTTTTACTTTAGAGTATTATTAATATTCATGTTTACTTTAATATTATTTATTTATCTCAAGGTAGCCTTACCTTGAAAGCTTGGTCCTAGTTCATGAAGGTGAATGAGTTGAAGCCCCCCCTTACCATTAATCTCATCTGAAGCAAGTGTTACTTTTCAATTGCAGTTCATACCCAAATTATAGTTAAACTTAATCATAAAAGTCACAATTACAAAAATAAATAAATAATAGTGATCAAACAATGTGCTCATTACCTAATTTGGTTGGCTTGAGTTTGCCTTAACTAATAAAAGTTTTGACTCAAACAAATAAAACTTGATTGGATTGGATAGCATATTTGGTCAACACTGATCCAACTCGACCTTAGTTATTATTATATGGACATACTGAAGTTCCATTCCAATTTTCTTTGAGCAAGATCCTGAATCTCAAATATCTGAACAAGCCAGCCTCACTCCAAGCCTTTCGTGCCTAACCAGATTCTTACAAAATCAATAAACATTTTAAACTAAAAGTTGATTGTAAAATAATTAAAACCATAACTTTCCTCTTAACCAAAATCAGAAGTTATTTGACATAAACTACATAATATTTGTAGAAAATTGCATGTAGCATTTGTCTTAACTCTTTTCTGTTTAACCAAATAATATGGGCTTCTTGCAACTTCTGAAGCGTCAACCTCTTGGTTACAGAATATTTCAGTCTTTGACAAAACAAAATAATATTTTAGTCAATAAATCTCATTTCACCATAAAAATTCATTAATATATTCAGTCATTTCCCTTAAAAAATATACATAACTTTAAACAACCCTTAATACAAAAAAAAAACAACTTTAAACAACGCTTTTATTTTTTTTGTTACAACTTTAAACAACGCTTGATATAAGATAAATGGTGCCATAATTGTACCCAAAACAAATAAAAATAAATGCTGCCAATTTTTTTTTGTCTCCTTGACAAACTAGAGGTTAAAATTGAGCGAATGGTTAATTGAACAAATTTATGATATGTGATGAGGTCATATTCTAATTCTTGTGTAGAGTAAGCAAACTAAAGTTAACGGTTAACGAGTTTGAGGGCCAGCGTTTAAGTTTTAGCAAGGATAAAAAAAATCTAATATAACAATTAACTTACTAACATTTATCATTTAAAAAAATAAAGAAATTCCAAGCCAATAATTTTTTTGTCAAATCTAACCGGCGCTTTAAGAATAGATAATTTTTCAATCCGCCTCATTACAACAGCTTTCAGAGATGGATTTTAGTCGGATCGTATCAAAAAGCTTATTTAAATATATTACACTCACCTCTAAAAAAAGTCTATTAGGTATGTTAGACTATTAGCCTCTTAGTGAATTAGAAGTAGGCCAAATATTTTTCTTAAAAAACCATAACATAAATTAGGCTTTTAAACAGGTTCATAGATTGATCCAAAGATCAAGTAATGATTAAAATAAAGTTTTTGAAGGGTAAGGTCAGATTCAAAATTTTATTTTTTATACTAGATATGTCCTATATATTTAAATAAAGTTTTGTTCAATCCGTCTTATTTTCACCTTATTTCTTTCTGCGTACTTTAATAACATACCCCATCATCTAAGTGGAACTTAATTCAACTCTTCAAATTCTTTTTTTTTCTTACCTCAGAGATTGTCAAAATTATTTGATTGTAGTACGCCAAAAATTACAGTTGCTGAGGAGTTCTTCAATTTTTTTTGGAGTTTTTCAACTTCAAAAAATTAAAAATAAATATAAAATTATAAGAGCAATATTGAAAAACTAATACTTATTGTTCTTTTAACTCATCTAATATTTTTAGCTGACAAACTTATGATTAGCAACCAAATTAATTACATTCTTTTGTACAACAAATTAGTACATAAATAAATCCTATATTAAAAGACAGGAGGATTTTGACCATAAATAAAATGGAGAAAAGTGTTAAAAATCGTGATAGAGTCTATAAAAAAAAAAAAAAAAAAATTATAATTGATGATAGTATGAAGAAGGTACAACGATCCTAAAGTAATTAAGAATATTGAGTTTAAATCCTTCAGCTACGTGTCACTTATTAGTAACTGTAATCAATATTTATTTATTTAACTATATCAAGAAACAACAAATAAAAAGGATATCCAAAATCCTTGCAAGCATAACTAGATAGGAAGGGATTTCAATGTATTTTTCTATTATTATTTCTAATCGATCGGCTACTCTTTGGAGTGTGGTACACAGACATATTTGTAAAACGGTCGATAAAGAACACATGAAAAATAGGAAGAATCGGCGTTGTATTTAATTAATGCTAACTAACTTGATATATGTTAAAATATCTAACCGATAAAAACTGTCACACAAGAAGGAGAAAAAACCTATAAAATGGTTTGACATGTTTATGAAACTTAGCGTAATGCCCACACTTTTTCAGCTAAAACCAACAAAACTCTTGAGAAATGAGAAAAGCTGCATGATTGACAACAAGTTATCATGCATTAGTACAACACATACAATTGACAAAATTTTTGCGGAGGTTCGGTAGTTCTGGATATTAATTGTGACGAATGCAGTATTCATTGTGGTCCTTTTTTCTTTGTACTCTTCTTCTTCTTTTTATGGTTTGTACCGTTAAATATCGGGTTGGTGGTGACATTTAACAGAGGAACTTGAGTGATTAACAGAAAATATCAAAAGATGAGAAGTGAGAGACAAGAGTTAGTGATAGCAGAATTGAAGAGACAATTATGGTTAGCAGTTCCTTTGTCCTCAGTTGGAATCCTACAATACATTCTACAGACAATTTCTATTATGTTTGTTGGACATCTTGGTACTCTCCCTCTTTCTGGTGCTTCCATGGCCACTTCCTTTGCATCTGTTACTGGTTTCACATTACTGGTATATCCATTTATTTCATTCTTTTCCATCTCCTATGTTATTACTTTTCTTTGCATGTAACATACTAGTAAACCTTAAAAAAACAAAACATACTCTCGTATCATGTGCTGGAATGAATTATAAGAAAGTTGTAAGCCATATTTTTTCAATATGCACAATTCAGTCCAATTTTGCTTATATGTCAATTCAGAGGGAGGAGTATATAGTAACGATTGCATTAATAAAATTTAGTTATATTATATGTTTCAACTCTCAATTACTTAATACACTACATGCATAAATGTTTTGATCAGATGGGAATTACTAATGCACTGGACACATTTTGTGGTCAATCAAATGGAGCAGAACAGTACCATATGCTTGGAATACATATGCAAAGAGCCATGATTGTGGTTTCAATTGTGAGTGTATTCCTTGCCATCATATGGGCAAACACAAAATCAATTTTAATTGTTATGCATCAGAACAAAGCCATATCCAAGGAAGCTGGTTCATACGCATTTTTTCTGATCCCGAGTTTGTTTGCATATGGTCCTCTCCAATGCATTCTAAAGTTCTTGCAAACACAGAACATTGTCCTCCCAATGGTGATAACTTCCGGGATTGCAGCTTTGCTTCACACCCTTTTGTGTTGGCTTTTAGTTTTTGAATTTAAGCTTGGAAGTAAAGGAGCAGCTATATCCAATTCTATATGTTATTGGGTCAATGTGTTGTTGATTTCACTCTATGTAAAATTTTCTTCTACTTGTAAACAAACATGGACAGGGTTTTCAAAGAGAGCTCTGCAGGATCTCTTTGTCTTCCTTAGACTTGCTATACCTTCAGCTCTTATGGTCTGGTAATAATTTCTTTGAACTGCCAAACAACAGTATAATTTAGGAAAAAACGCATCTGACGTCCTTTAAGTTATATGTTTGTATTGCATTGGTCTTTTAAGGACGGGTCACATAACTTAAATGACTAATCTGATACAAACACGTAATTTAAAGGATGGTAGATGCAATTTGCCTATAAATTTACACAAAACTAGATTTTTCAGAGTTCTTTTGATGCTGGATATTTTGTGACAGCTTGAAAGTGTGGACTTTTGAATTGATGGTTCTCATGGCTGGCCTTCTTCCTAATCCAGTAATAGAAACTTCAGTGCTTTCAATATGGTTAGTAATATATCTCAAGCTCAAATATCGACAACATTCTTCAATGCACATTAAAGTGTCTAATTGTGGATGTAGAACTAAAAATAATTTATTTGCAGCCTTAATACATTTGGTCTAGCTTGGATGATCCCTTTTGGGTGCAGTTGTGCTGTCAGGTATTCTACAGTCACTTGCTGGAATTATTTTTCCTTTTTTATTACATACTTGAGCTTATTTATCTCTGAAAGTTAATAAAAATCAAAAGCACGCTGCAATGTAAATGTTGTATAGTTTGATATTAGTTTTGATGGATTTGTTTGATAGCATACGGGTGTCAAATGAACTGGGACGTGGAAATCCAAAAGGTGCAAGTCTAGCAGTTCGTGTGGCGTTATCGATATCCTTCATTGCAGCCTTATTTATGGTTTTAAGCATGATTCTAGCCAGGAAAGTGTGGGGGCATCTGTATAGTGATGACGAACAAGTCATCAGGTATGTGTCAGCTATGATGCCAATTTTGGCTATTTCCAGTTTCTTAGATGCCATCCAAAGTACACTTTCAGGTATGTATGTCTCTCTTTGATCTTATTATCTGTAGAATATTGTACCAACGGCTTACACGGTCACGGTTTGGATGATGCAGGTGTTCTTGCAGGATGCGGGTGGCAGAAATTCGGTGCCTATGTGAATCTTGGTTCATTTTATGTTGTAGGTGTACCATGTGCAGTTGTATTAGCCTTTTTTGTGCACATGCATGCCATGGTAAAGATTGTATTCTAACTATATTGATAAATACTGTCACCTTATCTATCTGGATTGTGTTTTGTTTTTATTCTCTTGCAGTTGCTGACTTGTACTCTTTTCTGTCAAACAATAGGGACTGTGGTTAGGGATCATCTCTGCATTTATTGTGCAAACTTTACTTTACATAATTTTTACCATTCGTTCTAATTGGGAGGAAGAAGTAAGCAAATTCAGAATAACTCAATATTCATTAATGTGCTTATTTTTGTTTGATATTGCATTTAGTTTGCTAATTTACTTACTCAAATCTTGTTATTTTATTTATTAGGCAACGAAAGCTCAAAGCAGAGTAGAGCGCTCAACTACCGCCCGAAATACTACCCTCAGAGACGGCATTTCACCATCTCAAAAACTTGAACAAATTCCCTAATCAATTTATTGTATGGTTTATTATTGGTTTTATTGTGTTGAATCATAGCAAAACCTTCCACCATGCACCATAATAAAAGTAGTGTCCTTAGGAATTGTGCTTTGTTAAGTACTAGTTCGTTTTGTTTGAACAATTTCAAAATACAAGCAATTGGACTTTTACAAAATTAAGCAAATTAGTTCTGGAATTTTAAATTTTGCTTATTATAAAATACATACATATTGAGAAAACGAAGTAAGAATTAAATTGAGTATATTAAAGAAAAGTACAGTAAGCATATAAATCATGTAGAGAGCAAAGTCTGTCAATAAATTCCTTTTGCAAATAACTATAACTGTTGAAATAACCTTATCCACTACAATGTACTTTTGGCTTCTTCTTCTTTTTTTCCCAAACAGAACACACTTTCCTCAACATACCAACCAATTTGAGGAGAGGAAGGGAAGTTTCACTTAATCAGCATCTTCTGTCTTTGAAACATACCAATCAGTGCAAGTGCAAACAATTGACATTAAGTTCCATGGGACCCATTTGTCTACTCAGAAATCAAACTATCCATTTCCAAATTTGTCTTACTCAACCAAGGAAAAATGCAATGTCACCATTCATCTTCTATCCTCCACAAATCCAATTAATAATTTTTTTTTCTTGGTTCAGAAACAGCCTTTAAAAATTACCACACCAAACCATGTGATATGAGCATCTTATCCTCTCACTCTCCATTCATTACAGCAACATCATCTTCATTCAATATACCAATGGCAGATGCCAAGAACAATCCCAATGCTCAGATTCTTGAAGAACTAGAGGCTCTGAGTGAAACCCTCTACAAATCACACACATCCGCCACAGCTCGAAGAACAGCTTCCCTTGTTTTGCCACGAACAACTCCTGTTCCATCCATTGAAGATCACAATGACAATCACGCGACCGAAGTTTGCAGTGAAAGCAGTAACAAACCTCGATCCCGTCGCATGTCCTTGTCCCCATGGCGATCAAGACCAAAGCTTGAGGATGGAATTTCCAAGACAGTAACCAAAGAGGTGGTGGTTAACACATCAACGACTAATTTGGGAGAGAATGAGAAGAAAGGGATTTGGAAGTGGAAGCCGATGCGTGCACTTTCACATATTGGAATGCAGAAACTAAGCTGTTTGTTTTCGGTTGAAGTGGTAGCTGCTCAAGACCTTCCTTCTTCCATGAACGGACTAAGGCTAGCCGTTTGCGTTAGGAAGAAGGAAACAAAGGATGGTGCTGTTAAGACAATGCCATCACGTGTTTCACAAGGAGCTGCTGATTTCGAAGAGACACTTTTCATCAAGTGCCATGCTTATTATACCAACAACAATCATGAGAGGAAGTTTGAGCCACGTCCCTTTTCAATTTACCTTTTTGCTGTTGATGCTCAAGAGCTGGATTTTGGAAGAAGCTATGTGGATTTGAGTGAGTTGATTCGAGAGTCCGTTGAGAAAAGCCAACAAGGTGCACGAGTTAGGCAGTGGGATACGAGCTTCGAGTTATCTGGAAAGGCGAAAGGAGGAGAACTTGTTGTGAAACTTGGTTTTCAGATTGTGGAGAAAGATGGAGGAGTTGATATATACAATAATACAAATAACAATAGTCCAATGCAGAATTCAAAGTCCAGCAAGTTGAGTAGTTTGTCATCTTCTTTCGCACGCAAACAATCCAAAACATCCTTCAGTGTGCCTAGTCCTAGAATGACAAGCAGAAACGACGCGTGGACTCCTTCAAATTCACATGAAGGTGGCAGTGCCATTCAAGGAATGGACGATTTGAATCTTGATGACCCAAATCCAGTTCATGATTCCTCTTCTTCTGTCCAGAAAGTTGATGAACATATAGAACAAGTGGAGGATTTTGATCTTCCGGATTTTGAGGTAGTTGATAAAGGGATTGAGGTTCAAGAGAAGGAAAAAGATGAAGGTGAGGAATCTGATAAAACCATAGAAGAGAAACCGGTTGCAGACGAGGTCGTGAAGGAAGTAGTGCACGATCATGTGCACCATGCTAGATTGTCTGAGCTTGATTCAATTGCTCAACAAATAAAAGCTCTTGAGTCTATGATGGGAGATGATGGAATTAATAATTCAATGAAAATAGAGGAAGAGACGGAATCATTGGATGCAGATGAAGAAACTGTGACTAGGGAATTTCTTCAGATGCTTGAGGAGGATCAAGACAGCAAAGGATACTTATTCGACCAACCTGAAATTCCACCTTTACAACTTGAAGGGCACGACGATTCTCCGGCAGATGGAGGAGAATCCGAAGTATATCTTTCTGACCTTGGTAAAGGCTTGGGTTGTGTGGTCCAAACAAGAGATGGCGGATACTTGGCTTCCATGAATCCTTTGGATGTTGTCGTGGCTAGGAAAGATACCCCAAAGCTAGGAATGCAGATGTCAAAGCCTTTTGTGTTGGCATCGCATGAATCCGTAAGTGGGTTTGACTTGTTTCAGAAATTGGCTGGCATTGGTCTTGATGAACTTGGCTCTCAAATTTTATCCTCCTTGATGCCGATAGATGAATTGATAGGAAAAACTGCAGAGCAGATTGCTTTTGAAGGCATCGCATCCGCCGTCGTACAAGGTAGGAACAAGGAAGGAGCAAGTTCCAGCGCTGCCCGCATAGTTTCTGCATTGAAAAGCATGTCAAACATTATCAATTCAGGAAGGAAAGAACGAATATCAACAGGACTTTGGAATGTTGACGAAAATCCAGTTACTTCAGAGAAGCTTCTTGCTACATCAATGCAGAAGATTGAATCCATGGCAGTTGAGGCATTGAAAATTCAAGCTGATGTGGCCGAAGAAGAAGCTCCATTCGATGTTTCTGCACTCAGCTCAAAGAAAGGGGAAAGTGGGAAAGATATTTTGGCTTCTGCTATTCCACTTGAGGATTGGATTAGAGACCAAAGCTTAAGCTACAACAAAGGTGCTGCAACTGCAAGTTCTAATGGTGAACCTGAAAGAGTCACACTGATATTGGTTGTCCAACTGCGGGATCCAATGAGACGATATGAAGCAGTTGGAGGACCTGCGATGGTGCTTATTCATGCAACACATGCTGGCACGAAGGGGGCTAAGGAGGAGGAGAAGAGGTTCAAAGTAACAAGCATGCATGTGGGTGGTTTCAAAGTTAGGAGTTCCACAAATAAGAATGCATGGGACAATGAGAAGCAAAGACTAACTGCAATGCAATGGTTAGTTGCATATGGCTTGGGAAAAGCAGGGAAGAAAGGGAAGAAGACATTGACAAAGGGACAAGACCTGCTATGGAGTATTTCGTCACGGATCGTGGCTGATATGTGGCTCAAAACCATGAGAAATCCCGATGTCAAGCTTGTAAAGTGATGAGTTATGCCAAGGAAACAGTCTTGCATTCATGTATCATAAAAAGTTTCATTCATGTATCATAGAAAGTTCAATAAAATAGGGTCTGAGACTGAGTGACCCTATTTGATTGTTTTCATTTTGATATTTCTTTCTTTTTCTTTTTGCCCCTTTTTGTGTTTTTTCGACCTGTTGGTTCATATTTGTTGATCTGGTTCGATTATATATAGATATAAAAGTGTGTACTTTTGCAATGTCTATACATCCATGGGATATAGAACAAAGAAAATAAAGATATTTTTCTAGTCCTACACATAACTATTACTTTAAATTGAAGGCTTAAGACTACAGAGAAATTCCTTGTACTCCCCAATATAAGAACCAGTTCAAATGCACATAAGAAAATATCTATGTATCCATTGACTTTGCTTCATGATATTTGATCAAGATAACAAAAATATGGAAGCAAAACTTCACAAGATGCAACAAACCAGAAACCATGATTCATCAGTTATAAAATAAGAAAAATGCTGTTAAGTGACCTTAGGGCATTGTTTAAGGATTTAAAAGAGGTAACTTTTGTATAGAAAATTGTGCATTTATTACTTTAACAAATGTTTGACTTATATTTGAAAGACAAAATTTCCTTTTATAAATTCTATAACCAATGTCCTTAAGGAACCCGTTAGCATGACCCATAAAATAAATTAGATTTGCTACATTCATCATAGATGCAACTGACATATCATCATATTGTTGATTATAGACTTCATTCTAGACTTCCTTTTTCACTCCTCTTGATACAAATCTAATCTGAATGTATCAAGCTACAAAGAAACATTTTGAAAGACTAAAATTATGCTGAATCAATACATCTTTTTCCTCATTGGCTTATGGAGTTGCATCATTATTTTAAGCCATTGGATTTTACTTGTGAAAAAAATAAGGTTTGTCTTAATTTTGGGGTGGGCCCAACTCAACCTTACGAAACCGGCTTGAAAGGTGAGGATTATCTCCACTTATAAGCATAAGTTCATGTCATCTCTCATTCAATGTGGGACTCTTAACATCCCTCATGCCCAGGACTGTACATCAAGAGCATGACCCGAATGGCTCGATAGTGGAAACCTGATAGCAGGTGGTCCAATGAATCTTGGGTAGACTCTGATACCATCTTAAAGTTTTGGGATGGCCGTTCATTTCATCTCTCATCCCATGGAGGTCTCTTAGCAGATTGAAAGAACACTAGTCGACTATTTTTCTGCATTTTTTTAGTACGTGTTATTTTATAACGTCCGTCAAGTTTTATGAAAAAATCATCATCTGTAACATTGTATGAAAATGAATAGTAGACAGAATTAAACCCAAAAAGAAAATAACTTCAATGAAAATGTTAATATGAATAAGCAATCACACTTGCAAGATAGGAATAGAAATGAAAGTATTAAACATAAAGTTGCAGTGACATCCATTATAGACGAAATGCATTCCAACAAATGTGTGGAAAAGACCGTCATAAGTATTAATCATTGATCAAATCATTCAGAGATATTTGGATTCAGACTGTTTATATTGACACGTGATTCATAATAAGATACCACAAGTAAAGATGTTGTGACATTGTTGAATAATAACATATTATGATATTGTTTGATCTATGCAGCTAACTTCATCTAATGGGGGAAAAAGTTTGGCATGTCATTGTTGTCCATTTCAGTCAGCAACAAATCCAAAATCCACAAGATTTGCAATACCCAGTACTCAATATGTAACTAACTGAACCTGATGGAGAATTGTTCTTTTCTTCGTCTTCTCATAGTACTTTTTGAATCCTATTTTCTCACAAATGGCCCCACATGAATTTCTACAGCAGGGGCATAGCATCATGAAAATATCATGAAATGAAAACTTCAATTTGAAGTATCTATATACATTTCAGTTTCTGGATTGTATGTATTATAAAACAAAAAAGTACACAAGTACAAAAGGTAAGTCACCTGAATGAACTTCAACTGTTTCAAACCATCTACGTGAATATTTCTTTCCAATAAGTCAGAAACTCAGAAAAAGACACTCAAAAGAATCAAATATCAACCTGACGACACCGACACCAAAATGCAGTGCCTCCACTTCGGCCTCGAGCTACAGCTATTTCCTCATCAACATAAAACCAGATAAAAAATGGATCCTTTGTACTTGGTTCCCTGTCTTCCTTTTGTCCAAGGCTGATTTGTAGAGGTTTTAAAGGTCCAACTTTTATTCGAAGGTTCTCAAAAATGAAAGACAGTATTCTGTTTTTCCACGACAGTCTGCCTTCAAATGTTAATTGTCCAATAGGTCCAAGAAATACACCGTTTTCGATCCTTTTTGCCTAACAATTCATCAACATAACAGTCTAACTTAGACAGAATAAATCCAAAAAAATATCCTAGCTTTTTTCTAAAGATAGCTTAGGCATAGTTTGATGATTTGGCAAATGTAACATTTACAAGGAATCAAACAAAGAACAGCAATACAACATTGCTTGCATAAGAAGAGTTAAGAAGGCAATGAAGAATCTTTTATAGAGAATGTAGTTCAAAACACAACAACACATAAAAGGCAATGAAGAATTTTTCCACTATAAATGGACTCTTATGTATCTAGAATGAAATATAGATAGTATGATAAGAAAGAGACTTACAGCAGCATCAAATCTCTGAACAGCTGTGAGAGGAAAATATCGACCACCATCTAATTTTTTCTAAAATTCAGCACAAAATTATAGTAAGTATAAACTGCTAAACATAGTTTAAACCAGAATGATATGAAATAATTGAAACATGTTAACCTTAGCAGTAAAAATAAGCATCCAGGTTCTCCCAGGGGATTCCTTTCCTCCAAGGGTGTGAAGAAAAGCAGAAGGATCAATTTTTGCTTTCTCAATGAGAGACAGTGCTGAAAGAATATCTTCTGCTGGTACCTTTCTTGTCTTAGCTGCATTTTTAAGCACTTTCACACTTTCTTCTACTTCCTAAGTAAAGATAGAAATTATAAATTAAATTAAGTGATATTTGAATAAACAGCTTAATTAAGCACTTATCATATAAGTGTTTCTATGAAGAAAAGATAAAATAAAATGGAAGTATTTTGATATAAGCAATAAGTTGAATCTTGAAAAACAGGTTATGGAAAGGAAAAGAACATAAGCATACCCTATTGGGATTGTCGTCCTGAACAACAAGTGGGTTTTTTTGAATGTCATCAAGGGTTGCTCTTATTCTTGTTCTTTGAACATGATGATGATGATGTTTTGTCGTTAATGTTCTGACAGGCATTGATGGTTTAAAAGATGAGATGTGCAACACATGAATTGGTGATGTGTGTAAATAGTAGTTCATTGCCATTTGCAAATGTAGCTACGCTATGAATATGAATGACGATACTGTTTTTTGTGTTATCAACCATTTCTGGGTTTCACTATTCCGTATTTATTATGTGGTCCTCAAATTTCTATTATCGTTATTGCAACATTATTATTGGCGCGGCAAGGAAGGAAAAATCATTACTATATTAATTTATTGACGAGGCACAACATAGCCAATCACATATTTACAACTAATATAAACTTTTAAAACAAATAATTTTATTTAGATACACACAAATAAATACACTTGAATAACTAAATGATACCCCTCCGTTTCAAATTACGTGTTCTCTTTTATAATATTTTTTGTTGCAAATATTATTTATTACATTTAAATCATCTATTACTACTCCACTTACTATAATTAATAAGGATATTTTAGTAAATAACACATATTTTACCATTAAAATAAACAACATTAATCATTTCTTTGATACCCATAAAACTTAAATGGAACACATAATATAAAAAAGAAGTAACTACTTTTATGTGCGTGTGTGTAAGTGCATTTTATTTGTGGTTATGTTCCACTTGATCATTTTTCCTACGAAACAAGTCACAAGCATTTGGACATTTGATTTGAACACGAATTGACACATAAGCAATTGAAGAAAAAAATTAAAAAATAATGACTAGTTTTTTAATAATTAAAGGAAATATATTTGTTTATGCCCAAATATTTATATCGACGGTTGAATTCTTATCATTCATCAACAACTGTTATTCAACAATTACAACTTCAGATTTCTCAAGATCACATCTCTCATGTTATATTTTATCTTCAAATTCTAACCAAAAGCTTTCGACCTATTAACCAAACCATTTCAAGGTAACAACAATGCCTTCAGGACTAATTTTCAAAAATTCATTCTTCATAGTACAAAATCACCGAAACAATGAAACTCTACCTCAGAAGGGTTTTTCAGATGAACCCAGAAATTAATCTCCAGTTTCATAGAATGGCCCCACTCAACAAACAGATGTTAGGTATTTTTTCTATACAATCAAGCGCTAACCAGATTCTTAAGAAAACAGATTATTTACCAATTATGTATGTTAATCGTGATACACGGTTATTTAGTAATTTTTTAACAAGAGCTTTTTCAAACAAGTTTCACATAATTGATTTTAATACCGGTCCACTCTAAAGTTCACTATATCATGATTCATGAGCCATGATTCAGTATTAATCAATGTACTCCATCCTATGAAGCTCCTTTCAGTATCACTAACTCAACCACATTGCTATACGTTAAATTTCTAGGCATATTAGTTCATCGTAGAAATGCACGGGACAGTAATCTAACTCTACAAAATTCCATCAAGTATACTCGGTAATTATAGTAAAAATAAATCATTTATCAACATCAAAGTTTGTTCGTTTGTTGTTATTCTAAAATATAAGTGTCATCAGATACCACAGCTAATCTCAGGTGGATCAATTCAAAACAAACTATTTCAATTATATATCACATGTAGTATGGCTGGAAGACGTCAACCATATAATACTGAAGCAACAGGTCTTGTACGGACACATACAAGTACATGGGCACCAGCTGCAGCAACTAACTCTCCATTGAGGACTACCCCAAGAAAATGCAACCTAAATTCCGAACTGAAATGGATATGTGGCAGACTCCATTCTGTCAATTATGCCCCAACGCTGCCACTCCATCTGTCTCTGCAGAAATGCCAATCCGCCAACGATTAGTCATAGTGAATTTGAAAAACCAAAGGCGAGAACCAAAAATCAAAACTGACATTCTATGCAAGTGACCCAGTGGCAGTAGCAAATTAATTTCCTATTCTATTACTGTAAAATCATTTGAATTGTTCAATAAACATAAAACACCAGAAAAATCTGTAGACACGATGATTGGAACATTTGTGCAAAATAAAATATTTGATATTTTAGACTCTCAACCATTTGCTAGTTGGTTTCCAAATCAAACAATATATCTAGATGTAAAAGAGAAACCCAATATAAAGGTCCTCTAAAAACTTCAAAATTAACAAAAGAAAAAGTATAAAAGTTAGCATAATCAAACTATGGAAGACCAAATGAACAACATTACAAAGTTGACCGTTAAAAGCAAGCACAGGTGAACAACGCATATGAAATATATTTTTTTACCTCAAGTCAAAAAAATTACAAACTCACAGGGCAGTGACTTTTCCCACAGCAATAGTTTTTCCTGTAGGACAGAGTAAGTCAAACAGCTTGAACATATATAAATAAATATTACAAACACATGTGCAAGTTGAACAGTCGTCTTAATCCTTACCTTCAGTGCGAAGAGTGAACCTCCCTAGTTGTGGAAAATCGGAGAACTTCTCAACGCATATCATGTTATTAACCTGCAAACACATCACCAAAAAAAGGGTACTTGTTAAGTACTCCCTTCGGTCACTATTATAAGCAAAAATTGACTTTTTAGGTTCATTCAATAAATGGCGTATGTGGTCTATATATAGACTACATACATCATTTATTGAATGAATCTAAAAAGTGAAGTTTTGCTTATAATAGTGACCGGAGGAAGTATTCAAAAATGAAAAGGGTATTAATTGAAAAATAAAAACTTTTGAAGGCCAACATATTAAGTGTCATACATACTACTCATTAAACAATGTTTATCTTTAGATTTCTCAACAAAAGGAAAAAAAAGAAGGGGAGACTACAGAACTAATTAGCCCAGATGAAAGGAAAAAAAAAACTAGCATCAGCGATGAATAAATCTCTCTCAAAGACTACAGAACTATTCTGCACAAACAAGATCAAGTAACAGTCTTATCCATAGTCCTGAGAAGTCCATCTACAACAAGTCAGCAATGAAATAAGAAGGGAAGCTTGGGGGGACAAAATGCACGGGTTCAAGGAAAGGGTCAAAAGTAAAACCACCGAGTTCATGGCAGACGGCCTCATTGTAGATGTAAGTGATGACTGCAACCATGGAGCAACAGTTGGTCTTGATTCTCACAATTTGTGTATGGCATGTTGATGCAACCTATGTCTCAATCATCTTCTGATAGAAAGCGCATAGAAATGGTTGGATTCACAACGAAATGGTGGAAACAACGTCCCTTCGGTGCATGTTCGACCTGATTCCAAACTAAGAATATTTTGTCATCCAATTTCTCCAAGATGGCAATTCACAAAGGAGAAGGTGATTGGCGCAGATTGCCTTTGAAAAGAGGGCAACAGTGGGAGGCTCACAATTGTCAGCGGCAAAGAAGGACCCTCAAGAAACGGAGAGATCAAAAGCCAGGGATGAACCTCAAAATATAGGCTCTGATACCATATTTATTATAGACTGTAAAGAAGGAAAAAGATTTGAGAGGAAGAGAAGAAAACAATAGGAATTGTTTAGAGTACCAATTAGATAGATAGTGATATAGACTAAATAGTGATTATAACTTGTGATAAGCGGAAGCAACACTTGCCCCCAAAAGCTAGCATATAGAATTGAGTTACACACAAACTCAAATCCTAAGATGGTAGCATAGCCTATCATGGATCCATTGGGCCACCGCCAAATGTCTAATTTTGTATACTTCATGCTTCAGATATCCAGTCCTGAGCACGAGAGTCCCACATTAGATAGTGATATCAACTAAATAGAGGTTATAAGGGGAGCAACCTTCACCCCATGAGCTAGCTTTTCAGGTTGAGTCCAAAACCATATACTATGAGGAATCACTTCACTGAATTAATAGTAGAGGTACAAAATGGTTTATACCAGTCACAATATTCTAGAGTGACAGAAGAATACCGACTAACAACTGATGCCGCTAACAGAATATAACAGTTACGCAAATGTGACTGTGACATAATTATCAGTGACTGAATATAGGACTTCGGAATGCAGTAGCAATGTTCTGGGCATAGCCTAGTATAGCACGTGTATACTCCTTTACGAGACTAACTGCAATATTTAAACAAGTGCCCTCTGGATCACACGATGACAATTCCAACCATTCCATCTTTTAATATTGTCCACCAATTTTTAGTCAAACAAAAGATTGTCCACCAATAAAAAAAGATAAAATTTAGCAACATTTGTGATGTAAAAAATGCACCTGAACACGGCATAATACAACAGCACCATTCTTTACAAAGAGAACTTTCTTTTTCATGGGCTTCTTTGTCTTTGGATCAATTTGTTGCAATAGCTCGACAATCTCACATTCCTCAACTACAGAGTGGATGTGCAGAACAGCTTTGTATCCAGCAGTAAAAATAGCCTGCAGAATTTATGTACAGATGTCAATTTCATTGACAATACATAGAAACTACTGCTAACTTCCAAATGCCACAGAGAGGATACACACATTGTCTAGTAATTCAAGGATCGCTAACTGAGCAACAAACTCAGTAACTGCTGATATCGGATTTGCTGCAAAAGGGGGAAAACAAAAACCGCGTAAGAAACCATTATGCAGCACATGGATCAAAACATAAATGATATAAATCTCTAAATTCAATTGAGTAGAACTTGAAGCATTTATGGCAGGAAAAGGTCCTTCTGTCACCATCTGGAATCATTATAACCAAATCATTTTTTTAAACCCACAATAAACTATGGATAAATGTCAAATCCAAACGAAAACAACACAATTTGAAATTGTTTGGAATGGAAAATGTAAGGTCACAGTATATAAAATGTACTAGCTTTTGGCATGCAAGGAGGTAAAAAGTTTCATATCAGACCAAGAAATTAAATACTTCTAAAATAAACTAGCTTTTGCACATAGCATCAAAATTGTTTGTTAATTATGCTTTCTAGAACAAGTTTTCAATAAAATGTACTATTGGTGTGATGCATCTGTCAAGTCCAGCAAAATTAAATAAACAGAAGAAAAAATTCCTTACCAACGCTAGACAAGACGAACCCAGCCAATATGTCTTCTTCTTCAACACCAGATAATCGAACGCGTAAATTTTCACCAGGTCCAGCGTGTTTAACCCGATTTTCATCAATATATATAGCAACAACTTTTACTTGATCCTGCAAAATGAAGTGCAGTTATCAACTACTTGAACAAATAGGAAAAATCAGAAGAAGGAACGGAAGGACAAAGCTCTAAAAAGACTACCTTATTTGGCATGATGAAAAGGGAATCTCCCTCCCGAATAGTACCAGATTCAACTTTGCCCATAACAACAGTTCCCATGTCTTTGAATTTGTCAATTATAGGCATCCTGCAAAGATCAGAAGTTCAATCTTTGCAAGAAAAAGAAAGTTGAACTGTCAAAATACAGAATTAGAAAGGACGGACCTCTAGGGGGGGGGAGGCAACAAACTGTTTAGAAATGCAGTACCTGAAAGGTCTTTTGGGATCTCCCATAGGAACTTCGATACTATCAAGGGCTTCAAATAAGCAAGGTCCATCCCACCATGAACAAATGCTTCTATCCATTCTTGTTTTTAAGTTTGAACCCATGAGCCCCGATATCGGTAAAAACAAGACATCTGTTAAATAAAAAAATTACCAAAATAACTCTGTTTGCATAATCCACTTAACTGGTAAAGACGTGTGCAAAATATGAAATTATTTGTATGAAATGAATTTCAAAATTTTAGTCTTTTAAAATCCCACACAATAACTTGCAGAGCGGGATAATAATTAGCCCTTGCACGACCTAAATACCCTCAGATCTTAATCCTAACTTTCCTAAAAGTAAACAAAGCTTCTCAGCGATCTTCAACATGTCCCAAGCTCCAGAGCATCCAGCAAGATGTGACAATCCCCATTCCTCTAGACGAGAGTAAGAAACTCTTAGGAGTGAACTATGGTAGACAGTTTGTCACCCCTGTCATGTTGTTAAAGCAACATAACCTACCCACTATTTATAATGCATTTATACCAGCATCTAAAAAGAAGATGGATTAAATAGAGAGACAAAATAAAGTTCCCACATTCTTGAGCAAATAAAAGGCAGAAGATACCTTTTTTTACATTGTATCCTGATTGCTTTAGAAACGGAATCATCTTTGACTCGATTTCAATATACCTAATAAAACACCACCGGTAAGGTATCTCATTAGAAATGCATTTAAACTCGTAAAGGAAGGCAGACAGACAGAGAGAGAGGGAGAACCTTTCTTTTGACCAGTTTACTGTAGGATCATCCATTTTGTTGACAACCACAAGCAGCTTAGTCACACCCAATGTTTTTGCAAGCTGGACATGCTCACGAGTTTGTCCACCTCTCTCATATCCAGTTTCAAACTCTCCCTTCCGAGCAGAAATCACCTGATTGATGAGCATAAAACACGGAAAGGAAAAGACAAACATATCACCAAATGCTTGTGAAGAATCATTAACTGAAAGATCAAGAAAAGAAATAGAATGAGTGTGCATTACAACTTACCAACACTCCAATATCAGCTTGAGATGCACCACTGATCATATTAGGAACATAGCTCTTGTGACCCTGCATAAAAAATGTAAATATTAAGTGTTTCCTACGTTAGTAAAAAATGATGTTATTTTAAATTAAAGATACTATTACAATTAAGTCAAGGTAAGACTTTTAGTCGGAGAAAGTTTGCTGAATAATCAATCAAAAAAGGGAAACTATTATTGCGCAACAGAATATGCATTCTGAGGTCCAGAAAACTGATCTGAGGAGAATCAAGCAATACATATACTCACTGGTGCATCCAAAATGGTGAACCTTGTTGTCTCTGTCTCAAAATGCGCTCTTCCAACTTCAACAGTCTTCCCCTGTAATTAGCATAACTTTACTCTCATTATGAGTCATAAACAAATTCATATGATTAACAAGCAAAAGTGGAGACCTACATTAAATGGGAAAAACCAATTAAATGTTATCAGGAAATTTATTCATACCTTTACTCTCTCTTCCTCATTTGTGTCCATAATATAAGCCATGTACCTGGCATATAAATTTCAAATCATTAACTTGACATAGATTAGTAACAAGTATATTAACTAAGCTAAAAGGATCCATCCCCTCTCCCAACAAGATTTGGCTCAAGTTGAGAGTAAATTAAGTAACCTCAAACATGATGATGTTAAAACACAATGAAGATTTGTTATACATATATGCATATAATATCAACCCTTAATATTCTCAACAATAGTTTATATCACTTGATGTACACTCTAAAGTGAAGTGTTCACCTTAGAAGAGTTGAAGCCCCCAAACAAAAATACAAGAAAAAAAACTGCTCTCTTAATAAAATAAATAAATAACAAGTTTAAAACCAAATTGGTGACATCCTGCATTTTCATAGTTTGTGCGCCTCAACTGCACTGTTTAAGTCAAAGGTACATACAACATAAAAGCTAAGAAAAATGGACACAAAGTTACAAATATATAGATTAGTAACAAGTATATTAACTAAGCTAAAAGGTTCCATCCCCTCTCCCAACAAGATTTGGCTCCTCCAAAGTAAGTTGAAAGTAAATTAAGTAATCTCAAACAGGTTGATATTAAAACACAATCAAGAATTGTTGTACATGTGCATATATAATCAAGGGTTAAATATGTTTTTGGTCCCTATAAATATACCAACTTTTCGTTTTAGTCCCTCTAAAATTTTCCTTCGACTTTTATTCCCTATAAAATTTTCAATCACTACTTTTGGTCCCTATTTTTAAGTTAATTTTATCATTTTTTAATGAAATTATGCAGATATGTGTGGAATATTGTAAAAATAATTCTCAAAAAAAATTAGAATTTTTTAACAAAACATAAATTAAATATGAATTTTTAACCTTCAAAAATATAAAAATTCATATTAAATTCATGTTTTGTTGAAAAATTCTAAATTTTTTTGGGAGAGATTCTTATAATATTATGATTTTTTCTGCAAAATTTTATTCAAAAATATGAATTCTACGTATGAGTTTACTTTAAAAGAGGGACCAAAAGTAAAGATGGAAAATTTTATAGGGACTAAAAGTTGAAGGAAAATTTTAGAGGGACTAAAACGAAAAGTTGGTATATTTATAGGGACCAAAAGCATATTTAACCCTATAATCAACCCTTAATATTCTCAACAATAGTTTATATTACTTGATGTACACTCTAAAGTGACATGTTCACCTTAGAAGAGTCGAATCCCCCTAACAAACAACAACAACCCTAACAAATAACAACAACCAAGCTTTATCCCACTAAGTGGGGTCAGCTACATGGATCAAATTACGCCATAATTTCTATCATAAACCATATTTGGATCCAACTCATTAACTTCTAAATATTTCCTAATAGTTTCTCTATCATAAACCATATTTGAATCCAATTTAAAAACTGTTCAAGATGCTACAAAAAGAGAAAGTAATCCCATTAATTTATTGGATTATATTCTGAATTTCAGTAATTATCGATACTCCAACATAAATTATACAACTTTTTAAATCGTGATAATTAAACCCCGTCAGTGAAGTACCTTGCCAACTACAACAAATTAAGACCCTGAGTTGCAGCAAGCAAATGATGAGGCAGCAAAGCAGGATTTGGATAATAGAACAATCTCAATAGACAAACAAAGCAGATGACCTTACCAGCTTTCTCGACTTTTGTCCTTAGCTTCTTTCTCATATTTTTGGATAGTTCGATCATCAACCTGACCACTGAGGAAAAGTATCTGGCCTCCAGTTGTAGACTTGCCAGCATCTAGAACAAGAAGAACAAGAAAAAAAAATCACCACTAGAACAACATTATACTAAAAGAACACAGAGCACATAGACCATGCGAGAAAGGTCGCTTTTAAAATCTGTTAAAGACCCATACTACTTAAATAGCCAATGAATTGTAGATTAAACCCAAGACAAAAATGTATTGATATATGAAAAAAGAAAGTAACAGGAACTGAGCTCTTATTCTTATATTGACGAATGGGAGATGGGAGACTAGCTCCTTACAACCTACACCGGAAATAAGCTCTAGAAATCTTGAAAACAAAACAAATAGAAATGAAAAATATATAATAATTTTAGATTAGGAATCAATCCCCACGCCCAACACCTCTTCTTTATGCAATTCTCTCGGCTGTACCCCTCTGCCCTCTTTTAAACTTGTCTTTTCCCTTCAAACTCACACCTCACTGACTTTCCTTTCCTTGCTGCCACAAATCCAGGCAATTACAATAAATCCCCCTCGTATATTCCCTTCCACTTCACCTCTCTTACTAGCATAAGTCTTTTATTTTTCCTCACATCTTTAATAATATGATATGAGCATACTATTCAAAGCAAGTTTAGTCTGTGTCCGGATTGGCTTAGTTTATTTCCGAAACATAAAAGAAATTGATTATTCTCCCATATTAATAAAACCAAACAAGTTACTAGACATATACAAATTATAGGTGAATTTCCACGTGAATAACAAGTGAGCAGCGAAAACCCACCGTTCCAGTCAAGAATACATTCATTTCATCCCTGTCTTGAAAATAAAAAAAAAATTCAGAGGGCAGTAACCGGTAAACAGAGTCAACAAGGATATCCCCTCTAGTAGTCTACGACCAACATCTAAAATTCATTTCATATGCAGTTGAACCAATGGAAATTTAAATTCAATCCTATAATGCATAGATGATAGACATGAAAGACCATAATCTTGACTAATTGAACAGTGATAAAAGCTGAATAAACGACAAAAAGGAACCCTGATAACCTATATATGCTGGTAAAGCAACCATGTGGCATTTATCACTTACCAACATGCCCAATAAACACAACATTCAAGTGTCTTTTCTCTGTGTGCTCGACTTCTTCATCTTGAACAGAAGGAATGTCCTTATCTTTCGCTACAAATCAAAGACATGGAGTGAGGACATGAAAATGGATCTGATATCTTAATTGGCATTGAGTTGTCTAATTTCAAAACAGCAATATAAATGTGCAATACATATGCTATGACATACTAGAAAACTAAATACATTCCAATACCTTTTGGCTCGGCCTCAACAGCCTGAGCCTGAACCTCCTGCTTTGGATCTGAAACAGTCAAATTGAAATCCCTCATATGATGCTCTCGACCTCCCTCGTTAAGTTATACTACTACAGAAGGAAACCAATAACATAGGCAGCAAACAACCAGTAAAACAATTGACAATGAACACAAAAAAACAAATGCATTATCCATTGCTAGAAGAAACAGCTGAGCTTGCATACACACGACAATAGAAATAATAGGCAAGCAAGTTCTCTAGTTCTGACAAAGCAAACAGACACTACACAACTGAGCTTCATAGATTAGATAAGACCTATTTTGGGGACAGTGTACCTATTTTGGCTATCAATCATTCATTCATTCAAAACAGATCAGCCATAAGTACAGGATTGTAACAAGCAACCTTAAGAAAAGGGAGGGAAGACAGGAATGCATCTGTTTACCACTTCTATAATATATTTTAAGAGTCTCGTTTTCAACCGTTAGGAAAGTTTTACATCAAAACCATCTTTCTGAACAATTGAGAATTCAAAAATGATTTTGTTAAGGGGAAATGAAAGGTACTATTGTAAGAAGCAGAAAAAGGTTGATACCAAAAGAAATTGATAATGACAATGACAATGACAATGATACTTTAAATGAAATCCAAAATAAGAAAAAAGAATAGAAACAGTAATGAATAATGAAGTGCAATGACGGCCACTTTCGATGATAATGAGATTTGCCTTCACAGAAAATATAAATATGAAATTGGAAGACACAAAAAAAAGACGTAACCAACCACTTCATGACAACAAACCTTCATCCATCTTATCAACATCTGGCTTTTTATCCTCTGGATTTACCACCCCATTAATGTCTTCTGCTTTATCATAATCAAGATTGGATAGAAAGATTAAAAAATCATACACAGACATAGACACATAGCAAAAAGAATAAAAACACAAAAACCTTAGGCCTAAGGATTACCTGCTGAGTCAAGCTGTAAAGAACGAATGTCTTCCTCAATATCTACCATTCAAACAAAACAAACATAAAAAAACATTACCTCCGACTCCCCTGATTCCTTAAAATTCATTTTGATTTTTCTATTTTATTTTTGTTGGTATTATAGAATGAAAAGGAATTATAAATAATATCTGTTTAAACGACAAAAAGATCGATTAATTAAAAAGAAAAAAGAAAATATGGGGGTTTAAAACCAGAAGTCATAGTACTAAACAAATTGAAGACTATCCATAAGTTGTGTGTCGTATTGCGCAGCTTTCCAGAAATTTTATATGGTTGTGATTTAGATATAACCACAGTAATAAAGATGATCGCCCCAAAAATTAATTATAAATGAAGCCACAATCAGCAGCATGATAACATGCAACTGAAAATAACAAGGTAATAAAACTGAGTAATTGAAGAACACAATTTATACGAGTTAGTGGGAAGAGAATAGGAACATGCAAAGTGAAAATCACAAGTATCAGTAATGAGAAAGAAATAAAATCAATGAGAAACAAAAGCAAAGCAAGCAAAATTGAGTGATATCGATTGATAAAGCTGAGATCAAAATCAAAGTATAGAAAAAATGGAAACGTAAAGATCTAACTAACTAACTAACAAACTTATAAAAAAAAAACGAATTGCAGAGAAGAGGATGAAAAATATGGTATTGGATGAAGAGAACGTAACGTACCCATGGATTGGATGGTTGAGATTCTTTCTGAAGAAGAAGAAGAAGAAGAAAAGGGAGGTGGATAGATAGAAAGATACTGCACACAGCACTGTACTGCACTTGAGTTTCGTTTCGTTTGCAGGGAAGAGCAAAACACTGTAAAGACAAAGATGCGTAAGGTTTTTGTATTTCCCAATATGCCAATCACATTCACATCTCTTTTTTACTATTTTTTTTAGACCAAATTGGTCATTATTATCAAATTAGTTCTCGAATCTATTAATATTTTACAATAATTTTCATTTTTGTTAAAAAAAATTTTTAAGTCCCTTGTCATGTGAAAAAAAAAAAACATAGAAACATAGGACAATATTTCAAAATAGTCACAATCTTTGTCAAAAGTTTCTCAACTATACTCATGTTTCTATGTTTTTACACATGACGAGTAACTTAATTGAGAAACTTTTGACAAAGACAACGACTATTTTGAAATATTAATAGAGTCAGAGACTAATTTGATAATTACTTACAAAGACATGGACCAACTTGATGATTTACACATTTTTTTCCTATATGATTTACTTTCTCACTATTTATTACTATTGTTTTATAGTCCTCGTGAGCTCATCTCAGTCAATAAAACAATGTATAATATATACAAGGTTCGGAGTTTGAAGATGAAAATTGATAATACAGAAAAAAGATTGAACATTCTAACAAGAGATAATACATAACTCATTCATATCATGCAATGTAGAATTGAAGCAATCCACCATTGCCTTGGACTATGTAGAAAATATGAATTGTTGAAACCCCAACTCTAAAGTTTCATTCGTTGTTTTCGGTAAAACCAGATGTCTACTTGTTAACTACTTTCATCCTTGGTTGTATTCGTAATGTTTTTGCACTTGCCAACATACAAAATTTATCATGAACACTTAAACAAAAATCAATTCCTACCTTATTTTGACTTGAATCGATTCACTCAAGTTAGAGAATTTACAAGATATGTTTTGAAAGAATAGATCGATTCACTAAATTGATTTATACACAAACATTTTTAAGTATATCTTAAAGATGTGAACTGAAAAGTAAAAACGATGAATATATTGCACGTAAAAAATTCAGGTGGAGGACCTAGCCACCTAATTGGAAAACTTATTGGCTCAATGATGACATTTGAATGAATTTGTTCAGCAATTGTTTGCCACTCCGAGAACAAAAATTTTCCATGATTAATAATGTATTAATTTTAGTAGGTTTTTGTTTTTTGAAAGGTTCATTGTGTTATTTTGTTGTCTTTGTTCCAAATTATGATCTTTCGTATGTTATGAAAATGTATTACTAACTTTAAAATGTTTACTTTATGTATAATTTTGTTACCTTAGAGATACTTAAATTACACTATTTTTTATCTTATGTTAAAATATACACGTCCTTCCCTTCAAATTCAAATCAAACAATCTTTTATTATTAAAGCTAAACTTGTCAAGCTGCAGTTAGCCCTAAACACTCCAAGTTTTCCCTCCTTTACCAGCATTTAATGCGATTATATCTCCCAACTAACCACTGAACCCTCAAGCATTTATCATGACATTTGATAACGATTAATCAACTATTTAATCATTATACAACATAATTACAGAAAACTAGTTATAGCCAATTATGACAAAATATTTTATTCTATCACATAAAGGAGGTTGATTGGGTAGTTTGAATAGAATATATACAACTACTGTGTAACGTTTATTCAACTATCTATTCATTATGCAGCATAATTACAGGAAACTAATTATAGCCAATTATGACAAAATATTCTATTCTATCACATAAATGATGTTGATTAGGTAGTTTGAATAGAATATATACAACTATTGTGTAACGTTTAGTCAACTATCTAATGATTATACAACATAATTAGAGGAAACTAATTATAGCCAATTATGACAAAATATTATATTCTATCATTATGTACACACATATCTATGATTTAAAACTCTCCATTCCACTCTATATATACATGTGCAATGGCACCCTCCTTTGTTTGCAGTTTACATTCAGCTATAAAGAATTCTCTCAACGCATCATCGAACCTCTAATGGCTGAACATAGGCAAGTTTTTATATATTCATTTATGCAGCTTATAATTAAGTTTTTTGTTATCACTGTAACAAAGATTTTGAGCAACATTCAAAGGGCCATCATATTTTTGTGACTAATAGTGCATTGAGCAGTTCAAATGTACATTATGTCTTGTATTAATGACAAATGTTGAGGTTAGAAAGCTACAGGGTATCATTCTAAGCATGCCCACGTGTATTTAATGCCCTTTTAGCATTGACTCCCTTCCATTGACTTTAGAATTGAACTTCTACATGCAAGAGTTACTTCAAGAGATTATAATTGATGAAGATGGTAAAAACACTAATGTGACTTCAAATATGGTATATCACGAAGTATTTCGCAATGTATGACATCATATCATTGTGGTAGTGTATACACGAGACAATTTTAATTTGAAATTCAATGTAGTTTGTATTTATCAAGTGTTTTATTTATATGATATATCTTTCAATTTGTGGTTAATATTTAACGTGTGAATGACCCGTGCGGAGCACGGGTAGAAGTCTAGTATTGTAGACAAATACACTTATATCCTCTAAGTGATGATTGGATTACGCTTTTCTATCATCTTATGTTCAAATCTAAACTCTTCAACCTTGTTACAATTTTCAGCCCAATTCAATATAATTAATATCTATTATGCATTTCTTTTATGGATTTTTGATTCACAATATCGTTAACAACATATTAAAAACTATATCAGTTAGAAAAGGAAATTGATTTCTTAAAAATTGCAACAAACAAATGTTAATTGTTATTGTAAAAATGTTTATTTATTTATATTGAAATGAGTGAATGTTTAATACATATATGATTCTTAAAAGGCGGGGTGTACATCAAACATTTTACAGGAGAGAGTATGACAATTTCTCTACGTAGTTATTTTTCAAGAGAATTAAGTGTATATTTTAATAAATTAGAGAAAGGGAGTGTAATTGAAGTTTCTCTCAAGGGTGGGATTGCAATTTATTTATTTTTTAAAAAAAGTAGTCATGTATTTTATTTTTTTAACAAAATAAGATTTTGTATACAGACTTGTTAAACTTTGATTATTGCTAAAACACTTAGTAGTATAATTATAAATGTATTTTCAAAAATAAATATATAATAGTTTTATATCAAAAATAGGTTTAAAACATATAATGATTTAAATTGAATTTATATTTATGAGCGGAACTCCAAGTAAAAAAATTTATTTTACAACAACTACTTGTTTGGAATCCAACTCAAAATCAATATTTTTCAAGTAAAGCTCATAGACTCGATGAATGGCAGTTAACAAACGATTTTAGGCTTTAACCGTCTTTCCTTGTAATTATCCCAACTTATGAGTCCTAAACGAATTCATATGATTAACAAGCAAATATGGAGATCTACGTTAACCGGGATAAACCAATTAAATGTTATCAACGAATTTATGCATATCTTCTTTTACTCTCTCTTCCTTTTTTTCTTATCCATAATATAAGTCATGTACCATGCATATGAATTTCCAATCATTAACTTGGGATATTTAAAGTTGTTGCAATTACAATAAATTTATTCAAAATATTTCAATAAAATGGCATAGCTAAATATCGAACTCATTTATTATGAGGGTACTGAAAACTTGCTACTAAGCTAAGAAAATATATATGACTAATTCTAGTTCAGAATCATATATATATATATATATATATATATATATATATATATATATATATATATATATATATATATATATATAAAACATTTGAAATGTTTAAGATAGTATTTAAAATGGCAAAAAAAATTAAAAAAAAACTTGGTCCATTTTCATTTGTTTTGGTCCAAAATATGGCATTTTTGTAAAACATATAACTTTTATAGTTTTAAAATATATATATATATATATTATTATCATTTCAAAAAATTATTCTGGTAAACATAAAAAGTATATGTACCGGTACATTGTTTAAAAATCGACACCAAAGGTAGTTTAAATACAACCCTCGCACTCATCAACCCAATGAGCGTCTTTTATAAAGAACAAAACCTTAAAGATTTATTCAACAATCTAAAATAGACAATATTTAAGAACACAGTGTGGCATACTTGATGGTGGATCAAAACAAAAATAATTTGAACCACCTAAATCTAATCTGTTTTAATTTGGACTGTACGTGACTTGAAGTTTTATTAAATAAAAAAAACCCATTGAACCTTTTTCAAATTTGTGTTATTATTAAATAAAATAAAAAACTTGTCTTTTTTATTTTGTAAAAAACAAAAGAATCTACTCCGTTTTAATTTGTGACTTAAAGTTGAGAGGTATTCTTCCATGGTCACAAGATCAAATCAATAATGTTTGGACACGCGCTCATAAAAAGATTCTTCTCAAAATGTCCAATCATTTTTTTATCAATTTATTCTTTATTATTAAAAAAAATACTTGACCAAACACTGTTTATTTCCATATTAGAATTCCTCTAAAGTTGAATGGATAACCCTAACTTATAGAACAAGTCAAACTTCTTTTTATAGGAAACTAAGTCCAAGGAACTTTCACGTTAGTACAGAAAGAACGTGTTCGTAGTTCTTCCTTGGCTTTTTCTTTTGAGGCAACCTTCCTTAATCGCGGCGGCACAACTATGGGGTTCAGTCGTCAACCAAAAAGAGCAAGAAGACAAACAACAATTGTTGCACCAAAATTTTATTATTTACCTGACGACTGTTGGGAACATGTCTTCAAATTCTTCATCGGTGACTACAACAACAATAGTCCCTACTTCCAGTCTCTCTCCCTTGTCTCCAAACAGTTCCTCTCCATCACCAACCGTTTCATATTCTCACTCAAAGCCTACAACCGGGGGAATCCTGATCTCGGTGGCTTCCTCGATCGTCTATTCCACAGGTTCACCAACCTCACCTCCCTCGACCTTACGCACTACAGCTGCTGTGATCTCGATGCACTTCTCTGTCAAATCTCTCGTTTTCCATTGAAACTCACATCACTCGATCTCTCTCACCTATCTACCATTCCCACAATTGGGTTGCGAGCTTTCTGCAAAAATATTACAACATTAACCTCACTCAAGTGTTCCAACATGAAATTCATCAATAGCAGCGACTTGTTCCTTATTGCTGAGTGTTTTCCTTTGCTCGAAGAACTCGACATGAGTCATCCCAAAAAGTCAAAGAATTGTAGTAACTTCTGTAATGGGGTAGAGACTCTTTCTTTAGCACTTTTCAGACTCAACAAGATCAATCTCTCTGGTCATGACTACATCAACGACAAATCACTCTTCCACTTGTTTAAGAACTGTAAGCTTCTCCAAGAGGTTATCATGTTTGACTGTAATCACATAAGCAATGATGGCATTGCTTCTGCTCTTTGTGAGAGACCAACATTGAGGTCTTTATCCTTCACTACTACTTTTGAATCTGGAAACTTGGCAATGCTGTTTGCACTCGTTAGGAAGTATCCTTCACTTAGTGAGATTAGAATGGAATACACATTTAAATCAGGATATGGTATAGATAATTCTATTTCTTCGATGGGTTCTGTTGCTTGCCCCCAATTAAAGTCTCTACGTTTGGCTCGCTATAGTTGGTTAAGAGATGAAAACATCAAAATGTTTACTTCCGTTTTCCCCAATTTGCAGATGCTTGATTTGAACGAATGTGATGACATATCCGAAGAAGGTATTTTTCATGTTTTAAGGAGATGTGGTAACATTAGACATTTGAACTTAGCCCATTGTTTTAGAGTGAAGCTAATTGGGTTGAACTTTGAAGTTCCCAATTTGGAGGTGTTGAACTTGTCATATACAAGTGTTGACGATGAAACACTCTATGTGATCTCAAAGAATTGTCGTGGGCTTTTAAAACTGGTACTGAAACATTGTCATAATGTCACACAAAAGGGAGTGAAACATGTGATAGAAAACTGCACAAAACTCAGAGAGATCAATTTGTGGTTTTGTGATATTGTGCATGCGAGTATTGTTGACAATATGGTATTTTCACGGCCATCATTAAGAAAGATAGTAGTTCCATCTAGTCTTTATTCTTATTTGTTTTACAGAAGAAGGAGGGAACTCTTATTGCGTTATGGATGCCTTGTTTGCCATTGAAATGCTCTGCTAAAGCTCAAACTCTGAAATGTAAGATGTTTCTTGTTTTCAGATTTACTTCTGTGAGAATTAACTTCATTTTTTTATGTGTATTTGTTCATTAGTCGGTGCATCGGTGCATGATAGGTATGTTATCACTTTGTGTTCTCTCTAGGGTTTCGTTTATGTTGTTGAATGGTGCAATTGCTTTTCCATGTTTTCCATGGGTCATATCAACTTTCAAAAACCAACCTAAAGTTATTTCATCTTCAACAAAACTTTCGAACATTAACCTATATACTTTTTGTTCCGGCAACTATGGGTTTACTTATCCTTTTTATTATATGCAAGATAGTTTTATGTTTCTTTGAGGATATATTTGGGAGATTGAATGGTAGTGTGTGGACAGGCATGTGATTACAAATCCCAGACATTATTGGTCGAAATTGTACTGATTAATTGAATTGACCATTGAATTATGTAGATATTTGTGGATATGGTCGTCTTCTTTGGTTAGAATTAGAATGATAACAATCGCAAGCCCCTACCCATTTCAAGCTTCTTTGCTATAGAATTTATGGATGGCAAGACAAGTTGAGCCCGATGGGCCAACTCGTTTAACATGTTATTTTAGGCGTAACTAGTTGAGATTTTGCGTGTATAATTCATTGAAAATTGACATCTTTCTGCTAATGCCTATTATCTTTAATGAAATTTAGTCATGCTGTGTTAATATCTAACTACCATGTCGTGTTAATGAAATTTAGTCATGCGTATTTTGTATTGTGCTTGTGAAATTATGTTTTGCTTAATATTGATCCTACAAAATTATTGACTGACTGTTGTTTCTTTTTTGTTTGTATTTGAGTGTTGAATCAATTTTAATTTGGTCAAGAACAAGATAAAATCGTATGATAAAGAATTTGATATATTAGCAGCCTTAACTAGTGTTGAATGTACATTAGTTAAAAGGTACTAGAAAATCTTTTAGTTTTGAATTTACGTGCCAAACTTTTAAATTGATTCTATATGCATATACTGAATTTTATATTAGTACCCTTTGTCCCTATCATAGCTGGTGAAGGAGCTTCTCTTTTTGGCCATAAGCGTTATCCTTTTCAAGATCTTGCAAGATGGCAATGTTTTTTGTTGGAGAGCATATTGTGTTTGGTTTTATTTGTTTGGGTTGGCTAGCTAAGTTGACACTGCTAGTCATAATCTATCAGTTGACAAACGAAAGCATCACTATGTGTGCATATGACTCATGATGAATTTGTTGTACTTTGTGTTTTTGCTGTTTAGATTCTAATTAATCTTTTTCATCATTCAATACCTGCCAGTGGTGATGTTTAAAATGTTGTTGATCTACGTTAGGGCAATCTTGTTCATATATTATTATAGTATGTTAGACCCATTTTGAAGGTTTTTCTTAATCTTTTCTATGAACTAAATTGAATTTTATGACAGGCATTCAAAATCAATTGGAAGACACCTGAAGGACCTAAAGCGAATTAAAGATGTAAAGGCAACTTTGGTTTGATTTTGCTGAATTACGAGTCATGCTGAATTAGGGGAATCTTGCTGATGTGGATGTCAAGGAATTTGGCAGCTAAAATGATGATTGGGGTTTCTCTACATTGAAACTTAGGGCTTCTTGTTTGTGTGTTTTGATTTCTTTAGTGTTTTGCTATTGCATTGAAACTTAAGGTTTCTCCACATTCTGTGTGTTATGCTTGTTTCTATTTTGATCGTAAAAACTTACTATTTTGCGATATACTTGCCCTCATCGATAAAGAGTACAAAAATAAATCTTCCTGTGAATTAGTGATTATGCTTGCGTCCGTTTCAAAGTAAACTTCTTCCCCTTCGTCCTTCATATGTTTCTTCTCCAAATGGCTCCATAGTCTCATGCTAATGAATTTAAATTTACAGAAGTATTTGAAGCGTGATTTAAGGTTTTATTTGTCGTATGCAATTTATACGCATATATTTGAGTTTTACGAATTTTGTATAATTATTCGATTAGTGTTATAATTGTACAATTTACGATGTTACTTCCCCTTTCCGATTTTGCGTAAAATGTCGATTTTAAATACCTTGGGTGTTAGTTTGTAAGCACGATAGTTTGTGATTGATAGCCTATTTTATAGCAGGTAGGTTTTGCTTTCGGGATCTGGACTTTATTTTTGTATCTTTGGGAGGGATTACTTATAAACCAAGGCTTGCTAAAGTTTTGGACCTGCTTATCAATAACTGTTAAGTTCCAATGTGGGAAGGTTTGGGTATGTTTTAGTTTCGTGTGTGCATATTTAATATGTTGAAATTGTATGTCTTGTCTGGGTATGTTTTGTTTTGCATTCCAATGTGCAAGAGTGTACTTTGTCAAAAATAGTAAGCATGTAAGGCTGTCATATAAACACTAATGATCCATATATTACCTAGTGATGAATGGGGATATAATCCACATCCACTTGAGTAGAGGCAAAAGAACTTCTGATGATCCATCTAAACACCTATGCTGATTAACTTGAAACACCAATTTCATGAATTATTGGTATTTTTCTCGTCACATTTGAGTAAATAAAGAAAGAACTCAGTTGTCAATAAGACAATAACTTGTCATAGTTTTGTGCGTTCTTGTTTGTTTCCTCTACAAGAAACTAAAACCATGATATTTTGATAGCCAATCTGTTTTCACCCTAATCCAATGGCCATTTTTGTCTTCTTGGCACTAGTTGTCATCTCCATTTAATTTGTTGACTGTTTACAGTATTGTCTTATTTTATTAACATTTTTTCATTATTATTAATCAAGGGAATGAGAGGTAAGTTACATCCTAACCATTTTTTGCTTAAAAAATAGTTAAAGGTTCTTATTGTAGCAGTAGTATATTTTTGGTATATCAAGAAAAAATTTAGAGTTCTAAGTGTAATTAATAATAAAGTGTTATGTTATCTTGCATCTAATATCAAATTTTAGATTTTGGTCTTGTGGAGTAACCTTATATGTGATGCTAGTGGGATCGTATCCCTTTGAAATGAGCCAAAGGATTTCTGGAAGACAGTACAGATATTTTTTTCATTTTGTTAGTAGTGTATGATTGATAGAGCAGGTGTCCGGTATTACATTCCACACGTTCAAACATCTCCATGGACCTTCAGATGTTATGCTTTGTGTGTGTGTTGAGCTCTGTATGTATTTCAGTACAGCAAGAAATAACTTGTTTGGAATGCTTTTAGGAAGGTTATTTGTTGGGAGTTGGGGCCTGCAGTTGGTGCAATGTATATGATATTTATACTTGAACTTTATAAAAATATTCCCTGAATTGGTTAACTCAGGTGGCAGGTTTGTTTGCTTCATACCTACCTACAGTTATACTTTCTAATTCGATTTCGTCAAATTGTGGATGTGGATTTGCATTGCTTACATCTTCATTCGAAAAGCATGTTGTATACGTAGTTTGCAATTACTATCTGGACAAAATTCTTGCAAGTTACTATATGTTTTACTCTTGTTTATTTATAGAATAAAAGCTATAGATACACTTAAAGCTCCTCAAGAACAATAATGAAGATGATTGGAATGCTAAATCATTTTCATTGTTATAGGAGCTATGCTTGCCCCAAATCTACTTTTCTCTCAAAGCAAGTTTATGATTCTTGTAGTTTTTCAATCCCATTTAACAATAATTTGTTCTAATTTGTTTGTAATTTAACTTAAACTTGGATATATTTTTATAATAATATATTTAGACATAAGAATGATATTAAAGATATGATAACTAAATTATACATGTGGTTTCAAATTCCGGATGATGATTCTAGTTCACCACATAGCACTGATGTTGTTTTTGTCACTAAACTGTATTCATACATTGGTCTTCTTGTTGTCATAGCCTAGTGTGCTGCTTGTAGAAACTTTGTTGCAGAATTTTAGACAGGTGATTTCGTTGCGGCTGTATTGCAGAGTTTATGTTAGTTTTTGTGGCTAGAGTGTAGTTTGTGCTGTGTAGACTTGGTAACATCAAATTTTGCCTTTTGTATTGTTTCAGTGGTCAGTTTGCATCATCAGCCTATGTTTGAAATTGATGTTCTGTATTTTGTAATTGTTTGTTTTGGTGGTGGAGTTCATCGGGGACATGGATGCTGTGATTAATTTCCATTAGCAGTAGTGGCTTCATACATCGGTCTTGTTGCCATAACCTAGTCTGCTGCTTGTAGAAACTTTGTTGCAGAATTTTCAACATGTGATTGCGGCTGTGTTGCAGAGTTCACGTCAGCTTTTGCTGCTAGAGTATAATAGTTTGTGCTGCGGAGGCTCGGTAACACAGAATTTTGCCATTTTGCATTATCATCCTATGCTTGAAATTGTTGTTATGCATTTTGAGCTCCAATTGGCCTCATTGAAGTCTCAGGGGTGACTAAGGCAACAAGAGGTGTGGTTGATAACAAGATCAAATAATAAACTATACCAATGGATCAACAATGTTGAGGAAAAGCTGGTGAGAAAAATTAAATTTCTAGTGGTTGTGTAAAACTTCCAATAATAATTTGTTGGAGTCGTATAAAAGGGAGTTTACACCCGCAAAACAATTTGTGGAGGTTAAAAATTCCCACAATCTGGCGTAATTTTTTGTAGTGTATTTGTTGTATCTATATAGCTTGGTTTCTCATGTATCTATTTGACTTTTTAATCATTTTTATGTTGGGTTCTTTTTATGTCCGTTATGAACTAGTATTTGAATCCATGCAAAAACACAGGAAGAGAGAAAAAAATAATTTTTTTAAGGGAACACAGGAAGAGATAATTGTTTAAAATCCTTTATAATATATTAATTCCAATTTCCAATAATTCTATCCCTGCATTCCCTTTCTTCTCCTCTTAATCCCGTGTCGATATATTACGTTCATTTGATCTTCTCACCTTCCATCGTTTCATTTATTTGTTTTTATTCCAGTGAATATACGTTTGTTCATTGCATTTGATTCTCTCCTCCATTCGTTCTCTGCCATTAGAAAATTTCAATGGTTTGTAGATATGATGGAAGTAAGTAGAAAAGTATCATTTCAATAGTAATCGTTTATGCAATATAGGATTTTCAGGTAGAAAGCCTACAAATATAGAGTGAAATCTGACAGCAATGGGGCTTTCAAGAGGTTTGTGTGATTCGTCGACTATATACCTCATAGACAAGATACATTGGTTAGCAAGATAAGTGGTGGAGAATTGTGTTACTATTCCAATAAATAAACCAAAATAACCAAATCATGTTGTCACCAAAAAAACCAAGTCATGTTATTCCTACAAACAGTTTACTCTGATATTTTGACATGTTACAGACCAAAAAAAATTGGCATGTTTATCTTTTTCGATGCACAGATGGGCAATATTTTCATGATATAAATAAACTAAATACTAATAGGTACACTAGCATTTGAAGTCAGAATTACAGATACAAAACTAGATAGGCTGATACAAATCTCATGATTCCGAATTTGCCAGTTGACCATTTTCAGTGATAGCATCCAAGTTCCAGCCTCTGGAGAGAAAGAAAAAAAACTAATTACATACCAAAACTAGATGAAATCAGCTAAGAAAAACAAAATTTACAAAGCTGAGTTGCCTTTCTGCTGCTTCTCTTCTCAGTTCATTTAAGTGAGTTTCAACTGAAGCACACGCAACTTTGATGTCTATATTTTTCTGACAGAGCTCATTCCATTGCATGGACAAAGCATTAAGCTCATACGCGGTGTTTTGCTGACAATAGTTATTAAAAAAATGTGATTTAAGTAAACTTAACAAGAATTTTAAAAATAACAGTGACAAGAGTGGACAGGAAAGTCATATTCACCTGATGATATTTCCTTTCACGGTTAACTTTTTCAATCTTATCATTTTGTTCCTGAGCTAATTTCTGCATTCTGAAAATAGATAACACAACTGTAACCAATGCTATACGAAAAGTGATATGTAAGTGACAACAGAACAATAGTTCCTCAAAATTAAGATCGATGAAAGAAAAAGGATATAATGCTATGAAATAGTCTTTAAGACTAGTAAGTTTGAGAGCATTGGGCTATGCCTAATGATGTAACGGAGTCGCCTTTTATGTGAAGAAAAAGTTGCTTAGACTGCAATTAGGGATAAAGATGTTTGTCACCTGGAGAAATGCCAGGAATACCCTCTTTCTAACACTATCTCTAAAACTCACTCTCTTATTGGGTGAAACTCATGAAGGTCTCATCACTTTATGTGGGATCCATTTCCAATAAGAGAGTGAGTGTTAGAAAGAAAGTGTTCATAGAATTCATCCTGCCCCTAATTCTTGGTTTACTGCTGCAGTCTCTGTCCTTAAAATGATACCGGATGATGTTCCAAAGCTGAGAACACGTTCATAAGGATCAAAGGGATTCTTTATTGCGTTGGGATTTTAATAAATATACTTTTATAAAAAGAGGGGATGCATGTAGAATAGGTTAGTTTTTAACTAGCTTGTTCCTGAGACTAGGTTATTTACAATCAAACAATATTCGGCCGTTTATCAAACAAACTTTTCCCTAGAAACAACTATTAACTACTGTTAAGGAAATGAATTAATATGTCGCGTCAATTTTATGTACAAGGTAACGAGTATTGTGAAGCACTGAACTAAGAAATGCTCCAAGCAAGAGACTTAAAGAATCTGCTAATAGTTTCTTTAGAAAGACACTCAAGTAAGCCTCACTCAAGCAACCAAACCAATATGAAAAAATAAAGTCAGGTTTGAATACTTGTTAATTAGGAACTTAAGGGAATATGTCTCGAGCACATCTACGGCTGTCAACCTCAACTACCATATTTATGTGAAACATTCCTATCCGTGGGATATTGCATACAACAACAAAATAATTTACCACAGACCATTGATCTAATTTTTGTCACTAGATTTCTTCAAGAGAAAATATGAAGAATTTCAAACATGATTGACCTTGATTCAGGAGAAAAATAGAAGGACATCATTGACCTTATTCATTAAAAAATAGAATGACCCATGATAGAAGACATAGATGTAGAAATTACCCCTTGTTTTGAAATAAAAAGGATAAATTAAAAACTTCAAAGAAAAAGGTTAATAAAACTGGCTCAGAAAACCCTAAACATGAAAGTAATCAATCTACTACCACAAAAGTAAATGGCAGCCGTAAGACCGGCCTTTTATCATCATTGCCAGTTCAAGGAACATACTTCGTGTTTTGTTTGAAAAGGAAAATGAAAAATATGGACCGGTGCCTCGAGTGAACTTGGGGAGGCCAGAGTCAAGAACATATTTAATGAATCAAGGTCGAAACGATTAAGAAGAACGTAGAAGTAAATGATTTCCTCCAGAGATTTCTTCTTCTGTAGCTAATAAGGTCTTAAAATCCAAAAAAAAAAAATTAAAAATAGAACATTATAATTCCAACAACCAGCAGTTGCATACAATGACAACCAAGGCTGTCAAGCTCAAGTGCCATATTTACTGTGAAACATTCCTATTCGCGGCTTAAGCCAGTTGCTATAAGGAAGAAATTTAAAACAGAAAGGAATGAAGTATTCTATGTACAATTCAGTCATACAGAACAAACACAGGTATGTCAGAATTTTCTTTAGCTAACGTATGAAGTAAGCAAATGATGCACAAGTACAAAATAATTTACAACAGAGCACTGATCTCGTTTTTGTCACTAGATTTCTTTAAGAGAAAAATAGATGGAAATCATTGACCTTATTCATTAAAAAATAGAATGACCCATGATCGAAGACATAGATGTAGAACTACAACCTTCTTTTGAAAAAAGGAAAAATTGAAAACTTAGGAGAAAAAGGTGAATAAAACTGGCTCAGAAAACCCTAAACATGAAAGTAATCAATCTACTACCAAAGTACTCCCTCTGTTCCCAATTCTAAGCAAATTTGACTTTTTAGGTTCATTCAATTAATGATGTATGTAGTTCATATTATGGACCATATACATTTAATTAATGAACCTAAAAAGTTAAATTTGCTTACAATTAACAAAGGAGGGAGTAAATGGTAGCGGTAAGACCGAACTTTTATCATCATTGCCTGTTAAAGGAACATACTTTGTGTTTTGTTTGGAAAAAAAAAATGAAAAATATGGATTGGTGCCTCTAGTGAACTTGTGGAGACCAGAGTCAATAACATATTTAATGGATCAAAGTTGAAACGATTAAGAAGAACGTAGAAGTCAATGATTTCCTCAAGAGAATTCTTCTTTTGTAGCTAATAAGGTCTTAAAATCAAAAAAAAAAAAAAAAACAGAACATTATAATTCCAACAACCAGCAGTTGCATACAACAACAACCAAGGCCGTCAAGCTCAAGTACCATATTTACTGTGAAACATTCCTATCCGCAGCTTAAGCCAATTGCTCTAGGGAAGAAATTTAAAACAGAAAGGAACAAAGTATTCTATGTACAATTCAGACATACAGAACAAAAGCAGGTATGTCACAATTTTCTTTAGCTAACGTATGAAGCAAGATAATGATGCACAGGTACAAAATAATTTACTACAGAGCACTGATCTCATTTTTGTCACTAGATTTCTTCAAGAGAAAAATATGAAGAATTTCAATCATGATTGACCTTGATTCAGAAAAAAAAAATAGAAGGAAATCATTGACCTTATTCATTCAAAAATAGAATGAACCATGATCGAAGACATAGAAGTAGAATTTCAACCATGTTTTGAAAAAAGGAAAAATTAAAAACTTAGAAGAAAAAGGTAAATAAAACTGGCTCAGAAAACCCTAAACATGAAAGTAATCAATCTACTACCAATAAGTAAATGGCAGCCGTAAGACCGGCCTTTTATCATCATTGCCAGTTAAAGGAACGGACTTCGTATTTTGTTTGAAAATGAAAATGAAAAATATGGACCAGTGCCTCTGGTGAACTTGGGGAGGCCAGAGTCAAGAGCGTATTAAATGAATCAAGGTTGAGACGATTAAGAGGGATGTAGAGGTCAATGATTTCCTCAAGAGATCTCTTCTATCTTATTTTCTAGCTAATAAAGTCTTAAAATCCAAAAACAAATAATTAAAATAGAACATTATCATTCCATCAACCAGCAGGGTATTGCATTGCATACAACGACGCCACATTTACTGTGAAACATTCCTATCCAAAGTCACTCTCACTCTCAAGAACCAATTCAACAAAAAGCTTAAGCCGAGGTATGTCAGAATGTACATGTGGTAACTTATGAAATAAGCAAAATTTGCACAGGTACAAGCGAATAGTCAACAAAACATACTGAATCCACACAGCAACAAACGTCGAATTCAACAGTTTACTCTAAAATAAATATGAACAAACGAACCTTGACAAGTATACTTCCAATCGTTGATTGTGCTGTTTCCATGCATCAGGACCATATTTCAACAACAAATCCAAATTTTCCATTCTGCATATTAACTTAAACTGGTTAGTTAAACAAGTAAGTTGATGGTAATGTGAATCTTAAAACATAGTTATTAAAAACATATAAATTGAAGACCTGATGGTTTGATATTGAAGAAGACGTTGGGCTCGTTGAATAGCAAGTTTCCAAGCAGTTTCATCGTTCCGTTTATTCACCGGCGGTGCTTCTAATTCATATCTTGACCTATCAAGAGAAACAGGAGGCCTACCAGCTCTTACACGCTCATACTCTCTACCAATCATTGGATAATCCTGAAGCAACAATTAATTTCAGATAGAATCGTAAATGAAAAAGTGAAAAAAACAAAACCCTAACGGAGAAAGAGTTTGTGTGGTTACCTGAAAATTGGAAGAGGGAAGAGGTGGAAAATCTTTGAGGAAATCAGCGGGTTTTTTGGAGCTGCGGCGCATCTCTTCTTCAACGAGACGGTCGACTTCGATCTTAACCCTTGGGTCGCTGTAATCGTCGTCGATGTAAGGCAATGCGTCGATGATTTCGGCGTCGGAATGGCTAGAACTACCGTAAGAAGGTGGAGCTTCAAGCATCAGAACATCACCGTTGCTGTTGCTGTTGCTGCTGCTTCCTTCTCCCATCATGGTTACTGTTGCGTCGATGTCGTTTATGGCATTCATGAAATGAGATGAGAAGTGAAAACCCTTTCTCTGTCCTCGCTCTCTAGGTTAGAGACAATGTACCAAAAAAACCCCAAACCCACCCGTTTATGTATTTTTTCAAAAACAACCCATTTACTTCGTAGAAAGTAAAATACCTTCTCCTTTATACTAATAAATAAATAAAAAGAATTAAACACATTTAAACTCATTTTGGTAATTACAGTACTCAAAATCATATTTTCAAGTTAAGATTTTATGATAAGCTGGCCCAACCGGAAAAATAAAAAATTTAATGATTATAGGTTTATTTTGCAAAATTTTATACAATTTTGTGTCAGTTTTATGTTTCAGCTGATCTTTTTTCCTGCAAAGTGGTGTAGTGGTCCACTTAAAAAATTTAAATAATTCAATTATAAGTCTATTTTGCAAGACTTTAAACAATTTTTCAACAGTTTTAGTTTTTTGCGGTTTCTAAAACGGCATACGTGATTTTTGTGATGCTTATACTTAACATGTTAGTGGAGACTTATATATAGACCTTTGAATTTGCATGGGTTCAAATCTCTCGCATATTGTTCTGTCAACTAAAAATTCTCTTAGTTAACAGTTTTTTAGTCAAACTCCATCATTTTAACTTCGTGATTAACGCTTATTACAACTATAATTTGTGTTTATATATTATAATTTATTTTTGTGGTCCACCCGAGTTTTTTTTTTTTGACTCAACCACTGTATATAATATCTGAACTAGTTGAGAATATCTTTTTCCACCCTTCTAGTCTCTCATGCGCACTCAAAATTTCCAAATTTACTCATATTCAAATTATACAATATGAATCCTAAAACTTAAAAAAAAAACATGTGTTTCAACGGTTTTAGTTTTTTGCGGTTTCAAAAGCGGCATACCTGATTTCTGTGATGCTTATACTTGACATGGTAGTGGAGACTTATATATAAACCTTTGAATTTGCATGGGTTCAAATCTCTCGCATATTGTTCTGTCAACTAAAAATTCTCTCAGTTAACAGCTTTTTAGTCAAACTCCGTCATTTTAACTTCGTGATTAACGCGTATTACAACTATAATTTGTGTTTATATATTATAATTTATTTTTGTGGTCCACCCGAGTTTTTTTTTTCTGGCTCCACCGCTGTATATAATATCTCAACTAGTTGAGAATATCTTTTTCCACCTTTCTAGTCTCTCGTGCGCACTCAAAATTTCCAAATTTACCCATATTCAAATTATACAATATGAATCCTAAAACTTAAAAAAAAACATGTGTTTTGTCATTATGTTGCCTTGGTTCATATGATTAATGTTTAAAAAAAGTTCGGAATATACAACTATTAAAAAAAATACGATAATTTATTTAAAATGAATCCAAATTATACACTAATTAATAAAAATATACTAAAAACTAAATAAAAAAATACTCCAAAATAGTGATCGATGAGGTATGAGCAAATTTTTATGTTGTAACCTTGTTTTTCTAAAATTTGTTTAATAAAGAATTTTGTAAAGAAAGTTTCAAATAAAAAAATACATTTGTATAGGTTATCTTCGAATCTCAAACACCTATTTATTGACCATAGAAAGATGAATATCTAACTACTAGACTACTTGACAAATAAAAAAACAATTTCAAATAGCTTTTTATAAAAATTATTTTAAAAAGATGTTTTTTTTAAGAATAAAATGTGATTTTTATTATATAATATCTCTAACAATTAATATTTAAGTTAGTGTCCGACTCTCTCTTCTAATGATTATTTTCTTTTTTATTTTTAGCACAAAATTGTAACTATAATAATTGATGGAGCATAAAGTTTGATTTAAAAAAATATATAAATAAGGGAATAAAAATGTAATTAAATCATAAAAATTATACTTTCCATTAAAATTTTAGGGTACAAGTAAAAATACAATGGGGGAGAGGGAATAATAAATCTGACTCATGTATTTCACTGGATGCCAGTAGATGATGATGACCTACAGACACTTGCACTATTTTCTATGAAGGTCATTGATGATGATGTTATTGAAATTTCCAAAAGGGCTTTTGCTGAGGCAAAAATAAATTTTAGAAGAAATTGTTGGAGGACCATTGATAACGTAGATTTAGAAGAAGAACAGCCTCCAAAGAAACTTGTCTTCAGCTCTCTTACATGCATAGAAGAAATGACGACAAGTGTGGCCTTTACAAGACTTGTACCAAGGTTGCTATCAAGGCCCAGGCTAAATGTGCTAAATGCAAAAAAGACGAATGTGAAACAACTTTATTAGGGGTTTCTCCCAACAACTGATTGAGAGCTTATATGGGAAAGTGAACAAACATTGCATTTAGAAGATTATCGTAACAGTGCAAAGTTTCTTGAGTTTCCCATATATGCTCACAATCAATTGTCTGGTGAAACACCTTATAAGTTGTTTCACATTCGTCTTTTTTTTTGTTGAATGTAGGACATTTAGCCCGAGCGTTGATAGCAGCATTGATACAAGTCTAGCAAAAAAATATGGCCACACCTTATCGTCGTTTCTTCAATGAAAGGGTTGTTGCATATAGGACAGCTGAAGACATGTTTCTTTGGAGGTTGCTCTTCTTCTAAATCTACATTATTAATCCTCCAACGATTTCTTCTTAAATTTCTTCTTGCATCAGCAAAAGCCCTGACGAAAATTTCAAGAGAATAATGGAAGTGTATGCAGATCATGCCCCAGCTGATTTTGAATCGAAGGCTCTGCTCCTCACCAAACTGATTCACAAAAAAATCATATTCTAGTCAGGTACTAGGTTAAAGTCAATGACGGAAACTGCCATGCTCGCAAGTAATTTCTGCACTTGTTTGATAGATATTTATGTTGGAACCTATATTCAAAATTCAAAAGAGGGTAGAGAATGAAAGTATTGTCATAGCGAGTCTAGTGTAATTACTAGTAAAATAATCTTAACAAGATTACTTCAAAAAATAATCTAAACACGGTTGAAATTTTTTAAACCATGGAAGACCGAGCATCATTGAAATTGTGTATTCTATGTTTTAAAAGTTAAAAAATTGCTCTTTTCAATGCAAATTATAACTTTTCTTTATACTTTTAGTTTCTTAATCATTGTCCCGGTTAAGAAGACCCTTATATTGAAAAGCACTCAATCTTTAGGGGATGCAGTCATTTCTTATTTTTATTTTTATTTTTTGCAAATAACTTTCAAAAACATAGATAGACCTAACTTTAAGATAAAGTATTCCAAGTTTCCAACCAACTACAACATGCCAAACACAATCAAATTACTACACTTGAAAATAGAATGAATACAACGTGAACAAGAAGTTTCTTATGATGCCTTTGTAAACATGTGGCTTAAACTATCCATACATTGTTATCGGAAAGAAAACAACAAACTATCCATACAGATATTGAAAGTTTCTTATGATCAAAGCACACATAGATATAGAGTTTAACGGTGTAAGGTAGCAGAACACCTTATGGTTTTATATTGAAACGGCCTGATGGTTTTTTTGGAGCTGCGACACATCTCTTCTGACGATCAACTTCGGGCATCACCCTTGGATCACTGTAGTCATTGGCGCGGGAAGGTCTGCTCTGCTTACATATTCTCACATAGTTACCGTCTTTATTTGCCCTAGTGGAGTGAGTGTCCTCTTTAGCGGCGGCCGTTCTGCTGCTTCTTGTTTTTGGTATTTAATAGCCTCTACGTTATGATTACTTTTAGGGTTGAAAATAAATCGGGTCGGATCGAGCTTGAGTGGGGGATTCTCGCTATTTGCTTAAAATAAATGAAGAATGATATTTGATAAGAGATACCAAAAATATATATATATATAAAAAAAAATGTCCATTTGTAAACATTTATTTTTTTAAAAGACCAATAAAATTTTATAGTAGGGCTTTTTACTTTGTAATTTCGTATAATATTTATAAAAAAAAAGTCATACAAGACGTACAAGATGAGATGAAAAATGTGTCTGAATCGGTAAAAAATTTGCTAATAAAATTTTATAGTAGGGCTTTTTACTTTGTAATTTTATAGAAGGTTTCTCCATCTTTTTTAGAAATGACGTGGAATATATGACTCTTTCACCCCAAAAATTTGCTAATATGAATGGGAATTGCATAATCTCGATATAGGGAGAACCAATTTGTACAATTAGAATAAGAAAGACCAATTTATATATAAAAATAAGACCAAAATCTCATAGTTTCCATATTTGAGAGATAAAAATGTTTTTTTTTTCTTTGTCCCTTCAGGATCATCCGATAAAATTGAAGCGATGATAAACGTCATTTTCCCTTGCTAATGTATACAGTGTGGATAAAGCAAACTAAAGTCCTAACTGACCCGGCTCCTCCAAATGCTAAGTTAGACGTAGAACCAATGACACGAGCATTATGAAATACTAACTACTGAATAGTGATTACACCAAAAGGGGAAACTCATGCTATAAAAGATGAAGGCTAACAATTGACCTATAACTATCTCTTTCGAACCTCAATTAAATTTTGTACAATGTCTTGCGCCTTTTGTGCAATGAATTCGAACTTTTTGGTTTCTTTCATTTGGAATTTGAAACATAAAAATACTAATCATCACTATGCACTCGGCATATTTGCATAGAGGAAAGTGAGAAAAAGTTCAACCTCTGGTATATTTTTAAGGATTTGGATGAACTGGTTTTTACTGGGTTCTTCTAGGAGCAAAGGACACATTTGTGCAACTTGGGGCAGTGCTCTCGCCAGTGGCACGCTTGTAGTCCCCATGAGCTCGGGCAGAGTATCCACCACAGCTTTTAGAGATATCTCTACAACGCTCCCAAATTCAGCACTGCAAAAAAAAAGGAGAAATGATTATTTCAGATGTTTATGAAACTTAATATTTTGAAATAGTATTATCAGCCATCCTATGATGTGTTCAGAGCCTCAAAAATGGAATGCTAGTGTGCTATATGCAGAAAACTTTTTACATAATATAATTGCTGAGTGGAATAACATGTATTAGTGGAATGTAATCCAAGCATAACAATCATCGAAACACAATAGAAACAACATATGTTAGACACCTCATTTTGATGTCCAATCAAAAAAATATATACTAACATGGATGAGACACCATTATGGTGGGAAGGGATGCCTTTTTTAATGTATTGTGCCTTTTTTTTTTTTTATAGTTTTCCTGCATAAATTGGTACTGTGTTCTCGATTGTGATTCTAATTTCGAGATCCCGATTGGATAAACAATTTAAGTGCTTATAGCATAAACGCTTATCATATAGTAATTGCTTGTGTATAAAAGCTGTTTCAATAAAAAAATAAAAAAAATAATAAAAGATAAAATAAAGTCATCAAATTTCACTTCTTTTTGATCTTTTATAAAAGATGCTTATATTATTTTAACTAATAATAATATATTTGTGTCAGTGTCCGACAGTTTGAATATAAGCAATATCTATATGTTTGTGTCATGTCCGGTGTCTAAGTTAGTGCTTGATAGTTGTCAAGAAACGCATCAGTCATCAGTCACATTACATGTAGAGTTCATGCACATTATTGTTACAGGTTTATCGAGTTTCTAGGTAATTGTAATTAACCAATGCATCCAAAACAAACAAAAAATACCTTGATAATACTGCCCGTGCTTCCATCATGAGTTGATCAAATTCAGTCATATCCAATGGAACTGTGTCATTACTGGCAGAGATTGTGGAATGTAATTTAGCATCCTCAGGTATCATATATTTTACCCAGAAATGTGGGCTCCCCCTGCTCATGAAAGTGTTCAGTATATCTGTGATGGTTTCATGAAACGTCGTATTGTTGAAGAGACTAGTCAACTGCTTTCTGCACAATGAAATTGCACATAGCCAATTTAAATTGAGTCTTAATCATCAATTAAATTGTACATAGCTGATTTAAATTGAGTCAACCGTTTTTTGCTCTCTATATGTCCGTGTGTTTACAAATATGTGTTTGTGTGAGCGGGAAGGGGTTCTACTTACTCCGTTTAAAAAGACGTAGTCTGTTTAATACATGTGTTTTCAATTCAACTTCACCAGATTAAAAGTTCCATTGATACTACTACGTATTCTGTTTCTGAGAAAGGCATATCCTGTTTAATAACTTTTGTAGATATTTAAATTTTATCAATTCAACTGTCGAATCAAAAGTTCTTACTGAAAATATAGTATACAAATTTTCATAATTTAACAACTTATACTTCACCAAAGAACTTCAATTTAACAATAATATACTCTACAAACTTTACTTAAAAAACGATGATAAAATCACATAACTATAGTTAATAGTTGGGTGGGTCGATGAAATCTAATGATTACAAAGAGATTAAACTTAGTATTTGACACAAGATTTACTCCTGAATGAATCTCCAGCTTATACATGTGTCTGAAACACACAGGGTTGAGAGTTGCATAGACGTGTTAATGTTGCTGGACTTAAATTTTCATCAAGTTTATTAACTATCCAGGTAGGTTTTTAATAAAAATATAAACAGTTAAACCGAAAAGAATTGGAAGCTATCTGGGTCTGTTGATTCAGATACTTGGTCAAGAACAGGTTTAAGGTTGACAAATTTCAAGACAGACATGGCTACTGACAATTTTATGCAAATTGGTAGACAAACAAAATCCTACAGCCAAAACTATTCACAATTAAGATTGTTCTTTATATATCCAAGACAAGATTTTTAATGATTGATAGATTCAATTCAGAAATTGTTCACATTCAAAAAAAAAAAAAGAAACATCACCCTTTGAGAACTTCTTTCGTTGCCTCCTCCATGTCAGAAATCAAGGCAGGCATACCATGCTGAGAGAGAAAATCAACACTTCCCAGAAATTTCTGCTGGTCTTCCCCATCAACCACATCTCCAGTTCCACTATCCTGCACATATCGCAACATGGAAGAGAAAAAAAAACTTTAAGGTTCAATAATGTGGCATGTCATATGCAAATTATGTGAAAATTATTCACATTGAGTTGAACAAGTATGGTCAGTTACAAACATTAAAAGTTAATCATCGGAAGACAATAAATGCATTCTCTATAGTTTGATTGGAAAGCTTTCAAATTTCTATCTACCTTGATATTTGACCAATGCGTTGTATCAAGCAATTGAGTAGCAAAGACATCAATTTTAACTACAGAAATTAGTCCCGAATCTCACTCATTACTATTATCATATAATTTGTGCTCCCAAGCACTAGGGGGAAAATGTTAAAATTAAATCTTTCAATATATTTACCCATAATTGGTTTGCTGCTGTAATAACTTTGTATCTCAAACACTTTAGTGTGATCAATCATCCAAATCAGAGGTTTTTGTAAATAGTAATTAGAACATAAACCTTAGATCCACAAAAGTGTCAGTATAATCATATTTGCTCAAAATTTTGCCAGAGAAGATTGTAACAAGATGTTTAATTGTAATTTCTTTTCCATTTCTCACTCATTCTAATAAATAGACAGACATATTAATTCTTTCATAGAAACTCCCTTGGAAATCCAAAATGTCTCAAACATGAACATTCTACTTGGATAGCTGCATTCAACAAGACTAGTACTAACAAACATTACAACGGTGAAGATCCATACTCCTGACAAGGCAGTGTTTTCAAATATGTACTTGTGTTTGTGGTGGAGAAAGAGCTGCATATTGTTGGTCAAGTACATAGTTTTTTTTTTCTGGTAGAAGAATGCCAAAGTTCTCTGTAATATGATGTGTCTGCTGTCTCTGGAACTTTGAACTGGAGTCGAGTGGTGCTTTTCAGAAAAGGACATGACTTAATTCTTTAGGGAGACACTTTTCGGAAAGGACGGTGCTTTAATTCTTTAGGGATTCTCTTGGTAGATTTAAAGAATATATACAGGAGAGAACAAATACACGCTAGCAGTAGAGGAAGTGAATCGTAAAAATTTGTTTTATTGAATCGGAAAGGACGGTGTTTTATTGAACAAATACACGCTAGCAATGATGCATTTCACATCCACCTGAACTAGTTTGTTTTATTGAATATATCTCAGAGGACCATCTTCATTGATACTAATACGAAGATTATTTATGTACCAGATGGAGGGGTAACCTTGGCGCAACTGGTAAAGTTGTTGTCATGTGACCGTAAGGTCACGGGTTCAAGTCCTGGAAACAGCCTCTTGTGTAAAAACAAGGTAAGGCTGCGTACAATACACCAAATGGTGGGAACCCTTCCCGGACCCTACATATGCAGGAGCTTCAGTGCACCGGGTTGCCCTTTATTTATGTACCAGATGGATATCTGTACACTACAACAAAGGAAAATACAAGACCTAAATGAAAATACAAAGACAGCCCATACATTCAAGAGATTTCGGCCCACTACTCGCTTCTTCCTTGCCCTTCCTCCCTCTCCTCCTTCTAAGAGTCTGTTTGGCAGGGCACTTTTTTGAGGTTATGGTTTATGTTTTATTAGCTCGTATGACTAAAAAATACCCGTTTCATAACCGTCACTTTCTCATGAGCTTATAGCTTATTTTTATGAGCTTATAGTGCTTTTTTTATAAGCTAATTGAAGTAGCTTATAGCTTAAATCCAATAGCTTATCCTCTTCCATTCCAACTTTACCCCTGTAATCTTAATTGAAAAAAATAAATATTAATTGAATATACCATTTTTTATGTCATTTCATATTTATAATCTACTTCAACCGCTAATTTTACCAAACGTTGCAAATTCAATCAGCTAGCTTATCCGCTATAAGCTAGCTTGTAAGTCATTAGCTATCCACTATTTTTTACCAGACCGAGCCTAGTTATCCTTGCCCCCTAACAGATTCTACTTCTTTCCTTCCATCACACTGTCATGTGTGCTTGGAATCACATTGTATCCTCAAATAGGGTGTTAATCTAATATTCTCATGTTTATCCGCTTTTTCTACCTACAGTAACCTTTGGAGAAATGTGTCATAATAAAGTATATTTGGATGTTTTATATGATATGGGTTCCTGGTAGTAATAGTATACTCGGAGTATCTGAATCCTAATCAACACTGAGCTTTGGTAAGAGACGTAAAACAACTCATCACATCGCAAAAGAATAGAAAAATGGTGTCACAATGAATAATCATAAGAAGAAGAAAGATGGTTGTTCTTACCATTAAAAAATTAGAGCTTTCAAGGTTTCGTGCGGTATCAATGTATAAATGCCTTCCAAGTATATTGACTTGAACTTTTGTATATAAGCTAAGCATTACTGTTGCCCAAACTGACAATGCCATTCTTGTGAAACCTGGGGGGGAAAATTGCACAGAAGTATGCTTATTTATAACGGCAAGATGAAATGAATTAACACAGCGATGAAACTAACAAAGGGAGTGAAGAGCAGATTCATACTTAGAATTTTGAGTCTACTCCATAAATCTAGTTTCTCTGATTGTGTTAAAGTGTTGGGCTGACCCTTTCCTTGTATGAGGCGTTCGAGAAGGTGAGAAAGATCCAAGTCTTGTGCTATCCGGCAACTTAAGTTGTGCATAGAATGAGGTAATGTAATTGTATCAGAAATTCTCTGAATATTCTCAAAGTGAGCTTGCATCCTATGATAGTGAATTGGCAAAAACAAAAAGAAAGACATGCTATCAACAAACATTTTATAAAGAAGAAGAAGAAGCATATTGAATATGATGGTATAATTAATATTGACTTAACTGAGCTTTGATAAGTTCGTCACTTTGTCTCTGAACATCGAGTTCCATCTCAAGTGCATCGAGTCTTTGTCTGTGAGCACCATAAAGCTTATACAAACAATAGCCACCTCCTACAACACCAACGGAGAGGAAAATCTTCCTCCTATGTCGTCTCCAAAAATCCCTAACACAGTAGTAATAATAATTGACAGAAATGCATAGAAAACAATAACTAAGAAATGAATAATTGAAGCAACCCAAAGCATGTTGTAAAAGCAATAAAAGTAAGAAGCCAATTGAATTGAATTGAATTACATTTGAGACATTAAGCAAAGTTGTTGGAGAATTTACCTGACAGAGAACATAGCAGTGGGTTAAGTTGAGAATCACGATTTGGAAGAAAGAATAATAAGAAAAAGGCTTTGGAAAACACGCCGCAACCAACGCATAGATAAGAGAGAAACAAGTGGGGGAGTGTATAGGCAAAACGGGTCGGAGGAAGTAAGTGTCGTGGTTGATTTTCAGAATCGAATCGAATCTCAGACTATGTTTGTGTTCTTCGATTTATTTACAACAAAAGCTAAGAATCTAGGCAAACACAAATATCATATCAGATGCTACAGTTTTTTAATTCAATAAAACATCAGTTTAATTACTACACTACGTTTTCTTGCAAGGAGTTTAATCGCTATACTATTTTTTTTTTATTATTTTAAGCATAATCGCTATACTCTATTAACATAACATCTCTCCAACAAAAAAAATAACTATATAAAATCTTGACTTTGGTTAATTTAACTTTTAAGGTATGGTTTGATAACTATTTAGTATATTTTAACGGTTTGATAACTAAATTGAAGAGATAATGGTAATTTACAAAGCTAAATTGATAGTTTATTATGTTCAATTGTATAAGGAAACTTGGAATCTATAAAATGTTTTGTAAATTATTAAAAAATATAAAGATTGATTTTCGAACAGAAAATATAATTAATTTTTTAGATGTGGAAAATATAAAGGTTATTAAAATTAGACCTAAAGATAAAATTTCAACCAGAATGAAAGTTTTTTTTTTTGTTTTTTTTGTTTACCAAAATGAATAAGTTAAATAAATAAAATATTAAAGTAATTTCAACCATTATTAGTGATATAATTTTAAATATTGAAGTATGTGTGGTTGCTTGAAGGGGGCATGATAGAGCATCTCTATTTTTAGACAACAATGTACATATGTGTGAGATAGATAAAGATCTAAGTAGTGAGCATGATACGAATTAAAATCTTATTCGAAATTGAAAATGATCTCACAAAAATCAAATATGTGTTTTTTGATTGGGTTATAAGAGGCTTTTGACCAATCATAGGCACCATAAATGGATTCCTTCAACCTCTGTCGCACGCATTCATGCACCATCGAGGAAGAATTATTCATTTGTTTTGTCCATGGTTTTATGTGACTAGAGTATTCGAGTATGGGTTAGACACGTTACTCAATTTTATCCTTAACATCGTAGGATTGATATTTCAATGACATACACATTTTGTGACACTTTATTGGCACATGTGAAAATGATGAAACTTGACTATTTGTGAAGAAGACTTTCATCCTTCCAGCAACCCTACGAGACTGATAGCATAGTTGGTTAAATAAGAAGAGCACCACATAAGATACTTAAAATAAAAAGCACTTGTGGGGGCAATGAGATTTGTAACATAAGTGTCTTTTCTTTATGCAATAACATAAGTGTATCTTGAAACAAAATGAATGGTGAATCACTCATGGAGCATCAATTCTTGCACTTCAATATTGTGCGAAAACCCATTTTACAACGAAGTTCTTGTGTTTAGATAAATTGTAGCACATGTTTATTTATCCACCCATTTAAAACAAATAGGCTCAATCCCAATAGAGCTTAAGATATAGTTTTTGTTCATACAAAATTTTCCTTTTTAACAAAGAGTAAGAATTACAATGAAGGAGAAACAAAAATGTGGGATATTGGTTAATGTGAATGATATGTATTTGATGGGTTGATATTCTTGAGGTTGCTAGTCTTTCTATGAATTGGACACGACTGGTACTTTAACTCATGATGGACAAGAAAATATCGATATTGATAACGTTAAAGTGTGATTGTTTTAACCAAGTTGTTTGAGCTTCAGTGGCAAGGAGCTCCTTCCAAGGATGTACCCGAGGAACACCGGGTTCGAATCTCAGGGGGAACAACGTTTGGCCAGTGCGCATGCCTCTACGCATGAACCAGATTAGTCGCCCACCATTGGTGGATCGGAAACCGATGCGAAAGCCAAAAAAAAGTGTGATTGTTTTAGAAAATGTTGTATCACATTGTCACCAACTTTTTTTAAAAAAATCTTGATATTTGTTCAAACACTGCATATTTTTTAGCCTATAAGTTATACCTTGTAAGTTTACACGGTTAAGAAAGACATTTTTGACAATCCATGAACTATCTGCCAATTTTTACCAAAATAAACCCTTAACTTTTTTCTTTTCATGTATTTATTTTTGAAATTGTAAAATTAAAAAAAATAAAAGAAAAACTGAATTAAATTTTGGATGGTGGGCCTATAAGGATGGTGTTGGGCCTGTAAGGAAATGGTCAGAATTGGGCTTAACAAAGAAAGACGGAAATGTGAAACCCTAATTGACACACTATATAAAGCTACACTAACCCCTTACACCATTCTTCAAGCCTCTCAAATTCTCACACAAACCCTAGCAGTAGCTGCAACTCAATTCCACACCACAGAAACCACCAATCATGGCTGAGGGTCTTGTTCTTCGCGGCACCATGCGTGCTCACACCGACGTGGTTACTGCCATTGCAACCCCAATCGACAATTCCGACATGATCGTCACTGCTTCACGTGACAAATCCATCATCCTCTGGCATCTTACCAAGGAGGACAAGACCTACGGTGTCCCCCGCCGCCGTCTCACCGGTCACTCCCACTTTGTCCAAGATGTTGTTCTCTCATCGGATGGCCAGTTTGCTCTTTCTGGTTCATGGGACGGTGAGCTTCGTCTCTGGGATCTCAACGCTGGAACCTCCGCTCGCCGATTCGTAGGTCACACCAAAGACGTTCTCTCCGTCGCTTTCTCCATCGATAACCGTCAGATCGTGTCTGCTTCTCGTGACCGCACGATTAAGCTCTGGAACACTCTTGGCGAGTGCAAGTACACTATCCAAGATGGCGATGCTCATTCTGATTGGGTTAGCTGTGTCAGATTCAGCCCCAGCACGCTTCAGCCAACAATTGTCTCGGCGTCGTGGGACAGGACCGTTAAGGTTTGGAATCTGACCAACTGTAAGCTGAGGAACACACTTGCTGGACATTCTGGATATGTCAACACTGTTGCTGTTTCACCTGATGGTTCTCTCTGCGCTTCTGGTGGGAAAGATGGAGTGATTTTGCTGTGGGATTTGGCTGAGGGAAAGAGACTTTACTCTCTTGATGCTGGTTCCATTATTCATGCTTTGTGTTTCAGTCCTAACAGGTACTGGCTTTGTGCTGCTACTGAGTCTAGCATTAAGATCTGGGATTTGGAGAGCAAGAGCATTGTTGAGGATTTGAAGGTTGATCTTAAGACCGAAGCTGATGCTGCCACTGGTGGTGCTACCACCACCAAGAAGAAGGTATGTTTTTCATAATTCACTTTTTAATTCACATGCTGTTGTTCATTGTCTGTTAGGAATTTGAATTGTTTACAGTCATAATATGCGCTTCCTCTATTATCTGGGGTTTAGTTTAACCCTTGTGCTCCCTGAAATAAATATGTGCTATACTTTACTCAAGTGTTTCCTCTTATGTTGAAATGATTGATTGTTGTTTATTCTTATTTTGAAATGAACAATTGCTGTGTAATGGTTCCCTGTTTAACTTTCAATTTTTAATTGACAAAAAGCAACATTATTCCTTGTTTATGTGTTTGTTTGAAGAGATTGGATTGTGGTTTTTATGTTGCTTTTAATGTTTCCTCATGTATTTAGCTGAAGGATTTTGTATTTAACTAATTGGTTTCTGTTCAATCCTGTTGGTTTAACTGATAAATAACATTGTTAACCATCAAATAGGGTGGTTTGTTTGTGCCAATGTTTGTGTTGAATTCTTATGCGCCTGACATTGAATTAAATAGTTTCTTTCAGTTTGATTAGTAAAATAGCAAATGCCTTCGTTGCATTATTACTTTCATTTGATTAATATAATAGCAAAAACCATTTGATTAATATAATAGCAAAAACCATGTTATTTTTTAAATCAACTTCAAGTTAAAGTTCTATCATTTGATCTTATTCGTTAAATTAATTATGAATAGGATCGAAGTCCTTCCTTGCATTCATTTTGTTTTTTGATGGTAATCCAATATATTTTTAAGTTTGTCTCATTGGTGATATTTATCATTAATGGTTTGAAATATCCATTTACACCCCAGAAATGTAATGTTTTCAAGTCATCCATTTACTCTATTTACTTGATAGGCCACTATCTTGCATTCATATCAATAAATTGGATTATTACAATACATTTCCAAAGTTTGCCATACTGTGTTGTAAATCATTCTTATTGGTTTGTATTATTTTTTGCAAATTACAATTGTAAATGTTTGCAACTCATCCATTTATTTGGTATATTTTTGCCATTGTATTTCAGGTTATCTACTGTACTAGTTTGAACTGGAGTGCAGATGGAAGCACCTTGTTTAGTGGATATACCGATGGTGTTGTCAGAGTTTGGGGAATCGGGCGTTACTAAAAAAGTTGCAGTAATGTTATGTTTGAATCAGATTTTATCTTTGCTTTGGATTTTTGAGACAAACTTAGTTATTATTGCTTTACCGTAGAAACAATTTAAATTTTGATGACAATGGCTTTGTGGCCTGCTTTATTTATTTTGAAATGTTCTCTTTGTTTCTTTCTCTTCCAAGTAAACAAGTATAATCTTAATTTGGAATATGTACGAAAGTTTAGTTGGGGCATCATGAGTCCATGACAGTGTGCTGCCATGAAGCATTGCATTTTTATTTGCGTGAGTAACTTAAATGATTCTAGTTCTACAAATACTGTTTGAAGAAACATTTCATTTCCATTCTCCTATTGCTAGGAGGAGAAATGTTGAGTTGGTGGCAGCGTAGCCCTGCAGCACCGCTGCTCAATTGGAAAAGCTGCATTGGTCTAATATAAATAGGACGCCCCTTGTGGTTCCTGAAGTATTAGAAGTGAAACATTTCTGGAAAATTATTTGATTCATTTCAATGCCTCTTCTGGTGGCTGTTGGAAATATTTTTATTGAATCATATAATACATTTTTTCATATGCATTTTCAATGTCTGATAAAAAGAATTCACGCCTATTCGTATTTATTTGATTAAGTGATAATTTTATAGAAAACCTTAAATACTTGTCTCTGTATATTGTCATTTGATTTAGTTTTTATACAATTTGTGATTTAATTTTGTTTGCTACTTTCACTTTGGGGTTAAGAACGCGTATGCGTAATTTGATATGGTCGAATGCTGTGAGAATAAAAGCAAGCTTAAATCATAGTTGTGATTCGCATGACGTTTTGAAAGACTTTCTAAAACACAAGTCGGTGTGGTAGATAGAGGACCAAAACCGATACAACATAGTTCTGTTTGTCATTCACCGAATGCCGGAAATTTTGGAGGATGCAAGACTATTCGTAGCCATTAAACATTCATAGATTGTAACCACAGGTAGAAAACATGTATAATGTTGGAAATCCAATTAACACACCACAAATTAACCACCAAATCTTGTGATTATTCGAATTATATAATATGTATTCAATCCCATAAGGTTTTAGATAATATAATCAGAACTAGTCATAGATTGTGTTAAAACTTATGTTTGGAGGGTTCATCCGGGTTCAGAACACATACAATTTAATTCAACAACATATATTAAACATAACAGATTTAACAATATTAAATTACATAATATAACCACAAGATCATGGATCAATTAAACTTTTTTTCTTGATCATACAAGCCCTTATTTACCTACCCTACCCTACTCTACTAAACCGAAGTAAAACAAAAAAACAATTGCATAAGACATAGATGAAGAATGCATAATACATTATTGTGTCTTCATCCCAAACACTCAATTGAGAGGACAATGATAAGGAAAAGTGACCAACCTTAAGTAAAATAAACGCAACCAAAACCTTTCAAAATATTCAGTTACGTATAATTGATCTTCTTTTTTGGTTACAACGTATAATTGTTCTTCACAATATCGTAAACAAATAAAAGCATACTTATTTTACAAAGGAAATAAAAGCACTCTTGAAATCATCGTTAATAATATACTTTTTTTTTTCTTTCAAAAAAAATGTATATCTTGTCAAAAAAATAAAATATAGCAAGCATATGTGCATAATGATTTTTTAAAATAAAAGACTAACAGCTCTAAAAAAAATTAAAAAAACTAACACGCACAAACACATTTCCAATATATAGCAAGCATATATTGCTTTTAGAATATATTTTGCTATACTAATATTTTTTTAATAAATTTTATGCTACACTAATGTTCATTTTAAAGTGATTAAATATATTTTTACCAACAGTTTATAATTATATAATTAAATGTGCTAACTAACACTTATTTATTTTTCAAGATTTAACCATACTTTAATTTTAGAATTTATAACAGTATATTTTCTTTTACTTTTAGCTTTAAAAAGTTTAGAATTATAAAATACATTATAGTTTTGTCGTGTTTATATTTGTAGACCAATTGAATACAAATTTATTAAATTTCTCCATATGTGTGAGATCATTTAAGTATTATTTTTAATGTAAATCAACTTAATTCAAACAGATATAAAATATCATATTGTTAAAAGAAAAAGATATAAAATATCATATTTAATAGAACAATTCGATAAATACAATTTTTTTCTAGAAAATTTGTATTTACTCCTCATATTTCAGGTTATACTCAAATTTACTTCCAAATTTACGTTTATACCAAAAATGCCCTTTTCATATAAATTTTCTCAAAATTCTCTCTTCATTGTCACACTCTAAACTTTCACCCTCTCTCACCATAAACAATCATGAAAGCACAACCCATCTCAATAAATGATTCAAGATTCTATCATAATATCTTCCGCCCATACTCTACTGCATATAGGTAAATGATTTCTTTTCTTCCAATTTTTCAATGATTTTGGGTTTCTATTTTGTTCCATGTCCTTTGTCGTTTTATGGGGAAGTAGTTCTTCTATGATGTGTACGTTAACTAGGTTTAAATGTTAATCCCAAGTTAACATAATATAAATTTACGTACTCCGTCACTTAAAACTTAAAATAAGGTTAACACAAATTAAGTATAGGTATGTACACTTAAACTTAATTTAAGTATGTACAAACTGTTAACTAATTAAGTTTAAGTATGTACACTTAAACTTAGTTTAGGTATGCACAAATGTTAATGTAGTTTAAATTTAAGAATGGCTAAATTACTTAAAATAAGGTTAACGCAAACTAAGTTTAAGTATGTACGTGTAAACTCAGTTTAAATATATATATATATATATATATATATATATATATATATATATATATATATATATACTACTACCTTTACAATTTATTTTTGTGGGCTTATGTTTTTTTCTTCTCGAAGCTACTTCATTCAATTTGTTTTTTTCTACTTCTCTAAACACTTTTCACACAATTTTACTATTTTTTCCTCTCCAGTAAATGGACATCGAAGGAGAAGAAAAAGCTACAAAATATATCAATAATGGAAGTTGAAGGTTGCCTTTTAAATTGGAAAAAACTGCGAAAAAAATGAGAAGTTGTACGATTGGATTTTGGAAGATGACGAAGAGTGGGTTTCGGTGAAGAAAAAACAAGAGATGATCGTATTCTCTAGGCTTGGGAAGGAGGGAACACATATTAGGTTTTAGAAGAGGTGAAGGGGTTTTGGGACAATTTAAAAATTTATTTTATTTTAAAGGGGTAATTTAGTCATTTTAAGGTGTAATTAGGTTTATTGAGGTGTAACTATAAATTTTATTTTTTTCTATGATCATCTATATATAGAGATTAATTTTCTTTGAATGTTTTTCTTTTTTACGACATTAAGAGATATTTTTTTTACAAATGACATTAAGAGATATATACTACTACTTTTTTTTTTTTTTTTTTTCTGAAGGAAATATACTACTACTCATGTTTGCACATCTAGGATAGCATTAAAGATGATTGATTTCACAATGGTAATTTATTTAAAATCGTAAAAATGGTAATCTGTTGAAATTAGTTTTTTTTTTGTTAATACAAATTAGTAATTAATATAAATTTATCTTCAAAATGTTATAATTAAAAATATTTGATATTCTTTCAATTTTTTTTTGGTGTACTTTCCAAAAAATATTTGATATTTATAAATTAATTATTTCAACAAAATTCCTTAAAAGCTTTTCTAAAATAACAAATTCCTTAAAATCTTTAAAAAGAATAATTCCTTAAAAGAATTTTACCAAATTAATATATGTCAAACAATTAAATGCACTGATTGAATTCAATGATACGATAAAGATCATAGTTGGCAATAACATTATCATTGAAAGACCAATCTTAACTGAAAACCACTATAAATCACCAATCATTTTGGTGAATGAACAAAAAAGACAAAACACTTTTCTCTATAAAACACTAGAAAACATTCTCTTACAATTGCCTGTGTTAAAACTGAGACAAAAATCTTTTGAAAGAAATTTCATGGCACCTTCACTTTTCTCCACACCCTTCATCCACCCTGGTCTCCAACCTCTTGTGGCCAAAATGACCCTCTTTGATACCATACTCTTCTATGTTAGTGTGTTTTTGCAATTTAAGTTCATCTTTTGTTTAATAATTTCAACATTTTATTTAAGTTTCAAGCTAATCAATCGTAAAATAACATAGAAGTATATAGTTTATAGACTATATTGAGGTTAACTATTATTATGATGATTTTTATGATGATAATTTTGAATTTATGCAGGTGATACATTTCATTGACAAGATTGTGTTGTGGCATAAGCTTCCAGTGTTGTTGGGGGCAATATACTTGGGAATCAGGAGACACTTACACTTTCGTTACAATCTGTTGCATGTCGGAGGAGTGAGTGGCAACAATTATGATACACAACACTATGCATATCGTACTCCGGCAGGCACGTGCAACCACCCCGACGATCACTTGATCGGTAGTCAGGGAACTATCATTGGCCGGAATATGCCTCCGACGACTTTAAATTATGGGGTAACTAAGCCATTTAATTCCTTGATCTCATTTTATTTGGATGTCATATTAGTATCAATGATGATTAATTGGTCATGTATATTATATGCGTGCAGCTGCTAGATCCTCATCCTGCAGTGGTGGCCTCGAAGCTTCTAGCAAGAAAGAGCTTCATAGACACAGGGAAGCAATTCAACATGATAGCTTGTTCATGGATACAGTTCATGATTCATGATTGGATTGATCATTTGGAGGACACTGAACAGGTCCGATATTTATTAATTATATATGACTGTCACAATCTATGTTAAATGAGAATATATGAAAATGTTGATATTATTTTAAAGAATATCATTTGTTTCATTGTATTATATAATATTATCTGTAAATATTTTTGTTTTTTCCTTTTATATTTTACGTGAATCTAAAACATACATATATGTATAATTTACAGAATTGTTTTGAAGGAGCTAATGTAACAAAGAGACATAATAGCAGAGTGAATGTGAATTTTACACATGACTGGGAAATAAAACTAATCTTATCCTCTAATTTTGCCTACCAATTCTCCAAAACCTTAATGTATTTTTTGTACTTTGGATCTAAGCCAATTGCATTTCTTGCATAATGTTTGGATTAGGTGGAAATCAGTGCTCCTGACGGTTATTCAAGCGGCTGTCCTCTGAAGACTTTCAAGTTTTTCAAGACTAAGAAATTCCAAACTGGCTCCTCACACACGAAGTTTGGCTTCCAAAACATTAGGACTCCTTGGTGGTAAGAAGTTTAATATGTATGTACTATTTCACGGTAAAACAACAGTTTTACACATGCATTTAATCATATCTCACCATGTAAATACTTGTGAAGATATTTAAGGAACTAACGTAACAAGGGACATAATAGCAAGATTTGATTGAATGCACGTGCAAAACCTTTTTACACTGAAAATTTAAATCAATTAAATCTATATCTTAATCACCTTTTGATGGTTCAAACCTACAACTTTTTGCTGATAGAAGATTTAGTTCAGGAAACTGGATTATTGGAAGTACATGCTCAATTAGAGCTTACTATTGTTTTTTGGTATGTGAATTATTAGGGATGGAAGTGTGATATATGGGAACAATGAGAAGGGAATGAGCAGAGTAAGGACATTCAAAGAGGGAAAGCTGAAGATCTCAGAAGATGGACTTCTTGAGCATGATGAGAAAGGTATTCCCGTATCCGGTGATGTTCGAAATTCATGGGCTGGTTATTCCCTCCTGCAAGCTTTGTTTATCAAAGAGCACAATGCAGTGTGTGACATGCTAAAAGTAAGTCAAATTATTTTCTTCTATTGCATAACTTGGCTCCATTTTTTGCCACCGCAGTCATTTTTTGCCTCGGAAATTAACGCGCAGTTTTGTGTTCTTTGCTTATAGGAGCACTATCCTGATTTTGATGATGAGCAACTCTATAGGTATGCAAGATTGGTGACTTCAGCAGTCATTGCAAAAATCCATACAATTGATTGGACTGTAGAACTCTTAAAAACTGATACTCTTTTGGCATCCATGAGGATCAACTGGTAAGTCTGCAGAAGGATATATTTTGAAGGAGACAGGCTGTTTTTTTAATTAATACAGTTGTCTATGCAGCTAAAGTAAAACTACCATTTTCTTTTGGCAGGTATGGATTTTTGGGGAAGAAATTCAAAGATTCATTTGGAAATATTTTGGGACCCGAGCTTAGTGGATTAGTTGGTCTTAAGGAGCCAAGAGATCATGGAATTCCTTATTCGCTTACTGAAGAGTTCACGAGTGTTTATAGGATGCATGCACTCTTGCCTGAGGAGCTTGTCCTTCGAAACATCAAGCCTACAACAGGAGAAGACAAATGCCCTTCAATACTTGAAAAGTATACTCTTATCTCTCATTGACTCTAGTTTTGTACCTAAAAATTAAGATATTTTTATGTTTCTTTTGAGTTGCTTTTAACATGAAAACATTTTTTCATAGTATGGTTTTGAATGAGAAGGGTAACGAGTACAATTGCATATGTTATCTAGGGTGCCAATGACAGAAATGATAGGAAAACAAGGGGAAAAAAGGCTTTCAAAAATAGGAATGGAGCAAATGTTAGTATCCATGGGTCACCAACCATGTGGTGCTATTACTTTATGGAACTTCCCAACATGGCTAAGGAAACTCATTGCACATGATATTGATGGAGAAGAAAGACCTGATCCAGTTGACATGGCTACTATGGAAGGTAGTGTAGTGCAGTTTCTTTTGCAAGCATGATTTTATAATAATTTTATATGACCAACTTGTTCTAAAATGACGAATCTTCTATATACTAGTTTATAGAGATAGAGAAAGGGGAGTCGCGAGGTATAATGAATTCAGAAGAAACATGCTAATGATCCCAATTAGTAAGTGGGAAGATTTAACAGATGATGAAGAGGTTATTGAAGCTCTCAAAGAGGTATATGGTGATGATGTTGAGAAGTTGGACTTGATAATTGGTCTCCATGCTGAGAAGAAGATCAAAGGGTTTGCTATAAGTGAGACTGCTTTCTTTATCTTTGTGATCATGGCTTCAAGGTAAGTTTTCAGACTAAATAGTATGCAAATAAAATTTGATTATTTTGGCTTGGAATCTTATGGTTTTATGTGGTGACTATGATGTTTAGGAGGCTAGAAGCTGATCGTTTCTTCACAACAAATTTCAACTCCAAAACATACACAAACGAAGGTTTTGAATGGGTAAACAAAACAGAGTCTTTAAAGGATGTGATTGACAGGCACTTCCCTGAGATGACTGAAAATTGGATGACAAGCTCAAGTGCATTCTCTGTGTGGGATTCAATGCCAGATCCTAAGAAATACATACCTCTGTATTTGAGATAAGCCCCACAAAAATTGTTTGGTTTAGAACCACTTGTGCAACTAAGTCACAGTTATACTCTTATTTATGTCTTTTAATAACTTGGGCATAGTTACTGCTCTGTATTTCATTTTACAATGTAAACTTTTATGTTACAATTCAAACCCGTTCTTTCTAATACATCAAAAGTGCAAAATATAGATTTATCCTGTTACTCTGAAACTTACGAAATCGTGCATGATTTAACTGTGAAAACGTACACAGATGCCAAATAAAATTTATACTTAGTTTTGTTAGGAAACAAGATTCAATAAATTAACAAACAAACATGCACGACTGCAATCAGCTGCAAAGAGTTATATCATTCTTGTGACAAGCACGAAGGGCCTATTGAGTTATTATACTGAAAAGAGAAAACCAAAGTGAGGCCATCAGGGATTTGATTAATACTCATTGATTTCCTGCAATGTACTAGGAAAAATTCTTTTGACAACTCTGACATATAAATAAAATGATTGTATACAGTAGCGCCATAGTAGTCTACATGTAGTCTACATTTTGAAACTCACAAAACCTACTCACACAACAAGAAAAATGGCCTTCATATTGCACAATCAAGAGTGAATACCAAACAGAAGCTTGCAAGTCTCAAAAGTCATATTGTGATATATGAACAAACAATCAGCAAAAGCTCACTTGTCTTTTAGGAAACCTCCCCTCTCCAACTTGGGATGATAAACACAACCCTCTTCATCAGTTTTGACTTTTCCAAACCTTGTATAGGAACAATAAATTTGAAATACAACAAATGTTTCCCACTTTCCCTTTACAACCTTGATCTTCAGGGAGGGGTTATCTTCCAGACACGGATAAAAGCATCCTCGCCTGAGCTAACCAAACTATATTCATCAGTGAAAACTAACCCATAAACCCCACCTAAGTGAGCACCCTTTATGGTATTTCTATTCGCCACAGGTTGGTCAATCTCATATATAATAATGCACATGTCCAGTGATCCTGTAGCAATCCTACTGCTATCAGGGGACCAAGCAAGACAGTTTATCCGTGCAGTATGGTACAGCATGTTCTTGAGCTTCACCTGCAGAATAACATATATAAAAAAGTTTAACATTTAAAAGCGCAACAAGCAGTTAAATGCATTACAGATAGAAAGCATTAAACATAATACTTTCGTTATTTAAAGGCCAGCTTGGTTTGAAAAATGTTCCTTTTTCATTTTAATTGCAAAATTGGGTCCGTGTTTTCCCTTTGTTTCCTGTTTGTAATATTTGAAAGCAGAAAACAGAAGAAAAGTATGCAGTTAAAAGTGATAAGAGAAATGTTACAAAAAAAAGTGATAAAAGAAATAAAAAAAAATGTTCTTAAACAAAACCGGCTCAAAAGTAGTACTAGTACTCACATCTCGGGAGGCACGGTCCCAAACAACAGCTTCTCGATTAACATCCCCTGATGCAAACATTGAAAAATCTGGAGAATACCGTATGACACTAATAGCACCCCTATGTTTCTCAAGGACAGCCTCTTCAACAAGTATATCACCAGAAATAGAATATATGTGCAGTTTACCATCCTGTCCACCAATAATGGCTTCACTTCCATCAGAAGAGACAACAGATGCCGTAACAGTAAATCCAAGATTAATGGTTGACACAACTTTTGTGCCACGCAGCATGACAACTCCTGAATCAATGGAAACTATAACAAGTTCAGGAGACGAAAGTGCAACACTAAAATCCTTTGGTTGACTTCCGATATCAATGGCTTCAGCATCTCCACACTGATCCCCATGTAAAGAAACCCGCCGTATCTGGTTGTCAGAAGAGAAAGGAAATGAAGGAGTAAGAGGAAGAAGCAATTAGTTATAAATGATTTTCGAATAAGCAGATGCCATGAAATTTGTCCGGACACTAGTTGCTAAATTATCAAGAAACTGATGAGTGAAAAATAAACATTCTTTCCACGTAATATCAAGACATGCATCAAAACTTCAATTGCTAAATTATAATATCTCGGGACTAAGAAGGTAGATGTTAATTTGTCACTTAGTGAGCTCATTATAACCTGTATAGGAGAGAAATGTTCCTTATTAATTGGTCAAATGAAATTAATTATACTGGGCACAAAACGAAAGTCACAACAATATTAGTTTTTGGACCAAACTGATCTATAAGTATCTTGTAAAACAATTACTACTGTTTATTTAATGGGTCTGCACTAGCCAAGTGCTACACGAAGATATCTAGGAAATTCACGACCAATATACTTAAATGGATAACATGGTGAAAATGATTTATTTCATCACGTAAAAAGTATACTTACTAAATGCAAATGACAACCAAGGCTGATTTATTTCTTTATCCAAATCAAATTTGAGAAAATGGAAAATGAAAGAAAAACATAATATAATGATTATCAGTCATATCCGTCAAAAATGATTTATAATGAAAGCAAAGCACTCACCTTATTATCAAAACCAGATGTAACAATTTCTTCTTCTGCAGCTGCTAAGGATTTGATTTGAGAATTTTCCTTCCGTTGTAATTTACCACTATATCCAATCCCTTGAGTCCACTTAACTATTAAGCCATCATAACTACAAGACAGGAGCACTCTAGGGTTACTTCTGAGAATGGTTAAGGAAGAAACATTTTTCATGTGACCTGAAAACGATGTTGGGGCTTTGTCAAGATCACTTGCAGAAAAAATTGATATTGTCCCACCAAGAGAAACAGTGACAAGATAATCGTTCAACCACAGGCACCCTACAAGCATGTCTTCAACTCCACCAGAGGCAGAACAAATCAATGTTTTCTTCACCTTCCCAATGTTATCCTCAGATATGTCCCATACTTTTGCAGACTTGTCAGCAGATACAGTCAGTACCTAAAGATAACATGACAACTGAAGCTCAGATATGTCTAACAGGGAAGAAAGTAAAGAGACTTGCAAAAAAATGACAAGTAGTATAGCCAAGGGGGAAAATATCAATTCAGCAAATACAACAGTTTAACAGCAAACTCAAAAGTTAACATGCACAAGAACTTTGCTAATTGAACTGTGCAAAGTATATTGATTATGACCGGATCTGCCATAATCAATAAAAAATACTCAAAAGTTAGCTTACTTGTTTTCCATCAGGACTCCAGCTAACAGCATAAATGCTGCCAGTATGGCCACCTTCAGAAGACAACTCACCGATCTTCTCTCCAGTCTTTCCATCAAATATGATACCCTTTTTGTCAGAACTAACGGTTACAAATTTACTGCCATCTGGAGAATATCTTACACAATTGACAAAATTTGAATGATCCCTATACATAAACAAATTATCGTGATATCAGTCATTTATCAGACGAATGTAATAGGCAGAGAAGACCAAATATAAGAAAAAACCAAAACAGAGGAATATGAAAAGAAATTACACTATCTTTAAACATAAAGAGAAAAGGGGATATGCAATGTCATTGAAACCCAGTTTTACCCTGGCGTCTAATGAGAATTCAGTATTTGCAGATATTTTTAAAACGTGGTTGCAAAGTGAGCTTACGTAGCAATATGATGAGTTCTCATTAGATGTCGTGTCGGTTAATTTACATCAACAGCGCATCTCCAATAAACTCAAACAACAAATGTTTTGAAAATTCATCAATTAAGACATTTTTCTTTATAGAAGGATAAAACATAAAAAGTTTATGGCAATATGCAAAATTTTGGGTTCCACAATTTTAATTAGACACATTTTTAAAGACATGCAAAGGAATGACTTTCTTTCAGTTGCTCAAAAGTAGAATATTCCCTTCCCAAAAATGCATGGAGAGAAAGAGCAAAATAGAATTAGTGCATGCATGCAACAAAATTAATCAATGTCTAAAGAGAGCAGAAGACAAACAAACATATAGAATATAAGACTGCACCACCATTGAGTTTCTCACACCATACCTGTGAGATTGCTTAAATCTAAAGGGTGGTCCTTCATAAAAGTTGACAAGAAAATCCTCTCCACAGGTGACAATGCGAAAAGGCCTTGTAGGTTTATAAGCACAACTCAAAACTCGTCTTGAGTGGCCATCAAATTCACCAACATTCGTCCCAGAATCCCACCTATCCATTGCAGAAATTGATCATAGTAAATATCACCAACTAAAGAACTACCATATAGAATGTGATAAAAAAAAATATTCACTGAAACGTACATAGCAAAAGCATCAAAAGCAGATATTGAGAATGTTTGGATTGACTTATTCGAGCTTATCTACTAGCATAGAGACTGTTTGAGAGAACCTATGATAACAACTTATAACATCTAGATAAACCGTTTTTAGCTTATTTTCATAAGCTCTCCAGGAGGATAACTTATTATGAAAATATGTTAAAATAAGTGGTTATACATGATAAGCTGCAAATTACAGTAAATCGAAACAGTGACATAGTGATGATTAGTTGTAAATGAAAGCAATAAATTAGAAATGTGTAAGCGTAATGGAAGAGATGAAGTCAAAAAATGTTTGATAGTTTTGATTGATTACATACATAAAAGCGCGAACAAAGGAGTTTCCTTTAGCTTCACCAGAAGCAACGATTCTAATACCATCAGGAGACCACTGAAGATCATCGATCCTCCCAGAAAGAACACGAAACTCCTTCTTCAAAACGAATTCATTACGAGTTCCCCAGATCCTCACGGTACCTGACACGTCAGCAGATGCAACCCATTCACCGTTGGGTGAAAATCGAGCGACGGTAGCAGGGTAAGCATGTTCGCCATAGACAGAGACTTGAAGGGGATTTTCGAGATTCATCATGATAACCGATCTGGCATTGGTGTAGGTGATGGTGTTGGATTTCGAGTCGCCGGAGATGAGAATACCACGGCCGCGTTCTGTTGACGGCGTGCAGGCGTAAGTCTCCGTTAACTCCACCGCGCTCATCTTGTCTTGAAAGAAAGAGAGAAAATGCGGTGCACGATGATGATGGCAGAACAGAAGAGAATGACTCACTCAAAAAGCTTTTGCTTTTGCTTTTTCAAGTAACGCCATTTTCACAAATTTACTACTAGCTCCTCTTAGTAAAAAACGTTAACTTTTATGCAATTCACCCTCCCTCCATTTTAAATTAGATGAATAATTCATGAATCAATTAGGTAAGTGACATAATTTATGTATAAATTTTATTTTTAATAAATAATTTAGAGATCATTATTTCACAATGTAACAATTTATAACCACTTTTGTTAAAAAAATAGGTCAAAAAATATTTCAATTTTTATATCTTCATGTCAGCGCTCAATGTGACATGTCAAAACTGTTAACCGCTAAACTTAATTGAGGAACTAAATTGATTGACAATCATTAAAATTGAGGGATATATTGGCTATTTCGAATAATTTGGGATGCAATTGACCGGTGCATACAAATTTAAGGAAGAAAAAACATATTCACTCATTTAAATTTAGTCTACTATCGTCCTAAGTTATAAGTTGTTTTGATAAAAAAAATTTAACCCAAATTACTAGTCGTTTTAAAATATGAAACATTTGTTACTAGTTTTTCTATTATACCCTCAACTATTTATTACTATTTTTTTTTCAATTTTTTAATTGATCTTACTTATCACAAGAAAGTTTTGTAAAATGAAATAATTTCTCATTCTCAAACAACATTAATTACACTTTTTAATTTATATGAAATGATAAAAAATAATTTAAGAGGGAGAGTACATTACTAACCTTTATGCAATTGACCCACCATTATAATTGAAAGATTTGTCCATATTTAGAGTTCATCTCTAATGATTTAAAAAATAAGTGATTTTAGAAAAGAATAACAAGTATCAATGCAACAAATTTCTTCGGTTGCATTTAGAATGCACAAATTGTACAATTTGTGCACCATGCACAAATTTGTGCACAAGAATAAAAGAAGGACAGCTGGCGGTTGGTGGGGGCAAAGGTGATCTGCAAAAAATAATTCAATAATAAAATGAAACATATTTTAATCAATATATTGGTTTTATTGTTTTTTCTAAACACACCACCCAAATCTGAAATTGGAGAGTAACAATTCACACTACCACATCACACCCCCCTCATCATAAACCTCACTTCAATATTTTTTTTCCTCTTCCTCACTTGAATGCCACCACCCACATAGAAGCACCATTAAAATATAACACTCTCCATTGAAGTTCAGAAATTGCTACTCACCATTAACCCACACATTAATTTATATTTCATCTTCTTCAATAACATTGTTCAATTATATTTCACTTTCATTTGAAGTTTGGAGATTGCAACTTAGTTTGGTTTGTAGATCTATATTCATAGAAGTTGTTGGTTGATTTGTGAAACTTTAAGGTATGTATAAGAATTTGTTAAACATATTTAATAATGATGTATGGTTCACCTTGTTATAGCAAATACCAGTTGTAATTTTCATTCTTGAAATGCATTTTGAACAAGGTGGTCACCATTGAAGTTGTTGTTCTTGAGTTTTCATCATTAGACAATTTTCGTTTTTTCTTGTTATTCAGTAACGCACGGTCGTGCTAAATATGGACACGACCGTGTTGGTTTCTACTGGAAGATGATGCACCTGCTTGTTCGTTGTTGACGCACGGTCGTGCTGATTTTTGGCGCGGTCGTGCGATAATTACTGAACGACATGCACGACCGTGTGTGGTTTTTGCACGGTCGTGTGCAATCTCACTGGGACTAGCATCCAAATGTACTGAATTTTGTAGTTAAGCATACACACGACCGTGTGTGTTTAATGCACGGTCGTGCTGAATATCAAAATTTAGTTGTTTAAAAGGTACACTTACATGGAAACTCTGTAACCAATTGAAGAAACGAATTGAAGAAGAAAGGAAGTAGTTGAAGCTCGACAGAGAGTTGAAGATGGAGAAAAGAGGGTCCGATTTTCTTAGAAATGGAGCCGTAAATGAGATCCACAATTCTTATATGGACCATACAATAACCCTTCTCACCTGTTTGGATTGTAGAATTTTAAGCTTCATGGAAGAAATGGAAAGAATATTATGTAAATGAGTGAAATAAAATCATTAAATGTTTGTTTGGTAGTATTAAAAGTTAGATGGAAAATAATTTCATATGCTATGTTTGTTTTTAAAGACTGTTTGGTTGAAAAGAAATTGGATACATGTAAATATATTTTTTAAATAAAATAATTAATGGTTGAATAGAAGTTTAATATAAAACTTTTTAAAAATTACTAAAACGTAAAATTGATGGTTTGTAAAAAAAATGGAATAAAAATTAAGATAGTTGACAGTTTTTATTACAACGAATTTTAAGTCAATTAGTCAGTAATTTCCTTTATGATGTCGTGAAGCAGTGTCCAGTAATACTGCAAAGCTAAACAATAACAATACTGGATAAATCTAATCTATCACCATGGGAATCTTGCAAATTAAAGCTACGGCCGACTTGCATATCTCTAGTCAGTTTTCTGTTCTACTCGTAATTGATAATTTAAAAAATGATTTAAAATTTGAATGAGTTTTTAATAGTTTACTATTTTGTCTATCTATTAGAAATGAGGAAGTAGAAATAGAAAAATGATGAACGAGAGTTGCAGACAAGAATCTTTGAGCTAAACTAATTGAAAGATTTCGAAACGACTGATCAAACTCACAACTCTTACCCTAACCGAAAGAATCTTGGAGTCAAAGTAGTTGGATGAACGTTCAATGACTAATCAAACTCTTCTTTTCGATAAACCAAGCCAACCCTAACGACAACTCAAACCGTAATGACAAGAATCTTTGAGCTAAACTAATTGAAAGATTCCAAAACGACTAATAAAACTCACAACTCTTACCCTAACCGAAAGAATCTTGGAGTCAAAGTAGTTGGATGAACGTTCAATGACTAATCAAACTTTTCTTTTCGATAAACCAAGCCAACCCTAACGACAACTCAAACCGTAATGACAAGAATCTTTGAGCTAAACTAATTGAAAGATTTCAAAACGACTGATAAAATTCACAACTCTTACCCTAACCGAAAGAATCTTGGAGTCAAAGTAGTTGGATGAACGTTCAATGATCAATCAAACTCTTCTTTTCAACTAACCAAGCTAACCCTAACGACAACTATAGCCGTAATGACAACAATCTTTGAGCTAAACTAATTGAAAGATTTCAAAACGACCCATCAAACACACAACTCTTACCCTAACTGTAAGAATCTTGTACCCTAACTGTAAGAATCTTGTAGTCAAAGTGGTCGGTTGAACGTTCAATGACTGATCGCACTATCTATCGACTAACAAAGCTAACCCTAATGAAAACTCTAGCCGTAATGACTAGACTCTTTGAGCTAAACTTATTTAAAGATTTTGATACGACCCTTCAAACTCACAACTCTTACCCTAACTGTAAGAATCTTGTAGTTAAAGTGGTCGGTTGAACGTTCAATGGCTGATTGCACTGTCTATCGACTAACAAAGCTAACCCTAATGACAACTCTAGCTGTAATGACAATAATATTTAAGCTAAACTGATTCAAAGATTTGAATACGACCCATCAAACTCACAACTCTTACCATAACTGTAAGAATCTTGTAGTCAAAGTGGTTGGTTGAACGTTCAATGACTGATTGCACTGTCTATCGACTAACAAAGCTAACCCTAATGACAACTCTAGCCGTAATGACAAGACTCTTTGACCTAAACTAATTCATACATTGAATACGACTCATCAAACTCACAACTTTAACCCTAACGACAAGATTGTTTTACCTATACCACTTCCAACACTCCAGAACAACTGATCAAACTCAAAACTCTTACCCTAACTAAAAGAACCTTGGACTAAAAGTACTTCAATGACGTTCAATGATTGGTCAAACCCACATCCCTTACCCTACCAACAAAAATCTTATAGGAAAAGTATTTCGATAAATGTTAATTGATTAATCATGATATTCACTATGTGGATTGTATTTAATGTTTTTTTTAACAAATGTATTTACTGTTTATTATCGTTATTATTATAAAACTAAATTACAAATTATATGTAGATAACATAATACATACTACAATATTTAAATAAACTCAACGATAAAAATACTAAGACAAATTCTTAAAAATACACAAAGTTAAAATTACTTTTAAATAAATGTTTTGCGTATTTTAATGTCACCAAAATAAAAAACTTTACATTTTATATCTATTCAATCTATTCAATAATTAATCCATGTGATCCTTAATATACATCACACGCACATAATCTGTTTATAATAATGACTAGATTGACTATTATGACCAAATTTATTAGTATTCTACATTTTTATTAAATTAATAAATAATCAAATTACACAAAACAATCTAATTACTAAAATTTAATGTAATTATTAAATATTTCAAATTTTCGATAAATAAAAAAATCTAATTTTGTCCATCCCAATAACCAGCGTACGACCGCGCAATAATAAAGCACGACCGCGCGTGTTCATTTTTCAATCTCAGAAATTCGTGCACGGCCGTGGCGTTGTTAAGCGCGACCGCGCGTAAATATATATCACGAATTTATAAGCTCAAGACAACATTTTTCCTTATGGGCCTTGTTTGCCTCTTAAAAGCCCAGTTTAACATTTGCCAAAAAACTAATAAAATAATCAGATTTATTCTTCAGCTGGGACCCACATGTACTACCATCACCAAGTCACCCTTTCATTTATCTCTCCAGATCTGATCGTTGGAATAAAATACTAATATATCAATGGTCCACATTGTTCCAAAAGTTTTGTGCACAAATTTGTGCATCATGCACAAATTCAACAACTTTCCCATTGTAAACCCCACCAATTTCTTCTCACGACTCTTGAATATTGTCTGATATTGTTCATTGACTGGTACAGAAGCATTTTGTTCATGTTCCTAGTGACCGACCTTGTATGCGATGTGGGCAATAAACTATCATTATTATTCAATTTAGACTTAGAAATTAGTTATTTGGCTTGCTTTAGTGGAATGAATAACCTTTATCTTCTTTTTGACAAAATGAATAACCCAGATGTCCCATATAACAAGGTATGTTCAACCCCCTCCCAACTTCAGTACAGGAATGCTTCTTTTAGTGCAGCAGTTGTTATTGGCTGTTTCACTATGTCTAGGGGCTGCAATTACGTTCACAGAAAGTGAAGCATGTAAATGCCCCTTCTACCATATCAACTGAAGTAAGGCCACCATTTTTGGTCCACCTCCGTTTCAAGCTATTCCAGGACCTTGAAATTGATTCTTCTCCCCATAAGAGTCATCTTTCAAGGTGTTGGCCATCTAATCGCATAACATCATCACAATTTTTGTTGCTATCCTCATTTTTCTTCCGATTACGTTGCATGGCCAAAGATGTTCAGTAGCTTGTCCTTGTTAATTAGAACTAGGCTTCTTTTTCTCCACGAGCTCTCTCTAGTCCCCCGTTTTACTGCGTTGGAAGGTGTCCTCCTCCTCCTCCACCGTAGTGTTGTGGGTGCTAGCATCAATATTGGAAACTCTAACAGAGCTCACCATTCTATATAGTGTGTTTGAGTGTGTCTATGACTAGTCTTTCTAAGCACTATGTTACGTCTTTGAATGTCTTTATTAAATTGTTGTATTGGAATGAGAAAATATTACACGAGCACAACTTCAAATAAAAATATATTTAGATTCATACAAATAAATAAATAAAAATTTAGTCACATCATTTAATAAGATGAATTAAGACCAATGTCACAAATTAGTTACATGACGGGGGGCCTGTCAAGCAAAAAAATAAATAACTAGCATGACATATATCATGAGAAGATGATAGCTGTAAATCTCTCTCTCTGCTATGTGCACTTGTTTTCCGATTCTTTTTGTTTCATTAAGAGGATGCAAAATAATTACGAGAAAACACATTCAGTTCTAGGCTTATCAAAAGCCTATGTAAGGACCAACAAATAGGCTCGATCCCAAATTGTACCAATAACGTTTTTCACACCCTCCTTCCACGAGGGGATGTGCTCACAATAATATGGGGGTAACAATTCAAACTATCGAATCATAACTGCCTCCAATCGTTGCAATCTGTAACCACCGGGCAACGATTACAATGTCCCAAAACACCAACAACATGTACCTCCCTATAAAGGTGACTTTAACAGTTTCCCATGATACAATTTCATTCACGCTTCACACCCTCCCTCTCTTGTTCAAATACTGAATTGAGCGCCGAATTGCTTGCAAGTACACCACACTCCGTCGTTTAATTCAAGCATTCAACTTGCAAACAACTCATTGCACCCGACACCATTCTACTGATCATGTCAGAACAGTGGCCCAGCCTGTGGGAACAGAGATGGACCTTCATGCTAGTCTATCCACCCTACACGCTAAACCCTAATACAAGTGATTTTGAAATCCAATAATTTTAAAGATTTTGATACAACAATATAAAAGAGATTTTTTTCGGCTACAAAATTAAATCAATGTTTTTGACACTTATTTTATTTCTCATCTCAAAAAATCTATTTTTTCATAAGCTACTATTAACAACTCATTTGACTCATTTGACGTTGTTTTTAGATTTTTTTTTTTGTTTTTTTAAGTTATAGCAAACATATTCAATACTTTTTCTTAAAAAACTATCAGCTTACCTTTTTGATTAATAGTGTTAGTTTCCACTACCCTCCTACGCCTTAGACTCATATATATTTACGTGCAACCTAAGATACCTCAACCAAATTAAACACTTTTAATTTTCGGGATTCATGCCTCTAAGATTACATGTCCCAACCTCAACATCCACATTATTAGGACACATGCCAAAATATGAACCACAATTCTGATGTTATCAGATCAGATAGATAACAATTTATTATCAAACTTTAGACTAGTTCCAACATTTTTTAATCACAACCTCATTGTGCCATTGAGATTCTATGTTATAAAAATTAATATTAAATAAATATTTTATTTCATGTCTATTTTATGCATTCAAAAAAATTATTAATCATCAAATGAAGTTGTACTTGTACATATGTATATGTTGAGTATGGCTTTAATTTAGATTCGTACACCACAAGTTGGTCTTCAGCTTAGGATTTTCAAAACTAAAGAAAGTTGTACATGGAGAGTACCACTTTGGTTTGCTTAAAGTCATTTACTTGAAGTATCTAATATAGTAGGATTTGACTTGTTTGACTTTAATGTAAACGCACAATTTCCAAATTCAACTACTCTATATATCCTCACATCCTTTATCATGCCTATCGATTGCAAATATACAATATAATTGCCGTTCAGAAGCAAAGAGGTTTATAGTGTTTTTCACATGTAACATAGACTATTTTCGGTTTATCCTTCTAAAAAATATTTGGTTTGAAATTTGTCCTTGAAAAAAATCCAGAATACCCCTTTAATAAATCATTTAAAAACAAAAATTCTGAATTTTTTTTTATGAAAATGACATATTTGGGTGGGAATTTTGGACAAAAAATTACAAGGGCAAATTCAAAACCGAAAACTTTTTAGAGGGATAAACCAAAAATGACATATTTTACAGAAAAAACATTATTAACCCAAAACAAAATATGTATATCATAAGGCTTTATGCATACATAAACCATTAGCACACCAGACAAATAGCTTATAAGCTTCATATATTTTATAAATAGCAAAGGAGAAGCATATATATATATATAAAGAAAGTTATCAGAGCCATGCACACAGGTCACATAGAACATGAAGCACATTGTTTTTAGGACTGATACTGAGTAACCCTAGGCAGTTATATATATAAACTATATACACACACCCTCCCCCATTATTATTCATATTTATGTATCATACGACAACATTATTTAGCAGTACTTCAACGCCTCTTAGCCTGAGGCTCCTTCTGGGAGTTGAAGTAGACTGTAGCCACAGGAAGACCAAGGTTCAATTGACTTGCAAAATAACGAGTGTTGAAACTGACTCTACTAGTTGGCTGTTCAACCATTCCTATAGGTCCCTTTTGCTCAAACAAAACCAATATATATCGGTGGATACCCACCGGTGGCTTTGGTCCTATATATGGAAGAATCTCTTTTCCTACAACACAAAAGAAAATTAATTAAGGTTATTTTATTTATTGTTTCTATATTTATACAATTAATAAATTAATCATAGGATATGTATAAAACATGATGGATATGAGCACGTGATAAGAATAGAACTATAGTTATATTTTATCCTAGAAAAGAAACCGCAGTATTTTATATGCACTAAACAAAGTGTGGTTCGAGAATTGTTCTCTTTGAAACAAGTGGAACGCTTCCTGTGTGACACATTTGGTCATGAAATTAAAGCAGCCACTTTTGTGACATGCAAGCCACATGCTACGTGTGCTGATCTCAAGGAAAGACACCCGTCGTCAAAACTAGTCTTTTTTAAGCATTGTATAATTTTATCAAAAAGTATAAAGTTTTTGAAAAATATAGTGGTAATGTTTCTTAATTACATAAATGATTTACTTTTACGAAAAAAAATAAATGTTTAGTTTAACGTTTATTCAATTTTATCCGAGTGAAAAAACTAGTTAACTAGGTATAGAAGAATATTTCAAAAAAAATGGTATAGAGGAAATGTATCTTTTCAAAAACCTGAATGTATTAATTAATAATTATTAGAAAAACAGAGAAAAATAATGTGTGGTTAATTAACACGTGTATATAGCCGCCACATGCGGCACAGGTGGAAGATGGAAGACGACATTGAATCCAGGATTCAATTTAAAAAAACAAGTGTGAGAAGATGATTTGTTGGATTGAAGCAGTGGAACAAGGATGTGATGTGATGTAACCATGTTTAATTTTTTTTGATATTTTTAACAAGAACCCTAAATATGCGAAAGTCAAAGATAGATGCATGTCGAGTTTTTACTAAGAAACGAAACAAACATTTCTGAAATCAACAATTGACAGGTGGAACAATATAACCCGTACTATCAAGTTTTTTTTGGTAGAAACCATAAGTTTTTTTTTCCTCTTAAAATGTTACTAGCACATTGTATGCCGTTAAAAAAAAGTTATATAAACTCATCCAATTAACATCATGATAAGTGAAAAAAATAATATAATTATATAAACCCATGCACATAATAATAATAAGAAAAAGAAATTATGAGAAGCAAATCTTATGTATACCTCGTTTTGGATTTGTTCCTCCAGGGATGTCAACCACAATCCTAAAAAAAATGGAAACATGAAGACCAATAAATTCATATCAAAATATAAATATAAAAAAAAAAATAGGGAAGGAGGAAATAAAAACGAAAAGAAGCGTGGATCGAGTTGAAAAATAGATAAATTATGAGAAGAAAATAAAGATAAAAATAATGACCAGTGTATGAGCTCACGCATGCTTGGCTCACTGGGGCTTGGTGCATCAGGATCAGTCATAACCTGCATGCACAGGAAATTGTTACAGAAATCCATCAAAACTTTGATCATATGCATGCATGCATGATCTTTGAATAAATAATATTTAAGAGTGACTGACCAGAGTGTAGAGGTTATCCATGTTACCAGTGAGAGTGACCTTGGGTGGGTTGATAGCCATGGATGGCTTTATGTCACAACCATTTGTGACATGTTTAGGACCAAAGTAAACAGACATGCCAACAGATGGTATGAACATGTCGACAACATCGCCAATCACACGACCAACCACCAAAGGATCAACCGAGGCAGCCATCATGATCACCACAAAGACAATGCACAAGATCACAAAGAAATTGTTGAAGGACAAAGAAGGCATAAGCAAAAGGTAGAAGACAAAAGCTGAGGAGTGGAGTGTGTGGTTTTCAATCTTGCTGAGGAGTAGTGTTTATATACTAGTTGCAAATTACTGTTTCATGGTAAAATTAAACTATACTGCTCTTTTTCTTTTTTTGTTTCAGTTTCATCTTCTATTGTCAAATGAAACTGGCTCGTCTTTCATGCATAGGGTATCAGAGAATCAGTAACAGAGAATGGATGACACGTGTTCTATCTTTTGTCTTTGGCGACACGTGGCTAATATAACTGCCGTTGATTTGAAATTGCTAGCACATAGATGCATCAGTGAAAAACAAAAACCACTCATTCATGCACTCTCTCTGGATATGACAGAAGAACAGCGTGAAATCCGTTTGGTGGATACCACAAGAAAAAAAATCAGTGGCAGATTAGAGGGGTACAGACTGGAATAAGGTGGATTTAACGGTACATGAGCATGGCCAGTTTGTAAAGAGTGATTTTTTAAAATAATTTTTTATCTAATTATTCAATGCTATGTAATATTTTTAAATAATTTATTTAAAAATTAATTTAAAATTTAAATGTATTTTATTTATAGATTATCCATACTCAACCAATCTCTTTAAAATATGTAAAAATTTAACTAAAAAATGGTTTGAAATAATATTTTTGTTTTTTAATTAAGGTTTGAAAGACCAGAGTGACGAAACAATGAACTGTTTTTAACCTATAGTAATTACGATATTTGACAGTAGCTGTCCCAAAGAACTCTCAGGGCTTAGGCCCTTAAGGCTCTCTATGAGATTAATTTTTGATTCGGCAACAAAAATATGATATTCTTTTCTTTTTTAACAAGTTTGATACCTCTCAAATGTATGATTTCATGAACTGAACTTTTTTGGGGAAGAATCATATAGCCAACTCTCACGACATCAAGTTGATTTTATTTATTTTAAATTGAGGGATAGTGGAGAAACATTATTAATTAAAATGATATTAATAAATATTTTACAACAGTCTCAATAGAGATTTAGATTTAGACACTGTTTCTTGGGGTTACAATGTTATCACTAAGCTAATATCCCATGAACGAGGCTTAATTAATAGAGAGACTTACAAGTGCAGGGCAGAGAATAACTTAACCCATCAAATGGTTCAACACCATTTCATATGCGTTTTGTTTTACTTTTATGTTAAATGCACTTTTTTATGATATTTTTGTTGATTTGCGTTTTCAGATCTCCTATTCTTAAGTTTGAAATTATGAGGACGTCTAATATGAATTTGGTCCAAATGTAAACCTTACTAAATTATGAATTAATAAGGATAATGGGTCAAAATCGTATTTAAGAATTTTTCCTTCATTTATGGCGAGAGTCATGACTCCAGTGACGTAGAAGATTCTTCACTGGCAGTTAACTCATGAGTCTTTCTTTGTCCGCATACAACAAACATGAGATAGGTATTTACATTTTTTTTCTCCGTGTGAGTGTTAGTAACACACTCTCTTTTATATGCGAGTATTGGGAAAAACTCTTTTCCAAGATGTTACTTTAGGTATTGTTCAAAGCGGACAATACGCCGGAACACAGTGTGGCGTACTTGAGGTGGGACTAATTTGATCCAAAATACATTTTGCTTTAGCAACTTTTTTTTAAGGTGTCACTACTAACCGACTGACGCAGAACGGATGCAAGGAGCTCTGGGGATTTTCTAAAAATATAATTCGAGTCAATCTGATACCGGATGTCAAATCTGCACTATTCCAAATGAATTTTTCTTGCGCACCACTTCGTCTTCGATACGTGCCACCAGTTTGCCTACATCACCGACACATCATCATTTTAACCCAATACATCAACAATTAATCAATTAGAATTGGGTTAAAACTAGAAGAGTGACTAATTTGTCTTTCATATAAAAACGTTAAAGACTAATTTGAATATTATTTTCTTGTCAAATACATAATTGAGTTAGGAGCAAATTTTAAGAGATCAAATTGAATCATTTATACTCTTTTTTTTTTATTTGCAAAAATCAAACAAAATTGCATTTAAAAATGGCTCAAAGCACACGATGCGCCCGGACAACCAAATGAATAGAAAAATCAAACACAATAACAAGGGCGTATATAACAATCAGACCCCAATTCAAGAAATCAATCCGAATCACAGCCCCTAAGTAAATTAAAAAAACTAAAACAATGTACTCAAGTTCCAAGCAAACCTAAGCACCCTTCAAGTTGAATACACTATTGAACAATTTGTTATATTAGTGTATAGAGTAAATAGTTTAATTAAGTACTTACAGAATTCCCTCTAAAAAAGTATTTGTTAAATTAGTTATTGGCTAGGCTTAATCGAGGCCTCTTTCTCCTGAAAAAAATTAATGGATAACTCAAAAAAAAAAAAAAAAATTGTAAAGAATATGGATTTCCTTTATATAACTGTACATTTTTTTTTAGAGATTATATAACCGTACATTTGTGAATAAATAGATCCTCATTTCATATATATTTATTTTAGAAATGAAATAAAAAAATAATATCAAATGTCATTATTTTTCAGTATATCATTTATTATTATTTTCAAATAAAATGATCTGTATACATCATCTATAGCTATTGTTCTCCTCTATATTTATAGTGATGGTTAATGCTGATGAAACAAAACAAAAAATATAGGAAAAAGAGTTGTCTTCGAAACGGGGTGGGTGCTAATAGGAACCCCAAAACAAGCTGAAACAGTTCTCATTCCTATCCACATTTCTTAATTAGGCCCCGTTTGTTTAAAAGTTCCAAGAAAAAATACTCAATATTTTTGATGGTTTCCTTATGATTTTGTGTGCGTTTCCTAAAAATATTTTTAAAATTAATATTTTAGAATTTTTAAGAATAAACTATGTGTTTATTTAAAATTATAAAAAATATTATGTATTCCTCACTTCAGTTAAAAATGATTCTTTTCAAAAAAAAAAAAACTAATCAAAACAACTCTAAAATTGCCAAATTTATGGTAAAACTCTCCGAATCGAACTTTGTTGATCCCATTCCTCCCATGTTAGAAGTTCGAGCTTCTTATACTAGTTGTTAGGATTGTGATTTGCAGAGGAAAATACGTTAAATCTTGATGTATAACATGAGTTTAATGGTGGTGGGATGACAGTCTAAAACAATTTTACATATATGACCAATCAAAATATTTTAAATTGCTACGTTAATTAAATTATTGCTCATATTTTAATTGAACATTTTAAATTGCCACGTCAATTAAATTATTGTTCATTTTTTAATTGACGTGACAATTTAAAATGTTTTGATAGGTTGTGTGTGCAAAATTGTTTTGAACTGTCAACTCATCAGAATTGCAAATCAATTGATTCAAAACCAATCGAGTGCATAAAACACAAGAAATAGGAAAAATAAATTAAAAGAACACATAAGAAATTTGGTTACCTAATTTAAAGATAAACTCATACTTCTTGGGTGATAGATATCGATTTGAATTGAATGATCAACTATGATATTTGAAAATTACACTCTTAAAAAATCATGTACAACTCACGGGTTTTCTCAAAATTTCTCTTATCTCTAATCTTTATGATATTCATAGGTATTTAGAATGAATTTCCCTCTCTTTCTCTCTCAATTCTCTCTTCTAGAGGTTTGTATATAGCTTCTAACCCCAAGTGCAAATTGGTTAAAACTGAATAAGAAACTATAACAAATTTAAGTGTCAAAACAATTTAATAGAATTGGGCTTCAGGTAACATCATGATTGCAATAGCTAAACATTCTTAACTAACATCCTGAACTTATCGTATTAGAGAGTTAAATAAACTTTCAAACTTATTTGAACCTTTAATCAACAAGTATGAACAAACTATGAGATTTTGATCTTTCAATCGAAGGGTGAAAATAAGGAAAATAAGATGAAAAATTTCAATTTAGGGATTTTAAAAAGTTTTTGGGAATCAAATTGTCTCCAAATATTTTTGTTGTAGGGACTTAAAGGTCTCTTAAGTTAGTTTTAAAGACATGGATCAAATGAACTACCTCATAAGTATTGTTGTAACCGACAACAACACCGAAAATCTAATGTGTAAAAATATTGAAAGAGTGATTAATATACCTCAATTTATTTTTGTAATGACTAAATGTTGATTTTTTTTAAGGACTAAATTGAGTTTCAATTTTTTGTGAGGGTCCTAATTCCTAAATGAAACTTTACTCAAATGACAACTCTCGTTGTATTAAGTTTTTTTTTAAAACAGTAATTATATAGATGTAATTTTTTAAAACATGCATAACTCTCACATTGACCAAGTTTTATATGAAACAGCAGTGAGAATTTTTTTTGTCCTTTTTATAAGAAACATTGATCAAGTTTTGAGTATGTTTAAATTTAAATTTCATTTGTGTCCTTATTGAGTGAATACCCAAATTCGTCCCTGGATTTTCACGAATCGGACAAAAACGTCCCTCAATTCATCGAAATGCACGCTTTGTCCCTGAATTTAACAAACGTTTATCAAAATAGTCCTTCCGTTCAAATGCTCCGTTAGTGCTGCTGAGTTGTCGTCCTGCATGGCTTGTTGTCTTGTACACGTGTCTACAAGGACTAATTTGATTGAAACGCACAAAATTTCGGTTGTACTTTTGAAATTCAATTTTTCCTGTTTTTCCAAATTTACCCTTGTTTTTCCAAATTTACTTTTGAAATACCAATACCTTTCCATTCTCACATTTCAGTCTGAACATCAAACACGTCCCTGTCTGTTCTCCTTCCCGCTAAAACCTTCATCATCTTCATCAGCATCAGCTCCAGCGAGGAATGTTGCAAAAGATTCAGTTTTGAAAGAAGATTTAGTCGTTTCACAAGGTAACTTCGTTCCTGTTCGTTTTCATTAAGTCATGTTTGTTTTCGTTCGTTTTCTCCCTTGTGTCCGTTTTTTGTGATTTTCGTTTTGAGTTTTTAGACATTCGTTTTCAACTTTAAACTTCATTAGAAGCTTGCTTTGATGTTCGTTTTTGTTTGTTTTGATTGCGTGTTTTAGATTACTGATATTAGAGTTTTGTGTTGAAGACGTAAAACATATTTTTTTTTAATGTTTTTATGAACATTATAGTAGTTGTGAACAAGATTACAGGTTGATTAAAACGGTTTATAAAAAGGGTTTATTTTGTACTGATGATTTGCATTTTTATATTCTTTTGATTGTGATTATGACTGATGCATTGCAAAATCTCTAAGATGGAATACAATATCACGTTAATCCTGCATCATGATGGTTGTTTAGAGCGAGATGAGTATCAGATGCTAACTTATGTTCGTGGTGAGTTCTCTGTGTGGGAAAAAATGGGTGTTGATGAGCTATGGTTGTGGGACATTGAGAAGATAGTGAAGCAATGCAGAGGCTACTTCAAGGTATCTAAGATGTGGTACTTGAAGTCGTACGAAGGTGCTGAAAATGATCTTAACATATGCTTGAATCCATTGATAACAGATAAGCATTTTTTGGATATGGTGCAATTTGCAAGGGCTAATGGGAATAAAGTAGAAATATATGCACAACATGTGGTGGATACAAATGAGGTTGAAATTGTACCATTATCAAATGAAGAAAGGGAAGAGGTTGAGAGAGCAATGGAAGAATATGCTGAAAATGCAGAAAATGTATGAAGGGTTGCAGAAAATGTTGGAAATGCACTAGGAAATGCAGAAAATCATGTTGCTGAAAATGCTGGAGGTGTTGTAGAAAATGCTGGAAATGTTAATCTTGGAAATGTTGTAGCTGAAAATGATGGACAAGTTGCACACAATGTCAATGTTGGAAATGTTGCAATTCAGGGACAAAATGCTGAAAATGATAGACAAGTATGACTATTAAATTCTAAGGATCGATTTTCTAATAAGTGTAAAAATTCAGGGACTAATTTGATTGAATGTTTTATTAAATAGGGACTGAAATGATTGAAACTGTTGTTGCAGGGTGTTCCTGCAAGGAGGTATGGCATTAGAGGACCAATTATGTTAAATGAGAGGCCTAAGCAAACACCAGTGAGGGGTCTTGCACCATCACATCCAACTGCTCCTAGTGTTATTCGAGTGCCATATCCAAATTATGGTCCATCCGGTTCAAGTCAACCTAAGTTCATGGAGTTTATCCCAACCCCCGGCTTTCCAAAGAAGTGAAACTTGATGCATGCCTAGATTATGCTTTTTGGAATATTTTGACTTGTTTAAATTATGTCCCCTAGTTGGGTTCTTTTTGGCTATGTAATATTTAAGAACATCCTTCTATGACTTATGACTTGTTAATGCCCCAAAGTTGGGTTGCTTTTGCCTATGTAACATTTTAAACTTAAGACATATGACTTATTTAATGGTATTTTCAAGGATGAAGTTGTGTGTTTTGTCATTTTTAATTTGTTCTACAAATATATGTTTCAAGGATCAACTTGGAAATATGTTTATATAATTCAAGGAGTTATTTGACGGTTTTTTAAAATAATTCAGGGATCGATTTGATAGTAAGTAAAAATTAACAGAGACTGTATTGCATAATATTTTTTGAAATCAATCAATTTCGTCCTTGAAATTTTTTGTCATTATGCATCAATTTAGTCCCTGCTTATGTGGCATCTGACATGGCAACCCATCTGAGATGTCAACATCCACGTCATCACCGTTAACTCTCCAAATGGACGTAGGGACTATTTTGATGAATGTTTGTTAAATTTAGGGACAAAGCGTGCATTTCGATGAATTGGAGGACGTTTTTGTCCGATTTGTAAAAATGCAGGGATGAATTTGGGTATTCACTCTGTCCTTATTTATTATGAGAAAGAATATTAAAAGTAAGTAAGTTGGTGGAATAAAGAGTAATTAATTTAGGGGTATTCATGAAAATAAAATGAAATGTTGATGTGTATTAAATGAAGATGATTATTTTCAATATATTTGTTTGGTCTTCCCTCAAACAAAAAAAAAAATTGTTTGTCTTGATGTTTTATGTCTTTTGTTTCTTATATAATGGACTAGAGGGAGTACATGATTATTTTTAAGAGACACAAAATCAATGCATCACGAAACTCACAAAATAATACATGTTTTTTTTTTTTTAAAGAATGGTCAAACTTTTAACTCGTTGTTTGACAAAATGCTGATTTATTTTTTAATTATTTTTTTAAAAAAGTCAATACCATCAAACCAACCCAAATGAGTTATTGTCTATATATTATAAAATGGCAAATAATAAAAATAAAAGTAGGATAATGTTTTTGTTAAATTTTATTTATCTTCAAACGGAACTTCAAATTAGCCTATCCTCTTTTCATAGAAACATGAGGGTTATAAGACAAAACAACTCCCCACATTAACCATCACCTGGGTCCTGGTACGCCAATCAAATGATCAGACAAAAAAGTAAAAATCGGCAACCAGTTTGTTACCAGTCTTAGAACAACTTTTTTTTTGAAGGATGACAATTGACAACAACTTGTTGTTTGGCCAAGGCATTACATGGACCACAATATCTCAAACTGATTCTCTAGCTGTAAATAAAGCAGAGGAATTAGCAGTGTTTCTTTGCTGGTCCAAAATGATTTTCAAACTAAATTTTGTGAATCACCACCTTACATTGGCCTAAAGAAATATCTATGGCCTTCAATAAGAATCTATAAGCAATTGTATTCGTCTGAATTCATTTGGTATCTAAAAGGTTAACTGTTTCAGGATTTAACTTCAGAATGGGAATTCCAATGATGTATATTAATGGTTCACATTTCAACTAAGAATGAAGACTCATTTTGGTCTCTCACAATTTCTTGTAGCTCAATTTAGTCCCGACAAACAATAATACATAAACTTGCCCATGACATGTTCATACTTGAGACAAATTAATCTATGTTAAATCGAGTCAGGATGAAAATGTGAAGGTGGAATTTGATACATTTTTCTCAGAGATGAAATTGGACCACGAAATTTTTTTAGAAATCAAAATGAATCTTTACTCTTCAACTAATTAAATTGTATAATGAAATGCCCATAGCTTTAAACACAACACAAATGGTAAGTATAACTTCCACCGAAAAGGACAACAATTTTCATTTTAATCCGATTGTTCCCCTTTACCATGCCATGTTTTGATTTTACGTTGAACTTGGGATACGTCCTTGTCATTGGTAAATTCAGATAGCGAACCACACTGAGTTGACAAAAGAATATACGAGCATTCTGGTGAAGAAGTGAACTTACACCATAAATGATAACTCACCCGTGAAGCACACAACTGTCTCAAATATAATCACAACATCCAATTTTTTGTCCCACCAAAACAATGCACTAGTCGCTATAAGCACATGGCAGTGGAGGTCCACCAAAATAAAAAAAAATATTTAAAACTTCATTAGTTTTAAGTCAAATATTTCAATCTAATACCAACATTACTTAAATTTGAGTAAAACCGAACTCATATGAGATGATCAGCTAAGTAAAGTCTTACACTCCAATGAAAAAACATGATTAAAATAAGAGATTCTATAAAAAAAACTCAATGATTCCACGATAGATTAATAATTGATAAAACTAGTAGATACTTCACACCAATAATATGCTTAAAAAACATCTCAACCCAATTTCAATTAATAACTAAAAAAATTACACTCCTAGGAGCTAGGCACCAAAGCTAATATTCAAATTTACAAATGCCAAGATAGGAGATCAATCTTTTTGTTCCCATTTGAATTTGAGTTAAGTGGATAATAGAATGAAATGCATAGCTATTACAAAATATATAAAGATTGGTGCTTTGAGGTTGATTGATGAAGATTGATCATACATTTCAGAAGAATCAACAGCAAGAGGCATTCCATCACTATTAAGAGTGCATGATTGTGGGTCAGATCCATCAGGGCTCAACATCAAAGCACGAAGAACCCAAGTAACCGTGTGAATGTAAGCTGTCCTATTCTTAGCAAGAAGCCATGTTAATCCCATTAGTTCACAATCTTTGTTATGGATCTTGGTTGTTCTATCTCCTAGTTTACTTGAATTTGAAGTCTTCTTTCTAAGCTGTATACAAGTACATTAATATTATTTCAATTAGATAATAATCAAACAGAAACAGCACATACTTTTGGCATAATAAATAGGTTTGGTGTAACATCTATTCATTGAAAAATAGTCAAAGCTGCACATCAAGAACACGTACAATAAAAGAAGGCATATAGGAGAATTAAATTTCAACCTACTAATTATTTGGCTTTAAAAAATGTTGTCTTAGAAAATAGATGGGAATCGGGATTGTAAATATTTAATAGCAGAACATTATGGTATGCTATGATTAATTTATTTTTTCTGAAGCAACACATTAGAAAATATCTTCAAATGCAACAAACAAACAAACAACAAGTGAAGTACAACATTTTTAATAATAATTTTAAGATTCTGAAACAATGCATGAAATTTATACACAAGCGACAGCATTTTTGTAAATTGCAAACTATAAATCAGAAACAGGAACGATAAATCCAAATGTGGCTACAGATATTGTCATCTAATTCCAATAACTGAGTTAAGTAGGAAATGTGAATTGTGAATTAGAGGGGTAATTCAGATCTCACTTTTACTTATTAGCAGTCAATTTCCAAACCATTATTAGTGATTGTGGCATGTTTGGAATCATGGTGAATTTGACAAGTCACAAGCATAACTTTTGTCTAAATCAAGGTGGTTCACCATAATTTCAACAAAATCACCGTCAATCCAAACATATACAGAGCCGCCATAAAATTTATTATGATGTCTTCTGCATTTAAGATACGAAACTGTTGTCTTAAGCTACAGCTTGTTTTGCACATGGGAATTGGGATACTATTTAAGCCATCTAATTTTGTGATGCAAATCTTTCTAAAAAGTTACCACAAGTACAAACACAAATGGCTTCACACAACTTGTATCAATCTAGTGACATTGCATGTTTTGATCTACTAGAGTCTATAAGCACACATCAGATTAATTTTTTTAAGACCTTGATTTGAAGACATTCATTTCACTATGGTCTATTTCCAAAGTAAAGAAAGGCTAAAAGATAACTCCCCCAATAGGCCAATTACCAAGCTTGAAGATGAAACCTTAATGAATTTGATTTTTGAATAAAATCCAACAAATTTCAAGTAAGCATGTACATAAGAATGCTAAAAAGAGCAAAACAATATTAACATAAAACTAACCGAATAGAGGCTATGCAAGCACTTAGAGCAACCTCCTAGAGCAGGAAATCCATTGACATGATTGCTGCTGTTCAAACAATTTCTCTCCAATCTCTTGACACTTTCATCCTCAACAAGATTTCCATTATGAGTAAGTTTAAATGATTCAGAACAGCTCAAAGGATGAAGCCTAATACCACAATAGCAATAAACCACATCACAAGTCTCATTAGGTTGAAAAAGTTCAATCCCTCTAACTTTCAAAGCCTTTCCCAAATCACTCTCACATGTTTCTGAATCATCTGGTAACATAGGCATGTCATAGGATGTAGTGTGTCCATGTTCAAATCCACCAAGAGCAGTGGCGGAGTAAGCAGAATACAGCCACGCAGCTAGAGCAGGACAACATCTGCTACGGTGGAGTTCATCATCAGCAGCAGTAGCACCATGTTTGTTGGATTTGGAACTGCATGCGTTTTTGATTCCATTGAAGTGTTCATCTGAGAGACTTAAAGGGCATCTTGCAACATCAGCTTGTTCAGGAAAGGCAGGGATTGTTCCTTGTGAAGATGAAGATGGATTTGGTGTGAGTGGTTGAACAACTGTTGCTGCATCAGGAATAGGTAGAGATAGATAGCAAGGAATGACTAAGATCAGAAGAAGGGTATTGAAAGATGGTAGTGTCAGTGTCATGATGTATAAGAGAGAAGAGTGTGAGTGAAGTGAATGTGAATGTGAATGTGGTTTTCTTCAATGAAAAAAATAAGAGATATGGGTGTGGTAGCCCCCTGTGTTGGGACAGAACTCACAAGCAAAGGAAAGGGAAAGGGAAATAAAAGGTGGTGTGGGGTTCTGCAAAGTTTGGCACCATGCTATGCTATGCTACTATCACTGTAAATGAATGTTATTTATTAGTAGTAATTAGTTATGTGGAAGTCATTCAGATTGATGATGCTATCTTTTCAGATTTTTTTACTGTGGAAGTATATGTTCTTTATCCCTTTTTCTTGTCACTTTTCAAAACTCTCAGATTTTTTGTTATCTCACATATTTTAACCTCCACTAGGAGCAAGTCGACAATTTTTACTACAATATAGCTTATCAATTAGGGTTAGTTGATAGGTTAGCAAGTTGGTTATGAATTAGTCGCCCTCACATAAATAAGCATCTTCATTGTATCATTTTCTCATTTTTTATCAATCTATATTTATTTAATATGTACTTTCTTATTGTAACAAAAAAAAAGTATTTTTTTACCGATCATTATCCATTCTATGATTATAATAACTTTTAAAACTAAACCAATTGAAAATCAAATTTTAGGGTAATAAGTGATCAAAATAACAAATTACTTAGGTTGACTAGACTGTGATAAGCATCAAGTTTGTTTTCCTTTTTTTTTTTTTTTTTTTTTACCGGAAAATGTATGTTAACAAAACCACTTGAATTTTTTTGGCTAACCTGCCGGATAAACTAAGTGTCTGTTTGGTTCAGCTTTGGATAAAGTTGATTTTGACAGAATTGATTCTGATAGAATTGATTCTGACAGAATTGATTTTGAGAGAATTGATTTATGTTTGGATACAATAATGCAAAATTGATTAAACAAACTGAATGTTGTTTGAATAGTTTTTATCAAAATTGCTTTTGAATGTATAATTACTAAAATGGACATAGCTAAATCAAATACTAAATGTAGATATATTATTTAATTTAAATAAATTTTCTATATATTAATTTAAAACATAATAAATACAATCATTAAACTAATTTTTTTTACAAAATATTTGTTCATATATTTTATATTTTTTGATAAAACATATTTAAGTTAAATAATACTAGAGTTAGTTGTCAAAAATGATAAAATATAGCGTAACTGAAAGGTAAAAGAAAAAATACAATAATCTGAATGGGGACATCGTAAAGGAAAATCCAAAATTTGGTAACTCATGACCATAAACATTTTTCGGGGGCTAATTTGGTTCGCTAAGTTTTTTGATTAAATTTGGTTCTTCAAATTAATTACAAAACAAAAAGAAGGAGAATTGATAAAGGACAAATAAAGGAAAATAATAGGTTGTAATAATTAAAATATATTTAATGTAGAATTGATTTTTGGAAAGCCAAAAGCTAGGAATTGTAGCTTTAAGGAGAATTACTTGTGGAGGATAGAAGCAATTCTTAAAAACCAAACCAAACACCATTGAAAACTCAATTTTTCACTTTTGAAGTTTGTAGAAGTGATTCTTGATGCTGAAAAACCAAAACAAACATGCTCTAAGTTAAGCAATTCCATTGAAATTTGAGAATATGTCTATTATATACTAATAATCCTAATGTAATAAGTATAATTTGGTAGCTATGTCCTTGCTAATTTAATCATGAAAATGTAACATGAAATCCGGAAAATTTTCCAATATCCATGAAATTAACTGTGATGTTTAGATTCAATGGCTCAGTTTACAAAGCAGATTGTTACTTTAGTAATCGCTTCTGTTAATTCTAAAGTTCCAATTTAGTATAATAACATTATTAGCCTGCTCTCCAATATTTTATGCATTTGAGCGTCTCTGATGCATAATTATGTCCCCACCCACAACCCGTAAATAAAATATATTTGAAAAGTAAAAACATGTTCAAAGTAGTGCAAGATGGTAACATATAGGTGAACACTAAAATGTAAAAAAATAGTGTTGTAACAAGAGAGAAATAAATAAAAAAGTTATGAAGAAATAACAAATAAAGCAAAAAAAATCACCACCAGCAAATTTTAACGAGAAGAGTGTATTTTTGACAGTTTTAACCAACGGATTAAAATGATAAAATCCATTTCACCCTTTCATGTTGAATGAATAAAAATGTAGCTTTTCTCCTCTATAATCACTATTCCCAATCCTAATCCCAATTGATGCCCGGCCAAAAAGAGGCAAATGAAAAAGCCAGCTGTTTCCAATGTCATTTGATCAGTATACTATATGATAATATATCCAACACCCATGATGGCTAGCCTTGAGCTTTTTGTTTTTTCTTTGGTTCATGTTTTGGTACAACAAAAAAGTGTAACGGTGAATGGTAATTGAGGTAAGAAATGGTTCATGGAAGGAACTGTTATGTTTATCGATTCAATATCAAAATGACGTAAGAGATGAGATAAAATATAACAAACGGCTAATGATATTTAGACATTTATTTTTTCCAACATCTAAGACATCTATTTATCACATTAAAAAATATGGTTAATTCTAAGACATGATTTGGCCACGTTTTTGGTGGTGTGAGGAGGTGTCATAGTGATGAAGGTCGGTGGTGTGAGGAGGTGAGGGTGGTGATGTTGTGGTGGTGGTCATGGGGTTGGCGGTGACAGGAGGTGATGGTGATGGTTTACAGTTGCGGTGATGCTTGGAGCTGTTTTCGATCTTGTGGATCTCTAGCGGTGTTGGTTGTGGTGATTCGTGGTGGTTACAATGGTGGTGCTGAAGTTGGTGGTTTGAGTGGGGTGGTCGTGGATAAAGTGGACTTGGATTTGGTATTGAAAAGCTTAGTAGACATAAGTTGTTTATGAGGGGGTGGTATACGTTATTTAGGTAAGGAGATGGTAGTATTAGTGGTGTCTTTGTGGGTGGTGAGTTCTTGGTGTTTTTGTTGTAGGGCGTCTCTGTCTTTGGGTCCATATTTGTCGTCGTTAGCTCCGGTGCGTTTTGAGTTGTTTTGGTGTTTTGGGTGCCTAGTGTGTGCGGGTCCTTTGAGCTGAACCTTGGTCCTTTCTGATTTGCTTTATGTTTGCATCACCTCACATCATGTGCAATGCCTTACAATTTTGTAATCTGGATTCTGGTGGGCCGGTTGCTTTTGTTTGGCTGGTTATGGTGTTCCTCGGGTGGATAGGGGTGAGGGGTACCCTTCTAATTTGGTTTTGGAGTCTGGTTGGCCGATCACTTTTGATTCGAGATCGGGAATCAGTTCATGGATTCAAGTTTTGATTTGGGCTAATTTGGTGTTCTTTCGGTGGACCGAAGGATGAGAGGTGGTGGAAGCTGAATGAGTATTAGTATAGGACCTTTTCTGGTGTGTCTCAGCTATGGTGATACATACAAGTTGTTTGATTTAGAGGGGTGTTTTTTTGGAGGGAGTAGTGACAATGTGAGGTTATGGATATCATTTTTCAGCGGTAGTTCACGATGGAGTTTGATTTAGAAGGTGAAGTTTATTGGGTGGTATTGTCTTCATGGGTGTTGAAGGTAGGGTTTCGTTAGGTGCATATATGTTTTTTATGGTGTTTATTTTGGATATTCCGCTTATATACGACGTCTTTTTGTAATCTTTGAACACAACTTCACTATTTTTCAGCGTGGTCTAAATAAGTGACGTGTGCAACAGAATTAACTATAAATTTATGTGATTATTAGATGTATGCATTGTAGGGAAAATTGATATTCATGAAACATTTTTTATACGAAACTATATTTATTGGTTTGTTTTACATTCTCTCGAGTTGGTTTTGAGGTCTGAACTGTTAGTTGGAGGAGGGGCACGCTTTGCAGTCTAATAAAGCTGCTTAGAAGACTTATGGTAGCAAAAGGCTGACACTATTTCGATTATTATGAAACTTTAATTTCGATGATTAACCTGTTAGTGCATGAACACGATACTTTTTCTTTTATGTTAAAGTTACTTTTCTTTTCGGGTCCAAATTTGGGGGAGGGTATCGTGTTATAGTTTAAGCATCTTTTTATAAAAATAAAATCTTTTAATTTTCAGAATTTTTTTCAGAGCTTTCAAGTTACTAGGAGTACTTCTGAAAGGAAGATGTTGTTACAAAATAATACACGAATCTTTCACATTGAGTATGGCGTTTTCTGTTGCAGTTAAGAGCAAATTTTATGTCTAACAACTATACAAAAGTTTCTCTCTTAAAATAATATTTCCTAACGAAACATATCTCATATATTTGAAGGAAATTTATTCTCATCCACAGTCTAATAAATTTTAAGTAAACATCGTATTAGAACCGAGGCTGTTCAAAGGTTTGTCTCGACACATGAAAAAGTTAAACTGTTTGGTCACAATTTTATCTTTTTCTGTTTAGTTATATGAACGATTGCAGCTGCCAGCTCCTCCACCACGATGATAAGAAACATCAAGCATGGTAAAAGTCTTTTCGATGTAATGTATAGAGCTCTTTCATGGATATATTTGTTTGGATCATCAGAAGTGGTGGTGTCCCTCTCATACAACTCTTTGGAGCAAAAATAATAATATTAATGATTAACTTTTATGACGCTACTGAAGCCAGCAGCTGAAGAAATATGGTCCAACTACTAATTAGTGCTAAATTTAGATATACTCGATACTCCTGTAACATCATCTAACTAGTGCACATAATTCAAGAGAGTTCCTACCAGAAACATGATACCAATCCATAAAACTAGTTTCTTACTCAAAGAGTTCCCTTTAACTTTTACTTACTTTTCAATCATATACTAATTGAAAAATGGTAGCTGAATAATTTTCTTGAGACTTAAACATATAGCACCATATTACTTTGGTTGTTAACATAATTAATTAGATCCAATAAAGAGATCTTAAGAGCACCTTAGAAGGGGGCGAGGGAAATAGGAACGAGATGTCTCAGTCCTAACCCCACCATAAACATTACATTCTCCTCTTTTGACAACTCATTTTTCTCAACTAGTCCTTATAGTGACAGTTCTGGTCGGTATCAATTCAGTTTTTGTATTACTGTCATTTCACCTTCCTTTGGAACAACTTGTAGCAGACTTACCAGCTTATAATATTTTTACTACTTCTTTCGTTGTATGGTTTAGTCCGCGCTGCTACTAAGATTCAGCAATAGGTTTGAAGTTGTATTCCATCGTGATTTTATGCATACAGTAAGATGGACTTATAACATTCAGGTCGAAAAGTGACCGATATATTCCTTTCTTGTTCCTCTTCAACACTTCAATTAGCCTTTGACCCTTTGTTCTTTTTGGTATGACAAAGAACATGTAATGATGAGTGATTTATTTTTAACTTCTTCTAGATTGAAATATTTTAAAAGCGGAAATAACACTTTCGTGCTGCATCCTCATGTTAGGCTATTTTTTCAATTCTTCAACATTTTCTTCCTTTGTTGTCAATACCATTTTCAAGCATCAAGCTATGAAGCATGAATCATTTTCTTCTTTTCTAGTTGTACTCCATGATGATTGCATAAAAGCCTTTTCTAAAGAGTTGTTTGTTGCAATTGATCCTTTCACCTGAAGAATGGATTCATCAATGGTATCCATATATCTTGAAACATACTCCATTATCTTCATAATGCTTCATTGCTTCAAATAAATTGAAACCAATTTCTTCATCTTCTACTCTCATCTTCATTTTATCATCATCCATCATTTGAGCAGTCTTCATAAGTAGTCTTCTCAATATCAACTGGGAAGAGGAATTTGTCGACATTCACCAAAATGTCTTTTGCTATTCCAGCGGGGCATTTGATAGATTTACAGCCACTTGTAATTTCATTCTTGTATCTGTCATATCTACGGTACCCACTCTCTTGAGTACAGATAAAGGAATAAGACTTATTTATTTTTTATAAACTTACTTCAATGTCTTTTGTCACTAGGTGAAATGCAATTGACTCCTCTTTTTCTTTCTAAGTTGTAAAAAAGGGGGAGAAAATCTCCTGAGTTTTATATTCTGAACTATGTCATACAACATGACATCTTTTGGGAAATCATAAGCATGGTTTCTTTTTAGAAACATTGACATAATAAAAAAAAAAAAATTACTGATGTATATTATGAACACAAGTAATCATTCATCAACGAAATTACGATCTATAAACAAAATTCTAGTATTGCAAAACCACACACAATTCAAGTTTTTCTGTCCTGTTTTGTGTGATTTTTGTTATAAGTGTTATTATATTTTTCCAAGTTCTAACGCATACGCTTGTTATTTTAAATAGAAAGCATTCTTTGTGTTCAAGTCTCTTGGTTCAAAGTACTCAGAAGGAAGTATGTATCAAGAAAATTGGAACCAAGAGTTAAAACATAAAGCATATTATGCACATTCTTGCGTGTGCTTTTATTAGATGTTGAAGAAGCCCCACATAAAGCATTTGAATAAGCAATCCAATGCAAAAGGTGACAGGAGTATTACATAAACACTAGACTACTTAGCAGGAATACGAATCAAATGATATCATTGATTTTTATTATTAACTTGTGTGTGATATTGATGTATGTTTCAGTTCATATGACCAATATAAGTTTCCTTCAAGATCACCAATCATCATTCATCAAAATTCAAGCTACTCATCAGGAATGACAGTGTGCCTTGAGCTTAATTAGATATAGTCTATTTGTGTGAAGGATGAACAAGATTATAATCTGTTCAGTCCTTGCTAACATTATAGTTAACCTTAACCAACCTCCATTCAACAATGAAGAAGCTGTGATCATGAACATAAATTGGATTTTTCTCCACATAAAGGAAACACACAAATCTCCAAACTTGTGACATAAGATGTTTTCTGCTAATAATGGGTGTTCACAATTACATATAGTAAGAGTCTATCATTGACATATAACAAACTAGCTATCGATTGAAGCAAAGAAATTGTTTGTTTGTTATCGGAAATGCCACATTCTACATTCAAATTAAGGACTACTAACAGTGCACAAGGATCACTTTCAGTAAGATTTAGCGAACAGTTACTACAAGCATGATGAGCTAACTACAAAGTGGGCACAGAACTAACCCATTTTCATTACAATCACTACACTTAACAACAACAGTGTTCCCCTGTTTCTGTTTATTCACCATCTTACAGCTTCCATTACATCGAAAACAAGGCAAGAATCTCATATCACCACAACCCTCACAAACACCTCCACCAACAGCTTTTCTTGGCAAACCCTGAAGAACCTCACCCAACAAACCCTCTTCCACAACCTTCAACATTTCTTCAGCACCACCGATATAATATCCCTTCACAAAAACTCTCGGTGGAACCACCGTCGTCTTCTCTTTCTCCTTCCCCTTTAGGAGCTCCCTCAGTTCTTCTTTAAACCCACTATCCATCGAAACGTCACGCTCGCAGATTTGTACACCAAATGCATCAAAAGCAGCTCTCACCGCATTGCAAGCCTCAAATGTCCTCCGAACACCTCTCAACGTTGTTGTATAGATCACCACTTTCTTCTCTCCTCCGTTCGGTGGACATATCCTCTCAAACCGGTCCGAAAGAGTTGAACCGGGTTTTTTCAAAACAGGGTTTAGGTTTAGGTTTGGGTCGGTGTTTTCTTTGTTGGATGGTTTTGGAAGAATTAGGGGAGAGAAGCGGAAGCTTTCGGTGTCGAGGCCTTCCATGAGTTCCCAAGAGTTAATGATTTCAGGTGGTTCGGAGCGGAGGGGTTTGAGAGTGAAACGAGAAGGTGGTGGAGGAGTGGGTGGATCGAGGGTGTTGAGAAGGCCATAAGTGGTGGAAGTTAAAGAGACGATGTGGTGGCCGACACCGAGTGCTGAGGTGCCGAACTCGTCTTCGTGGTTCAACAGATGTGAAGACACGCAACCCATGTTTCTCAAGTTTGAAATTTGAATTTAGGATGAAAGAGAAGACAAAAACAAAAGAGAGTTGCAAGCATTGATTTGGTGGGTGGGGTTAATTATGACTTGCAACTCTATTTTAAATCAAAAAACCACAAGGTTCTTGCTGACTCACCACGTCAACCTTTCTCTTCAATTTTTTTCCCGCTCCCAACCTTATAGTACTTCATTCTTATCTTCTTAAGACTTAAAAAAAAAACAATTACTAATAATTACCGTAAAAAAACAATTACTAATATTAATCAGCAATAGATAATGGTCAAAGAGGATCTAATGGGGTAGATGATGAGTCAAGTATTCGCATTTGAAAAGAATCTTGACTATATAATTAAAGTTGTGTACACATAATAAATCTGATGTCTATTGATGTTTTTGACGATTCAAACCGTTACATTCACAATTTAAGACCTGATGAATTGGCTAAATTTAGTATTGGACCAACTACGTTAATCCCACCCTCCCATCAAGAGGGGGTGTGCCCATAGCAATATGGAAGAAAACAATTTAAACCATGTAACCGCTCCCTCCATCATCACTTCATTTAATCTAAATGAGATCGTTATTGATATCATAGGTCTGAAGTGGGGGCGTTCGAGTGTATCGTTGATATGACAATCTTTCAGAAGTAAGGATGACATGGTATAGTATGTGTGTGAGTTCTTGGTATAAAGGGTTACAACAAACAAAGGAAGCGAGGAATGAGACTTACAATCAATTTATTGGTAACATGAGTTTCACATGTGTCTATTGAACTTGCCAGTAAGCAAATGATATGATATGTAGTAAATTCAAATCAATTTTAATTTTGGTGCTATTTTAAAATTGAGGAATGTTATTTTAACAACTAATTTTAAACAACTTTTAGTGACAAGTAAGAGTTGCTGGTTAAATTCCTTCCTTAAAAAAATAAGTTGTCAAATATCAATTTTGTTTAAAACCTTAAAATAGTGTTGTTCATTTATTAGCCACGACGACATTGTGAATGTGAATGTGATGCTCTTGTTCCCACATTCACAAGCATATATCATCTTTTATTATGAAGACATGAAATGAACTTGTTACGTTCCAGTTCTAGTAAAAAAATCGCAGCTTTTGGAGGAATGATCGCGGTGACGAGAAAATTCCAAAGTTATAGTGCCTTGCGACTCCTTCAAACAATGCACGCGAACTATAATATGAGAGGGAGACATTTACATAACTTCAATTTTCAAGTTCAGAAAGCAAGAAGAGACCCATACATTGTGAAATGTACCAATTCCATTTCCACTCACATGCGCAATGGCCATTGCCACTTGGCTCTCCGTGTCTTCGACTCCATGCCTTACAGGAACTTGTTTTCCTGGAACTTAATGCTTACTGGCTATGTCAAAAATCACAGACTCATTGATGCACGAAACTTGTTTGATTTAATGCCTCAAAAGGATCTTGTTTCATGGAATGTCATGTTGTCTGGTTATGTTCGCAGTGGTTGCGTTGATGAGGCTAAACTACTTTTTGATAACATGCCTTACAAGGATTCCATCTCTTGGAATGGATTGCTTGCAGTGTATGTTCAGAATGGGAGACTTGAGGAGGCTCGTCAATTGTTTGAGTTGAAGGTTGATTGGGAATTGATTTCGTGGAATTGTTTGATGGGTGGGTATGTGAAGAGGAAGATGTTGGGTGATGCTAGGAGACTGTTTGATCGTATGCCTGTTAGGGATGTAATCTCTTGGAATACCATGATTTCCGGTTATGCCCGGGATGGAGATTTGTTACAAGCTAGGAGATTGTTTGAGGAGTCTCCGGTGCGGGATGTTTTCACGTGGACAGCAATGGTGTTTGCATATGTGCAGAGTGGAATGTTGGATGAAGCGAGAAGAGTTTTCAATACAATGCCGGGAAAAAGAGAGATGGCATACAATGTGATGATTGCGGGATATGTGCAATACAAGAAAATGGATATGGCAAGGGAATTGTTTGAGGCAATGCCTTGTCGGAATGTAGGTTCATGGAATACCATGATCAGCGGCTATGGTCAGAACGGAGATATTGCTCAAGCTAGGAAATTGTTTGACATGATGGCTCAGCGCGATTGTGTATCTTGGGCGGCAATTATTGCTGGTTATGCTCAGACTGGTCACCATGAAGAAGCTATGGACATGCTGGTGAAGATGAAAAGGGACGGCAAAAGTTTAAATAGATCTACCTTTTGTTGTGCTTTGAGCACATGTGCCGGTATGGCTGCCTTGGTGTTAGGGAAACAAGTTCATGGACAGGCGGTGAAGACAGGGTATGACAATGGGTGCTTGGTGGGAAATGCACTCCTTGAAATGTATTGTAAATGTGGAAGCATAGGTGAAGCCTATGATGTGTTTGAAAGAATACAATTGAAAGATATCATCTCTTGGAACACAATGTTAGCTGGTTATGCTAGGCATGGATTTGGCAGACAGGCTTTATTGATGTTTGATTCAATGAAGACAGCAGGTTTTAAACCTGACGAAATTACCATGGTATGTATTTGGTTTTTATTTATAAATTACCTATGCATGAATGAGTGCTCCTTCTCTGTTGTGTTGGAGGAACTACTTCCCTCAAAGCTTCATATTATTTTCATTTAGATATTCCTGGTTTATAACTTAGTTTTCTGATTAAAACTTTCCCAGTTAATATGGTCAAATAATCTCCTAAGGAAAGTAGGAAATACCTGGGTTCCTACCAGTCTTATGAATCCTCTAGGAAATACGTGGGTTACTTCAACATCTATTGTGTCACATCCTATTCCCATTTCAGATACTATGTCTCAAAATCAAACCCTTACATCAAATTTCTTATAGATTCTTCATTTAAGTCCTTTTCTCCCTTACCCATTTCTTTTCATATCAGGAGCAACACATGTATGCATAAACATCAAGTTACTTAAGTAAGGCCTATAAACACTAAACCTTTATATTTAAATTACGTATAATGTATTTGATTCAACCAAGATAGTCCAAATGCATTTTAAGGAAAATACCTCATTCAAATTCAGTGTCCCATTACAGCACCAAATTCAGTGTCCTATTACACCACCAATTCTCTATAAAAACTCTGTTATTTTCCAACAAAATCCCACACCTGACACACAACCCTGTCATTTCACATGCATAACTAAGTTTTTTCCTTTTCTAATCAGTTCTTCAGCGGAAGAAACTCAATAAACTTTTGGGTGCATTCATTGCTGAAGCTGATATCTTTGTCTCTTGTGTTGGTTGGTATAATAATGTTTTTTCCATGACTTCCATTCCTTATTGGGAAAAGTTGAAGGGTTTGGTCAGATTCCAAACAATGATCATCCTGCCGAATACTATTGTTGATACTGATTAAGTGGGATAATAAAACCGTTTTCTCTTTTTTTTTTGTGTGTGTGTGTGTATGTGCGCGCGCGTGTGTTGAAATGAATAAGCTGAGATCCTGGGTCCTCTTGATGAGTTCTGGGTCCATTAGTATAGTTGTTAGTTACTGTGGTTGTGGTGGCCATGCTGGTTTTTTTTTTTGGGATAGACGGTGGCCTTGCTAGCTGTTGTTGTAGAGGTGTAATTAGAATTATTTGGATGTTGTTGTGTGTTGTTTATGAGGGTAGGACAAATTAACAGCATCATATGCCACATGACATTCCTTTCCATAAAGTTTCTTCCTTGCTGTAATTCAGCTTCATCAAATTGTAGCCATCCATCTGTTCTAGAGTACTTATCTGCAGCCCTTTGAATTGAAAAGCTTATTCTTTTCTGGTTAACTGTATTTTTGTCCTGGCAATATACATTTTGTCATTGCATCTTCATTTATCTAAAAGGAAGTTGACAGGGCTGTAATCCATTCTGTTATGGTAGTTATTGACCTAAACAATCAGGATAGGTTATTTCATAATAGTTGTTACTGACTTGAATAACCTAGGTTACGTTGAGGATATATAAATGTCGTAAAATGTTGTAAATGGATTAAGAGAAACAGTTGGAAGGTCCTCTGATGTTTGTTTAGGCAGTTATTTTGGATTTATTTCTGGATAAAGGTATCTAAGCAAAAATTGAAGAAGGGAAAAGAAAGAATAGATGGAGAAAAAAGAGAGGAAGTGAAGATAAATTGAAAATGTATCAAATAATTCTTTCTTGTTAAAGATAATACATTATCACATTGATTTTGTTAAACACCTAACAGGGCTTAACTAGCTCTCAAGTGTTAACAGATAACTAAGAACTAATTCCTATTCCTTGTACATAATTTTGACTGATTAGTTTTTTTTTCCTGTGAATAACGTATATTATATGATGTTGAGTGCTATTAATTTGAAGTCAATGAGAATAATTCAGATTTCTTCTCATGCTGTATTTCATCACAGTATTTAGTACTACGGTTTAAATATGCATTTAGTCCTTGCAAATATATCATTTTTTGTTTTAAGTTCCTGTGATATATATATATTTGTTTCTAGTGCTTGCAAATATACTATTTTTTGCTTTTGGTCCCTGGTGTTTTATTTTGGTCCTTGAAAAGTTGGTTCATGTTGAAATTGGTCGCAATATTCATTTTAGTTCTTATTTTGAGGAATTAAAACCAAATATTCTGCATATTACAGCATCCGGTTCCAATATGAATAAATTTTGTAGGGACTAAAACAAAACAAGGACCAAAAGCAAAAAATTATACATTTGCAAGGACTAAAAACAAAAAATGATATACTTGCAGGGACTAAACATACATTCAAACTTATTACTGATTTGTTGGTTTTGAAAGAGCATGATACCACACCACCACTTGTCTGACATTGTGTAAATAAATTTTAATTCCCTTATTTAGCTATGAATCATATATGATGGTGTATGCTTTTAAATTTGTTGAACACGGGATACTTTAAAGGTTACAGAAAAGTAAGAGGAAAGGAAAGTAAACCGTATAGGGTCTGTTTGGTAAGACCAAGAAGCTAGCTTATGGCTGATAAGCTTGTATGACTAAAAAAGACCTGTTTGGTAACTGCCATTTTATCATGAGCTTATCCCTTATTTCACGAGCTTATAACTTATTTATCAGACGCTGTTTAATAGCGTTTGAGCTTATAACTTATCACTTTTTCTTCCATTTTTTCCCTTACATTTTTATGTAAAATCCATTTTTTCCCTTTATGATTTATTATATTTAAAATAAAATAGACATGTCTTAAATGCAGGCATATCAAAATATGTATGTTTTTACCTGATATGTTTTTTTATTATTACGGATGAATAGATGGAAATAATTGGTCTACTAATTTTTTATTTTGGGACAAAAAGTGCCTGTTACACTCAGAGTTTCATTTTCCTAAATAATATAGGCAGTGATGATATTTTTGGTGTATCTCTTTTTTGTTTTGTTTCGGTATAATTGCATTGTTAAAAGCAATTTTATTAGAAATAATTTCTCAAGGGACAAGGTATAATCAATAGTCATTGGACTTGCTCTTGTTGGTACTTGGTGCTCTAAAAATTAGTCTTTTTTATCACAGTTCTAATAAACGATGAAATAAAAGTCTTGTTTGAAATAAATAAGTTAAATGAATAAATTTTAAATATTAATTCATATAAATTTTATTATGAATTAAGAATGTTCTTTTATGTCATTTTACATTTATCAGCTAATTGAACCGTTAATTTTACCAAACACTTCATTTAGCTTATCAGCTATCTATCATCGGTCATCAACTATAAGTAATCAGTTATCTGCTATTTTTACCAAACAGAGCCATAATTTTTTATGCTTTCTGTTAACAGACCCTATTTAGTTAGTTTTAGACAGAAATAAATAACAGAGGGGTCTTTGGTTTAAAATGGGAATGTGGTCGGTCTGTATGTATTCAGATTTCCTCATCTTCGTCTTGTACCTTCTAATACTGAGCTAGCAACTGGGGTTTCTTAAATGAAATATCTTTTATTTCAGTCAATTCTGATTGAGTTCTATTCTATCATAGCATCACTTCCCTTGTCATAATTTCCGCTTATAAGTATAGACTGCATGCCTGCCATTTATTTCCATGCATTTGGTTTTTGTCTTTATATTTGACATGTATACATAATGCAGGCAAGAAGTTCAATTGCTAAGAATAATTTCATGTGTTGTTCAATCACTTGGCTTTATTTCTCCCAAGGGTTTCAAATAGGTGGCCCCTCCATCGACAAAGAGTCCTGCGTTTAACACTTTGTTTGTCTGTCTGTCTGCAAAGTTTTCTGTACATAGTGCCAGTGAGCTAATAACTGCTTAAGTGGTTTTATAATGAACAAATGTGATCATAACAAGTTGTTTTATCATAAACAAATATGACCATGATAACAAAACATTGACAAATAAACTAGGAAGGGTTGAGGTGTCCATAATACAATTGTTTGATCTATACAAATATAATAGTGTGCCTTTTGACTCTTTTCTACATGTAATGTCATTCCGCTTAGTCTTCCTCTAATCATATTTCAGGTTGGCGTTCTTTTGGCTTGCAGTCATACTGGCTTGACAGACAGGGGAACTGAATATTTTTATTCAATGAGTAAAGATTATGGTATAACACCAAATTCAAAACATTATAACTGCATGATTGATCTTCTTGGTAGAGCTGGCCTCCTGGAAGAAGCACATAACTTAATGAGAAACATGCCTTTTGAGCCAGATGCTGCAACATGGGGAGCTCTATTAGGTGCAAGCCGGATTCATGGCAATGCTGAACTAGGTGAGAAGGCTGCTGAGATGGTTTTTAATATGGAACCCAATAATGCAGGAATGTACGTACTTCTTTCAAATTTATATGCAGCTTTAGGTAAATGGGTTGACGTGGGTAAGCTTAGATTAAAAATGAGACAACTTGGTATTCAAAAAATACCCGGGTATAGCTGGGTTGAGGTGCAAAACAAGATTCATAAATTCACAGTTGGTGATTGTTTTCACCCAGAAAAAGATAGAATATATGCTTACTTAGAAGAGATAGATCTAAAAATGAAGCATGAGGGGCATGTTTCTTTGGTAAAACTGGTTCTGCATGATGTGGAAGAGGAAGAGAAGAAGCGAATGCTAAAGTATCACAGTGAGAAATTAGCTGTGGCATTTGGAATTTTGACCATACCGGCTGGCAGACCAATACGTGTCATGAAAAACTTGCGCGTGTGTGAAGACTGTCATAATGTCATCAAATACATATCCAAAATTGTTGGAAGGTTGATAATCTTAAGGGATTCTCATCGCTTTCATTACTTCAGTGAGGGTATTTGTTCTTGTGGGGATTATTGGTGAGTGGAGAAATATGGTAGAAAATTAGCCTAAAATAGTATATTAAGTATAAATCGTGAAATTTGGAGAGCTATAGCTTCTTCCTGGGATACCAATATGAGTGGGGGCGGGTGGACTATTGGTAATGGTAAATCAATATTATTCTGGCCTGAGAGATTGGTACCATATGGGAATATTGTTTTGAAATCGTCCCCTGCAGCCTATTCTGGAAGAGTTGTGCTCACTTTTGTGCATGATTTTGTGAACGCTAAGGGTCAATCAGATGTTAACCATCTCATGGATTTTATCCCTATTTGGTTACTAGACGAAGGATATTATAAGGCGCAACCTTTGGATAGATTGGAGGACAACCGTTTTGAGTGGAACCTTACTCCAGATGGCACGTTTAGCACGAAAGACGAAAGCTGCCTACCAACTGGTTCAAGGTCGTGTGAATCAGGTGCATGGTGATCGAGTTTGGAAGAAGCTTTGCCCGGGAATGGCCATCCTAGAAAGTGAATGTTTGTGGAAAAATCTGCATGGCTGCATCATGGCCTTCCAACAAATTCATTCCAAGCTCCTGGAGGCATGACGGACAGTAACCTCTGTCTGTTATGTGCTGGTGGCAAGGAATTGGAGAGTCATATCCCTTTGAGGTTGCAGGTGGCGAGGAATTGGAGAGTCATATCCCTTCGAGATTGCAGGGTGGTGAGCTGGTTTTGTATTCCTTTAGAACTTGCCTCTCCCAGAATTTCTTTGATCAGGGTGTTAATGAGTGGGTGGAGTGCAACATTGCTAGTGGGGTTCGATTGTTGTGGCATGAAAGGAATCAAGTGGTGTTTAATGGTAAAAGGTTTGATGTTTCAAATGTTAAGAGTAAATTTGTACATGTAAAGATCCAATTAAAATTAGTTAACGGTGGTCAACTTTATAATCCGTTTATATATTAGGGTCATGTTAACTTGTGCCCTTAGGGCACATGTTAAGCAACCAAAAAGTAAAAATTGTTTCTTAAATTTTGTGCATTCAATTCATTAAAAGTCAAAAAGTTAAATTCAAATTCATTAATTACAACAAAATATTTATACTTTTACTCTTTAGCATGTGCTTTAAGAGCACAAGTTAACATTAGCTTATATATTATGGTATAGTTATTGTTAAATAATATTTGTTAGAAAGATGGGACAACACATTCTAAAACTTAAGATCTTTTGCACATAAGTGTGTGTGGGTTTGAACCACAGACATCACTTTTCAAATTTTTTTTTGGTGGTCGGGGTTCGAACGTCGGACCTTACATATATATTATGCATTGTCTATATCAACTGAGCACGAGGACAATTATAAGGAGTTTGATAAAGGCGTCTCTCTCCCCCTACTTTTTTTTTTTACAAGTCCCCTTGCTATTTTTAATTAGTTTTATAAATAAATGCAATTTCAATTAGTTATTTGAAAATAATTTGTCTAAGTATTATTTAATTATATTATACGGTCAAATAAGTTTTTAGTCTCTATAAGCATATCGAAGTTTGTTTTTATTCTCTCTACAATTTCAAACAATGATCATTTAAATATTTTATGTCATCATTTTTTTCTCTCTGTTTTTAAATTAACTCATGTGCAACATTCATATTTTTCAATTAGTTTTTAGAGACATATTTAGAATATTATAAAAATGTGTCCCACAAAATTTCAGAATTTTTTAACAAAAGATCAATTAAATATGATTTTTTTCAGGGATTCATATTTAATTTTTTTTTGTTAAATTTTTAAAAATTCTACAAAGGATATTTCTGTAATGGGGGTTGTCTAATATGGACGGTGGACCCTCTTATTTTTAGCAAATTTCAGTGAAATATTATTTTCATTTTTATTGTTATAATTTTTTTTCCCTAAAAAAGTAAAGGTCGCTTTTTGACTATTTTTTAAAGATCCATATGAGATTAACCCTTCTATGATGTATGTATATTGTAAAAAGTAATTCAAAATTTTGAAATATCAAAAACACATGCCAAAAATGTTGATAGAAAATATTTGAAGGACCATTGTTTGAAGATTTTTTTTAGACAAATTAAAACAAAATTTAATAACTTTATAGATGCAAAAAATTATTTAACTCTATATTATACAATATTATATTATATTATCATCACACACATAGATAAAAGCAAAAGTAAAGTGATAAAATTGAATGCTTGTTGTATTTTATCATTCCCACCCCGATCGATGGACAAAATTTCTCCTCATTCGCTCTCAATGAAGAATAAATCTTCGTCTGTAGCTCCTCTTGGTGCTTCTACTCAATCAAGAACCACTGCCCAAACGATGTCCTGCATGGAACGCCTTGTTATTGAACTCAGCAATCCTGATCTTCGAGAAAACGCTCTTCGTGTGCTCTCCAAGGTCCTTACGAATCTATCTTCGATTATTATTATTTTTGTCTGTTTTTAATGTCTTTCATTAAACTCGCAATTAATCTGAATCTTGGAAGAGTTGTGTCTAACTTTAATGTGCTCATGTCGAGTTGAATTTACTGTTGTTAGCCCTTCTAAATAGTGGAATAGAAATTATGTGATCCATGTTGTGACATCGACAAATCAGGAACTCAATATTTTAATTGTGTAATCATCTTCAACAATATAGACCATTGACTACAATGATGTTGATGACATCAAACCAATTTATGATAAAATTAGGACTATTATCTGACACATCGATCACTTATTCACTAGAATATCAACATTTGGGAAAACCTTATTTGTGTCCTCTTGAAAGTTTCTACTAGTCTATCTTTAATTTTTTTTTTCCTTCTATTTTTAAGGCCTTTCACTAAATCCATAGGTAATCTAACTCTTAAACGAGTTGTCTAGCCCTAAACTGATTGTGCTCCTCTCTCACCCTATACTTGAACTGATACACGTTATTGTGGGACCATCCTCTCATACTTTACTTATTTATACTTGGTTGTAATTCTAATATTTATATCTTGTTTTTGTGTTTTTTCCTTAGATATTTTTATAAAAAGAAATATATGTCGACACAATTTAAAGCTTTGTTCTAGTTTTAACGTATGTTAGTCATTGTTGATTGGATGAGAATAATATCTTGTTACGTGTTATGGACTTAAAAGAGTTAAGATGTATTTTAGAAAGTTTGATATCATATCATTTTGTATTTCACGAGCAATGTTTATATCACACTTCATGACTCTGAGAGGTATAAAAATGGGGTAAGAAAGAGAGATAACAAGAAATGGAAGATAATGAAAATGAGAATTTGATACTTAAGTTGATGGAAAGTAAAGTGAGAAACAATAGTGATAAAAGGTGATGCACTATGAGTGAATAGACCAGCGAAATTGAACTTGCATTCTCTACGGTCAACCAATCTAAGTTGTTGGATGAATCAAGTGATTCACAATGTGACTTCAAAAAACCAGGAACCTCATACTACTTAATTACTTGTTTTTTCTTTAATATTCAAAATAATTGATTGCAATGATGTTGAAGGCATTAAAATCTATTTATATTAAATGTCTATTACTTTTTTTTTTTAAGTAGTTTAGTGGCTATAGCTCACACAATTTAATTGTGGAGAAGTGGAGTGTCCGGAGTTTGAACCCTCGCCTTTGTATATAATATGCAATATCGCTACCAACTGATCTAAGCTCACGGAATTATTAAATGTCTATTACTATCTCACACATGTATCACATAGTTTTATTATGTTTTAACATTTTATATTACAATTTGGTTGGTGTTTAGTAATGTTTCTCGAACTTTTACAATTAAGAGATAATTTTGTATTTCTATCTTTTATATCTCAGAGAAATGAGTTATCTCGAGAACTTGCACTTTTATTATGGAATTCTTTTGGTACTATTGCGGTACTTTTACAGGTATGATATATATGAATGAAATTATGTATTATTAGCTAGTTGGTTTTCTTTGCTTTAGTATTTCAAGTACACATTTTTCTTTGTTTGTAAGATTTGTTTAGCTTATGAACTTATCTCTCTCTAATCTCTTTGCCATATAAATTTTTCCCAAATTATATTTATATGTTTTCAATTTTTGCTTTTCAACGCTAAAACAAAATTTATTTTTACAATTAAAAAGATGAGGCATGATTATGAGGGAGATTTAGAAGTAAATGATGATTTAATTTAGATTTTGTTTAGAATATTATACTCTAAATGTTTTTAAATTAACTTATTAATACTATTTGTTCCTTCATAATTTTCATTTTTAAGCATTCAGGTGTTTAAAAAATAGTTTATTGGTTGCCCTGCACGCACTATGTAATGTTTTTTTTTTCTTCAGGAAATAACTTCAACATATTGTACTCTTTCACCACCGACTCTTACTTTAGCACAATCAATTCGGGTGTGTAACGTTCTTGCACTACTTCAGGTGAGATAATTTTGTTCTAACAAGTTTTGAATCTTGCGTTTAGTATATGAACACTTTTATTATACCCCCAAATATACCTAAAAATCAATCATGTTAATTAGAAATGAGTCTATCCACAAATGATAAAACTTGTTTTCTTTCTTTTCTTCGTATAAGAAAAATATGAAACTAATTCCTCTAATACTTTTCTTTCATATTTTCACTATAGTGTGTGGCATCTCACTCTGAAACAAGGATGTCGTTTTTGAACGGTAACGTCAAGTCTTTTATTCATCATAATCACTCTTAATCTATATTTACTCACTAGATGTTATATTTAGAGTAATAGTTTTTAAATTTGAGTATATTGTGGAGGTGTATTATTGCTTCTTTTTTTATATACATTTGCTTCTTTTTTAAATACAAAATATAATCAAGGGGTTGCTTTGACATTATCTCATCCTACGTTTTGCTCATTAAAAGACAACATTTGAAGAAAGCACATTCGCCTTTCCATTGTTTACACTTACATTTTCTTGTTTGCAGCTAGCATACCTTTGTATTTGTATCCCTTCCTTAAAACAAAAGACAAGTCGCCACAGTTTGAGTATTTAAGGTTTGCAAGTCTTGGAGTCATTGGTGCCTTAGTGAAGGTATTACATGAAAAGAAAGTTATTTTAATTACAAAAAATATTGTCACCAAAAACTTACAATGTTTGATAGTGTCTTGAATGTGTCATTTACATAAAATTTGTACCAATGAATTATTGATCATATTCATACAAAAACACTAATCCGTTGATTATTTTTAAATTATATCTATTTAGTATTTACATAAAATTGATTGACTTGCAGTTTTATTATGTTCTCAGTGTGTTTTCAATTATATCTATTTAAGTTTCAAATTCAGTCTTATAAAAATTGGATATTTAGTATTTGAGAGTTACAATATAACTTGTTAGGATGAATTCATATACATCATTAATGAATTAAAAATTTCTGCTATTTAAGCTTTTGCCATGATTTTAGATTTTTTTTTCATTTTTATTACATATTTACCATTTGTAATAATTTCCTTTTGTTGATACTTGATATTCACAGGTTAACCCCAAAGAAGTTATGGGTTACCTTATTTTAAATGAGATAGTTCCATTGTGCTTAAGCAACATGGAGATCGGAAACGAAATATCTAAATCTGTTAGTTTCTCTATTCTTGTTTTTTAAAGAGTATTTTAGCAAATGGATTATATTTTTTTGCTATTTCATTCTTTACTTATGTGATCCACTTTTTGAGTATGTGATTAACACAATTTCATATGATATTTATTTTGTTCTAAATTTAAGTAGATATGTTTTCTTGTTTATCTCTGCAGACTGCAACATTTATATTTCAGAAAATTTTGCTCGATGATGATGGTTTGACTTACGTTTGTGCTACAGCAGAGCGTTTTTTTGCAGTACGTCGAGTTTTGGACATGATGTTCGAAAGTCATGACAAGCAGCCTACACCTCGTCTATTAAAGTTTATAATTCCTTGCTATGCTCGTTTGTCTGATGATCGCCGGTTGGTTGAGCAATTCCATCATCTTGAATATGCATTTTCCCTTAACAATGTGTCCAACTTATATGAATGCATGTGTATTTTTCTAATTTCCAATCAAACTAATTTCGTATTAAAGCAGGGCCGGCATTACATTAGCAAACTCTCTTCCTAGTGTGTTTAGAGACACCATTTTTCTTAATCAACTTCGTGTAAGTATTTTCTTTCACATAACCATATACAAATTTGATTCATAACTTGTTTGATATAGATAGGATACGATTTAATGTTACAAGACCTGTTTTTATCAGCAACAACAATATCTTTTGGGAACAAATCAACAAAATAAATATATTACAAGATTTGCATATTTTAGTACTGCATGGTGGTTGGTGCCATATTGTTTTATATATCAAAATTTTATGAGTATATACCAAAAAGTGTTTTCGCCTAATTTTATATGTCTCCCAATGTTATTATTAACTATTTATCTGTTCATGTTTATACTAACTTAATGTTAAGGTTATAATGCATCTTATAACTTTAGAATAATAACTAGAGGAATTTAGTCTCTTGAAATACTCAAGTTTGCCTTTAGAAAGAGTCGGTCCTCATTTTATTTAGTCTGTTTACATTATTTGATATTTGATATTATTTTCAGGAAGACTCAACAACATGGAAGTGGGTAAATCACTTGCTGGAGAATGTCAAAAAGAACCAGGAACCTTTAGTAGCAGGTGGAGGAGAAAACAATGATATTATGGAGTCGTCAACATCAGGACAATGATATGTCGTATTGCATTTACTGGGTTGCTACACTCGTACTTTACAGACCACTTATCTTTCTACTTGAAAACTTGATACAAGTCAATAATTGCCTATATTATTACATATTAAGCTATGATGATTATTTTCAGGTTAATTATGTTTAAGGTCCCTACAAATGAGCAAGCTTCCAACCTTAGTCCCTATTTAAATTTTATTAAATTTTTTATCCCCAACGTTTTTTTCTGTTTGTAAGTTTGGTCATTGTCGTCAAATTGTGATGACTAGGCTAACATAATGCTGACCCAGACATGTCACATGGACATTTCAAGTGACATGGCTGTCATGTGGTAAAGAACATCATATGTTTTTGGTCCCTATAAAATTATGATTTTTTAAGTTTAGTCCTTACTTAATTTTAATAGTGTTTTTAGTCCATATGAAAAAATTATGCAATCAGTTTTAGTCCCTACTAAATCTAAATTTGTTTAATTTTGCTTAAACTTTTAAGATTTTGAACAATTTTTTGCACAAGTGTTAAGAACATTACAAAAAGTTCATCTGCAAAAAATTATCTCAAAATTTTATTTTTGTGTCCAGATTTTTGTTACTTTTATTTTTAACTTTTGTCTTTTAAAAAATTCATATTTTATTTATTTCATAAAAAAAAATTAAATTTTAGTAAACGAACCTTTTGCAATGTTCTAAACTTGTATAATATCCAAACTCTCTCCTCCTACTCTTTTCACCACCTCGTTCACACCGGCGACGCTCGTCTAACATTCGCTTGCAAATTCATCTAAGACATCAATTTAAACAACTTAATCACACGTCAACTTCAATATACAAAATCTCAACAATCTTCACCATTAAAAAATCCAGCAACAACCTTTTCGAGAGAGAAACGGAACCGGTCGATTTTCAAGGTTCGAATCGGGAAGAATAAAAAGGAATGAAGGAGAGTGATAGGCTTTGACAAAAATTATGGGAAAATTACACTTAAATTTTTCAACGATTTTGTTGATACAAGTTTATAACATTACAAAAGGTTCGTTTACTAAAATTTAGAATTTTTTAACATGAAATAAATTAAATATGTTTTAAAAGACAAAAGTTCAAAATAAAAGTAACAAAAATTTGGATGCAGAAATAAAATTTTAAGATAATTTTTTTAGATGAACTTTTCGTAATGTTTTTAATACTTGTGCAAAAAAATTTCAAAATCTTAAAAGTTTAAACATAATTAAACAAATTTAGATTTAGTAGGGACTAAAGCTGAGTGCATAATTTTTTTTATATGGACTAAAAACACTATTAAAATTAAGTAAGGACTAAACTTAAAAGATCTCAAATTTATAGGGACCAAAAACATACGATGTCATTTACCACATGGCAACCATGTCACTTGAAATGTCCATGTGGCATGTCTGGGTCAGCATTCTGTTAGCCTAGTCAACACAGTTTGACGTCAAGGACCAAACTTACAAACAGATAAAAACGTTGGGATGAAAAATTTAAATAAAAACCAATGTTAAAAACTCGCTAGAGACCTTAAACATAATTAATCCTACTTTTAATTTGAATATATTCCTTGTTGTGCCAATAAATGTGTATGAATGATCAATTATGTAGTTATTTTCATCCTTTTAATGAATGTTCAAGTTGATGGTAATATAATAAAATTGTTTAATAAAATTGTTTTGTTCAAGTGTAAGTGGTTAGTCTTACATCTATTTTTAATGAGCTAAATGATAGATATATAAAAGACATGACTTATATATTTAATATCGTAAGGTTTTAGATGGCGATGTGGTGTTTCTGTCTCTTGTGGCCACCGCTCTCCCGGATCTCCAACAAAACTAAATGATAGATTTTTACTATTTTTTTTTTGTAATAAGCAAAATTTATTAATAACCAAGTCCCTACACAAGACGAACATGGACTGATAAAACATAAACTACAAAGCAAAAGACGCCGTATAGTTTTTACTATTTGATATAATTTATGTATCATCTCTTGGCAAACGTTGCTGATAGATTTTTCACTATAATTAATCTTTTTCTTATTAAGGTCATTGTTGAATCTTCATTCGCATCATCTTCATTTTTGTTAATCACCACCTTCATGAATAAACACATAATTTAAAAAAATCATCATCAAAATAAACTCAAACAAATCACAATAGTCTTCAATAAACATAAAAAATCTTTATCATCATCAAACACTCTTAAAAAATTCAAATCCCTAAATTCCCAATATCCTCTAAATTTACATTGAATAAACAAGAGTTTTACGCAACAACCCATAGAAAAAAAACGATATTGTCCTCGTCCATCCCGTTAATGGTTTGTGCACCGTTGAATCTGGCAATTTCGTAATTTACTATGTTTTTTTCTTCCTTCTTTTAACTTACTTTGTTTTCTAACCATTGTCTTTTTCATTGAAATTGAAAGAAACAAAAATTAAGCGTTTAAACTATTTTTACTATTTTTGTTGTTACAATATGCTCCAAACGAACATGATGAGAAAATTAGTAAAATAGTGGAAGAATCTGTGAGGCTATAAAAAAGTTTGCAGAAAAGAATCGGTCAATAATGGCTTATTTGTAAATTTGTTTACGACATATATTGAGAAGTTAGCGATTTGACTCTATGAAGAATTTTTTGAGATGATAAAGGTGTTTTAAATTTATTGAAGATGTCTATTATTTTGTTTGAGTTAATTTTTTTTTAGGAGATGTTAACTAGTGTGCCGAGCACTAGTAAAGGACTTGAAATTGTATTTTTTTTATGAAAGTTTATGTATTTAGTTTATTGAAAATTAAAAACTTTAAGAATTTTAAATAATAATTACTTAATTTAGTATGTTTAAAGAGTGTTATGAGACACTCGTTAAAATGATGAAAGCAATGAAAATTTTAGGTTAATTAAATGTTTATTATTTTTTTAAAGGATTAAAGAAATTGTATTTGATTGAATTAAAAAATTAGCTATGACATGTATAATAAATTCGTCCGTTTGCTATATCTTTAACGGTCAGGTCAAATCAACAAAATTTACAACAAGGTAGGATAGGGGATCAAAATTGAAGAAAACATTTTTTTTTTAGGAAAAAATAGAAGAAAGATTGAAATTGAGAAACCAAAATGTTAAATTTTTTGAAAATGCTAAACATAACGATATTTTTATCGTGTTGATTTCCCGAATGATATGACAAGCAAATGTCCTTTAATTTTAAATTAATTTGATCATCACTTCATCAAAACAAAATTACAAGACCAACACGCCGATATTTTCGGCCAAACAAACTTTCCATTGGCCAACTTTTTTGAGACCACATCGTGATCAAATTCTTTTAGATATATAACATTACTCTAAAATTTTATAATAAAAGGTTAAAACTTTATTGTTATATTTTTAAATAGGGGATTAAAATTATATTTAAATAAAAAAATGCACACTGCACGTATGAATTGAGAGGAATTGATGAGGTAGCTAGCTATGCTTGTTCGTATATACAACCTGCGGCGTGTTTGCACTGTCAATTTTGGAAGACAGAGACACACAAGTACAAGTACGAGGAGAAATGAAAGTGTAACCAACAACAAGCCAAGAGTGAAAGACCCTGACATCCTTAAATGGAACAAAGCCATTTCTACTCACATGCGCAATGGTCACTGCGACTCTGCTCTCCATGTATTCAACACCATGCCTCGTCGAAGCTCCGTTTCCTACAATGCCATGATATCTGGTTACTTGAGAAACTCCAAGTTCAATCTTGCAAGGAACCTGTTTGATCAAATGCCTGTAAGAGACTTGTTTTCCTGGAATGTAATGCTTACTGGCTATGTCAGGAACCGCAGGTTACGCGATGCTCGTAGATTGTTTGATTTAATGCCTGAGAAAGATGTTGTTTCTTGGAATTCTTTGTTGTCGGGGTATGCCCAGAATGGCTATGTTGATGAGGCAAGGGAGGTTTTTGATAATATGCCTGAAAAGAATTCCATTTCTTGGAATGGCCTTCTTGCCGCCTATGTTCACAATGGGAGGATCGAAGAGGCTTGTCGGTTGTTTGAGTCTAAATCGGACTGGGACTTGATTTCATGGAACTGTTTGATGGGTGGGTTTGTAAAGAGAAAGAAGTTAGGTGATGCTAGGTGGCTTTTTGATAAAATGCCTGTTAGGGATGCAATCTCATGGAACACTATGATTTCAGGTTATGCCCAGGGTGGAGATTTGTTGCAGGCTAGGAAATTGTTTGACGAATCTCCAACACGGGACGTGTTTACATGGACAGCTATGGTGTCTGGATATGTGCAGAATGGAATGCTGGATGAAGCTAAAGCTTTTTTTGATGAAATGCCTGAGAAAAATGAAGTTTCATACAATGCAATGATTGCTGGTTATGTGCAAACTAAGAAAATGTACATCGCAAGGGAGTTGTTCGAGACTATGCCTTGTCGGAATATAAGTTCATGGAATACCATGATTACAGGCTATGGTCAGAATGGAGACATTGCTCAGGCTAGAAAATTGTTTGATATGATGCCGCAGCGTGACTGTGTATCTTGGGCGGCTATTATTGCTGGTTATGCTCAGAGCGGTCACTATGAAGAAGCTCTGAACATGTTTGTTGAGATAAAACGAGACGGAGAAAGTTTAAATAGGGCTACGTTTGGTTGTGCTTTGAGCACATGTGCTGATATTGCTGCTTTGGAGTTGGGGAAACAAATTCATGGGCAGGCGGTGAAGACGGGATATGGGACTGGGTGTTTCGTGGGGAATGCGCTTCTTGCAATGTATTTTAAATGTGGCAGCATAGACGAAGCTAATGACACGTTTGAAGGAATAGAGGAGAAAGATGTTGTCTCTTGGAACACAATGTTAGCTGGTTATGCCAGGCATGGATTTGGCAGACAGGCTTTAACAATATTTGAGTCTATGAAGACAGCAGGTGTTAAGCCTGACGAGATTACCATGGTATATATTTTATACATTTCATATGCAGTTAGGTTTTTATTTAGAGCTTATATTTAGCATGACTTTCTACTCCTTTATCCAGAAGTGTGATAGTGTGAATCACTGATACTTCATATTTTACAAAGTATATTTAATATATACATATCCCCGGTCTACAAATTAATCTTTTGATCGAATTGTTCATGATCAATATGATCAAATCATCTCATACGGAGATACCTGGTTGCTATTATAATTTATAGTTCATTGGCACAATTTGGAGCCTCTGAACTCGGTCTGAATATAATTTATATGAACATAATAAACCTTAAATGCTTCCTGTTATCTTAGTTATTTTCATCATGTTACTTCAATTTTTGTCTGACCCCTGTTTCTCTGACTGTCTTTCTTTGTCAATATCATCAAAATGGATAAGCAACTCCTATTTGAAACACTACTCGTCAAAAATGAAGACAAGAAATCCATTTTGTTGGTATCAATTATCTCACTTGTGTTTTTAAACCGCTTTGTTTTTAAATGTCATCAAATAGTTGGTCCCTGCTCTGATAATAGTTTTATTTTGTTTTCCTCTTCTCTTTGTTTTCTTCATTTTTACAGTAATTTGTATGCTTTAGTAAAGTTCTTTCAATGATTAAATTGAGCCAATAGTTGTTTAGAAGCTTTCCTCCTTGTCTTGTTTCCAAATCTGATAATAATCATCAAGCACTGATAAATGACCTAGAGGCGCAGTTAAGATTGTTTTACATGCAATTGAGTAGCATGCATTTTGACCCTTTCCTATATATAATATTACACTATGCTTATTAATATTTTTATAATGTTTCAGGTTGGTGTTCTTTCTGCTTGTAGTCATACTGGCTTGTTAGACAGGGGAACTGAATACTTCTATTCAATGACCAAAGATTATGGTGTAGTACCAACTTCAAAACATTATACTTGCATGATTGATCTTCTTGGTAGAGCTGGCCGATTGGAAGAAGCGCAGGACTTAATGAGAAACATGCCTTTTCAGCCTGGCGCTGCCTCATGGGGAGCTCTACTTGGTGCAAGCCGGATTCATGGCAATACTGAACTGGGCGAGAAGGCTGCTGAGATGGTTTTTAAGATGGAACCTCAGAACTCGGGAATGTACGTCCTTCTTTCAAATCTATACGCAGCTTCGGGCAGATGGGTTGATGCTGATAAGATGAGATCAAAGATGAGGGATGTTGGTGTACAGAAAGTACCTGGCTATAGTTGGGTTGAGGTACAAAACAAGATTCATACGTTTTCAGTTGGGGATTGTTCCCATCCAGAGAAAGAGAGAATATATGCCTACTTAGAAGAACTAGATCTTAAAATGAGGGAGGAGGGATATGTTTCTTCAACAAAATTAGTTCTGCATGACGTGGAAGAGGAAGAGAAGGAACATATGCTCAAGTATCACAGTGAAAAATTAGCTGTAGCTTTCGGAATTCTGACCATACCAGGTGGCAGACCAATCCGTGTCATGAAAAACTTGCGCGTGTGTGAAGACTGTCATAGTGCCATCAAGCACATATCCAAGATTGCTGGAAGGTTGATAATATTAAGGGATTCTCACCGTTTTCACCACTTCAACGAGGGCATTTGTTCTTGTGGGGATTATTGGTAAAACGGGGGGATCAAGGATATGGTAAAAATTAAAACTTTATGGCCCTATTTTATTGCCATCAAAGAAGTGCTGACAGCAATGAGAAGCCTAGTTATATTCCGTCCAGTTGGTAATGGAATTATTGTTTATGCGAATGAGCTGATTGGAACATCTGAGCTACCAACTCAGACTACTTCATACTGATCAAGAGGAGGTATCATTTGATGAATGTTTGAATTCGATATATCTTTGAATAATTATATTAGAGAACGCAAATCACTGTAATTTAAAAGATAGCTAGAAATGCATAGAGAGATAGGAAGCTGGGTGCAACAGCAACTTCTGACAAACTTAGGATGCTGCTCACTGATTGCACGCATCCCTTAAATATTACGAAATGTTTCATTTTTTTAATTTTTATGTATTAGGGTTCATTGTGATAATCCTGTTTTGTATATTACCCAGACAAAAAATACTCAGTCTGAAACAATACTCACCGATTGCACCCCTTACAATATTATGAATGCTTCATTTTTTTTACTTTTTACCTTGTCATAAGATGCCCTATTCTAAGTAGCTCATTCCATGTCTCCCACCACAGTAGCATTAGTATAGTGTGATGAATAAACAATTAAGTGTAGAGTGTATCATCAGGAAGATGTTCTGTTCTGACCAACGAGTAACTATAGGGATCTTGTTGTAGTGTTACACATGGTTCTTATTAGTGATTTTGCCAATACGAAAAATGTACATGGTAGCAGGTGAATAACATCTGTTTTGTTTATTTATCAATTATCAATGAGAAGGAAATGTTGTCACAGTCCGTCCTTGTTTCCTAATATATCAGTAGTATACATTGTGTTTCGGTGCACACAAAAACACCTCCTAATTACAAAACCTATTGCAATATTACAAATTGACAATCCGTGACAAGGAGTCCTCAAATTAGCTTCTAGCACAAAAAACTGGAAGGATTTTTATCCAATGCTTGCAAATTATAATAAAGCTAGAATTAAGCAGCAGCAATGTTATCTGTCAACTCATCTACTACGTTGTCATTGACGTCCATAATTGGTTCATGCTAATACAAGAAGTAATACATTCAAGGCAAACTAGTCAGCAATGGATTTCATCGAGTAGAAATTTGAATGTACACACCGGAGATTATTTTAAGATAAATGTCTATTGTGCACAGTTACACAAATAAAAGAACCTGACAAGTTCAAAACAATATTAAAGCATCTTTTATATTTTAATAAAGTAATTATTATTTTTTTGTATAAGATATAAAGTGCTAAGTTTAAAGGTTCCACTGTCTGTATACACAAATTCCAGATAGCAAATGTGTAAGAGGGGTCTTATTGGACAGAACCTATGAAGCACTAATATTTGCATTGTCTTCACCTACTGTATTGTATGAAAAAAATATTCTTATTTGCTAACTACCTGAGATGTTTAATTCTGGTATGGCTAGGACATTTAGAGATGCAATTTTTTATACTTCAATACTACTTGGACCCTTTCATTTGAACAAGCAGCTCTTTAACTCCTCTGGCTCTGGCTCACGGCCAATATCAACAAAAAAAATTATATTTTCGATCCTAAGTCCATTTCAACACACAGTTCTCTTCTCTGCCTGAGGCTATTTCTACGCTACGCATTACTTATTTCATCTTCAGGTCGTTGCATATTAGCTTTAAAAATTTGCTGAATATTTTTCATCTTTCACAAATATGTTTGCTGATTAATTGTCATTATATTTGGTTTAGTTAGATTTTTACTCCAAAGTTCAAACACATAGCACCCAACCGAAAGTATTGGTTTCGAATAGCAATTTCTAAGAAGTACATTCTTTATTTTAAATTTATAGTATAGAATTGCAATTGTATATATGTTGTATAAATTTATAAATATCCTAGATGTATCCTATCTTATATTTTGAAAAAAAGATCATCAGTATAATATTATATCATATTCATATCCTATATAGGTTTCAGGTTGCTGTTCTTTCTGCTTGTAGTCATATATACTGGTTTGCTAGACACAGGAGCCGAATACTTCTATCCAGTGAATGAAGAATAAAGTGTAACACCAACTTTAAAACATTATACTTGCACGATTGATCTTCTTGGCAGCGCTGTCCACTTGGAAGAAGCGCATGACTTAAGGAGAAACATGCCTTTTGAGCCAGGCGCTGCTTCATAGGGAGCTCTGCTTGGTGCAAGCCGGATTCATGGCAATACTGAACTGGGCGAGAAGGCTGCTGAGATGTTTTTTAAGATGGGACTTCAGAACTCAGGAATGTATGTCCTCTTTTAAATCTACATGCAGCTTCGGGCAGATGGGTCTATGCTGATGAGATGAGATCAAAGATGAGGGATGTTGGTGTACAGAAAGTACCTGGCTATAGTTGGTTTGAAGTACAAAACAAGATTCATACGTTCTCAGTTGGATTGTTCCCATCCAGAGAAAGAGAGAATATAGGCTTCTTAGAAGAACTAGATCTGAAAATGAGGGAGAAGGGGTATGTTTCTTCAATAAAATTGGTTCTGCATGACTTGGAAGAGGAATAGAAGGAACGAACGCTCAAGTATCATAGTGAAAAATTAGCTGCAGCTTTAGGAATTCAGACCATACCAGCAGGCAGACCAATCCGCGTCGTGAAGACTGTCATAGTGCCATCAAGCACATGTCCAAGATTGTTGGAAGGCTGATAATTTTAAGGGATTCTCACCGCTTTCACCACTTCAACGAGAGCATTTGTTCTTGTGGAGATTATTGGTAAAATGGAGAGATCAAAGAGTGGTAAAAAGTTAATACTCTCTAGGCATATTATATTGGCATTGAAGTGCTGATAGCAGTGAGAGAGGAGCGCAGTTATATCCGCCCGGTAGGTTATGGGATTAGCGTCCATGTGAATGAGTTGATTGGAAAATCTGAGTTACTAATTCAGACTACTTCATACTAACCAAGAGGAGGTATCATGATTCATCTGATGAAGGTTTGTATTCGGTTGATTTCTTTGAATTATATAAGAGAATGCAAATCACCAAAAAGATAGCATGAATCGCGTTGAATGTATCAAGAGTAAGCTGAACTATCAGACAGCTAGAGAGATGATCTTCATAAAGTATCGGCAACTTGTCGGAGTACTTGGTAGTGGTACACAAGATAGATAATACAGAAACTGGGTGCAATAGCGACTTCTGACAATTCTAGGCTGCTACTCACTGATTGCACCCCTTCATAAAGATTTTTTATTTTTTATTTTTTATGTATTAGGGCACATTGCGATAATCCTGTTCTGTATTTTACCCAAACAAAAAATAAGTCTGAAAAATCTTCTACCACACTACCATTCGTGTGGGTATGATGGATGAACAATCAAAAAACTTGAGTGAAAAATCAGGAAGATGTTCATGTTCTGCCCTTCTAATTCTCTCACACCTCAGGTGGCATAAAAAAATTGATGGCTAAGATTTCACTTAAAAAAATTTACACTGGAGAGGATCACAAGGGGGTTTACACATGGTTCTTATTAGTGATTTTGCCAATACGAAAATTTACATGCTAGCAGGTGAATGACTTCTGTTTTGTTTATTTATCATGAGAGGGAAATGTGGTAACCAAGATTGTTCATCCTTGTTTCATAATAATATCATTAGTATACATTGTGTTTCGGTACACACAAAAATATATCCTAATTATAAAACCTACAGCAGTATTACAAAATGATATTTTGAGACAAGGAGTCCTCAAGTAACAAGTTAGCTTCTAGCACAAACAACTGGAAGGATTTCAATGTAATGCTTCAAAAAAAAAAAAAAACTAGAACTAAGCATGCATGGCAGCAATGCTATCTGTCAATTCATCTGCCGCGTCATCATTGACCTCTATAATAGGCTCCTGCTAATACAAAAAGAATACCGTCAAAACAAACTCACAGAAATACATTTCATTGAGTTAAATATTTCAATGTACCGGAGACGATTTGAAGATAAATGTCGATTATGCAGAGATTCACAGTTAAAATCAGACTTATCAAACACAATAATAAACTGCATCTTTCCTATTAAAAAATTATTCAAAATAATAGTGTGAAGTATAAAGTATTGATTTGAAGGTTTGTCAGGTTCCACTGTTGCTATGTACACAAATTCTTGATAGCTAATATGTAAGACTATTGTAGAAAATCTCAATAAAATAAAAATAATCTTATATGACAGAACCTATGAAGCACTGATCTTACATTGTCTTCACCTATTGTATTGCATCGAACATTTTTTATACTGATGCTTTTGGATACTTCACCGATACTTACTTCTGAAGTACACAAGTCAACTTTTTAAGAAATATTTAATTCTGGAATGGCTAGGTTAGAGATGCAATTTAAGATCACTTGGACCCTTACATTTGAACAAGTGGTTCTTCAACTTCTATGGCTCAAGGCCAATATCAACAAAAAAATATTTTTTATCCAAAGTCCATTTCAACATACAATTCTGTTCTCTGCCTAAGACTATTTATATGCATGCCTTTTCCATCTTCAGGTCGTTAAATATTAGCTGTAAAAAAATTGCTGCATATTTTTCTTCTTTTGCAATTATGGCATAATTGTAAGTATTTTCAGTTTAGTTAGATTTTTATTCTAAAGTTCAAACACGCAGCATCCAACTGAAAGTATTGGTTTCATCGAGCAATGTCTAAAAAGTAGGTTCTTATTTTAAATTTATAGAACTGCAATTGTATATATTTTGTTATATGAAAATAATCATGGCTATATTGTATTTATATCCAGATGCTCAACACAAAATTGCAACCAATTTTTGGATATTATTTTTATTTGACCACCTCAACTAAGATCTGCCCCCTTGATAAGATAGAGTTAACTACCTCTGGGTCTTTACTCCCTTTCACATCTATACACTTTGAAGCACTAATGCTGGCACTCTTCAACAAGCTACGTGGACTGTAGTTTGGCTTTGCGAGTCCATTTTGAGCGCCTGAGTTTTCAGCATCTGTCACATTAGAACCTGGAGGGCTCTCAAGATTTGATCCAGTTGGCATTTCAATATCATTGTTTTCATTGTTTTCATTCTTGGAAGTATGAACTCGCTCTCTGCAAAAAGTGAAATTGCAGTATTCAACGCATATGACTTCACACAATACCAGAGAAAATGTTTCGCAGGCATGTTGCCAATCTTATCTGGAACCGGTGGGAGTAATAATAATAACATATATTAAACACATAAATCCCCAAAAGAAGACAAGAAGGTTGTTCTTCAAAATGTAGGTGAGCCTATGCGGTATTTAAACGCCTAATTTGGACCACAGAAATTTCTAGTGCTAAGGCTAGAAACTGCTCAGAGAATAAAATATTGACAAACACTTACCGAGGTAAGGATGCATGCTGTCTCTGCAGTGGTGAGATTCGTTCGCCTTTTTTGCCATAATTTTCCTCAAGATGTGCAAACTGTCGCTTGAATCGATCAACCCCACTATACAACAACATAGAATTACTAACCAATAATCAAAACATGTAAATTTTGAAATTCAAAAGAGCCCACTTTCCATATTACAATTCTTAGAAGACATGCAAAACGCAGAAAATTAACCATCAATAATTTGATAAGTCAAAGGTTTACCTATTACAAGGATGAGCATCAACAAAAGTTTTAGTCCTTTTAAAATCACAAACTTTCAAATTTAGTTCCTACATGTATTTTATTTAATTTTAAATTTTATAAAAAAATGGGTGCCATCGGTCCCTATGGGGGCTAAAAAAATAGCCACTATAGAATATAGATAGGAACTGAAATTAATTAAAATTCATGTAGAGACTAAAGACAGAAGGTTGTGATGTTGTAGGGACTAAAACCTTATTTAAGCATTTATAATTGTGTAGAAAATTGCAAATAAATCAATACAATTAACATAATCTCAATGCAACAACATTAAACTCATACAAGAGCTCCTGACAATTTATAAAAAATTGATATTGTGAAAACCATACAGTATAAGTTGGCTTAATATCTTTTATCTTATTTCAGAAATGAAAGGCTATGCCCTGTGACGTATCCGACAGATATTGGACAGACATCTTCATTAATATATGTATGTATCAACCATTCAACAAACTACCAAGCATACTAGCACCTTTACCTTGGATACATGAAGCTGGTTTGATCTCCACCACAAATATATTCCTCAAGCATCTGGGGGTGATACTCCAAAATCTGTTTATTTAAACGTATAACTAACTATTACAATGTAAACGAGAAGAGATAATTGGAAGCAGGAGTGAGTGAAACGCATGGCCGTACCTCTCGATAAATCAACTCTCTGACATCATCTTTAGTCACTTTCCTTCTCTCGAATTCAAACTCAAGTTTTGAAATGGGGTGAGTGGATGGTTCACGATCAATGTTCGACAAACCATGGAAATAAGGATCAGACAATGCCTGATATCACAAGCATAACAGAAAAATTAAATTTCCCCTTCGTTAATTATCAATGAACTTTCTCCATTGGTAGGTAATCATGTATAGGTTATAGAGACCAACCTCTTCAGCTGATGGACGATTTTTAGGATCAAATGCAAGTAAGCGCTCCAGTATACGAAGAGCCAAAGGATCTATATTTGGAAATTTTTGGGAGAATGGAACAGGTTGCTTTTTTCGCATGCTGTTAAGATACCTTCTAGCTTTCTCATTTCGAATCTGTAACAAAATTAAGAATTTATATATATACAAGAGGACAGACAGAGGAGAGGTGGTAAAATGAAGCTTCAATGGCATTTATTAAAATAAACCATAATTTGTTCCTTGAAAACATAATATAGTAAGAATCTGTTAGAAACACTAGGAATTCAGCATTAATCTCATTAAACCATGACAAACAAGCATGACTGTTGATTTCAGAAAACTGCCGAGTAGATTATAATAAACTAACCCTTGCAATGGACTCAGGAGGAGGAGTGCCAAGCAAATCAGTCATGATATCCAATTGATGCACCACATTTTTCCCAGGAAACAATGGCCTCCCAGTAAGCATTTCTGCAAATATGCATCCAATGCTCCAAATATCAATTCCAGGTGTATACTGCATATAAGACAGGGAATATAAATTACATACATATTTCAATACATCAAGTTCTTGTATCACAAATACACAAACCAGGAAAATATGGCGGAAAAAATACTTACTTTTGAGAAAAAAGAACCACATAGTTCAGGTGCACGGTACCACCTAGTTGCAACATAGTCCTTGGTAAAAGTAGGTAAATTAAGTCAGTACGCGGTTTAGAGAGATAGCTAGATTGCAAATTGTAGGTTCCAACTGAAAATCTTAAAGGGTAAGACATAATTGATTAATGAAACGGATGAACATGGTTGCATATTAGAGTACTTACAGTCCAGAATATTGTAGATGGAGCGTCATTAAATGAAACTCGAGCAAGTCCAAAATCACAAATCTTGAGTTTGCAATCAGCATTAGCAAGAATATTTTTTGGTTTCAAATCGCGATGAAACACATTGGCTGGAATGAAAAGAAAATGTAATATATCTGAAAAGGTTAGGGAGGTGGTTATAAGGATGGATGGATGGGATACCTGTATGTATAAATTTAAGGCCTCGAAGAAGTTGATACAAGAAAAATTGGTGGTGTTGAGGAGTAAGATCATCATTTGCCTTAATTACTTGATGTAGATCAGATTCCATCAACTCAAAGACAACATAGATATCCCTAAACTCTCGGCGCGAAGGAGGAAGCATAATATGTCTAATTTCTACAATATCAGGATGTCTAAGCAAGCGGAGGAGCTTGATTTCTCTTAGGATCCGCGTGGCATCAGATACATGCTCGAAAACATCGTTAATTTTCTTGATTGCAACTTTTTCACCAGTGTGAGTGTGAATTGCAGAGCAAACAACACCATAACTTCCTTTTCCAATGATTTCTTGGACCTGGTATTGACTTGCCTCTCCATACTCGGTGAAAAACTCAGTTTCTGGAACACCCTGCTTAAAAGAAAAAGAAATGGATCGAATCCAATAAAGAATGAAAGAAAGATGAAAAAGGTTGGGTTGGGTACCTTTTTATTGGGATCCATGGAAGAAGGAAAGAAGACAGTGTTGGTGGGGACTTTGATATGATTCAAGTTGAAAAGAGATTGTTGAGGTTGATCGTGATCGTGATCGTTAGTGGTTGGAATAACAGCCAGCTGTGAGCGCAAATCTTTCACCAACAACTCATTGTTATGCTGCTTACTAGAAGTTGAGCGTCGTTGAAATAAGCGTCGAATCCCTTCCGAGATAGTTCCTCCACCACCCATCTATCTATTTTCTTATTTCTTATTGCATTTAACATCCACCACCTCCTCCTCCTCACTTCTTCTTCTTCTCTATTATTGTTTCTTCCCCTTTGACTCACTCTGTTATATATCTTTTTTTTTTATAATAATAATGTAATAATCCTAATCACTTTATTTATTTATTTATTGTGAGGAGTGAGTGGTGAGAAAAGAAGAAAATTGTATTCAAATTTATTAGCTTTGGTTAGACTTGGAGTTAGACAAACACGCGGACAGACAGACTGATCTTATCCTGTCTTTCTTTTTTACTTTCAACTGAAAGCTTCAACATTGCTGTACTGTACTACGCTTAGTTAGTTAGACAAACTTACTTTTTTCATGCTTTTTTCTTTAAATAACATTCAACACCCACTTTTTCAATTTCCAACACTCCACATCATTTTCTCTCTCTTAATTTAACACCCATTCAATTTTATCAACTCTAATGGTTTTTTTATTCAACACCCTACCCCACCACCTTTTATTTCTTATTCTTATTTAATTTTATATTTTTGTTTTTATAGTTACATAAAATTACAATTATTGATTATAATTAAATTAAAATAAAGAAATACTTAACAATTTTTTTTTTTTTGTAAAAACAAAATTTATTTAAAGAGAGTGAAAACAAAATTTATTCAAAGACTAAAACTTCAAAAGAAAGGCTAATAATAAGATTAAGAGAGTGAAAAAAACTTGATTTTTTTTCTGTGTCCAAATCAAATGATCCAAGTCTCTATTTGTAGAGAGAAAAAAAATCATGAATTTTGGTAAAAAAAAAATAAAAAATATTTGCAATGAAATAATTGAGTCCAAATTATTAAGAAAATAAAAATCCAGACAGCCAGTAATAACGCGCCACGTGTCCCACATTTTCTTCCTTTTCAATTTCTCTCTCCGCGGCCTGACAGTTCACGCGCCCTGTCGACGCGTGTGTTACACGCGCCATTTTCAGCAAATCGTTACGCGCCACGTGGCACCCCGGACAGACTTTCAACCTATTGAAACCATTCATCTACTCTCTCTTCCACCTCATCTTCAACAACCCCCTCTCCAATGGTTCAATAGGCTTCAATAGGGTTTCAACACCCCCATTGCAAATGGTCTAAGACCATGTACAATGGTTACAAATTTTCAATAACCTTCAACACCCACTTTTTCAATTCCCAACACTCGACATCATTTTCTCTCTCTTAATTCAATACCCATTCAATTTTAACCACTCCAATGGTTTTTCATTCAATAGCCTACCCCACCACCTTTTATTTCTTATTCTTATTTAATTTTATATTTTTGTTTTTATAATTACATAAAATACAATTATCGATTATAATTAAATTAAAATAAAGAAACACTTAACAATTTTTTTTTTTTTAAAAACAAAATTTATTTAAAAAATTTATTTTTATTTTCTTAACTTAAAATGCAATACAACAAACTAAGCACGCGACACACAAATAGCTTAAAATGCAAGACAACAAACAAGCACACAAAACACAAGTAATTTATGAAACTACGTTACAAATCAAAAATCAATCACGAAACATTCCAAACTTTGTCCATATGTGCTTCACTAGATCTGCTTGCAATTGGTGATGAACATTTGAATCACGCAATTCGGATCTAGCACGCACATGAGATGCAAAAGCGGGTAACACCTCGGTCGAGTATGGTTGCGGTGTACTAGATCCACTTCCCTCAGATTGGTCAAAATCGGTCCAACGTTGAGCATATGTATCTCGTTCATCCTCAACAATCATATTATGTAATATGATGCTTGTCCTCATGATGAGACCCAAATCGGCTATGTCCCACAAGCGAGTTGGTTCACGGATGATTTTAAATCGAGCTTGAAGCACTCCAAAAGCTCGTTCGATGTCCTTCCTACATCCCTCCTGATGTTTTGCAAATAACTTATCGGGTTCACTTTGAGGAAGTCTAATAGATTTGACGAAAGTTGGATAAGAAGGGTAGATACCATCAGCTAGATAGTATGTCATATTATAGGGACGTTGATTCACAAAGTAATTCACCCTTGGAGCCTTTCCCTGTTCCACATCATCAAACACTGGTGACCGGTCCAGAACGTTTATATCGTTCAACGTTCCCGGACATCCAAAAAAGGCATGCCAGATCCATAGATCATGAGATGCAACTGCTTCAAGAATAACTGTGGTGGTTCCCTTATCCCCCCTGGTGAATTGACCTTCCCATGCTTTAGGACAATTTTTCCACTCCCAGTGCATGCAGTCAATACTCCCGATCATTCCTAAGAACCCCCGCATTTCACTAACATTTAGTATTCTTTGGAGGTCATCTTCGGTTGGTGCTCTCAAATACTCTTGCTCATACAGTCGTATGATTCCTTTGCAGAATCTACGTAAGCACTCCAATGTTGTACTACCTCCTATTTTGATGTATTCATCGACCGCATCTGCTGCCACACCATATGCTAACATTCGCATTGCTGTGGTACATTTTGCTAATGGTGATATACCTTCTTTGTTGGCGGCATCAACTCGCTGGGTGAAGTAGTTATCACTACTTGAAAGGTCTCCAACGATTCGAAGGAAAACGTGTTTTTGCATCCGATACCGACGACGAAACATTGCATCGTCATATGTAGGCTCATTGGCAAAGTAGTCGTCAATGAGTCTCTGGTTAGCTGCTGCATGATCTCTATTTAAATATTTTCTTGTACGAGATCCACTACCTGATCCACTACCTTCCTTTATTTTTTTTCGACGCTGAATAAATCGGTTGACGATATAAGTGTCTTCAGCATCACGTTTTTGGAAGTAGGCATCCATATCAAAAGAATCCATTGATAGTTTTTGGTGATATTGGAAGTAGATATGAATGAGATTTGGTGATATTGGAAGTAGATAGAAATGAGATTTGTGATATTTGAAGTAGATAGAAAAGAGATTTGTGATATTAGAAGTAGACATGAGTCCCTATATATAAGCACATTGTGTGGTGGACACTTACGGATTCCAAATAAGTTATTGTATTGTTTTAAAGAAAACAGTGGGGATAATTATTAAAGTCACGGACATTAAATTGTGGGCACACATTACAACGAATGGAGGAAGACAGTGGGCATAATTATTAAAGCAAATTGTTTCTGAAATAAGTCACGGGGGACTAGACAACACTATAGACTATCACTGAGGGCTAGACAACACTGACAATTATTAAAGTAAACACTGGGGACTAGACAACACTATAGACTATCACTGACAATTATTAAAGTAAACACTAGGACTAGACATCAGTGACAATTTTGACCGAATACAAACAAATATTACAGTGAAATTAATTTCCAAACAGCTCACGCACCAAGTTTTCTAACATTTCTTTTTTCCTGTCATCGAGATGCTCTTCGGCCGTTAACTTTAGGTACAGTTTCATTTTCTTCAATCTGTTTTTCTCCTGTTGCGCTGCGTGTACTCTTTCAATCGTTCAATCTCTTGCACCTTGATTTCTTTGAATTGAACCCACTCAGTTTCCACCTCCTCCAAGGCAGCGTCCTTGCTTTTTTTTTTTCTTTTTTTTTGGCTGCCTCCCTGCCCATTGGACGAGCACTAGATCCTGCAGAGTCCTCGTGAGATCTCTTAGATCCACTACTTCCTGAGCCAACACTTCCTCCCATTTGACTACCGTAACGTGGTTGATCACGGAGAGCATGTCATTCTTCCTTTAAAGTAAATTGAACATTCTTCCCACATGCAAATAATTCCTGCGCTTTTGCCAAAACATCATCTTCCAACCAACCGCTTCCTTGCATACGCTTAGCGCTTTCATAAGCACCAATCCATTTATTTATTACTTTGCTCATATAATTAAAACGGTTTCGGCATGCAATTACATCACGTGGAGGATCGAATTTGCAATGCACATTACAATAATCAGCAATTTTACCCCAATATGCTTCACCTGTCTGGTTTCTCCCGACAACACTGCATGTTCCATATTTTATCCACCCACTAATTAACACCAAATTTTGTTCAGTGTTCCATCCTGGTTGCTGGTTTTTCTTGCTCTTAGGAGTTGTATCCTCTGAAACTTGAGTGAGTTCATTACCACTTGTCATTCCATCACGATTTATTTGTGATGAAAATTCAGGATATTCACCAACACTCTAAAAAATTTCATTCATCATTGGCATATAACCATTAAATGAGGGTGTTTGAGATGGATATCCCATCATAGATCTAGAATATGGATGAAAGTTATTTGGAACAGAGTATGGGTGATTGAAATTTGAGGCAAAACCAACATTAGACATGTTTTGAGGATTTTGGTTGAAAAATTGATTTGGGTTTTGAGGATGTTGGTTAGGAAATTGATTTGGGTTTTGAGGATGTTGGTTGGGAAATTGATTTGAGTGTTGATAATTGTTTGGATTTTGGTAGCCAAATGGGTAATCAGAAGAATTTTTGGTGTTGAATTGATTGTTATTGGGATCCATTTCACTAATCAAAGACTAAAACTTCAAAAGAAAGACTAATAATAAGATTTAGAGAGTGAAAAACTTGATTTTTTTCTGTGTCCAAATCAAATGATCCAAGTCTCTATTTGTAGAGAAAAAAAAATCATGAATTTTGGTATAAAATAAAATAAAATTATTTGCAATGAAATAATTGAGTCCAAAACATAAAAGATAATAAAAATCCAAACAACCAATCGCGTGCAGCCACGTGTCCCCCTTTAACCATTTTCGTTTTCTCTCTCCGCAAGCTCTGACGCGTCACGCGCCCTGTCTGCGCGTGTCATGCACGCGCGCGTTTCGGCCAATCGTTCGCTGCCACGTGGCACTCCGGTCAGAATTTTCAACAATTGAATCACTTCATCACTTCCCTCCTCCAACTCATCCTTCCTTCACTTTCAACAACCACACTCCAATGGTTTTACCTTATTGAAAATCATTTTCAATACCCCATTGCACATAGTCTAAGTGTATTCAAATTTTGTTTTACCAAAAATACTAATATCAAATTTTACAGAGATTAAAAATGCCATTTTTTACTAAAAATGGATTGATACAAACAAATGGTCATGAGATTGATCTTAGAGAACTTTGTAAACAAAAAAATAATTATACTACCAACAAATTAAATACATTGTATTTCAATATAATATTTGTAGGACCTTAATTTTTATACATCCACAATGTAATTTTTTTACACATGGTAATTTTCTATTTATTTCTTGAAAAGAACATATTTCCATAATAAAATTATACAGATATTTGCAAAAACTACTATCTTATTATTTTTAAAAGTTAAAAAAGTCATTGACATTTAAATGTCTTTTTAACAATATTTATTATTTTAAATTATTTTGATCTTAAAAAAACATTAACTTTTTAAATTTCAAAGTAACATGGTCGACAGATGTGCCTACTTTAAAATATTTTTTGTTAGGCCGGAAAGAATACAATTAAGATACTACTTTTATCACCGTCATCTACGGAACACAATTATTGAGCAAATTTGTTCAACATATCCAATCCAATTCGGAAACGTAACGAAATTGAGAAGGATATGTCCAATATTATTTCATCCAGAAATTGCCATTCGCCAATAGTGCTGTTAAAAACAGGGGATCAAAAATCCAACATTGTTAAAACAAAGAATCAAAACGGCAACCAAATTTATTATTCTCTTTTTTTCTAATTCTTTTATTAATTTTTAATATATATCATAAAATATAATTTTGTAAAATAACTCAATTTTTTTTTTATCCATACAAAATTAATTAGATTTCTTTATTTTTTTTTGAAGAAACTAAATAAATTTCTTAATTTATGTGAGTTAAAAAAAAAAACTCAACTGAAATAACTAAATTTCATCTATTCCAATGAGCTCATTCCTTGTCTCCCACCAAACTACCACTCGTGTGGAATGATGAATGTGAACAATGAAAAGTGTTGAGTGAATCTTCAGGAAGATGTTTCTGTTACAAGAAACTAAAGTGAGAATTGGAGATAGGTACATAGATAGATACCTAAACCCCAACGGGATCAAGGGCAGAGGGCTTTCCTTAGTGCTTTTGCCAATACCAAAATGTACATTCTAGCAAGTAACTAAATAAAATCTTTTTTGTGTATTTAGATTTTAGATTGAGAAGGAAATGCCGTGACTTTTCATCCTTGTTTCATAATAATATCAGTAGTATACATTGCGTTTCGGTACGCTCAAAATATCTCCTAATGCAAAACTACGGGACTAATACAAAATGACAGTTCGTGACAAGGAATTTTAAGTTAGCTTCTAGCACGAACAACTGGAAGAGTTTCTATGCAATGCTTCAAGATCACAATGAAGTTAGAACTAAGCATGCAGAGCAGCAATGTTATCTGTCAATCTTGTTGCTTTGTCGTCATTGACCTCTATAGTTGGCTCCTGCATAAGAAGAATACAGTCAACACAAACTAGACAAAATTGCATTTCATTGAGTAGGAATTTGAATGTACACAAGAGAGATGATTTTAAGAAAAATGTATTATACCACAAAAAATAGATAATAAACCCCACCACCATTTATTATTTTATATAGTTTTTCAAATTTTTTTGTGTTTTTATCTCTTCAAATTGGAAGAAATAGAGATCCTAACTCCGTTGTTGCTATATAAAGAAATTCCAGATAGTAGCAAATGTGAAAGGAAAAAAAAAAAACTTATTTGAGAGAACCTATGAAGCACTAATACTCGCATCATCTTTACCTATTGTATTGAATACATGTTTGTTAAGTACCTGCGTCAATTTCTTTTTTCTGAAAAAAAAGTTCAATTCTGGTATGCCTAGGACACTTAGAGATGCAATTTAAGATATTTCAATACTACTTGGACCTTTATATTTGAACAAGCGGCTCTGTAACTTCACAGGCTCGCGGCCAATGTCAACAACAAAATTAGCTTTTCTATCCAAACTCCATTTCAACATACAAATCTGATCTATGCCTGAGGCTATTACTACGCATGATGTTTTTCATCTTCAAGTCGTTGCATATTAGCTTTAAAAGTTTGCTGCATATTTTTCTTCTAATTGCTGCATAATTGTAACATCTTAGTTTAGTTAGATTTTTATTCCAAAGGTTAAACATGCAACAATAAATTGTAATGGTATATGTGTGTGTGTACATACATACTATGTTTTATGAATTTATAAATAAATGTCTTATCTTATATTTGAAAATAATCATCGCTATATCATATTCATATCCAGATACTGGTAACAAATTTGTGCACAACACAATTTTGCAACTAACTTTGGGATATACTTGATATTTCATAACTTCAGCTAAGAACTACTCACTTGACACTGGATCTTTACTTCTTTTCACTTCTATACACTTTGAAGCACTAATGCTGGCACTCTTCAATAAGCTGCGTGGAATGTTGTTTGGCTTCGAGAGTCCATTTTGAGCGCCTGACTTTTTAGCATCTGTCACATTATACCCTGGAGGGCACTGAAGATTTGATCCAGTCGGCATTTCAATATCGTTATTTTCATTATCTTCATTCTTGGAAATATGAACTCGCTCTCTGCATAAAGTGAAATTCCAATACTGAATGCATATGACTCACACAATAGCAGAGAAAATGTTTCACAGGCATGTTGCCAACCTCATCTGTGAACCCATGAGAGTAATGAATAATGATAACATATTAAACACATAAATCCTCAAAAAGAAGACGAGAAGTCTGTTCTTCAAAATGTAAAAGCGCAATCCAGTATTTAAACAGGCTCGCCTAGTTTGAAACAAGAAAATTCTACTGCTAAGGGTAGAAACTGCTCAGAGAATCAAATATTGCCAAACATTTACCTAGGTAAGGAGGCATGCTGTCTCTTCAATGGTGAGCTTCGTCCGCCTTTGCCATAATGTTCCTCAAGATGTGCAAACTGTCGGTTGAATCGATCAACCCCGCTGTGCAACAACATAGAACTACCAACTAATAATCAATACATGTAAATTTTGAATTTCAAAAGAACCCGCTTTCCATATTATAATTAATTCCTAGATGACATTCACAACATAGAAAATTAACCATCAGCATTGAGTACGAGGCAAAGTTATACCTATTACAATGTTGAGCATGAACAAAAAATTTGTCGTGATAAAATCCCAAGCTTACAAATTTAGACCCTACATAAATTTTATATAAAAATATAGGTGCTTGTAAGTCCCTATAAAAGCAAAATAGGGACTAAAATTGAATAAAATTTATTTAAGAACTAAACTTGAAAGGTCATAATTTTACAGGGACTAAAAAATCATTTAATCCATTGTTAATTTTGTCTATTTGCAAATCAATCAATAGATAAGATCAACATAATGTCAATGCAACAATATTAAACTCATACAGGAGCTACTGATATAATATATATATATATATATATATATATATATATATATATATATATAGATAGATAGATAGATAGATAGATAGATATATTATTAAAACCATACAGTAAAAGTTGGTTTAATATCTTAGATCTTATTTCAATAATGAAAGGTTATGCCCTGCGACACAGCAGACCAATTGTCGATGCACCTCTGCTTTAATATATGCATGTATCAGGCCTTCAACAAATCGCCAAACATTTACCTTGGATACATGAACCTGGGCTGATCTCCACCACGAAGATATTCCTCGAGCGTCCGGGGATGATACTCCAAAATCTGAATTTTAAACGTAGTATTTATTACAACGTAAAGGAGAAGATATAATTTGAAGTAGGAGGAATGAGTGAAATGCATGGCCATACCTCTCATATATCAACTCCCTGACATCATCTTTGGACAATTTTCTACTCTCGAATTCAAACTCAAATTTTGAAACGGGGTGAGTGGATGGTTCACGATCCATGTTTGATAAATCATGGAAATAAGGATCAGACAATGCCTGATATCACAATTATAACAGAAAAATTAAATTTCCCCTTTTTTAATTATAAACGAACTTTCTCCATTGGTAGGTAATCATATATAGGTTATAGAGACCAACCTCTTCAGCTGATGGACGATTTTTAGGATCAAATGTAAGTAAGCGCTCCAGTATACGAAGAGCCAAAGGATCTATATTTGGAAATTTCTTGGAGAATGGAACAGGTTGCTTTTTTCCCATTTTATTAAGATAATTTCTAGCTTTGTCACTTCGAATCTGTAAAATCAAGGGAGGACCTGATATCGACTTGCCTCTCCATACTCAGTGATAAATTGAGTTTCCTCCTGTTTGAAAGAAGAAACATTTCTATGAAGAGGAGGAGGAGGAGAAGCATCCATTGCTATGCTTAGTAGCAGAAGTACTACGTCGTTGAAATAAGCTACGAATCCCTTCCGTCATCTCCCATACAACTCACTTCACTTTTACTTCTTCGCTATATGCAATCAAATCCAATATCACTCACTCTCTCCTTCCGTTATTTATAATGTTCTATTTGCTCCTTCGACGTGTTTGACCAGAGACAAATACCAAATTAAAATAAAAAAACATATTTCTATTTACTATAATTGATATCACAATAATTTCTTTCTTTTTATCACTCTCTTCTTCCTTTATTTATTATATTTCCAATATCAATATATGTATGTATTAGAGCATCTCTAAGGGGGTCTTTAGAACATCTCTAATGGAAGTCGTTACTTAACAAAAACCACTCCCCGTTAAGGACACTCTATTGAAGGAAGAAAAAATAAGTCTCCGTTAAGCAACGAGTAACTATATAAGGACTCTCTCTCCTAGGCAATTAATGGGTCCCATATTTAAAAAAGTAATAAATTATGTACTACTTGATCCAACTTGCAAAAATGAGTAATAAAATGTGTACTACTTGGTCCCACTTGTAAAAAAGAGTAATAAGTAAATTATTTTTGTTTAATGACGTAAAGATAGTGTGACCTATTTAAGTACTTTTTATTAGAGCCCTATTAGTGTTTTGCCATTGGAGACATTTAGTCCTTAACATGTACTTTTATTAAAAAATTATAAATAAGTGATTTGTTACGTGGGGTCCATTTAAAGAGTCCCTATTAGAAAACTACCATTGTGGATGCTCTTACTTAACAAGGATCACTCTCTGTTAAGGACCCTCCATTGGAGGAAGAAAAAATGAGTCCCCGTTAAGCAACAGGTAACTACATAAGGATCCTCTCTCTCATAGATAACTAACGGGTCCCACGTTTAAAAAAGTTATAAAATGTGTACTATCTGGTCCCACTTGCAAAAAGAAGTAATAAAATGTGTACTACTTGGTCCACTTGTAAAATGGAGTAATAGGTAAATGATTTTTGTTTAATAATGTAAAGATAGTGGGATCTCCTTAAGTACTTTTCATTGGAGTCCTTATTAGTGTATTGTCATTTGAGTCGAGTCTTTAATAAGTACTTTTATTAAAAAATTATAAATAAGTGATGTGTCACGTGAGGTCCATTTAAAGAGTCCCTATTAGGGAACTACCATTGTGGACGCTAGATCCTTATTTTATTTTTTTCGCTTTTGTTACCAAAAAAGGAATCCTTATTATTTTTATCATATATTTTTTTTGAGAGAATCATATATTTATTTATGAATTCCTTTATTTGTATTTATATTATATATTTACCATGTTAAAAAAGTGTAGTACTTGGCCTCTCTCTCAGATGTCACTTGATTGAGAGTTTCTCTTTTCAACTTTGAAAAACTCGGTTTGAGATCCGACAACCAAAAAATAGCAAAGTACTTGAGCAAGCTCTCATTTTAATTACACGTTGCTAATGGAGAGAATCAAAGAAAACAAACCATACATATCAAATACTTTATAACTCTCGGTTCACTTCCTCAAGATTCAACTTTATCCATCCAGCAAACCTTCCAAACCTTTCAACTGTCATTGTCCTTAACCCAAGAGTCAACCTTGTCCATGAGTCTTACGCTCCAAACATTTTCACAATTTCTATTATTCTTAAAAAAATCACAGTGTTTTAGCTTCATCAGCCCATACAAAAAATTGCAATTAGTTTCGCCATCCGGCAAACCATATCAACAAAAGGGGAAAATTTGATAACCATGTGTCAACAAAATGATCAAACATGACAAATCCATTTTACTTACCTCTGACAAAGGACAACTATAGAAAGGTGGATGGGTTTTTCAATGTGTTGGCCTTTCTTATAACACATCTTCTCGTTCACCAACATTCTACAATTTCTATTGTCGCCATCTTTATTTGAATTTGAAGAAATTTAGGAAATAGAAAATTAGGATTTTCAGATTGTTAATAAGGTATTATAAATTAGGATTCAAAGATTTATATCACTCGTGGAAGAAGGGAACCTATTTGTTGGAGAATCATGACCGTCAATGAACAATAAACAATAACCATTTGAAGGACACGTAACCGGTTGACATCATCCGTCAATATGCTTAACACATGTCAAACATGACGCAGAGACTTACTATAAAATAATTACACTGATGGACTAATTATTTATTTCAAAATATCGAAGACGAAGTTGATCGATCGATACAAATTTGAGAACATATAGGCACATTCACTCATTTTTTAGTGATATTTTTGTTTAATCATTAAAATTCATGTAAAAAAGCTAAAACTTATCTTAGTATTTTAGTTAAGCAAATTTTTATAGATCACAACATGAAAGAGATGAAAATTCTTCTAAAAAAAGTAGAGAGTGTGATAAAAAGAAGAATTACTAAATGAGTATAAGACCCGTAAAAAAAGAGTACCCTGATGAATGACACACACGATGTTGTGTTAAGACAACCTTTGTGATTGTTTGACCCCATCCCTGAGAGACACTACTCACAAGTCACAGCAAATGGGTCCCTCCATCCTTCTGCTGAGAGACAGATAGGCACTTTACTTTCTCTCTTCCTTCCAATCCAATTCAATTCAATCCAATCCTCCAATTCCCGAATCTACCGTCACTCACTCACTCACCATGGACTCAACCTCCTTTGATCTCCCTCCTCCACCCACCACCACCCTCGAACAACCCAACTTCGGTCACCACGTGGCACCCCATCCTCCTTACGCTGAGATGATATACAAAGCAATTGAAGCACTGAAAGAGAAAGATGGATCAAGCAAAAGAGCAATAGGAAAGTACATAGAACATGTGTACAAACAAGTTCTACCAGCAGAACACTCGAGCTTGTTAACACAACACCTCAACCACTTGAAGTCTGCTGGTCTTCTCATCATGTTCAAAAAATCATACAAACTACCTTCTTCACTCCCTCCACCTCCCACTCTCAATAGATCTGACCACTCTGAATCTCATCTCCCTTTCATTCCTTTAACCCAAACACAAAGAGGTCGTGGTCGTCCTCCTAAGCCTAAGCCCAACCCCATACCAAATGCCCAGCCCGTTTTCGTTTCTCTCGACTCTACTGTCAAAAGAGGACGTGGACGCCCGCCTGGGACTTTCAGATCTAACTCACCCGCTCGTCCTCCCAAGCCCAAATCCGTGTCAAATGGGCCCAAACGACGTCCTGGCCGTCCACCTAAAACCCAATCGCAGCCAACTGCCATCCCTTTTGCTGCTCCTCCTCCTTCAGATGAGCCCAATGTATCTGCTAGATCCACCAGGCCTAGAGGCCGGCCCAAGAAGTATGCAGATGCTGCCACAACGACCAGGCGGGGTCGTCCTAAGAAGGTGGCTAGGCCCAACAATCCCAACGGAAGGCCAATTGGCCGCCCAAAGGTAACGTGTATTGCTGAGTTTTTCTTATGTTTCTTTCATTCATTTGTTAAGTGTTTCTGGTTTAGTAGGATAATTTAATGAAGTCCATACTTGATTAGTTAAAGTAAGGTTATCCACATTGACTTTTGCAACTACTAATTCTGTTGGAAACATTTATTTATCTTAAAAACCAAGGCATGTAGGGGATTATATTATTTATAGAGTATTGAAATGAATTAATAAGGGTATGTTAGTGCAAAAGAATAATCAATCTTCTATTAGTATTATAAATAAAAGGGACAAATAATTTGACACGTAATTTGAGAGGAGGAACAATAAGCATAGGGATAAAAAAGTTCAAAAAATAAAATAATCCTTTAATTTTGTACCACTAGTTTTTTTAGGCAAATGTTAATAACGTTAGTAGTTAGAAATGTTGATTTTGTAGTACTAGTAATTAAGCAAGCAGTGAAGGTAAAAAATTACATGCATTATTTTGCATCAATGAATAAGCAAATAAAACAAAATTAATTTGTTAGATTTTGAAGTTGATTGTGGATTGTGCATTTTTCTTAAAGCTAGAGTTATTTTTTTAATCTTCCTTGCTTTCCTATCTAATTTGAAGGTTTTTTTCTTCTTATTTGCATATTCCATTATATCATTTTATATAAAATAGGGAGCAAAAGGTAAAAAGTTTGCTGATAAAGATCTAAGAAGGAAGCTTGAACACTTTGTAAGTTGAAATAACCTTTCATTTGATTGCTCATTATCTTTCAAATTAAACAAATGATATATTTCATTCCCATATTGTTTTCGTACTTTACAGCAATCAAAGGTTAAGGAAGCTCTTGACGTGCTTAAGCCTTACTTTGATCATCAAAGTCCAGCCACTGCAGTCGCAGCAATCCAAGAGTTAGAAATGCTTGCTACTTTGGACCTTAAAGCACCATTAAGAGATGAAACACAGCAGCCACAGCAATTTCTGGAATCGCAACCACTGCAACAAGAGCTTCCATCTCAGCAACTGGATCCCCAGCCAGTGCCACAGGTGCTACCATCTCAGCAACTGCATCCCCAGCAAGTGCCACAGGTGCTGCCATCTCAGCAACTGCATCCCCAGCAAGTGCCACAGGCGCAGATTCATGAACAGCAATATCTCCAGATGCCATTGCAGCAACAGGTGCAGCAGCTGTTTCAACCACATAGTTTAGCCCCAAACTAGGAACATTTACATGGGCCTCAATTTGGTGGAGAACCCACTTTTAAAAGATCTGTAAAGCTAGTAGTAGGTAGGAAGTAGGGGAACTGATTTACTGAGAATCTAATGACTGTGTTCCTTTGAATTTGTTTTATGCTACTTTAGATTATTTGACCCCTGTAATAATATTTAGAGACCAGCGTACTGCTGATTCTGTTGTTATCCTACTTGTATTAATTTAGAAGGGTTTTTTCTAACATGTGCAATGTTGCACAGCTTAAGGAGCAGTAAATGCACTGTTTTATTCACATAAAATCTGGCAATTAATTAGTCTTTACTTGAAAGTGATTTTTTCTTCTCTTTCCTCTTGACTGTTTTAGAGAGACTCGTCCAACTTTTCAATTCAAATCTCACCATTTTTAAGAAATCAAACAAAATGAAATGCCATTTATGCCCAGAAATGATTTTTATTTCACAAAACTCACCTTCATTTTAGAATTCAATATCCACCAATTATATAAACAATAATCCATGCTTCACAAATACATTAGATGTTCATAAAAGATTCAGTACAAGAATTAAATCATAACCATTTTCTCCTTCTTCTACTACTAGTAGTAGTTATGATTATGAATGGATCTTATTGAAAATCCACTACTCTTTGGTTTGTTGATCCTGATGAAACCAAATCCATGGAGAGGAAAGATTTTTCTGTTTCCTTCTTTCTCTTTTTTATTTATTTACAAACCCTTGTTGGATCTCTAAACTACAGTAGAGTTCGTCGAGGTTTGTGGCTGTAGCGTCCAATGTGACACCAGTGTTGCCGAGGGTTACGATAGAGAGGAGCAATAATGGCATTTTATTTTGTTTGTTTTCTCAGCGATGGTGAAATTGTTGGACTTTATGTGAATAATCAATTTTTGCTAGAATAGTCAATAGGAGAAAGAAGAGAAAAATCATTTTCAAGAAAAGGCTAATTAATTGACAGATTATGTGAATAACACAGTGCAATTATTGCTCCTTAAACTGTGCAACATTACACAGGTTAGAAAAACCCAAAAAAATAAAAAATAAAAGTAATTTGTTACATTAAACTAAGATAAATGACCATGTCGTATATGATAACAAATGATCCATAATTACATATATACGGTAATGAATACTTTATGAAATATATTTAAATTATATATCTAATATTTATATATTCATCATATAAAATTTTAGTCCAAAGAAATTTCAATTAATATTATCCAGACAAATATCGGTGTCGAATATGATTGGATACCAGTACTTCATCACTTTTATTTCTTTTCCTTTTTAAATAGTATAGTAGATAAAAATCCACCTCTTACGATGAATAAATGGATTGTCAGATGTCGAATCTAGACCTCTACATATATTATTCGATGTCCCTTCAAAGTTCAAACCAAAGCAAACTCACGAGACAATTCACTCTAGAATTTTTTTTTTTTTGTGTGGGAACTCTAGAATTTTATTCTCAAGAAAGAAGAATGTATATTAAAATATAATAATAAATACACATTTTTTAAAGTAATTAAATTATTAACACCATTTTTTTTTCAAGAAGCCAAAATAAAATTAACAATAACAAGAATCCTTTCTAGCTCAAGACGTGTCAGAAGGATTACCAAATAATACAATCAGTCAATATAAGGTTTGTAAATTGTAATGACACCAAAAAGAGGAAGTAATGAACTAAAATAAAAGACGACAAACATTGACAAGGGATCAAAAGTAACATATTTTAATTTCTACCACCAATAAGTTTGAAGCTTAATCTTCTCACTTAAAGTTTTCATATTCTCATCCTTATGCTTAAAAACATGACCGTTGCGTTCATTTCATATTATCCAAACCGTAGAAGTCCACACGATGTTCAACAAAGTGCAATTTCTTTTCAAAATAACCTCCCAGAGCACTAAATTGCAGCTGATGGTCATTAAAAAAGTCGTGTCCCACAAAATCAAAGCATAACCAATATGCCACCAAAGACCATAACTTGCCAAAGATGTCGCATTTGACAAACAAGTGATTTCTATCTTCAACCAAACCACAACCTATGCAAAGACCATCATTGTTAGTAACATTTCCTCTCCTAAGCAAGTTATCTTTTGTCGAAATGCGATTTTGAAGCAGCCGTTAAATAAACAAGAAACTTTGAGCAGTACCTCTTTTACCTAAACATTATTATTATTATCAAGAGTATTAGTATTGTCCGTAGAAATCAAGTAGTCATACACACTGCTCACATAATAACATTTGGAAGAATGTAACAACCAATCCTATATATCCTGCTTAACTTCATGCAAAACAATATAAGTTACGAGTAAACTAAGTTCTCCCACTTGATCTTTCTCCCACGCAAACAAACGCATACGCCACTCCCATGCCTTACATTCAACACCCCAACCCAAAAAATGAAGATCAACCACTGTTACCAATTTATTATCCGCTAAATCATAAAGTCTGCTGAACCCATCACATGATCAATTTTCTCCCTCACACAAATCCTTTCAAAACACAGTCGAAGCACCATTTTCCACCACACGTCTAATATTATCGACCAACCATCTCCCCACTCCCACACGCCTAAAATTTAATATCCTTTATTAACACTTTAATAAACAACATTAAATTTTAAAAACTTTTAAAGACACATGAGAGCCTATCAACATGTCATCAACAATAATTGAAAAATTTGGGCGTAAGCCCTCTTTGTAATATAAAAAAAAACAATTGAAAAATTTTCCTGTAAGAAAAAATTGAAACTTTTTTTATAGAGAAGTTTATTTGTAGTATACAGAAGTGAAATTGTATCATTTGTTGAAATTTAACAAGTTCAGTTAAATGCTAAGTTGTGCTCTTAAAGTACAAGTTAATGAATCAAAAGTATAAATATTTTGTTGTAGTCAATGCATTTGAATTTAATTTTTTACTTTTAATTAATTGAATGTACAAAATTTTAAAAAATGATTATACTTTTAGGTTGCTTAACATGTGCCCTCACACACAAGTTAATATGACCCTTATTTTTATTGTTAAAAAAATAATGATTATCTTTTGGGTTTCCCATACGATCCATCTATATACATGATGTAAAAATCTTTTTTTTTTTTTTTTACAATACATGATGTAAAAATCATGATCACACCTAATTAGAGTATTTGTGTATTTAAAAAATATTCGTGTCTTAAAAATATTTGTTAAAAAAAAAATCAAAAATAATAGTTTTGTATTGAAAATAATAAATTCTAAACTATTTAAAAATTGAATTCACCACTTTTAATTATTTTGCAACATAATATTTATGTTTTTATTCCCATGACCAAATTTTTAAGAATACTCTTTTAAATTTTATTTAAAGATTGAATAAAAGGCAAAAATAAAATATATTAACACCAAAGTAGAAGCTTCTCTAGCACAAGACGTGTCAAAGAAAATAACTAAAGTTTACAACAAGGTCCTTACACAGAAAGAACAAAAAATGAATTAGCCAACGTACAACCAAGCAAGAGGGCACAACAACCAACTATGAACCCTAACACAAAATTAGCATTGGCTGCCTTTATCCACCAATACGAGTGGATTTTTATTTTATCCAACAACCGGTCAATAGTGTTTTCTTTGTGGTTAAATAATATATTATACTTTCATTCCACAAAACCCAAACACATAAAAGCAAATTAGCTGCATAAAAGATCGTCACACTACCAAATCACATGTCGAGTGAGTAAACTGAACAAAATGATCAGAATCACTAAACAGATCGACCGTAGAAACACCTTTCCAATCATTGACTAAATGCCAAAGATTCCCAAAATTGTGCAAGAAAGGAATAAATGTTGAGCCGCTTCGACTTCTCACACCCGGTCACACACAGATGCGCGTCATGAAAGATTAAATCTTGCTAACTTGTATCCTATGGATAATACTCCATCCGTTTCAAATTATACGTCGTTTTGAAAGAAAAAAAAGTTGACTCAAATTATATGTCGCTTTACAATATCAATGAAACATTAATTTTATTTTTTATATTATATCCTTAACTATTTATTACTATTTATTCTTTCAATTATTTCATTCATCTCTCCCATATCATTTATTAAGGACAATTTTGTAAAACAACTCATAATATATACATATATATATATATATATATATATATATATATATATATATATATCACACAAAATTAATTATAATTTTTCATACGTGTGAAATGACAAGACGTCATATAATTTGGAAGAGTGAAAATATTATGTTAAAAATATTTTACATTGAAAACAACAAATTTTACACTATTATAAATTTAAATACACAACTTTTGACGTATGATTACTATATGCAATTTTTTAAAGAACGTATTAGAACGTTCTGATATCCAAGGAGGGTAACACGTAGGTGACATTTGGGTATCAATGTCAAGTGACATTAGCCAACTACAATGTCACAAATGTAAAAAAGAAAAACAAAATATCATTGTGAGAGAGAGGGAGAAAAGTCACTTTTATAATATTATGGTTAACTAATACTCCCTCCGTCCCTTAATATAACCTCCCTTTTGTTTTTTTTTTTGTCCCTAAATATAACCCCCTTTTCAAATTACAACACACATTAATTATTTTTTTCCATAGATACCCTTATTTAATACTATTACTAATTCTAAAAGTACAATAAATTGACTTTTCACTTTATCTCTTTAATGAGGTTAATTTTGTAAAATTGTACTATAAAACAGACACATTAACTACACCAACAACATTTCTTAAGAAATACTCCCTCCGTCCCTTAATATAACCCCCCTTTTGTTTTTTTTTTGTCCCTAAATATAACCCCCTTTTCAAATTACAACACACATTAATTATTTTTTTTCCATAGATACCCTTATTTAATACTACTACTAATTCTAAAAGTACAATAAATTGACTTTTCACTTTATCTCTTTAATGAGGGTAATTTTGTAAAATTGTACTATAAAACAGACACATTAACTACACCAACAACATTTCTTAAGAAATGTGAAAAAAGCAATAGGTGGTTATATTAAGGGACGGAGGGAGTATGAAAAAAGCAATAGGTGATTATATTAAGGGACGGAGGGAGTATCAAATAACATTAACACCTCAATGTTACCCAATGCTGCCCGATGAGAAGACTTTGGCTTCATATGCCAAGTTGTTGTGGCCAATAGAATCAACGGTCAACAAAAAAGCAGCAAAAAAGGCTGAATATTAAATTAGCTATGAGATCACATCTACTATCTTCAATGATCTTTTTCTTTCTTCTCTTTTCCCACTCAACTCAATTCATTTCTTTCTCTAGAATAAAAAAAATAAAAGGATAGGCTAGTGCACTTTTTGTTGCCCTTTTGCTGGTGGGTTTGTTCTCCTAATCTTATCTCCACCTTCCCTTCTCCCCCTATTTTCCCTTAAAGTGTACCTTTTTTCTTCTTCTATAAATTGAAAATCAATTAACCATTTTTTATAATTAAAAAACATACAGTTGTATCAGACGATTCTTTTTTTAAATAAAATTTAATCACTAAATATTCTCTCGAAACATATCAGACAAATATCAATACATAATACAATCAGATACCGAATTTAGAGTCGAAACCTTCTTAACTTATGCCATAAAGTTAACTTATCCCTATTAACTTAAGCCCCATGCTTCTGCCTGTATACATTAGTCATGCGTATATGATTCTACAACAACAACAATAAATGATTTATGATGTCAAAAAAAAAAAAAAAAAGATTTTCGAAGCATTCTAAGGATGTGTTTGGATGAACAAATAGGTTAATAGGTTAAGAAAAAAAAACAAGGATAGAAAGTTTATCGATAAACGTGTTTCCATGGTTTGGTTCAATGCCAGAAAGGAAAGAAAGTGTGATTTTGGTGGGCCCATGGTCTAAAACTTTTCTTCCCCACAAAGTGCATAAACATGAGGGAATGCATAAATTACAAAAGAACCATTGCATTGAAACATATTATTATTATCAAAGTTATTTTTTGTATTTAATTAATATGCTTTTCTTTAATTTATAATATAATATACATATAAATTACTTCCAACAAAAAAAAATATACTTATAAATTACTTGTTTTAAATTTTAAGACGGTACTTATTCATATCTATATATTATATCTTTATATATAAATACTTTAAATATTATATCTATTATGTAGGAATATTTATGTCAATTTACTAACTATATAACTATTTGAGTAAATTACACTCCCCTCCCCTCAAAGATGCTTGAAATACACTCCCCTCCCCTCTTATGTTAAAATATACAATTTTCTCCCTTGAAAAATAAAATTTACACTCCCCTCCCTTATAAGATGCTTGAATTACAACCCCCTCCCTTGATAATTAAATATACATTACACTTTAATCTATTTTAACATAAATAAATATTTTTATGATATATATTAATTTTAAACCACCCTTTAAGAAAAATTAATTCATTTCTTTATAATTTAAATGTTAATGATAATTAAATTTAAATATTTTGCTATTGATTTTATAATTTAGAGTTTAAAATTAACTTTTAAATAACCATGGTTTATTGTCGTTAGTAATTTTTCACATATTTTAATTTTATTTTGGCTTGTTTCATATTTTATAATAGGGTTTAAAACTACATGTTAATGAAATTGTGAATAAAAAATAGCAAAAAAGTATGTATTCAATTTTTTATTATGTTAAAATAGACCTGCAATACTGTTATTTTCGAAGTGTATTAGATTATTATTTTTTTGCAAGATTATTAAAAATAAAAAAATATATATTGAGGGAGTAAAGTGTAGATTTTAACATAAGAGGGGAGGGGAATGTAATTCAAGCTTTTCTTAGGGGAGGGAAATGTATTTTTCTCTAATATGTTTTGAATAAGAAGGGAGGGGAATGTATATTTTAACATAAGAGGGGAGGGGAGTGTAATTCAAGCATCTTTGAGGGGAGGGGAGTGTAATTTACTCTAACTATTTTTCCTTTCACTTTCTTCTCACTATCATTCAAACCAAACAACTACACAAATCATTTCATTTTCTACCCACTTTCTATCCATTTTCATTCCTTTTACTTTTTTTCCTATTACTTTCTTTCCTTTCACTTTTTCTTCTGATCCAAACACAAGCCTAAGTGTATGTACCTCTTTCCTCAAAAAAAAAAAAAGTGCGTGTACCCACACTCACATATATTTTTAAATATATATATTTTTTTTGAATTTTTTTAAATAAATAGTATATGAAAAGTAGGAAAAGGGATATATAAAATGGAAAAGGGCCGTATTTTCAACACCAGTTATGGACTTTTTAAATGTATGAATTTGAGCAACACCTGCTCTGCACTGCACCCATCTTAAAAAAAGAAGAAGCAATTATGATACCGTTATCCGCGAGCAGCATGGAAGTCAAATCATTAAAAAATAAAGGACATAAGTTTAGCATAATCCATATAATATAAAATCAATCACTTAAGATGTTAAAACAAATAAAAATAACATATTATTATTGAAAACAACGATATTATTTATTAAAAATTTATATATTTAATATAAAATACATAAATTATAATACAAATTTACTATTTTAAACTTTTTAACATTTGTATATGATAGAGAAATCTTTTAGAGATTAATAAAATTGAATGATTTCATACACTACTACTCCCCTCCCTCCGTCGCTAAGTAGATGACCTATTTGATAATATACATTATTGACTTAACATACTTTGACTATATTTTTCTATTAATTTACAAAGACAAATAATATCATGTAAGATGTTGTTGGATTCGTCTCGATGAATATTTTTAACATATTAAATTTTCATAATTTTATTTAGTAGAGAATTAAAGATATTAAAGATAAAACATATGCATTAGTACGCGTGTCAATTAGGTAAGCTAATATGGAGTATTTATTGGTGAATTACCACTGGACATTGAAGTAAGAATAATTTGTGAATGAAAAGGTATCGAAAAAAGGTTGAGATGCACATCAAAGATGGGGCAGCACTCCGGTGACTTTGGCTTCGGTGTCTTTAGGTGTCTTTGTTTTTATCTCTCTCATCAAAATATATTATTTTAATCATTCAATCATCACTCTCTTTCATCTAAATTACACTAAAGTCACCCAACACAAAGTCACTGAACTCTCTTCATCAAAGATGAAAGTGAGTTGAGTTGAGTAGTTTTTATTAGCACTTAGTTGTTGGGCTCTAAAGTCGTTTGTCCTCTCTATACTTAGAATCACAAAAGGACAAAGGTTGGGTTTTCTTGATATAGCAAAAGCTAAACTTCAAAGGGACCAACTTGTTCATTCATTCATTTAGACCATTTCACCACAAACACTCCAACTCTCAAGCTCATCTCATTCCTCTCTAATCAATTCCAAACCAAGTTGCTCTTCTTCTTTCACTTTTTCATTAATTAACTTTTTGGGAGTTTGAAAAATAATGAAATCTTGATATAGTATGTTTTTCTGACTCAGTCTTCTGGTGAAGTGGGTCCTACCATCCTCCCACTTGCTGCTCCTTCCTTGCTGTCTTCCTACCTTCTCCCTCCTGCCCTTATTATTATGTTGTCTGCCTCTCCTTAAAACTCTCTTGTCTCTCCCATTTTTGTCACTCTTTCTTCCCTTCTTTCTATTTATAGCTATTTCCTAACTCATTCATTTTTTTGTCAAACGTGTAAAGTTTGTTCCTTTTAAACGTTTTCTATTTCATTTCATTGCTTTGGTTTATGGGTTTAGGACCTTTTTACCTTTCTTTGAGTACTACTGGTCTGTTGCTGTTCTAAGACTGAGATTCATGCTTGGTCTAACAACACTATGGACAGTTTTATTACATTTCTTTAACAGTCAGTACTATAATAAGGTGAAAACAAGTTATGAAGAACATTCTTAAAAAGCTTCATATAATGTCTAATAATCAATCAGAAGCAGAAAGGAGTAACAAGTCCAATGATGGTTCATCTTCATCTCCCACTGCCAGAAATAAGCTTTCAAATTGGTTGCATTCAGTTTCTTCTAATAGGCAGCAGACTCCTGGCAGTCCTCCATCAGGTGAAAGAGTGGAGCTATCCGATTCAGTGACCTTTGGTGGTGGTTTGGATATGGTGGTTTGTGATTCAGCAAAGCGTGATTCAGGGTCTAGCGGTTCAAGGGATCCTGAAGTGGAAGAAGAATATCAGATTCAGCTTGCTTTAGAGCTGAGTGCAAAGGAGGATCCTGAGGCTGTACAGATTGAAGCTGTTAAGCAGATCAGTTTGGGATCTTGTGACCCTGATAATACACCAGCTGAAGTTGTTGCATACCGATACTGGGTAAGTCAAGTCATTTTTATTAGTCTGTTGACTTACAAGTTACAAGGTTGAATAAAGTCACATTATTGTGTTGTTGTTAATGCTTGTGATGTGATGGTCGCGCCACAACAAAACGATTATTATTGTGCACACACTTACAAATAGAGATTTTTGAAAGAACCATTAGGATGCATCATTTGCATAATTTGAATCGTGGAGTGGGGTGGATGAAATGCAGGGACTACTTTAGGTGCAATTTATGATAGAAAAGTATGACTCAAGCCGAAGGAAAAACATTACAGCACAACTATAAAATCTGCAATGTTGTGCAAAAGATTGTTAAGTGATTTAGAGCTAATAAGAAATCAATGTCAATATTATTAAGAATGTTATCATGGATAAGTGGACACACAAAGCATGATATAATTAGGAATGAAAGCATTAGAGACAAAGTTGTGGTAGCACTTATTTGAAAAATATGGCGGGCTTTCGCCTTAGATGGTTTCTATGATCTGTGGTGAATACTTGTGGAATTGTTAGAGACCAAATGGAGGACCATCTAATAGTAAGAAATAAAGAGAGACGAAGGAAAATTATAGGGAAAACCTCTGAGAAGAATTTAGATTAAGTGTTTTACCGTCAGATAGGATTTACAACAGGACAATATGATTTTGTTTGCTCCATGTAGCTGACCTTACCTAGTATGAAAGAATTTTGTTATTATGTTTTAAATTTTAGGTCTTTGTACATCTCCTTAAATGTAGTTTTACATCAAGGGTTTGTGTAAGATTTTTTGACTGCTTTGACAAAATGACTAGTATCATTTTTATTCTTCAGAAAATGAATCTCAGTTGTTCATCTTTGAATTAGTCAGAAAACATATTTAACTTCTGATCTTCAATTGTTTGGTCATACATATTGTTAGACTATGATTTGGCTAGCTATGCTTTGTTGGACTGGTTTCCTCAAATTCTATAGTTTTTAGGGTTATGCCTTTTACCTTGTTACAAGATATTTGGTTATAAGACACTGATCTTGGTTTTCCCCTTCATGTAAATACCACAACAACAATAAAAAACTTCCATCGCTAGATGATGCCGGCTACATAGATCAAACAATGTCATAATGTTTGTCATGAATCAACACATTTATAGGTGTGCTAAAACGTTTCTAAGCAGAAGTGATGCTTTTATTGAAGAGTTTCGGCATAAAATGACTTATTTATGTGACTTGGTTATTTAGTTCTAGTTTGTCATACTTTATGTTATTTTTCTAATTAATCTCATATCGTAGACTTATACATGCTTCACAGAATTACAATGCTCTTGGGTATGATGACAAGATCTCAGATGGTTTCTATGATCTGTATGGTGTCTTAACCGATTCAACCTCTACAAGAATGCCTTCTCTTATAGATCTGCAAGGAACACCAACTGCAAATGATGTGAAATGGGAAGCAGTCTTGGTCAATAGGGTAGCCGATTCCAATTTGTTGAAACTTGAGCAAAAGGCCATGGGGTTTGCAGTGAAATCAAGAGAAGATTTTGAAATAGTTGTAGACAGAAATTTGGTGCACAAGCTTGCAATACTTGTGGCTGAATATATGGGTGGATCAGTAGAAGATCCTGAAAGTATGTCAAGAGCATGGAGGAGTCTTAGTTACAGTCTAAAAGCAACCCTCGGTAGCATGGTTTTGCCACTTGGGTCACTGACCATTGGATTGGCTCGGCATCGTGCATTGTTATTTAAGGTACTTGCCCTATCATTTTCTTTTCTGTAGTGTAATTTTTATTTAGAATTATCCCATCCACTGGTTGATGTCTATCACGAGAATTAGCAATCAGGAGCATTTTTTTTCTTTAGAAAATCTTCCATGATTCTTGTAATAACATTAAATTTCTCTGTATTAAATGTATGTAGGTGTTAGCTGATAGTTTGGGCATCCCTTGTCGGTTGGTGAAAGGAATGCAATATACAGGTTCTGATGATGTGGCGATGAACTTTGTCAAAATTGATGAGGGAAGGTAAGTCTGTTAAATTTGTATTTTGGTGGTATAGGCAAGTAGGCATAACTATTTTATATACAGTTACCAAAGCAAAAGTTTTATGCACATATCAATAGCTTTACCTGTTATTATGTATATATTAGTTATGATTTATCTGAATTTCAGGGAGTACATTGTTGACCTCATGGCAGCTCCTGGAACTCTTATTCCATCTGATGCAGCTGGGTCACATATTGAGTATGATGATTCTTCTTTTGTAGCCAGTCCCTCATCAAGAGACCTTGATTCATCTCACATTACATCGTTCAGCAGTGGGGTTGGAAGTTCATCTGAAGAAACTTCAGAGTTTGGGACTTTTGAAAAAGGAAACAGGTATAAACGTTTTGCCGATGCAGGGAAGGAATCTGATGTAAGCAGCAGGCCCCCTACTAGCAAAGAAGAATTAAAGAAACCGTTAAATGAATTCAAAAATATCCCTAACGTAGAAAAGATCAAGGCGAGGGAATCTGTTAGCAGACCTAATAATTATCCATACACGCATGGAAGATCTCCTTCTTGGACAGAAGGGATCAGTTCCCCAGAAGCCCATAGAATGAAAGTCAAAGATGTTTCCCAATATATGATTGATGTTACTAAGGAGAACCCTAAGTTGGCTCAAAAGCTTCATGATGTCCTGCTCGAAAGTGGCGTTGTTGCTCCTCCAAACTTGTTTTCTGAAATTTATCACGAGCAGTTAGGTTCTCAAAATGAGGCCAATTCTCCAACTGAAGAGGATGAATATAAACACGGAAGTGCACATAAAGAAGCTAAGGAGGATAATGATAATCTAGCTCCTCGATTTTTGCCTCCATTGCCTCCCCACAAAATTCATCCCAAAGCAAGTCCTAGCAATCAGCTGGAACATTCCAAGCCTGTAGAAGGTTTGGGAATTGGTCTTTCTCTTGATTCTAGGGAAGCTGCTGTACAGCACACAAATTCTGAGGCAGAAGCGACACAGGTAAAATATGGGAAAAATGTCCCGGTTGCTGCTGCAGCAGCTGCTGCGGCTGCTGTTGTTGCATCTTCTATGGTAGTTGCTGTGGCAAAGTCAAGCACTGACTCAAGTTTTGAGATTCCTGTAGCGGCAGCTGCTACTGCTACTGCTGCAGCTGTTGTAGCAACCACTGCTGCTGTCAGTAAACAGTATGAGCAGGGGAATCGAAGTGATGGAGATACAGAGGGTTCTGGTAATGAACCAAAAGGCAGTGGTGATGGTGAGAATAATGCTTTAGGAACAAACTCAGAAAGCGAGCAAAAATCTGATAGATCAGTCAGTAACGATAGTACAAAATCTGATTCTGCATTAGATGATGTTGCTGAGTATGACATTCCGTGGGAAGAAATCACGATGGGCGAGCGAATCGGACTCGGTATGAACATTGCATTTCTATACAAATCGTATACATTATATGTTAGATGGCGCTACCCTGTATAGGACCACTTGTTTTATATTCAATTTTATGTAGAAAAATTAAATGAAACTGTGTGTTGTATATTTGGTATGCAGGATCATATGGGGAAGTGTACCGCGGTGAATGGCATGGAACTGTGAGTTTCTTTACTTCATAAACCTAATCAATTGTGATATTTAACATCTTGCATATGTTGTGCTTGTGTATCTTTCTTTTATTTATGTATTTATTTATTTATGTAGTTTCTCTGTGAAATGTGTAAAGCCTTCCACTGCAATTGCACCTATGTTCATGCAAGTATGCAAAATATATAAAATGTACTTTTTATCCTAAATGTGTTCCAATTTTATTCTCATCTTTACTGCCACCTTAGTTAACCACGTCTCGTTTATTTCCCTTTTTGGTACTTATTATGCGTAATTTCATATTACACTGTAAATAACATATTTTAATATATATTTAAAGCATGTTTCTGCTCTTTGATTTCTAGGAAGTTGCTGTAAAGAGGTTTCTACTTCAAGATATCTCTGGTGAATCACTTGAAGAATTCAAAAGTGAGGTACAAGCCACCTCAACTTCCCCACAGTTTCTTCTTTTGCAATTTCTACTTATTTATACTTATAGTTGATTATTGATTCCATTGAGAACAAAAATTAGAGCCAGGTATGATTATCAATGTAAGTTTTACGGTTTTATAAGATAGTAGTGCTTATTTAATTTATAATGTAAATTCCAATAGGTCCAAATAATGAGAAGACTGAGGCATCCAAATGTTGTTCTCTTCATGGGAGCTATAACTAGACCTCCAAATCTTTCAATTGTTACTGAATTTCTTCCTAGGTAACTTGCAATCCTTCATTTGCAGATTCTGGAAGTTTATATTTGCTAGCATGTGCTAAACGGTGTATTTAATGAAATAGACAAATAGTTATGAATTTCTTGCTATAAACTTATTGAAAATGAACCATTTACATGTTCTTGATTGAACCCCTACTGTTAACTGATGCTCACTAGATTAATAAAAAAAAATCCGAGGTATATACTATTTTACTTGATTGGTAAATTTGTGGAGGACATTTTGCATTATATTTGACTCTATGAATACTGAGATGAGATAATCATGTTTTGCAGAGGGAGTTTGTATAGATTAATTCACCGATCTAACAATCAATTAGATGAACGAAGGCGGTTGAGGATGGCCCTGGATGCTGTAGGAATTTTGTTGTCTTTAAGTCACCGAATTATTGCTATAACAATAATAATAATAGTAATAATAACAAAGGGAATTGTATTTTGACTATCCAGGCTCGAGGAATGAATTATTTGCATAACAGCACTCCAGTAATAGTGCATCGTGATTTAAAGTCCCCAAACCTTCTTGTTGACAAAAACTGGGTTGTAAAGGTGATCATTCAATTGAATTTTGTGGTTAATGTTCCTTGATAGCATATATGCATGGTGATTATACCATTTGACTTTTCATGTATGTGATACGACTTTTTTACTGTTGAATAGGTATGCGATTTTGGCTTATCTCGAATGAAGTACAGTACGTTCCTTTCTTCTAGATCAACTGCAGGAACAGTAAGCTATCATAATTTTAATTTTCTTATTAATCAGTTCATTCTTTATATCCTCATGAATGAATGTTCACGGTGTTACATATTAAACAACAATATATGTACACAGAATAATCCTGACACTTGCCATAATATATTTTCAGGCTGAGTGGATGGCTCCAGAAGTGTTGAGAAATGAACTTTCAGATGAAAAGTAAGCTTGTTATTCTTGGTGTTTATTATTAGATTGCTATAAATTGAATGAATGATTAATCACGTTGTCGGATTCATTTTGTAGGTGTGATGTTTTTAGCTATGGGGTCATATTATGGGAGCTCTTTACTATGCGGCAACCCTGGGGAGGAATGAATCCAATGCAAGTTGTCGGCGCTGTTGGTTTCCAGCATCGCCGTCTTGACATTCCAGACGATGTGGACCCTGCCATTGCAAATATTGTTAGACAGTGTTGGCAGACGTAAGTGTAATCATTTTTCATCATTTTATTTTATTTCTCTTCCGTTTTGAACAAATTTATGATTCAAATAGGCGCAGAACATTTTAATATTTATATGGTGTATATAATGTAAATATCATACACCTGTCCTGTGAAAGTATTTCTTTCTACAATAAAATGTGAGTATGTGATTCAATATGCTATTTTATGCATTACAGCGATCCAAAGTTGAGACCTACTTTTGCTGAAATAATGGCGTTACTGAAGCCATTGCAGAAGCCAATTACTGGTTCTCAAGGGCATAGAGCAAGTGCTCATGCTCAGTCATCACGACCTGCTGAAGATCCTGCTGCAACATAGAAGACAATTATACAGCTAACTAAACTTTTTCATTTTACTGCTTAAAATATGAGGGCAATTTGTAAATTATTTTCCATTACTGATTGGTTCAAGACCATATCAGCTAAGGTTCATTCTTATTCAAGGTTTTCGTGCCTGTCTTTTTCTTTGACTGTTTTTTTTCTCTTCTGTAGTCTACAATGCAGTCATTCTTAGGGTGTTCCAATCTGTTGTACAAAATTCTTTGGCAAAAATGTTGTAATCAACATCTAAATTTTGTTGTCCATAAATAGTTATGAAAAGTTGCCGTTGTAACTTCAACAGAAGAAAGGATTAAATGTAAATGAAAATTGCTTGCTGATGTATTTAGTGACCTTGTAAATTCAGTATGTTCAATTTTCTGTGAGCGTAGTTTTTTTTATGCCAGCAGTTCTCTGATTTGCATGTTATTGAAGGAAAAATAATATTCTTTCTTCAGGTGTTTGGAAACTACCAAGTTTCTGCCGGGCTGGCCATTCTCTTGCGCTTTATTTACTTCGTTTAGTTTTTGTATTCATTTGTTTTATGGCATATTATGTACGGGGAGAATGTAACACTGGTGATACATGAATGAATGATATCCAGTTTTTCCTTCTTTTTTTTTTCCAAAGTTTTGCATTACTTTATTTGCTTTTGATCAGCGGAGACGGTTTTGATAGTGTCTAATGTTAACAACCTAACCTTTCTAGTTTCTGGCAGAGATGTTAGATAGATTTCATAAGCTTTTGAACCTCTTATTATTCATATTTGTAGTTTGAAGAGAAATATGTTCTACTTCCATTTGGATCTTCTCTTGCCCTTCTGCCTCCATAGTAGAAAAATACAAGAGTGGGAGGACACTAAGCTAGTGTTTGGATTCATGTTTTCCACATGGTTCTTATGTCCTGAGACACTTTGGACAAGAAGATTCTGAAGCTACAAATAATAGCTTGTGGGTGGCCGCATATTTATGCCAAATTTGGCTGTGTTTCCAAAGAAGGCTAAGAATGAAGAAAAGATTAAATGGAGATAAAGAGATGAATTTGGAGAGACAAAGGTTGGAGAGAGCTCTATTGGAGAGGATCCGGGTGACCGGGTCCATCCTACTTTCTACTAGAAAAACATGAAACCAACTTTGTAATTTATGTGTCCCGTAGTCGAGCTAAATGGTAAAAGACTTAGCCTGCAGGGACATTTGATGTGCTGAAGCGTGGGCTTGAACCCACAATACTTTTTTATCTCTGCACAGTGTGTGTTAGTTTCATCATTAACTCTAAAAAAAAAACTTTTGTAATCTATGTATAGTAGTAAGTTAATAACAGCTAATGTTGTTGAATTGCATCAACTTTGACGTGTGCAACAAAAGGCTGAGATGGAAGTGGAACCAATAAGTGGATGCCCTCAAAATAAGGATAAGGTGGGGACTAGCCCCTCATTGCAGCCAATAACTTGTAAGATATTTACTTTTGTATCAAAATCAAACTTGTTATCAGTATTATCCTAAACATGGCTACCATCTTTGGTTCCTCACCAATTTTCTTACTCCCCCATACCAGAACCAGTCATCACATCACTTCTTCATCAGCAACTCCTCCACCACAACAACCGCAACCCTCAGGTCCATCATCTCCACAGTCAACGACAAATTTGAATGAAGATCAGTCAGTGCAAGTCTCTGCCAAAGCACAGCAACAGATTCCTATTAAACCAGTTGTTTCATCAACTAAGGTTGATTCCACAGACTGGATTGCTACTTCCTTGACCAGACGGTTTGGCCTTGGAGCTGGTCTTGCATGGGTTGGTTTTCTTGCATTTGGTGTTGTCTCAGAACAAATTAAAACTCGCCTTGAGGTTTCGCAGCAAGAGTCTAATACAAGGTTTCTCACTGTTACATTTTTTCCTATGTCTTCATACATTTGTCAAAATCATACATGAAAGGCTAAATATTAGTTAGCTCTTTTAGTGATAATTAATAATGATATTTTTGTATTCATAGGAACGTTGAGGAGGAGAAAGAGGTGATTCTGCCTAATGGCATAAGGTTAATTATTTCACACACTATGATTAGAAGATTTGAAAATTACATAAATATTGTGTGACTCATTTTTGTGATACATTGCATAATCTCTACAGGTACTATGAATTGAAAATTGGTGGTGGTGATATGCCAAGGCGCGGTGATTTGGTTGTGATTGATATAATGGGAAAGGTTGAAAGCACAGGAGAAGTGTTTGTGAACACATTTGAAGGAGACAAGAAACCATTGGCTCTAGTTATGGGGTCAAGGCCATATAGTAAGGGTGTGTGTGAAGGGATTGAATATGTACTAAAAAGTATGAAGGCAGGAGGGAAGAGGAAAGTTATTGTGCCTCCTGAATTGGGATTTAGAGAGAATGGTGCTGATTTAGGGTCTGGTGTGGAAATCCCTCCACTTGCAACACTTGAATACATTGTACAGGTTGATAAAGTGTCCATTGCACCTGCTTGATGATTTTGATTAAATGTAAGCATGCACACTAGAGTGTCCTTAAGCTATAATGCAGGGTCGCTTTGGATTTATCATATAATAAAATATTCATTTCTTATTTCATCTTTTTTATGGATTAAATATAGATAGGATTTCAAGCATATACATGTCAGTGTAAAATATGGACATCCAATTAAAATCAACTATTGTATATTGCTCATGTCTTAATATTCAATCACCCATCTTATGTATATCACTTGGAGTTTGCAAAAACAGCAAAGGAACTCTATACTAACTCTAAAAAGCAGAAAGTTTAAATAATAATGGAACTGGAAAGATAAAATTAAGGCTCAATAACATGTGTAGAAATGATATCTAATATTCTTCACAATCACATGAAATTTGCAAAGCATGCCCAATATGTTTCTTCTAGACAGAAAATAAGGAAGGAGTAAACATAATCAAAAACAAATCGAAACACAACGTTTACTGCTAAAAACTACCCATTTACCGAACAAATAGACTGACCCTCATGCCCGTACTCAGCCGACATGTTACAAGTTTCTGTAGACTCCCATTTGAATCCTACACAAAGAAATACACATCACTGGTATATGATTGATCAAAAGGGGACACAGCATACCCAAAAGGGAATAAGTATGCTTTAGTGATATAAAACACAACATGAATGTACTATATGAAACTTGTGGTATAGAGAAAAGTATATCCATTCTGTTGAACAGGCATAAGGATAAGTTATTTTCCTGTCGGATATTGGAAAAAGAATTACATAGATGTCTAGCATTAACCGTATTAGAAAAAATGGATTCAAGTATTGATGGGTTTCTAGATTTGTATAACTTGATGATATATTTTTCTTATTGCAACTAAAATATTCGATCAAAATAGTTCATGTTGCACCAACACTTTTAATTGAAACTATGTTCCAATATAGGAGATGTGTCTAACACTAACATTTGTGATTACATTGAATTATATCATTTTTTTAAAAATTTATCTGTATCAATGTATCCGTGTTAGCGTCGTGTTTGACATTTGTGTCCGTGTTTCATAAGTTCTTGCAAATGTGGAATGTGACGTGAAAGGACACATCAACGTTTAATATTGCACATCTATTTGTTTAACGGTCAAATTTGATGGAGGAGTTTATTTGATACAAGTTAAACACATTGAAGGACTATTTTAGTGTTTCAAATTCTTTTGATCGGGAATAGGATTAAAGGGTACTTCAAATCCTTGTGAGTGAGGCTTCAAATCCTATTTCAAGGCTACCACATCTATATGACAGATTCCGCCCGTTGAGTGAGAATACTTCAAATTCTTTTGATCTGGAATATATGATTAAAGGGCTGTTCCTACTTTTATAGTTGTTTTGTGGGGATACATAATTAATTTTGTTTGGTAAGTTGAAATCAATCAATGTCGTAATATCAAACATACATTAAACATTATTCTATTGTGTTTTTTATATCGGTGGAGTGCATAATCAAGTAATCAAACGAGGCAAGCTACCCCATGAACAATTATCAGGAATAAACTAAGCAAATAAAAATGTTATGTATAAACTATCATGACTCCTTCAAAGGTTATAATGAGCATCCTTTATCAAACAACTCAGCATTTTGGGATATTAATTAGCTATAGAAGTTTTTTCTGTCTAGAAGATGGATAAGAGAAATGACCTCTCAAGAAGAGAGGTTGAAGGAAAATATTGGGTATCACTTGAGTGGCATATTTGGCAACATTGATGACATTGTTTATACCTCTTTCTTAATCAATCATTATCTCTTATCTAAATAATTTATTTTAATTATTTGTTCATCGTTTTTTTCATCTAAGATATACTAATATCACCAATGTTATCCAAAAATTATGTCATCTAAGTGAAATCCAAAATATTGGGAGTTGAATTTCGGCTTGTTATATAAACAATAATTTTAGAGTTTATTTAAATACCACTTAACTTTAAAAAAAAAAACTTTGACCCATTTGAATTCATAATGATGTTATTATTTTTGAAGTCGAGAAGGCATCAAGCTAATAAAAAGTGTTTTAAAAAATATTTATATATTTTTCATCAACAAACTACGTTTTGGCAGAGCTATCATCAGGATCAACTTATGCTAGTTATTTGTTACTTTTTTATGATGATTTCAAATGCTCTCTTGGATCTTAATTAAAAAACACTTTATAAAATTATGTTAGTAATTTGTTACTCTTTTTATGATGATTTCAAATGCTTTCTTGGACCTTAATTAAAAAACACTATAAAAATTTGTTTGTTTCTTTTTAGAGTTAATCCTCTTGTTTTTAAGGAAGAAAACCTTAGTAATTAGGAGTTTGATTGAAAGATAAGTAATATCTCACCAAAAATTAGTTTGTCCGTAAATATAAGACTTTTTACAAATTTCTAAATACATTTATTATTCATTTTACAAATGTATCATTTATTAATACTACCAATTTATTTCAATATATAAAAATTAAAATTAAATATATTTATACACAAAAGATAATTTAGCAATAATCGTATATATATTTTAAACAAGTTTATTACTGAAATATTTGTTGATATTTGTTAGAAGTTTTTATTTTTATTTTAAAGAAACTAAATTAGTCCACTTAAATTGACACCAACCCAAAAGGGTTTACAATAAAGTTTTTGTAATTTTAATTGTTTTGACAAATAATCGGTGCGAAAAGATTGACTTGAATAATCGTGGGAGGTCCTTATTGAATATTGAATAGTAGTGTGATCCTTGCAAAGTGCAAAAGCTTATGCAATGTAATTTTGACCGACTAATTGGGCATTAAAAGGACTTGTCGTATGGTGCTGCTTATCAATTCGTCTTCCAATCTGAACCGCATATACATATATACTTGTTCATTTTCAAATTTCATTCTTATATTTATATACAACAGAAAGCTGCATACTCCTCTGAAAAAGCTAATATGGGCACTGTGATTGACTCCCATTTCTTAGCCCTCACTGCCATAGTGACCGTAAGTTACTTATTCTCTCTTTAATTCTAAATTCCAATTCCAATTCCATTTATCTCAGATTGATTGTTTGTTTTGTTTATCAGTTTGCCTATCAACTTGTGTTTTTCATAATCACCGCACTTCTGAAATTCGACAAGGTGACTGATTTTGCCGGAAGTACAAATTTCGTAATAATCGGTGTATTGACTTTGGTGCTGAAAGGGTCCTGGAATTTTCGACAGATAATCCTGACTCTATTTGTTGTACTATGGGGTCTTCGTCTCGCCTTGTTTCTCTTATTAAGGATCATACAATGGGGTGAGGATAGACGCTTTGATGAAATGCGCGACAATTTGGGTAAATTGGCTGTCTTCTGGATATTCCAGGCTGTCTGGGTTTGGACCGTCAGTTTACCTGTTACACTGGTCAATGCAACCGATACAAATCCTTTTCTACAGTCTGTCGATTTAATCGGATGGCTTATGTGGGCTGTGGGTTTTATGATTGAAGGTACAGCTGATCAACAAAAACTTAATTTCAAAAAGTCTCCTGAAAATAGAGGCAAGTGGTGCAATGTTGGTCTTTGGAAATACACCCGTCATCCTAACTATTTTGGCGAGGTTAGTTCTTATTGTTTGGTATAAGAGTTACACTTCTTATTTTATTATATTAATCAAACTTCATCAATGCTTTACTTAGATATTGCTTTGGTGGGGAATTTTTGTGGCATCTACACCTATACTGGATAAGGCTGAATGGCTGGTAATCATTGGACCAATTTTTCTCACACTGTTGCTTCTTTTCATCAGTGGCATTCCACTGCTCGAGGTTTGCTTCTTCTTACCTCTCATTTCATCCCAATTGTGATGCAATTTTGTTGCTTTTCTGATGATGAATTGCATAATGGAGGCAGGAATCAGCAGATAAGAAGTTTGGCAATGTGGATGGATATAGGGTATACAAAAAAAGAACCAGGTAAGTCTACCTCCTCCATTTTATTATTATATATTTCACTGTATCATACAACTAATCCAACTCTTTGTTTCAGCCCTTTGATCCCATTGCCACCAGCAGTCTATGGAAAGTTACCTACATGGTTTAAATCAGCTTTTCTCTTTGAATTTCCACTCTACAGTCGCAATTTTCCACCAGAAGAACAGAACTGGTGAGAGCCAGTTTTAATTTCACTTGTGTAACTTAACTTCTTTTGTCTTCAAACCTGTTGTATTCACCCATTTTAGGTATCTTGTGTTAACCGTTTATCAAGTAACATTTATTTCAAAGAAAAGGAGTAACTCTTGTTATTTTCAATTTTGATTTGATTTGTGACTTTTCTCTGTATTAAAACATCACATCGATGGTGAGGTAGAGAACCTTACAGTTATGTAGTATTCTTCTTCAACACAACAAGTCATATAGCCTTTATGCTTACTTTCTTACAACTTTCCTACTTCCTGCTACAATCATAATAAGAAAAAGAAAAGGAAAATCTTAATAATAAGTCATGTAGCCTTTATGTGTGAAGGATCATATTTTATTGTCTGCAAATGCCAAATGATCCTGAATGCTTTAGAATTCCCTTTTAAACTCTTATATGTAGGTCTCAATAAATGGTATTAAATTATTTACTGTTTGCTCAAGGTGTAGAACAAGCAGTGGGAAAAGCAGCGATGCCATGAAAATTGGGTAACACGGTTCTCTTGCACCACACTGAAGTTAGAGTTGCCATCATTGACTGCTGCTGTTAGGAATGTTCTTTGGGATTTTTCCAAGACATTGTAATGTTGTTGCAACTTGCAACTTTTCTTGTTTTTATCCCTTTAATTTGGTTGTTCTCTTGTCTTTGATATATACGTTGTGCAGGTAACTAAACTAATGGATAGTCATTTATGTCATTTTAATTCTTCTACTGCAATTATCATTTTGGTTGTTCTCTCGTCTTTGATATATCCCTTTCTGTGATAGAGAAATAGTTGAATAGAAATGACCTATCTGAAACAAACTCGAAACTTAAAGGATCTGTATGAAATCTTAGAAACTTAAAGGACTTATCTGAAACAAACTCAAAACTTAAAGGACCTATCTGAAACAAACATGTAACTTACAAGACCCAGAGAGGTATTTGGCCTTTTTCATATGTACAAACTATACAAACAACTTGAATTACTTTCACTCATTAAGAAAAGTCCTTCAATAATCGACAAATAAATTAGTTTGTTAGACATATACCAACTATACAAACAAAATAATTTTTAAAAACTAATCCAGAAAATTAGTTTGAAGCACCAACATATTAATTTGTTAGTTTGTATAGTTAGACATATAAAAACTAACTAGTTAGTTTGTAAAAACTAATCTTAAAAAGTAATTTATATGTTGATTATTGAATGCAAATTTGTATATTGCATTCACACTTTTTTGGATACGTTGATTGTCGAATGCAAGTTCGTATCTTGCTTTTACTTGTTTTGGCTTTGAAAGTGCATTAAACCTTTTTTTTTTCTTCAAGTGTAAGTCTTAAAATCTAGAGTAAACCTCAGATTGATTAAAAGATTTTCAAAATAGTATGTTGATCGAAGGTGAACGGCATCAAAATTTTCTTTTAATATGATATTTAATTAGAAAATAGCAATTTATTCGATTAAAATAATACCATTATTAGGCAGTCAAACAATAATGGGAACATGTATGGCACTACAGAAAAATGTAAATCACTGAGGTACAACCTACAAGATGAAATTAGCATGCAAAATACGATTGAGTGAATTAGATGTAGCTTTAAACCATCATGTCTATCAAAAGTGTAATTGTGAAGAACTGAAATTATGGATGGAAATGTAGTCTACTTTCACAAGTCACAACAGATCTATTTATTATCTTCGGCAGTATGCACCATTGTCCTGATCAAGCTGTACATACATAATAATAAATAAATAAATAAATAAATACAGTTAGTTAAAATTCTATGTTAACTCCTGGATGCTCATCACTCCAGTTCACAGAAACCTCAATGCTGTTTTTCTTACAGAGTATATTGTTTTATTTAGTAGAAAAGCATTGAAAATGAATCAAACCTGCTTCTCAACTTTCCATTGATATGATTTATTTGGGTTGTTTTTACATTTTAAGAATTGTTTTGATGCTGGGATTCCAACCTGCTACTTGTTAAAAATATTGAACAAAGATAACGGTGGGCCTTTCTAGTTAGTCGAACTGCGAATCTTCCGCTCAATACTCACATATCTCTGGCAAAGTCCAGAAGGCAACGCGCTGAATCTTCACAATCTCCAGGAATGATAAATCAAGTAATATGATAAAACGAAGACTGTAAATATTACTGGTAAAAAGAAATTGAGAATCCTAAGAACAAAGCAGTCACTGTTCCCTTATGACAGTTCTGCTTCTACCTGCGCTTTCCTTGATGATGGAAGTGAATTTCTCCAGAGAATACAAATGATCACAGCGATTTAGCTCACAAGCATGAAACTTGCTCAGATTGAAGTGAGCCTACAAGTAAATAGCACACCACATGTATCATTACAAATCTAATTCTAAGGTTTTATTTTTTGTGAATGAAATATGTAAAAAATATGAGATGAGTAGCTCAAGATTCGTCAGCAATCAAATTCAGCATTTACTAGCTTAGAGGAAAAAGGGAAAATGCAGGGTAGTAGAGCATAGGTCATGAGAATAATGTAAGCAAAGAAGTGTACCAGATTGAAAGCTAGAACTGGCAGGGAAGAATACATTGTGACTCTGGTTGACGCTGTTGACTCCAATCAACCATTGACCATAGAAATCTGATATTTGGCATTGAAAAGTCTATATTCCGCTTACAGAACTGTTTCGGCCTTCACAGTCAGTATTGCCCACACATGTAAATCTTGACTTGCACTGGTTGTCATATGAAAATAGAACATGAATGACAAGTTCAGCCATCACAGATTCCCTCCCTGTTCATGCATCAACCTGTCAGGGTTTCTCATCATTAAAAGGTTGCCATTTAGATGATAAAACCAAAGAAAACCCAACAATTTGGCAACAGTTCAGACTGAGAAAGGACCTAATAGCTAAGAGTTAATCCAAGAGCAAAAAAATAGATCCACCTGCTTGTTAAAAATGCTTAGTAGTTATACATTGTGAAGGAAGAAGAGTAACAGTTTTAGCAATTTACAAAAGAAAAGTTCAACAAGAAGCAGCAGCAATGACTTTGAACATACATATATACATACTAATACACAGAAACATTTATATATATATATATATATATATATATATATATATATATCCTGTTATTTAATTTTAATCCAACTTCTCAGAAACAAGGGAAACACACATTTCCTAAGCATTTATGTAAAGTGAAGATAATAGATTATGGAATCATACTCCAAAATGGAACTAAAGTAACTGTCAAAAGTTAAATAAATAATAAAATGGAACTAGAGTATCTGACCTTTTTTCAATATTTGCTAGACCTCTGGCGATCATTTCTTCACGAAGTTTCTCTGCCTTATCAATCTCATTTTTCTCTAGCAGTGCACCAATAATTACTTCAAAAGTTACAGCATCAGGGAGGCGATCATTGTCCTCCATCTTTGAAAGTAAGAGCATAGCTTCACCAAAAGAGCCATCTTTACAAAGTGCATTGATCATAATAGTATATGTTTGTACATTGGGAGAACAGCCATGCATCAAAAGATGTTGAAGAGCATCTTCTACCATCTTCAATTTTTCACCTTTGCACAAATTGTCAACAATTGCATAGTTTGTGTAAAAATCAGGCCAAATCCCTTGAACAATCTGTCGGAATAATGAAATTGCCTTGTCAAATGGTCGGGTTTTACAAAATGCATCTAACAATATATTATAAGTGATTACATCTGGTGATTGACCACTATCACGCATTTCAGCGAGAAGCTCTTGCACATGTGATATTCTTCCCAAATTGCATAAGCCATCAATAAGAGAATTGTAAGAAGCAATATCAGGTACTAAATTTTTATGACGTATCTCTTTAAAGAGAATAATGGCTTCATCAACCATTTCAGTCTTGCAATAACCATTAATCAAGACATTATAATTCAAGATATCAGGTTCCAAGCCACTTTTGACCATTCTATTGAACATGTCTTTTGCCGCGTTAACATTATTTCTTAAACAATACCCATCCATCGTAGCATTGTAGGTAACAATGGTAGGTTTCTCCCCTTTTTTCATCATCATAACAAGCACACCTAGGGCTTCTAAGATCCTTCCTTCTTTACATAATGCATCAATCAATATATTATACGTGACTACATCAGGGGGTTGAGCACTATCATGCATTTCATCAAGAAGCTTCTTCACATGTGAAATTTTTCCCGAATTGCATAAGCCATCGATAAGAGAATTGTAAGAAGCAATAGTAGGGACTAAATTTTTATTACATAGCTCTTTAAAGAGAACTGTGGCTTCATCCACCATTTTAGTCTTGCAATAACCATCAATCAAGACATTATAATTCAAGACATCAGGTTCCAAGCCTCTTTTGACCATTCTATTGAATAGTTCTCTTGCCTCGTGGACATTTTCTCTTAAACAATACCCATCCATCAGAGCATTGTAAGTAACAATGTCCGGTTTCTCACCTCTTTTCAACATCATCACAAGCACGCCTTGTGCTTCTAAGATCCTCCCTTCTTTACACAATGCATCAATCAATATGTTAAAGGTATAGTCATCCGGGTCAACATTTTCCCTCACCATTTTTGTTAGTAATTGAGTAGCCTCTTGCCATCGACCCACACTACAACAACCATCGATTAGAGAGTTGTAGGCAACAACATCAAGTAAAATTCCCCTCTCACAAATTTGAGAACACAACCCAAGCGCATCCGTAGCAAATCCCTCTTTGCAGAGTCCATCAATGAGTGCACTATACATTACTAGATTGGGTTGAACGGAGCTTTCCTCCATCTCTCGTAGCAAATGAAGGGCAGCTTTTATTTGCCCATTTTTGGATAACCCATTAATCAAAGTCCCATAAGTAAATTGATCAAAAAGATACCCTTGGGCTAGTAGGTGTTGGTAAAAGTCTAAAGCTTTAAAGATCATACCGTTGATGCAAAAACCATTGATAATTGTATTGAAAGTGACCAAATTGGGTTGATAACCAGTCTTAAGAATGGTACCCAATAATGAAAAAGCAAAAGTCATGTTAGATTGATGACAGTAACAATTAATCAAGATGGTGAAAGTGGCAATGGAAGGGGAGATTCCCTTTGATTGAAGTTGCGTAAAGAGTGAAATGGCAGTGGGATAATGACCCATTCTGACAATAGCACCCAAAAGCATATCAAATTCAGAAGTGGGTGGAGGAGGAAAAGCACGAATCATGCGATTGAAACAAGTAACAGCATCATCTACATTACGAAATCTACAATTTTTATGGGAATTTTGAGGTTGGAAATGACCAAAGAAACGACAAGAAGGTTTAAATGTTAGAATAGAGAATTTGGGAATGGCATACCTTATTGGATTGAGCATCCTCAAATTTCAAAATCCTCAAGATGCGGAACGGAACAACTCTCTTGTCACTTTGAATTACAACCTGCCTAGGGTTTAAGCCTTCATTGTGCTTTTTCTTTATTTTTTGCTCAAACTTTTATCTTCTCTTTTTTTGGTCAACTTGTATTTTTATTTTTATCTTTTTACAAAGACAAAAAAAAATCATAGTATTATTAAAGAGGTGAGTTTGTTTTACTCAAAATCATTTGGGTGAGATATAGGAAGTAACCATGATAATGCAAATAATGTTAAATCTTTCAATAGAGCGTTTGACATCTAGAATTATGTTTTTAAATATGTTCACACCCACACCCAAAGTTGTAATTGTATTTTTATTATAAATAGAATATAAATGATGTAGCCGATAATTGATGGATAATGACCAATAACTTTTGATAGCTTTTAACTAATAACTAGCAAATTAATTAAAATAATTATTAAAACCAACATTTCAACTATTTGATGAATTACACTAAAAAACAAACTATTTAATGAATGATAGTTTATAATTGATGACTCATAATTGTTAACTTGTAACTTTTTAAAAAAAAAAATTGTTTTATGAATGTAAAATAAAATAAAAAGATATTTTTAATTCACAATAAAATTTATGATTAAATATGTTTTTAGTCACTACGAATTTCAGTGGTAGTGACACAAGTGATGGAGGGTACTATGTGACGAACATGAGGATGTTGGGGGAAAAATGAGTTTTGTTTTCATCCAACTTTTATTCACCGAATAATGGAGATTATTAAAGATCTTGTATTTATTGACATAACATCACACGAATAAAAGTTGAACAAAATCCAGGAGTCGTGAAACACCTAAACTTAGATGATGTTATACGCAAAAAGTCATCAAGATTCGAATGCATTGCAGAAAACCAGATATGAAAGATTATTAATTATTAATTGTATATATACCAAAAATGAATTATTTTTTCTTTACAAATTCAAAAGAAAACAATCACGAAATTGCAAGCAGTATCTTTGATTATTAATTAATGCCAAGGTCAAAACAGTGCACTCTGTCCTGTCCCTGCAAGCCACTGACTAGAGGCTCATTCTGTGGTTGCATCTGTTGCTAACTTGCTACGCTGTACATACCCAAGAGTCCCTTATCATCATATGAGCAGCATTCAAAATTCAAACTCAAATCACACCTTCAATGAAAATATAGCAGGACATTCCTCTACGATGGAGTACCTGTTCTCGAGTTAAGTTCCACAAAGTCAGATTGAATTCATCGAGATAAGAAGGTACAAAATCCTGTATTTTCCTTCATCATTATTATATATTTCTGGTTAAGGTTAAGTTCCTTGCAACATCTCTACGTGTCTACTATGCGTGCTTGATGTACACCGGAGTAAGAAATAATATCCAATGCACTAAAGACAACTTAAAAGCCAAGGAAAACGAACAGCCATAACACACCACAACACTATCATACTCCAGTGTTATTTATGTTCTCCAATGAGATCACGGCGCCAGATCTACCCTCATCCGATGGGCTAGAATGTGACATCAGAATATAAATCACCCACAAATGAAGGCAAACAAGGTAAATCAAAGCCCACAATTTTGCCGTTGAGTTCCTTTTCAGAAAAACTGCACCAGCCACAAAAATATAATCTAATTGTTGAAGCAATGACCCCAACTGTTTCTTGCCAGAGTGAATTCTGGCTTTTAGCATAGGCTTAAATTTTGAATTAGAGAGCTCCCACAATCCAGATTCTAAGTCACTTGATGATGAGGCAGGATTCATAGCAGTTGAACCTGAGACTGACATGTTCTCGTCCAGCAACCTCGACACTGCCTGCTGAGTTGATCGTGAAAATTAAAATAAAATAAAAAACCAAGTATATCATGATTTCAAGAATTAGTACCATTGCCTTAGTAAAAAGCATACCTCAATTCGAAATATAAGGCTTGCCTTCTCAGATGAGAGTGATTCAACCTGTTGACAAGAATAAACTTTTTTAGCATAAAGGAGCCTGAAGCAAGTCCCAATTATGTGTTTGGGTGAATTTGTTTCAAAAACAATTATTTGTATTTTAACCTGCTTGATTCTGAAAACCGTATCAGACTAATTTGTTGATCAATCTTGTTTTATATACCAAGAAAGATTTTATACAAACTGTTAGTGTGTTCAGTTGTTTCGTAAGACTGACCAGACTGGCTGGTCAAGCCTGAATTAAAGGGTGATTCTTGAGCATTTGCAAAAATATTACGTCTAACCGGATGTATGAAAGACTCGCCTTAGCTTGTTTCTGTATTAAATGATCAGTCATTTGATGGAGCCTACGCTTGAGCTCAATTTCAACTTCCGTTGGCTCTTCTATCTCCTTCCTTGTCATTTCAATGTCAGCTTCTAGTTTCCTCGCCTGTGATGCCCAACTGTATTAAATAACTTCATATCCAAGAGAAATCATATTGACTTTGACAGGTCGAATGCAAAACTTAATGAAGTTGGATATGTAACACAGCAAGTACTAGCGATCTATAAAGAAAAATCTCAACATTTTTTAGATACGATATCCAGACATTAGATTCAGAGTCTGAACGAAAATGACCTAAAAATCATAATTAAAAAAGGTCCCTTAAAGGTTGAAACTATTTACAAGTAGCAAGCCTTTATAATTGATTTTAACATGACAATTCTTTCACAGCCTGTTTTGAGGAGCTTTCTTCCTAGTTTTTGCAAAACATCGCCGATTAAAGCACCCTAGTAAGCTTCAATTTCACTTTGCTGGAGACAGTTCACTCTTGGCAACTATTACAACTGACAGTATGACCTGCAGTTCAGGCACAAGCAAATCATCACCTCTATACCAACGTGTCCCCTCCATTTTAGTCAAAACACTATTTGAAATAAGTAAGCTATTTGACAAGTCAGGCAGCTTCCTTTGACTATTCAAATGGAGCATCTAGAAAGTTGGGTATTGATAATCATTAAGTGTGGTGCACTGCAATCTTTGTTCATGAAAAATGAAGCTTCACAAGTTGACCAAACTATCTTGGTTCACAAAGCTTCAAGAGTGAGGTTCTCAAATGTTTCTGATATTGCGGATCTTTTCCTCAGATTTGGCAAAAATCTCTTTCAACCCAGGCGATGACATCCTTGACTGTGCATTGTTTACCTCTGGCGCCGTCAGATGGAGGCAGACTTGGGGTTTGCACAACTTCTCTTTCTGTCTTTTTTAAACTATCAGAGGGATCGACATATTTGTAAATATTTACATTCAAGTTGCCTTTAATATATCACAACTGTTAAATATTTTACTTCCAAATCTAATGGACAATGGTTCTTCACTGGTGAGTCACTTTTATCATGTGTCACCTTGGACGAGCCATGGCTAAGGAAAACATTTCTGTTTTATGTGAAGTCAAAAGTGTACACAAAAAGGGGATAGCTAACAAAAGATATAATTGGGTAAATTTTATAAGCATGGAAAAATATGCAGAACATGCAACAATTCTAAGAATTGGAATTTGGCATGAAACTAGAATATACAAAATTAACTAATTAGAGAGAAGACTCATTCAATTTCTAAAATATAATAAAAAAATACAGTAAAAAAATAATACTACAACAAAAGAAACAGAGGCACCAAATTTATACTTCTAGACAAACTGACAATTTACCAAAAACAATGAAATACGTTGCATCTGAAATATCATAGCTCTTCATGGAAAAAGGAATGAACATAATGGACACACAAGAGTATAAAAGCTTACCTTTTCCTGTAATTGTGCAACTTTATCATTAATAAATGAGTGTTCTGCCTCAAGAATTTCTCGTTCAAACTCAACTCCTTTTGAAGCTAGCTACAGCATCAGCATAGATAAACAGATGTCAAGAACATCATACTAAAAGAAAGAAAGCATATAAGTTTAAAAAAGGGTCCTTCACAAAAAAAGTTTAAAAAAGGGAATATGTGGCCAAACGAAAAGAAAATGTCAGACTTCCTATTAAAATCTCAGCTCGGAAGAGTAAACAAAAGAAGTCAAATGTTAATATACCAGTTTCAGCAAAGAATAGGGTAACTTACTTGATTTCGTGAAGCTCCAGTTTGATTAGGATTCCTCAAGCTCCTTCTGAGCTCTACAAAAGTTAAAGAATCGGCCTATTAACAGACCCTCATCACAACATAATCCCAACTACTAGTACCCTAAATAACCAATTTGCAATGATACATCTTAAAATTTGGGTTGGCCCCAACTCAATCATTACAAAACAGATTTGAATGATGAGATATGCAAACCACTTATAAGAAATACCTGGCAAATCTCTACGCAATGTGGGATAAAACCCACCCCCTCACACCCAACACAACGGAGGTGCTGAAAGCTACAATGAAGGCCAGATCACATGCCGCAGTTAAGTGCTACGGGCTAACCGCAATTAAGGCAAAATTTCCGCACAAAAAAATTAACAATCAGACCCTGTGGGCCTGAAGTGTAGACAACGCAGGAAGCTTAACAGCAGATCTAGGATAGGGTCTTAGAATTTGGATTGGGCATAATTCAACCATTACAAAACCGGCTTGTAAGGTGACATATACCTAACACTTATAAGCAACACTTAGGACATATATCTAGGCGATGTGGGACTAAACTCACCCCCTCACACCCAGCACAGCGGAGGTGTTGGAGGCTGCAATGAAGGCAGTCCAAATGCCGCAATTAAGGCGAAATTTCCAACACTACATAATAATTAAATTTTTGGTGACGAATAATTAAAATGCAAAACTACCATTGTTCAAGATTTACAGAAGAAAAGACATTTCCAAAACATTGCCAAGTCAAGGATATTCTCAAACAGAGAAAGGGAAATCCTAGTTGATGTGTGTTCTTAGGATATCATCACCTCTTGGGCTGGCTTATGGGGTTGAGTTAAGCCTGCCTCAAGTTACAATATCAAAGCCTGTTCTGGATTTGTTATTGGGTTCACCAGCATCTGTTCGTGCTCATTAAGGGGTGTGTTGAGATCCCAAAGGTCAAAGTAGTCCATGTAAAACTCGAGCAATCCTCACCACACGAGCTAGCTTTTGGGGTGAGTTGGACCTAACCCAAATTTGAATAATCTGGCTCCTGAAAAACCCATAGAAGCCTAACACAAGTTTGCTTCAAACCTAAATGGTTTGTCCTTTAATTGCATACTAACCGCGTATTTTGTTCAAACAGTTAATAGCATCAAATCATGAATATTCATTGTTCTCTTAAGTAACTAAATGTACCTAAAGTAATTGTTGTGCATATGCTCATTATGCTGTTCAACAAGCTTGAAAATTATCCTTATAGGCCTATACCAACCTTTTTTTTATTATTAAGAGCTTGTAGACTAATACTTAAGGTTTGAAATATGATCAAGTTAAAATGAAACAAATATATAAACCATGGCAGCTAATGAGTCCTATGAAAAGACACAATTAATGGTTGAAATAGAATATACCGGCCAGTTTACTTCGAGAAAAAAAATATGTTTTCCTTTTATGTATTCACTTTTAATTACACAACAGCCACCTTTTCAATTTGTTTCCTGTTTTCAAAGATTTAATACAGAAACACTGAAAATAACATTTTTGTTTTCAAAATTTCTTGTACATATCATCGAAAACAGCAAACAGAATGAAAACAATATGGTACTCTTGTAATTAAAAAGTGAAAATAAGAAATGGAAACAAAAACACTTTCTCAAAGATAACACGCCCTAATGTTTCAGAGAACAAATCAATGACTTTGCAAAGCGGCAGTACCTTCATGAACAGACTCTTTTGATGCCATTTTTTGTCTGAGTTCTGCAACTTGTTTGACCTGATCCAAAAACATATCATAACAACCCATAGTCATTTAATACTCTTACCCAGATATGAGGATGACAGAAGGGTTTGGGTAATTCGATTCCAATCTAAGATTCTCATTCTAATTCTATAACAAACTACATTTGCAATCACAAAATCTTTAGGGAGCTGATATGTCAATTCAATTCAACTTTTAAACTTTCAGTTCCAGCAGTATGTAGGACATTTTTCCAGAGAGTGTCCGAGTCGACGATGGGGATGAGTTCTTCTCTTGATTGGCTCTTATCAACATTAATTGTGATGCCAGTTTGGTCATATTATGTCGCTATTGCTGAGAAGTCATTAATCTTCACACAATTAGGAATATAGTCCAAATCTTTGTGATAAGTACCAAGTAGTAACAAGTCTATTTTTATGCAATAATTTCTGAATTTCATCAATACTACAGCCAAAAAATCTTGTATTCTATGAATCGTGAGAAGTGGATGGTAGGAATCTTAGAATCTAAAAATACCTCTACTTCAAGGTTCCACTGTACAGCTGCGAGGGATCTTGCAAGATCAGCATTAGCAGTCTACAACCAATCCATACATTTATCAGTGACAAGCTTATCTAGAATATCATGAAAAAAGTATTTGCCATGTGTGGTTTAAGCTATACGTTACAAACAAATGGCTTAAAAATGTTGAATCAACACACCTCCAATTTAGCTAAGCGTGTGAGAATTTCCATTCTGGTATTATTATGTTTTTGCTTTTCCAACTCAACAGCTTCCATTGTTTCCATCATAGTGCTCTGAAGCTGCGAAGCCTGAGGGACAGGGTAAAAGAGGATTAAATATGTGACCAACACGTCAAAAAAAATCAGGGGTCAGCCAAAACAGCGATCTAGACCGTGATTAATTTCCAAGTGAAGTCAGCGTATTAGGAGAAGTTCTCAAACAGTGAAAACTTGATAAGGGTTATTGTTTTTTAAACCAAATCACCGAGAACATTAAGCAGGAAAATACATTGCACAAATATCTACAAGATTATCCATATCCTACACTAAACATACTGCTGAGCATAACCAGTATAACACAACTTAAAAGAGCTAACAAAAATATGAGTTAAAAGAACAATGATAAAATTACCTCTTGTGCTTGTTGTTTAGCTCGTTCCTCAAGTATTTTCTCGAGACTTTCTTTCTCTCCTTCTAATTTGGCCACTATATTCTCCTTTTCCTTGATAACATTGATTGCTTTTGCCGCTGCTCTCTCAGCTAGGATCCTTTCTCTCTTCTTTCTCCTTTCTTCCCTCTCATGTTCACTTTCAGAATCAGATGTTGAACCGGAGTCCGTATCCGAATCAGAACTTCCATCACTTGCCATAGAAGAACCCCTTTTCAAATCATTAGATGTTGAATTAAGCTCACGCCTCCCTTTTATCACAGTTTTCAGTTGGCTGCCAACATCTACCGGGAAATTGGCTTCATGCACTTTATCAACCCCCCTTACTGGTATTGCCTCTGCGACGAAATTTCTGTCCTCTTCCAGAGGTAATGCTGGTGAAGAAAAATCCCTGTTATTTAATGGGTGCCCATGATCTTCCTTTTCCTTATTGTTGGTCTCAACCACAGGTTTATCAGAAGTGTTATTACTAACAGATTCCTGTCCTCTGGTGGATTTAGCATCAGTTTCGGATTCTACATTAGACTGCCTATCAGTGGAACCAGAACCAGAACCAGAAGAGGTAGATTCCTTGCCATAATCACTAAAATTAGGTCCTTTAACAGAGTCTAACCTCTGCAAAGACCTTGAAGTAGTGTTACCAGCTTTCTGATTCCTCTTGATATCAGAAACGGATAAACTCTTGAGTTTCTTACTATTTTGCCTTAAAAGAGTGGGTGCAGGCACAGCGTTAGAAGGTGTAGGTGAACTAAGAAGTTGAGTCCAATCACCATCAGAAATGGTAGGAGGAGGGTTAGATTTGGGTAGGGCAGTAGTTTTAACTTTAAGGGGATCACTGCGCAGTTTTCCATTGTTATTGTTATCCTTCTTCTTCTTGAATTGATCCTTGAGAGGGACACCTGGTTTGGCAGGAGCATCGATACTACTGGATTGTTCCTCTAATTGAAGCCTCTCGTTGTTCTTACGAAGAGAATCTGCCGCTTGTTGATCGATCTGAACCGTTAAAAAAATAGAAATTAAATAAGAAAATAGGAAATTGAATTGATTGAAGGAAAGAAAATGCTGCTGGGACTTGCCTGATGGAGAATGTTCTCAGCGGCTTTAAGTTTGGAAGAGATCCAATTCGCCATGGTTTGATGATTTTTTCTTTCTGTAACACGGACATGAAGACCAAGAGTGACGTGTGTTTGTTTAGTGTAACCCAAACACGACAACTACCAACTAACCAACGGGTCTTTCGATTATGTTTGCTGGGTTTTCTGACCCGATGAAATAGACCAAAATTTATCTATAGACCCCTTCAATTGCTTAAACATCCTTCCAAAATCTAAAAAAAAATCTCTCTAATCTTGTCATTCATAATCATGCCATGTCTAGTTTTATCATTCATTCAACGCAACATCAATTTCTCCGCATCATAAAACATCGTTGGTCTGACTTTTGTTTGATAGAATTTTTCATTTAACTTAAACAATACTTTGTTATAATATAAAGCACGTGAGACTTTTCTCCATTTCAATCATTCATCTTGAATAAGATGATTTACACCTATTTTTATTTCTCCGTCATTTTTTACTATGGACACAAGATATTTAGACCGTGTAACTTGGGGTATGATATTATCTCTAACTTTCACATCCAAGGGTATAACTACTTCGCCTTTTGAAGTTACATTCATCTCAATTCCTACCTCGACTCTACAAGGACTCTCCAAGCAGTACTACATCATTTGTCAAAAGCATATACCTCAATGCAAACTCTTAGATGTGTTTCGTAAGTAAATTCAAAACTAAAGTAAAAAGGTAAGGGTTTAGGGTTGATCCTTGATGCAGTCCTATTGTTGTATAAAAATTGTCAGAAGCCCCATCATGCGTCCTCACATTAGTCGAAGCTCCCTCGTACATATCATTGATCACTATAATATAACCACTTATAGCCCTTTTCTTCTCCAGGGCTTTCCACACAATCTCTCTATAGATTTTTTATACTATTTAAATAAGTATATATAAGCAATTATGAAAAGTAAAAAAAAAAAATTATCGTGAGCATAGTTTAGTTGGCAGAGATGTTATAGTATGTAGAGGTTTGTGGTACAAACCTCGTACTCTCATTTATTCATCTTAAAAGGTGAATTTCAGGTCATTAGACTATTTGACAAAAAAAACTACTCTGAATTAAATAAAATATAATAATTAAAAAAATTACTTTTACAACATAGTAATAATAATAATAATAATCTATAACTATTAATAAAAGCAAAACCTATTTTTGGTGTAGCCTATTTTTACTTCTTAAAATACCCTTGATAATTTCAGTTTGAATTTAACTAATATCCTTTCACGGTATAATACAAGATAAAAAAAAAACCAAACAAAATCAAATTTAGAAGTTTGTAAAACTAAAACTGAATTGTTTCGAACCGGATCAAAAATTGTTTTGAACCGAATTAAACTGTTATGAATTGAACCAAACTATTTTGAATTTAACCGAATTATACTGAACCGAACCAAATTGTTTTGAACCGAATCGAAATGTTTTGAACTGAACCGGAGTATTTTAGTTCAGTTCCAAAACTGTTAGTAATAGTTTAGTTTTTTATTTTTTTGGTTCAATTTAGTTTTGCAGTTCGATTCGATTTTTTGCTTTTTTTTTCAACAGGATTTATGTGACATTGCGTTGCCAATGCCATGCGACATGGCAAATCACAATGTGACAGGTGATTTTCTTCTACCTCTTTCATAAAGATTTTTTGCTCTCCCTAAGCATATTTTTTGTGGTAAGCTGGAGAAAAGAAACAAAGTCAGGGAATCGTTTGTGTTAAAATACTACGAAAGAGAGGGACAAAATAACTCAATGCTCTATGCAGTAGCCAAGGAGAATAAAAATAACACAACACGTGACTACTTTCTTATTTGAAATTCCATTAAAACAACCTTAGTCAGTTAATTGAAATCATTTTTTTGTATGGATATTTCCATTAGTAGCATGTGATAATAAAAAATTCATGTATGATATAAAAAATAAGTGTAATTACATCCTAGCAACATCAAGTCATCACTTATATCAAATGGATACAAAATCATAACGAATTACCAATAAAAATTCAAAACCGTAATGAACAAGTGGGAAAAATTGGATGAACGAAATAATAAAAGATTGTTCGAAAGTTAATCTCAAAATTTCCCCAACAAAACCTCTCATCACGAACAACAAGGAGCCTGTTTCGTTGCGGTAACTTCATCAGCTATATGAATCTCCTTCCCATTGGAAAGATTAATTGGTGTCTCATCCATTTTAGCATCCAAACTTCTCTGGTTTGTGATGTCAAAAATAGTTGTGATCATTTGTAAGAACACTTGCTCAACGTTGAGATTCTTCAAAGCAGAGGTTTCCATAAAACACAACCCTTCTGCCTCTGCAAACCCTTTTGCTTCTTCTTCCTCAACTTCTCTTGATTCACCAAGATCACATTTGTTTCCAACTAGAATAACTACCATCTCTTCGCCACCAAACTCCCTTAGCTCCACTAACCATCTACCTACACTCTCGTAACTTGATCGCCTCGTTATGTCATACACTAGCAATGCTCCCAAGGCTCCTCTATAATATGAACTTGTGATAGCTCTAAACCTGCCACACAATTAATGAATCAATATATACATCCATGTATTTTTTAAAGCATATACTAATGCATAAGATATATTGATAATTTTTTCAGGGTGTAACTTTTGTGACCTCTGTCCATTAGGTTATATCATGTTTGAGATCGGGTGTTTTGTATATAGGTCAAATGAGTCACCTCCCCTTTTTCTCTTTGGTCTATCTTCCTTTTATAACTGAGAACAATGGTTATGGCTAGAACTAGGCCGTCATGAGATTTTAGTCCTTTAAACCTAGTCCGAGGTCTAACAAATATTTCATGACGGCACATAAATGTTTCAGTCCTCCTTTGAACTAAGAATGAGGTCTAATAAATATTTTATGCCGGCACAAAAATATGTTACTATTGGATTTTGCTTTGAAAAATGAAAATGTAGTTTATAAGAAAGATAATAATAACTCACACCTCTAACTCGACCGAATACCCTAGTTTTAATTAGAAAGATGAAATTGTTTGATTATGCTGTTGGCTACCAAAACCTTCACCACCTCACACATCCATTTCTCCACCCGACTCAATTTGGTTGTCTATCTGCTCTTTCCTCTCAATCAATTTGATGTTTTATTTCTCTCTAGCATAAGTTGAACAAGGCAATGTCATGGACCCGCCTCGCCCAATAGTTACGCTATTTATTTAAGATTTCATTTCATCATCATCATTTACATAATGGAAAAATTAAAAGAGAAAACTTGGTTTATACACTTATACTACCAAGAGTGAATCCTACTCGTTTTTTGAATAATTTTTCAATCACATCATTTAACATGTTTATTAGTCAACTCAGCTGAGAATCATCTGCTTTTCTCATGATGAAAGTGCAAGGAAAAGAAAACTAAAGATAAAGGAAATTGTGCGCATGTAACACAAACGCAAAAATAGTGCAATTATTTTTATGGATTGCAAAGAAAAAGCTCTTTTTTCTTTTTTAATTCGTGACTATGTCATTATTTAAAAATATAAAATCATCCTTAAAAGGGTTCATCCACATCACTCGAAGTGATTAAATTTCGATATAATTATCAAACATTAACATTCTCCAATTTAGAAAAAGAAAGCTTAAAAGTAAGTTGGGGAAAAAGGTACAAGAAGCACCCATATCAAAGGAGGAAATTACGGTGAGGTTCCACTTTCCATTCCAATTCCAATATAAAGATTAAGCAATTCACCCTAAGTTTTTGAAAGATATAAGCAGTTTTACATTCCGTGAACAAGTTTGAGTGTCACATAACAAAAACAAAACCACACGGTATTATGATCTTAATGTCTTCAGGGTCCCACTCTGATTGAATTACTAATGTTGTTCCACCACGTAATTAAACCAGCACTCAATTGGCATTCACTTTTATAAATTATCAAATTTAAGATATCATCATCACGGATTAACTAACTGTGCAGTTATAAAAATGCTAAAATATTCTTCTTACCACCCTATCTATCTAATTAACTCAACAAAAAGACCTGATCAAAAAAATCTATAAACAACAAGAACTTGTCCTTGCTTAGCTAACAAAATTAGAAGAAGAGAAAGTCTAACAATAAACAAGTCACGCATGACATAAAAAGCTGAATTCTCAACTTCATGTATATTCTTCCAGTTTACGCAAACCCATTGGACCCCACTTTGAAATTCAAACATAATTTGGAAAACAAAAGAAAAGAAAAATCTTAACTTTTCATTCAAACAAGAGAACAATGAATATTGATTTGCAAACTTAAGAATATTCTTATAATTTTATTCAGAACTTATGGATCAAAACATTAAAAGAAAAGCAAGAACAAGAAATCAGAGACTTACCTTTCTTGGCCGGCAGTGTCCCATATTTGAGCTTTGATGAGTTTGTCTCTGACCTTGATGTTTCTGTAAGCAAATTCAACTCCTATAGTTGGTTTTGAATCCAACCTGAATTCATCTTTTGCAAACCTTGAAAGCATATTTGATTTCCCAACTCCAGAGTCACCAATCAGCACTGCCTTGAACAAGTAATCACACTCTTCATCAAATATTGCATCATCCATTAATATATGTATATATCTTTCTAATTTCTCTATACTCAAATACAATGGGTTCCAAAGAAACAAGGCTAGTGAGAAGGTTAATATTCTGGACTAGACAGAGAGCGAAGAAAGTAAAAATAGGGTGCAAAGGTGATGATCTTATTTATATACAATAAGCTGAATTATAACTAAAAGGAATGGGGCACTACACATATATAAACAACTCTTTGATAATGTTTTTGGGAGGGTATTGAGTGTTTTAATTTACATGTGAATTACAATCGATAAAGACATGATGAATAGTCATTGATGTTGTGTCCAAATTTGTGAATGTCGTTAATTGGCTAAGTGAAAGAGCCAACCATGGTGGCATCCATCTTCAAAGAAGGTCCAATGGTATTGTTCCACATGTCCCCTCCTTTTTTTCATTTGGAAAAATTGGCATTTTCATGCTTATGTGGCATTCTAGGATTGGCTTTTCACTACTATTTATGTGCACATCAATGAACATAATTGGTTATCAAATGACATTGTTTAGAATCTTAGATTATAGGCGTCTCAAGGTTGATAAATTTTTTAGAAAAGGGTAATGATTCCAAATTATCTTTTCTTTGGAATAAGAATAGACTAATTATACGTGATCATTTATGTTTGTGGTTGGTTGCCAACGTAATGATACAATTAGCAATGGGTTTGGCAATAACAATAAGGTTTTTTCTAAATTACCTTTGAAAAATGGTGGGTAACTTGCCCACCAACCAATGAAAATGAGCAATTTATTGATGGGGTCAAAATAGTGCATGGATACCACCTAAAAAGATGAATGCTTATTGGTTGAGGTAAATTACCCATCATTTTCTACGGGTACTCTAGTTGTCACCTAACAATAAAGATCTAGTTTGTATAAGAGGTGATTATCGGATATGATTTAGTCACTGTAGAGTAACAGGAAAAGTAATTAACAAAAGATATTTCTTACAAGAAAAATTTATTTTCTCTCTTTTACTCATTTTTATCTTTCATAACTTTTATCCTTCTCTTTTACTCATTTCTTATGTATCATAATATTATCTTTCATAACTTCCTTCTCTTTTACTCATTTCTTATGTATCATAATATAAATGTGCTTTGATCTATGCCAAGACCCATCCAAACTCAAATTCCATTATAAAAGTCCAATGAAACACAAAGAACGTCCCACAAAAGGTCATCGGCCCTATGATAAAGATCATACGTTAATCTTCTCTTCACGGGAAGATTCACGAATCTAGCAAGACGTCTTTAATAGACTTTCTAACAATATCTCCTCAATGGTTCGACTACATAAGGACTTCATTCTTCCAGAATCAAGGTACACACCATATTTACTACCCATCAAACTCTTGTTAACTCGACTGTATGAATTCTTGTATTACACCACCTGCTGTCGAAGAGGTCAAACCACTGTACTTGCATGTGCTCTATAACTTATGGTTATTGTTCTAGATCCACACTGGATCATTGACACCATATATGTAGGAATGAAAGCCTAAGTCATACTTGAGGGATGGTATGCTCTATAACTCCTTAACCTCGACTAGGGGATACTACTCTTGTACAACAAGAAGTTTACTATTGACTGGATATCGAAGTTAGAGATAGCTTATAAACCCTCACTCTTCTCAATCTACCCAAGCACATGTTAGTTAAGGGCAAAACGGCGAATGCGTACATAAGATGTAAAGTGAATAATATCTTAGAAAAACAACATATTTGAGGTCACACAATTAGAAGTAGTTTCGATGACCGGAAGATGAGGGGGCGTTAAACATTACACTCCCATAATCAACATAAGGTCTGGGAGAAAAGAACGCCCTAATATGAGTGACTCTCGCCAAAAGGAAGCCCTCAAAAACCAAAGAAAAACTTAAAACATCAATTAACACATAAGGGATAAAGGAAGACATGACGTACCTTAAATGAATAGATTAGAAAATACAATTGTTTTTTATTACTTTGAAAAATAAAATAAATCAATAGGAAAACAAATAACCAAACCAAACCATATTGGAAGAAAATTTAAAAGTAGGAATGGCAATAAGCCCTTAAGGGCTACCATCTTTTTTACTTTGCTAAGCAAAGAAAAATAATTTAATGGTTAGAAGAATCACATAATATCAAATACTTTGAGCTTGTTTGTTATAGTTTTTTCTTTTAAATGACTTTTTTAGTGGAACATATTTTTGCTATATTTTTTTTACCAAATATTTTTTTAATGGACGTTTCAAATGAGTGGTTTGAATAGTTCCTCGTAAAAAGTTATTATAACTATTTCATTTTTTTTCTACAACTGTTTTTGGATGATAACATTTCAAAAAATACTTTAATGAAGTTATTTTTAATAGCTTTTTATCAAAATCATTTATGAGATATCGGTAACAATAGATAACTAAGTTAATGAATGTCGAAATTATCATTTTAATTTACAACGAATGAGTGAAATAATTTTTACTATTTTCGAGTAATTTTTCATAAAAATCATTTTTAAAAATACAATTCTTTTATAAAAAAAACTATAACAAATGGGCCAAGAGCAGATGCATGCATGGGACGACATTAATGCTTAGAGAATTGCTCATTTTCAAATGAAAAGACCAAAATGTCCTTGCGCATGTTAAGTCACGCAACGTGACTTAACTTCCGTTAGTTATAGCTCAGCGTGAGTTAACTCACGCTGCTGTGGTTGGTGGTCTGAGCTCAAGAACACGTTTTTGGGACTTTGGTCAAGTGATTTTAATTGGTTTTGCACGTTTTTTTTTACCAAGTTTTACACGCTTTTTGGCTATATTTATGGTAGATATAACCTATGTTACAATCTCCTCCTATAAATACACCTCCAAACTTCACAATTTCCTCACACCATCATCTCATATTCTCCTCCTCACTCTCTCCCCTATAAATCTTCTTCTTTTTTTAGTTTTTGGGTTTTTACATTTTGGGGTAAAAAGAGGTCAATCGATGGTGAAAAGAGGCCGATCTTGGGGTTCCAAGAGACCAATCGACTAGTGGCACAACGTCGTCAACCCTTTGGGGTAAAACTAAATCCGTTTTTTTTTTTACCCCAAATTTTTTTTACCGTGGGTAAAAAGAATCTTCTTGGGGTATAAAAACAACCTGATTTAGATTTACCCCAAGGGTTGATGTCTTTATGCCCCAAGATGATTGGTCTCTTGGAATCTCAAGGTTGGTCTCTTTTTACCTCATAGAACTAGATTTAGAAAATTCGAATAAATAAAATGTATCAATTGTATAATGATATTCATTGAATAAAATGAGATGTTATTTGTTTCATTTATGTTCCTTTCTTGCTTTCTTTTTATTTTTTTCGCTACCTTTATGATTTTGTCAATTATTTTTGTTCATTCTTTTTTATTTCAATTCGTTAAAATTTGTGTATTGAATAAACTCGAAAAAAAATAGCGTATTGAATAAACTCGAAAAAAAAAAATAACGTATTGAATAAACTCGAAAAAAAACAACGTAATGAATAAACTCGAAAAAAAAAGTAACATATTGAATAAACTCGAATAAAAAGTAGCGTTTTAAGCAATATAACTCATTTACATGTAACATTGTATCATTTCTTACAAAAAAAATCAAAATTTAAACTCAACACTAAAACCAAAAAATTCTAATTTAAGTGAAAAAAATCTATCATACCAACAATAAATGGTGTTTGATTATGAAAACTTAGTTGTTATTGAAGTGTTGTTTGATTTGAAGTTGAAGGAATTTTGGATTTGGATGATTTGAGAGAGATTTGAGATTTGGAAATGAGGAAATGAGCTTCTGCCTTGCCTTAAGACAGCACGCAGTGTAAGTTAACTCACACAGAAGTATTATTATATTTTCAGTTGAGAATGAGCAAAACGCGTTGGGTAAAGAGCAGTATTCTAATGCTTATTGATTTCTATTGCATAAACCACGTTTACATACACCAATTTTCTTTGGTCTTATTGTAAATTAAGTACTATTTATTAATTTGCTTGTTAATGGCCGATAACTGTTTATAAATTCTCCCTCAAAAAAACTGTTTATAAACTTTACCACTGCATTTATCTTGTACGAGAATTGTCAAATTAAAAACAATGGGAGATTTTTTTTGAAGGGAAAAACAATGAGAGATAAAGACTTGAAAAATACTGTTTTTTCAATGGGAGTCCTGTTTTTTCAAACTAACTGTGTAATTATGTTATTCGCATCAGTGAACATGTAATTATGAAATTTTTATCAATTATAACATGTGTCGTATTTAAATATATTCGGAGCATATGATCGTTGATCTAGTCTACATTGTTGGATTTTATGGATGATAAACTAAATCAGTACTAATTCAAAATCACAACATGAACCGTAAAAAGCACTAAAGTAGTGTGAAATGAAGATGAAAAATAAAAGATGGGCCTATTATATGATCATGCTCATTAACAGTAATTGGACCTGATTATAAACCCCAATACCCACGTCTTAATAATTTTTCTTTTCTCCCTTTCAGTTTTGCTTTTTACCACCCCATTTTTCCCTAAACAATCCCAGCATAAGTTAACTGTCGCTCGGTACCCAGCGTGAGTTAACTTACGCGGGTACATGCGTTGTTACCCAACGTGAGTTAACATGCGCCGATTTTAGTCAAGTTAACATAACAACAATTCTTGACCGAGATGCAGTTTTTTTAAGCCCATAAACGAGCATTTTTCAAAATATCTATCATCGGCTACCACTACATTCACTTACCACATTCATTCATTCATTAGCAATACCTTATGTTCACTTTTTAATTTTGAATCATTCACTACATTTTTTAAAAACATTCATTTTCTCATTGGTAAACATGTCTTAGAAATATCAATTCATTCATTTCCAAAATAAATCCCAACTAAAAATACACAAGTGCACAAAATCAATTCTAAAACAATAGAATACGACAAATTTATTTAGTTTTAATTTCATCTCCGTTCAAATCGGGCAATAAACGAAGCGTTGTGTTACATTGCATTCTCCCTAAGGATGTTATATCATCATGATGTTGAATTAAAATTAAATTCATTATTGTTTGCTCAAAATGTTGGCATTAAAGTGTCTTATATTTAATGTAAAATTTGCAAGTCTCTTTGAAAACTCAAAAGAATGAAGAGAACACATTTTGTATTATACCAAATCGACTATATAGATAATAAAATTTTATTGGTCTATTGGCCTTTTAGAACATATATCTTATTAGTCTTTTTATAAATATGTCAAATATTTAATTTAAAATTTTAGTCCAAATTAGGTTTTTAAACATACCAATATTCAGACCAAACGATGAAAAAAGTCAAATCAAACCTATAATAAAATTTTTGACAGATTAATAGGTCAGATTTAAGTTTTAGTTTTTTCAACTAAACATAACCTATTTAAACAAAGTCTGTTTGAGTCCTATCTATTCTACTCCATCCTATAATAAGCTTTTTTCAATCACATTAATTTTATAAATTAAGGACTGATTTTGCATTGTACAAATCTAGGAGAGCCGATTTTGCAACTCAACTTTTATTTTGTAAAGGGACCGGTTTTGCATTATAGTTAAACATCTCTAAGGAACTTATTTACTCTAAAAACTTAAACGGGGAAGATTTAACAATTACAAGGCTCGGAGAATATAACTTGGAGGAGATTTGGGAATCATTGTTCCATTGATATGGTTCTTTAATTTCTTTTGGGGGAGATATAACTTGGAGCATTGGTATAAATTTAGTGATAGGGATTTAGGCAACTGTGGAGATGGGAGACCGTAGAGAAGCTTGATAGTAGTGAATCCATATTCCATTTGTTTCACAACATTGCAAAACTGTCACGTAAAACGTGAACTTTTTCATGGTGGGGAGATCTTCAAGTGTCCCATGCATTCTTGATTTTGCCGCCTCCACCTTATTTGTAGGTATGTTGCAGACTTATGTTAGACCATTTGCAATGGCAAAACCAATTAAACAACCTTCAACACCCACTTTTTCAATTCCCAACACTCCACATCATTTTCTCTTTCTTAATTCAACAACCATTCAATTTTTACCTCTCCAATAGTTTTTTCATTCAACAGCCTACCCCACCACCTTACTCTACCTCACCACCTTTTATTTCTTATTCTTATTTAATTTTATATTTTTGTTTTTATAATTACATAAAATTACAATTATCGATTATAATTAAATTAAAATAAAGAAACACTTAACAAATTTTTTTTTGTAAAAACAAATTATATTTAAATAATTGATTTTTATTTTCTTAATTTAAAATACAATACAACAAACTAAGCACGCGACACACAAATAGCTTAAAATGCAAGACAACAAACAAGCACACAAAACACAAGTAATTTATGAAACTACGTTACAAATCATCTTCAATCACGAAACATTCCAAACTTTGTCCATATGTGCTTCACTAGATCTGCTTGCAATTGGTGATGAACATTTGAATCACGCAATTCGGATCTAGCACGCACATGAGATGCAAAAGTGGGTAACACCTCGGTTGAGTATGGTTGCGGTGTACTAGATCCACTTCCCTCAGATTGGTCAAAATCGGTCCAACGTTGAGCATATGTATCTCGTTCATCCTCAACAATCATATTATGTAATATGATGCATGTCCTCATGATGAGACCCAAATCGGCTATGTCCCACAAGCGAGCTGGTTCACAGATGATTTTAAATCGAGCTTGAAGCACTCCAAAAGCTCGTTCGATGTCCTTCCTACATCCCTCCTGATGTTTTGCAAATAACTTATCGGGTTCACTTTGAGGAAGTCTAATAGATTTGACGAAAGTTGGATAAGAAGGGTAGATACCATCAGCTAGATAGTATGTCATATTATATGGACGTTGATTCACAAAGTAATTCACCCTTGGAGCCTTTCCATGTTCCACATCATCAAACACTGGTGACCGGTCCAGAACGTTTATATCGTTCAACGTTCCCGGACATCCAAAAAAGGCATGCCAGATCCATAGATCATGAGATGCAACTGCTTCAAGAATAACTGTGGTGGTTCCCTTATCCCCCCTGGTGAATTGACCTTCCCATGCTTTAGGACAATTTTTCCACTCCCAGTGCATGCAGTCAATACTCCCGATCATTCCTGGGAACCCCCGCATTTCACTAACATTTAGTATTCTTTGGAGGTCATCTTTGGTTGGTGCTCTCAAATACTCTTGCTCATACAGTCGTATGATTCCTTTGCAGAATCTACGTAAGCACTCCAATGCTGTACTACCTCCTATTTTTATGTATTCATCGACCGCATCTGCTGCCACACCATATGCTAACATTCGCATTGCTGTGGTACATTTTGCTAATGGTGATATACCTTCTTTGTTGGTGGCATCAACTCGCTGGGTGAAGTAGTTATCACTACTTGAAAGGTCTCCAACGATTCGAAGGAAAACGTGTTTTTGCATCCGATACCGACGACGAAACATTGCATCGTCATATGTAGGCTCATTGGCAAAGTAGTCGTCAATGAGTCTCTGGTTAGCTGCTGCATGATCTCTATTTAAATATTTTCTTGTACGAGATCCACTACCTTCCTCTATTTTTTTTCGACGCTGAATAAATCGGTTGACGATATAAGTGTCTTCAGCATCACGCTTTTGGAAGTAGGCATCCATATCAAAAGAATCCATTGATAGTTTTTGGTGATATTGGAAGTAGATAGAAATGAGATTTGGTGATATTGAAAGTAGATATGAATGAGATTTGGTGATATTGAAAGTAGATAGAAATGATATTTGTGATATTAGAAGTAGATAGAAAAGAGATTTGTGATATTAGAAGTAGATATGAGTCCATATATATAAGTACATTGTGTGGTGGACACTTACGGATTCCAAATAAGTTATTGTATTGTATTAAAGAAAACAGTGGGGATAATTATTAAAGTCACGGACATTAAACCGTGGGCACACAATACAACGAATGGAGGAAGACAGTGGGCATAATTATTAAAGCAAATAGTAGGTGAAATAAAAGTGGCACACAGTGGGCATAATTATTAAAGCAAATTGTTTCTGAAATAAGTCACGGGGGACTAGACAACATTGACAATTATTAAAGTAAACACTGGGGACTAGACAACACTGACAATTATTAAAGTAAACACTTGGGACTAGACAACACTGACAATTATTAAAGTAAACACTAGGGACTAGACAACACTATAGACTAACACCGAATACAAACAAATATTACAGTGAAATTAATTTCCAAACAGCTCACGCACCAAGTTTTCTAACATTTCTTTTTTCCTGTCATCGAGATGCTCTTCGGCCGTTAACTTTAGGTACAGTTTCATTTTCTTCAATCTGTTTTTCTCCTGTTGCGCTGCGGTGTACTCTTTCAATCGTTCAATCTCTTGCACCTTGATTTCTTTGAATTGAACCCACTCAGTTTCCACCTCCTCCAAGGCAGCGTCCTTGCTTTTCTTTTTTCCTTTTTTTTGGGCTGCCTCCCTGCCCATTGGACGAGCACTAGATCCTGCAGAGTCCTCGTGAGATCTCTTAGATCCACTACTTCCTGAGCCTACACTTCCTCCCATTTGACTACCGTAACGTGGTTGATCACGGAGAGCGTGCCATTCTTCCTTTAAAGTAAATTGAACATTCTTACCACATGCATATAATTCTTGGGCTTTTGCTAAAACATCATCTTCCGACCAACCGCTTGCTTGCAAACGCTTAGCGGCATCATAAGCACCAACCCATTTATTTATTAATTTGCTCATATAATTAAAACGGTTTCGGCATGCAATTGCATCACGCGGAGGATCGAATTTGCAATGCTCATTACAATATTCAGCAATTTTACCCCAATATGCTTCACTTGTCTGGTTTCTCCCGACAACACTGCATGTTCCATATTTTATCCAACCACTAATTAACACCAAATTTTGTTCAGTGTTCCATGCTGGTTGCTGGTTTTTCTTGCTCTTAGGAGTTGTATCCTTTGAAACTGGAGTGAGTTCATTACCTCTTATCATTCCACTACGATCTATTTGTGATGAAAATTCAGGATATTCACCATTACTCTGAAAATTTTCATTCATCACTGGCATATATCCATTAAATGAGGGTGTTTGAGATGGATATCCCATCATAGATCTAGAATATGGATGAAAGTTATTTGGAACCGAGTATGGGTGATTGAAATTTGAGGCAAAACCAAAATTAGGCATGTTTTGAGGATTTTGGTTTGGAAATTGATTTGGGTTTTGAGAATGTTGGTTGATAAATTGATTTGGGTTTTGAGGATGTTGGTTGAGAAATTGATTTGGGTGTTGATAATTGTTGGGATTTTGGTAGCTAAATGGGTAATCAGAAGAATTTTGGGTGTTGAATTGATTGTTATTGGGATCCATTTCACTAATCAAGACTAAAACTTCAAAAGAAAGGCTAATAATAAGATTAAGAGAGTGCAAAAAACTTGATTTTTTTTCGGTGTCCAAATCAAATGATCCAAGTCTCTATTTGTAGAGAAAAAAAAATCATGAATATTGGTAAAAAAAAAAAAATTATTTGCAATGAAATAATTGAGTCCAAATTATTAAGAAGATAAAAATCCAGACAGCCAATTAAAACGCGCCACGTGTCCCTGCTTTTCTACCTTTTCAGTTTCTCTCTCCCGGTTCTGACCAACCACGCGCCTTGTCGGCGCGTGTGTTACACGCGCCCTGTTCCACAAATAAAAACGCGCCACGTGTGCTTCGGTACAGGCATTCAACAAGTTGAGTTGATTCATCAACTCTCTCTTCCACATCAGTTTCAATAGGCAAGCTTGCAATGGTTCAATAACTCTCAATAGCCTTTCAACAAGTCCATTGCAAATGGTCTTATTATCATGTCATGTGAGTTTGTTTGCATAATAATATATATTTTTTTTGCCAAAAAAACATGTTTTACCATTTACAAGTTTTTTTTTATTATTAGATTAATAAATCTCACTATTTTTTTTTTGCAAATAATAAATCTCATTATTAGATCAAGTAAAATATGGTGAGATACATTAATTTAATAATAAAAATAAGATTGTTTGTGCACAATAAAATTAGTTGATTGCTATCATAAAAAAATGCCATAAATTTTAAAAACATAAATAAGATTTTATTCCGTTAACCAGTGCCCCGGAAACACTAGTTAAATAAATAAAAAAAAAACAAATTTTTAAGTTGAAAATAACATTTTTTACATTTTTGAGGAATTGTAGAAATGATATCATACAGGAAAAATGAGAGTTCATGTGTGTTGTTTAAGAAAGTTTAAATGTTTGACGCCCATAGTAAATTGTGACTGCATGTTTAAACTTTGAATTTTTAGTTGAATCAATTTTGATCAGATTATATTTACTTTACCATCAAACTTTGGATTATAAACCTTATTTCATTAGAAACCAATGGATTAATACAAAGAAAACAAAGATTATCATGAATTTATTTGGAGTATCACTAGAATTGGAGGGGAGTAAAATTGGTTTGAAAAATACTTTCCTCCTCTCCATTGGCATTGTGCTCCCCCCTCTTAACTTTTTTTTTGGTTAGATGAGAAAAGGGAAAGAAAACAAAAATTAGCTTGGAAAGGACACACCTAAGACATCATCCATTAAAGCAAAAGATAAACAAGAGAGAGGCTCATACAACTTAAATTTAATATAATTTGTCTCTTTCCCTTGTCTCCGGCACAATACAACTAAATTGTTTAATTAGATATACTACTACTATATCTACAAATTAAAGTTGGCATAATTTTTTACTTTAGATCAAAAAAATAAATTAAAAATTGATCAAGTAAATTAAATTCCTCGTCAAAGAAAAAATAAATTAAAAATTCAAACCTAATTTGATTTTGTTTGCATCAAAGAGATTCTCTTTCTTTTTCTCCAATTCTTTGTAAGGATTACCACGCATCGTATCTTTTATTTCCTCTTTCAAATACTACTTTCTTTTAGGCCATGTTAACAAGAAGAGGAAATAAAAGTAACAAAAAAATATGAATGAGAAAGAAAAATACACTATGTTAGGTAATGCACGCTTTCTCTCCAAAGCAAAAAAAAACGATAGCGTGTTCAACAATTCATGGTGTAGAAAAAAGTAGCACATGCTCTCTGAGAATAATTTCAGCCTTAACTTTAGATATTTTTATTTAACAAGTTCTTAAAAACATTCTCCAGAAAAACATATTTTAAGCTAATAATGTATCCGACAACGCTACCAAGAACGACTCAAAACAAAATCAATAAAAACGTAACACAAGATTAAAAAGCTAGAATTAGAAACTGAAACGGCGATTATTATTTATACGATGTGGAAACGAAACAAGAAGAAAATTAGCAACGAAAATGCCTATTTAGCCATATATCACAGGCGGCGCAGATCTGTTAGTACTAATTAAATTGAGAAATAGAAAATGTCTAATTGACATTGGCCTGATTGTTGTTCATCATCTTCTTGAACTCTTCAAAGTTAACGTTACCATCACCATCAGAATCAACGGATTTGATCATTTTGTGGCATTCTTCAACGGAGCACTTCATTCCGAGGGTGTTCAGCACCTGACAGAGTTCTGTTGCAGAGATGAGACCGTTCTTGTCCTTGTCGTACAGATCAAAGGCCTCGCGAAGCTCTGAAGCATCACTGTCGGCGGAACCGGAGCGGCAAAAGGCAGCAAACTCAGCAAGGTTGATGAAACCGTCGTGGTCGGTGTCAAGCTCTTCCATGACACGCTGAAGCTCGTCCTTAGGGACGGTGGATCCGAGGGAGCGGAGGATGTTGTCCAGCTCGGTGACGGAGATCTTGCCGTCGCCGTTGGTGTCAAAGCGGCTGAAGACGGTTTTCAATTCGTCCATGTCACCAAGGTAAACAGAGGATTTGGTTGCCATTGTTTGTTACTAGCGTTTGAGAGAGAAAGAAGACAAATTGAATGAATAACAGAAAACGAAAAGCGTATGTTTGTTTGTATGGTGGTGAATGAAGAAACGGTGCTCTTTGGGGCTATAAATACTTGTTCGGTTTCCATTACTATACGCGTGCCCGCTGTTCAATGGCCCTACATTTATTAACATTTTTATTTATTTTTCTTTTTGGAATCTCATGTGTGATAGAATCCTATTCATTTCATTATTATTATTCATTATTGATTTGGTTGTAATACACTGTACCACATGTTGATGAGTTCACAAAAAACATTATAAAATACAGTAGAGATTAAGTTTCAAGCACTCTCATGGGTAAAAAAAAAAGTTTCAAGCACTCTCTTGTAAAAAAAAATGTTAGACCGGTGTTTCGAGAGCATTCGTTCAGCACATCCAAAACAATTAAGTTTTTATGAAAAAAATGACATTAGGATGTAATTTGATTGAATGTGCAACTTGTTGTCATAATGGTTATGATTCAGGGAAAAAATACAAAGCAATCATGAACTCTAATCTGTTAACCACGTTAGTCATTTCATTAAATTTGGTTGTTAAATAATTTTTTAATCGATGGTGTGACGTGACATTAAAGACTAAATTGAAAATAATGATGTCAACATCTTTAATAACATGACTTTCATAAACTTTCGTAAATCAATAACATGATCTTCATGAACCTTCATAAAAAAATCAAAAAAATTATTAACAACAACCATCATCATCACAACAATTTATATTTTGAGACTAAATCTAGACACCAAAATGACTATTTTGGAAGATATTTAGGGAAATAAAATGAATAAATTACCTCAAGTCTCTTATAACTCCTGGCCTTGGAGCTACTGGGCACATTCTTCGTTTTAACAAACGGTTAATCAGAGATGGTTTTCCCACATTAGGGTATCCAACCTATTCAATGGTAGCATGTATTCTTTATATAATAATGATAGCAATAATTTGTTGAGAAATATTTGTGTATGAAAAGACAATGATTTTTTAACAATGAAAGGAAAAGTTTTTAAGTTTCTGGGGTTCATGACCACAAAGATCTATTTCCATAGTATAAAATAATGCACAGTGATAAGTAACACTTGGAATAGAATTTGGAAACAAAAGACAATGTGACATGAATAATTTATTAAAAAATTTCATATCAGCCAGTGGAATTCAATTATATGCATAACTTATGTATAATCTGGACAATGATTTGGATTGATTTAGTTTACCTTCACTAAACAGTTATTGAAATTGTAAATAGGTTAAGTTTTGCATCGTGTGTTACTGTTAACTAATCATGCGTCTCAAAATCATAACACAAATTGGATAAGTTTATTACAAAAGTTATGACATTATTATTCCATGATTTGTTATAAAGTTTGCCCCTTAATAAAAAATAATCCTGGAATTGTTCAATATCGGCGCTTGAATTAGATTCTTTCGGTCTTCTTCTAAAAGACTTTCCATGGCGGCGGCGGGCAAGAAATCATGGAATGTGTCACACCCGTTGTTGATCAATATATGTGAATTTCAATCACAACGGTGGTTTTCTAGATAAAAAAATAAATAAATAATTGCATTTTAATATGAAATATGAATGAATATTAGGTGTGTACTTTAATTATACTAGATTTTTTTTGGAGGTGGTTTCACAGAGGCAAAGCCGTAAAGGACTCGCTAGGTGAGTCAGGTAGGAGGACTTGTAATAATGAGAAAGTCTTAGTTGGTCACAAATATAAATAAATAGTACTTAGGCACACATACATGGATGAGAAAAATTAAAAGATAAAAGTAAAAGATGATGTGATTAATTTATTTCTCTATTAATTTTTTTTAATTGTGAGTGTGTGCCCAAATGTTTTTCTTTTAGGGTTGTGTCCATAGAAGAGTTGCTCTGTAATAATTTTGATTGCAAACTTTTTCTAATAATAATCCGTTTCTTTCTGGTGATGTGTGCATCTATCAGTATCTACGTTTGTGTGACTTTATGGGACGAAAGGACACGGTTGCTGTACACGCGGCCAAGTACACGGTCTCAACGCGGTTAGTGATGGAAATCATACCTTTTTCTTTCATTCATTCATGTTTAAAGGCAAGTTGTACGTTTGATTTGATGTTCAAATTAATTTATTATCAAAGTATCTATTCAGCTTCCTCGGAGAATGAATTAGAATTCAATCATCAACATGTTTTGAGAGAATTTTGCCACCTATTAATATGTAACAAATTGATGAAGCACAAACAGTACCCTCTCAACCAAAAACAATTTTAAGATTATTAATATAATGATGTGTTATCTTAAGTTATTTAAAACATTTTTTTCGGTTATCTTTGTTTAGTTTTGATTTGAGATAGATGAGTTTTAGAGCATTTTATCTTATATTTTTTAGAACAATTTATAATGTTTTTATTTCGAGTCGTGTAATTTTAATTTTTCAAAACATATGTAACAAAGCAAAATATCTTGACGATTTAAAAATATTTAGGACGACAATAAATGAAGATATAAGAGGTCTATGAAGACATTACAAGAGGAGAAATTTTCCAAGTTTCAAGACATCTTATATGGAAGAAAAGACCCAAAGGACGAAGAAACATGAGATTACGCGCAAGAAAATGCACCGACGCACCCCTTGGGCATGAGCAGGGCCTGAGTAATTGTAGGCTCGGCTCTGATTTAAAAATAAGCCCCTAATAAATAAAAACATTTTTTTTAAAAAAGAGCAATTATCAATTTAAATTGAAAATAAAATCCGTAAAGATAAAAAAAAAACATTATTGAAACTAACATAGAAAAAATCAATATTCTAATCAATAATATAAAAATACAACTTTAAACAAATATCTTTATCAATATTTTAGATTGTTATTTTGCTTAATTTGTACAAAGGCAAAAATAAAAGGATTATTATGTTTTTTAGAGAATACTATAATGTTTGTTTGAAAAATTATAACTTTTGTTGTTAGTGCTTTATGATTTTATACGATAAGAATGATCCAAAAATTATAAGAAGTTCTCTAACAAAAATAAGACGAAAATAAATTATATTGTGTTTTTATTTTTAAATATATAATTTAATATGTTAAGGAGAATTTGGTTGAATTGAAGAAAAAGTTGGGGAGCCTCCAAACCAAAAGGCCTCTCATACTAAAAGAAATAAACAAAGAAGGATAATGAAAAATAAAAATTAGTTAAAGAAAAATGGGTCCTAGGTTAATTAAAGAAGAAATAGGAAGGAACAAAAAAACCTATTAAGGAAACACAAAACTTGAGTTCAGAGTGTGTTTAACCCAAGACCAAACCTATAACAGTCCACACTTCAACCACTAGGCTGCTTCATTACAACCGAAATATGTTCCACGCGACTTGTATATATTAAATATTAATATGCATTATATATATATAAAAAAATACTTGGGCCCCACATTTTGGAGGCCCAATTCAGTAGAGCTGTTTGCACCCCTCAGGGTCCGGCCCTGGGCATGAGCCATATGCCACAGGCATGGAAATTAACACTCAGGTGCCCCTGAGTGTATTTCACGCGTCCCAGACATGCCAAATTTACACCTATGCACCTCATGCGTGTAGCAGGCGCGCGTTGGGCATGTTGGTTGGAGAAAATAACTACTTTTTGCTACCTTTAAGTGGAAAAAGTTCAATTTTGAGGCCAAAACCCATGTCTAAACCTTGCATATAAATACAAGTCATCTCCTTCATTATTTTTCATTTAGAACGAAACGGTCCAAAATGAAGACAACCACTATAAGCTTCAAGGGAAGAGTCTTTCTCCTCACTCTAAGTCTCTAGAGTATGTTTTATTTCTTTTGTAATTTGTCTTTATTTACCATTAGTAGCTAAACCCTATTAGTGTATAGTTTTAAGACAAACCTCTATTTTATTTGTTGGATTATTTAATTTAAGTTATCTATTCAGTTACTTTATGAATCATATTTAATTTTGGGAAGTGTTAACCGATGCCCCACGACACTAGTTAAGGATACTAAGAAAAAGAAATTATGTAGTAGTTGTTGCATTGAAAATTGTATAATTAATCCATAAAAAGTCAAAAAAGATACTTTTTTAGTAATAACTTCATTTTTTGGTGTCCTTAACTAGTGATTCGGGGGCAACGATTAACATGACCCTTAATCTTATCATGTGAATTCTTTATTTCTTCTTAAGTGAACCAAACTTGAGATAACGGTACTTAGGGAAGTGATATATCTAATATCAGTGAAAACTACCTTAATCAAAAATTAACTATGATAACGAATAACAATAATTAGTGAAATAGTAATAACAACAGAGAATTGAATTACTGTAATAACTGTATTCTTCTTCCATCTTTGATAAGGTAGACGAGATAGGATTTCCTGTTTGTAGAACTACCGAGAGGAGGAATATGTTGATAAACTTCTAAGATTCATAAACGAGAGAACCTTTAAAATCTTTGAAAATTTAGGAACACCTATTAAGTCTTTGCTTCAATAAAGATATTTAAAAATTGATAGGAGTACCTATAATGAATATAAAGATATTTTATTGGATAATAATATTGAATTATTATAAAATATTCCAATAATTGGTTTTTTGTGGATGAATATCTAAAAATTGTCGAATGATTTTTGTTTGTCAAGTGGTATAATGACCATTAATCCATCTCTATTGATGAATAAATAGGATATTCGAAACTCGAACACCGACTTTTATATATTTTAATGTTCTATCAACCGAGTTATATTGACATGGATAAATTGTCATATGTTTTGGAAGTAGAACTTTGTGATTATTCTTACCGTATATCATTTTTTTTTTGTGGCCGAGGTTTAAACTCCGGACGTTGGATATATTATACATTGTCCCTATCAACCGCGTTAAACTCACGAGAACAATGGTAAGAAGGTTCAAAATAATTAAAGGCTGAGATAATTGATTATATATTTTTTTTAAGAAAGCCAAAATAATTGATTTTGTAATCTTTTAATCAATGACCTAAAATAAATTGGATTAACAACAATTATTGTCATTGATTTTGTAACCTCTAATTGATGACCTAAATTAAATTGGAGCAATGTTGAAAAAATAATTGATTGTTTTTTTTAGAGAAAAAAATTGATTATTAACCACTAGAAGTTTAAAGAAATCTTTATCATCCGCATATTGAACTATAATGTACTCCCTCCGTCTCAAAATGTAAGAAAAAACTCAATTTATTTGTCGCAAATTGTAAGCAAAAAAGACAAACATTTATCTTATTTAATCTTTTTTTTTTAAAACTATCTTTTTCAAGAAAAACTTTTGTTTATTTTCATGAAATTAAATGTAAATTACATTCAATTTTTTCTCTTTCATTTTCTCCATAACCAATAGCCAATAAAAATTGTCTTTATATCTTCTTATAAAACTTATTCCAAAGAAAACACAAAAAATTATATTCCAAATTATAATATTTTAGTTTTTTTAATAAGTGTATTTTTTTTCCTTATAACATGGGACGTAGGGAGTATGTTTTAGATTATATTACACCACCTATAAATTGGTCATCGCTGCCCAAAGAAGACACTTCATTTTTTCTATATATTTTTTTTGCTCATTTTTCTTCCATCTTTACGTGTGTCACAAAGGGGGGAGAAATCATTTTGTGTTTGTTTGCTACTCTCTCATTGAATCCCTATATGTGAAAATCACGGTGGCATTTACTATGGAAAAGGTTAATCCTTTCCCACCATGAGAAAGGTGGGTTTGAAGCCTTATATATTATTAAAAATATTGAATGGTTGAGATTCTCCACTTGCAACCCATTGGTGACTTTTTGTTTTTAAAGATTTCACAAAAAATTTGACCCCACATGATAAGGTTTAATGATATTTTATTTTATGGGCTATTAGCACAATAATGGACAATGGGCCTATAGTAAAACGAAAATCACAAAGCCCAAATCAAAACATTCTATTGGAAACCCCGCCTACATATTTTTGACTCAGCAAAAAACCAAAACATTAAGTATTATTTGGTTAAATAAATTTGGTAAAATAATTTCGACTTCTTGAACCATGTTCTCATAACATAAAGCATCAATAATTTTATTTTTTTTTATTAAAAAATATAAATTCTACATATGAGTTTATTTGAAAAGAGGTACCAAAAGCAACAATGATTTTTTTTTTTGGACTAAAAATCGGAAGAAAAAAATAGAGGAACTAAAATGAAAAGTTTGTATATTTATAGGGACCAAAAACATATTTAACCATATTTTAAATTATTGTTATATAATTTTTAGTATTGATAAAAAAATGGAACACTCTTGCTTTATAAAATTAACAATATTTATACGAGTCAATTCAGCCTTCATCTATTACAATTGTGATATGGCTCAGTATATCATGTGTATTCATATTTATTTATGTTACTCGCAACCAATAAGGTTCATATTCAAAATCCTTTTTATAGAAGCTATGTATCTTCATCTGTGCATTGGCGATTTAGTAGTGCAATTCTGCTTTGCATCTGATTAATATAGAAGGAATAATTAATCAATAGAAATTAATAAGTTAAATGATATAGCAAAACTGACAAACACAATTTAGTTATTTGGTGTGGATGTTGCTGCTCGTGTGAACAGGGAGGAGAGAAGAGTGGAGTCTGTTATTTGGTGTGGATTTTGTGGTGTGGATAATACTTTTTTTATATTGGGGGTTGTAGTTTACAGTTTAGTATAATAAGTCATTAATGATTTTTTTGGCTGAATTGCAATACCAAACAAAGCCAATGCCAATCTATTTGACCAGCAGCTGCAGGTAAAAACCCACCTTTCTCATGGTAAATGCCACCGAAAATCACAAGCTCTCCGGATTTTATGTTATTGAATGCTTCCGCCAAAAGTTCGATAAATGTTTGTTACAAGTATTTTGCATGTGGTATCTGAGATTTGTCGTGAAATTTATGATTTTCCACTAATAATGTTTATCTCTCTCGAAATATGACGAAGTATTCATGAGTACATGTTTAGTTCTTTTCTTTATTGCCTGTTGTTATTGTTAATTCCTGAAATCATGATTGCGATTATGATATTTTGATGAAGATTCTATTGAAACATTACTAGTAAACTAGTAAAAGTTAATTTTGACCAATGTAACATAAGGTTCTTGTCGAAGTAAAGAATTATAACACACATACATACCTGCATATTTTATTCTATAGTATACTAGCTGGTTTTTGTATATCTTTAAAAAAAAAATATTAATTAGTGTTTTCGGGGCATTAGTTAAGAACACAAAATTAAAAAAATTATATCTAAAATTATGAAAAAGTGTATATTCAAGACCCTAGTAATAAAAGTTTTCTCTCTATACAAGCATGATGATGATTCCTTCAAAAAAATAAAAAAAAAGCATGATGATTATTTGCAAACAATAAAATCCGTCATAGACATTTGCATCATTTCAGAGTAATCATAATTTAATTATTCTAACAACAACTGACATCCACAACAACCTTGAAGAACATGTTAGTGAATCTCTCCCACAAAGAATAGGTGACATAATTTTGAGTTGTTAAGTCTGATTTTGAGCCGACTTAAAAAATCTTGATAAATCGGCTAACTCTTAACTGACTTAAAAGATTGTAGTCTTCAGAAACTCAAACAAAATGGATAACAACATAACTTATAAAGATATTTTTTAAAGGTGAGACCTAGGTTGCCTTGGAAAATTGGTGGGTAATTTACCCAAACCAATTAAAAACAACCATGTATCCTTCATTATAAAAATAACATTTATTATTTTATTTTACAATTTTAGCAAATTCACCCCATTTCAAATTTATGACATTTTACAATTTAAACCATCAAATTAATTAGATTTTCCCTTAATCCAATCACTCTCCAACCTAAAATCATTAAAAATAAAAAAATATCACCCCTGAAAATTTAACCGAGGCACCCACACACAATCTTGATCACATACCTTAACACTTGTCCAATGCATCTTTCTTGAAATGATTTGGAATGTGAAATTTATGTTATTAGTGACCAATATTTTTTTTACAGCGTCTTATAGTTCAAGTTTTAGTAAAAAAATATCAATTTATATGTGTATCTTTTTTTTAGGGCATATGTGTGTGTGTCTATATATGCACATATTCTAACCAAAAAAAATATACACATATAAATTGATTTTTTTTTACTATAGCTTGGATTATAAGTTGCTCACTAATAAGTAATAACATATAATTTACATTCCATTCCATTTCATAAAAGATGTATTGGTCAAGTGGTAATGTTATATGATCAAGAATGTGTGTACCATGGTTTGATTCCCATGGATGATGTTTGTTATTTTTGATGATTTTTTGTAGAGGATGAACCAGATTCGAAAAGAAAAAAAATTGGAGAGTGATTGGATTGAAGGGAAAATTTAATTAATTTGATGGTTTAAATTGTAAAATAGCATAATTTAAAATGAGATGAATATGCAAATAATAAAATACATGCTAAATTGTGGAATAAAATAATAAATTTTATTTTTATAATGAAGGCTTTTTTTATTGGTTTGGGTAAATTGTCCATCAATTTTCAAAGGCAATTTAGAAAAAACCTTTTTTAAATCAGGTACTTGTTAACTGACCCAACAAACAACTATGTTTTTTTTTTCCTCCGCATGTATGCAGAGTATACGGTGGCATTTACTATGCACCCTACATAAATTTATGCACCATGCAAAGTTAATGAAAGTTTCTTTTTTAACATTAAAAGAAACATTAATCTTTATTACAGTCTCTCTACACTATATCTTTTTCACTTGTCTTCAACCTCTTCACTCACCACAAGACTACAACCCATTTTCATTTGCATCATGTTCTTAAAAGAATCAGAAAACTTAATTAAACAACAAACTGAACAATTTTTACTTCAATTACATTGAAAAAATAGTAATATCCAGAGAAAAAAAACATTATTAAAAACAATTTCCAGATCTAGAAAAACAATGATACAAAATCAAAAACCTTGAGCGAGATCTAAAAAATAAAACAAAAAGAAGAAGATCATGGTGTTATTTTCCAGATCTTACATACTACTATAAAAATGCTTAGTCCATTGTTAAAAGAAGCAACTCTGTTTCTTGTTCCTTTGTTTTCATAATAATAATCAAATCACGGTGTTATATTTTAGTTAACGGGCTTGCGTTATTTTCTTTATTTTCAGAGCAAGCTGAAAAAACCCATTTTGATTGCCATGAAAAACAAGGTGGAATGGAAAACGCCATGACAACCCTGATGGAGTTCATCAATTTCACAACACACTGTACTGTTTGACAATGAAATTGATTGTTTCAAACTTCAAAATTTTAGTGGAAAAGAGCAACCTTGTTTACCAATGTCGTGGTGTGGCTGTTGCCGGTGGCATGGCATGGTGTTGAGTGGCCGTAATGATAGAGAAAGCCGTGTGCTAAAAGAGATGAGGCAGAAAAATGCATTCTGGTCCATTTGATTAGGTGTTGATAGACTATTGTATAGGATGTTCTTCGTCTGATCCAACGGTTTTGTGTATGGTTCACAACAATTTGAATATGGTGTGTCTTGTGTATAGTAAATGCCACCAGAGTATACACCATAAAATTTTGAACAAATGGCTCCCTTTTTTTTTTTTTTTTTTTTGGTAATAGGCTCCCTTTTTTTATCACTTCATATTTATACGCACAAATTGTGCAGAAAATTAAACAAAGGGTGTGAAGCCAATTTTGAGATCCTAAGCGGCGCGAATGCCATGCCATTTCACTGGTAAAATTAGAATTGTGTTGGAATACCTGCATTGCGCATTTACACACACTAGGTTATGAATATAAGATTGATCAGCTCACGTTACCATCTTAACTAAATCACCTTTAAACAATTGATTATCAATAAATGTGTCATGCATTTTAATAGTTGGTTGAATGAGAATCTACAACAAATCTAGTGGAATGGATTAATTAAGCTTAACCAACCATAACCATAATAATAATATATAAGAGTTGCTACATAACATTAAAGAGACTTGACAGTAGGCTAGTAGCAAAGAAACACATGACATAAATATAAATATAAAGATGAAATGATCAACGGTGACGAGGGCAGAAAGTGATGATGTAACTAGCATTGGTGCAAGTAGCAATGCTGGTAGGGTCATCATAAGCATAAGAGTAAGCCTTTGGGCAAGCAGTTTTGAAGATTCTTGAATAAGCAGTGGGCTTACAGGTCTGTGGGGTACCAAAGTTACCAGTACAGCAATACCTAGGAGAGTTGAAAGCAGCACAAGCACTTCTACAACCCACCACGTGCTTCTTGTCACGTGACCTCACCTGCAACCCTACTGGACACATCAAGTTCAGATCACTCACACAACCTGCATAGCTACATTTTCCAGATCCCTTCAAAGGTGTAATGGCAATCGGTAAGTTGTAACCGTCCACCAGGCTCACGTCATAGAAATCTAGATCTTTCCCAAATGTGAACTCAGCTAGTGTGGCTGGTGGAGTTCCGCCGATGCCGTTGCAGAACAGAGATCCGCCGCAGTCTCCGGTGGCGCAATGCCCGTGTCCTGATGCGTCGAAACTGCAGCCGTCACGGCCCCAGAAACGGCCTGACCATTGTGGTGGAACTTGGAGGGAATAAGCTTTGTTTGGTGGGAGGTTGAAGCCGCCGCGGGCCAGAATGGGTTTTCCGGCACCGGGTTGGATTGCTGGCCACACTGGGTGGGGACACTTGTTGTGAAATACTACTGATACTGCTGATACCTTTGCTACTGTTAAAATCAAACAAATTAAGTAAGTAAAGTAAAAAATGTACTATAGATTCGAGAAGAGAAGGAGGAAATAATGAATACCTGGAGTGTATGCGATTAGGAAAGCAGTGAAGAAGAAGAGAGTGGTGAAGATGGAAGCAGCCATGGTATTGGGAATGGAACTTCTTCTATCCCTCTTTTGTAGACTTTATTTTGTATGACGACAAACGGTAAAAGTTTAAAATGGGGCTTGATTTATGCAAGATGCTACTCGTACTATATATGTAATAAAGTGGGTTCAAATATTCATAAAATATTCAAATGCGGCCAACGGTCATTTGTTAACTTTCAAGATTAAAGTTAGGCTAAATTACTTTTTTTCTTGATTAAGTAAATATGAGATTGTTCCTCTAATTAAAAATTGATTTATTTTGGTCCCTTAAGTTTTTCACCGTTAATATATTTAGTTATTTTCGTTAAATTTAATTAAAAAAAACATTAGGTTTTATACAATCATCATCTTCATTCAACTTCTTCATCATCTTCCTCATTCACCTTCATCAAAAAACACCAAAACAAACCCAATAAAAAAACCCAGTAAAACCAATAGGAGGAAGAAAAATTAAAACAAACAAAAATAAATCCAGTAAAAAAACTTCATTTTCATCATCATCTTCATCAAATCCCAACAACCAACTTAACCAAAATCTCAAACCTCCAAACTCATAATCGAATTCAAGAAGAAACCCCATATCAATTTTGAATTTAATTTGTCTTTCAACAAGGAATCATAATCAAAAAAAGGTTAGCAATTGAGTATAGAATTCGTAAGCAGAATTATCAGATTCAATTTTATCCCATTTTGTTTTCCCCCTTTAAGAACCCTAATTTTATGTTTGTAGTGCTTGATTTTGTTGTTGTGGTTAATAAGTTGTTGTGAGTGTTTGTTGTAGGGTTTTGTTGTTGTTGTTTGTTCATGTTGATGAGTTTTGTTCTTGCTGTTGTTGATGGTGTTCTTCCTATTTTTCAGAAATTGATGAACCCTAACGTTTTTTTAATTAGATTGAACCAAAAGGACTAAATATAGTAACAATGAGAAACTTAAGGGACCGAAATAAATCAATTTTTAGTTAGATGACATACCAATTAAACATTTAGAGGACCGAAAAGGTAATTTAACCTTAAAGTTAAATATATATTTCTTTGATTTTTAGGGTCTGTTTGGTTTGAGAATCAAGAGGGAAGGGGAGTGGAGAGATTTTAACAGAGGGAAAGGGAGGAGAGATATTTTAATTAAAAATGTGTTTGGTTCGAAAAGGAAGGGGGAGAGATTTTAAAATTATTTCACCATTTTACCCTTAAACTTAATTAAATAAAAGAAACTATTTGTTTTTACAATTTCAGTGACCGACGAAACACAAACACACATCTAAGCCGCTTATTTTTTCTCAATCTGGCTCATATATTTTGCACAACAAGACATGAATCGGTGAATTAACGGTGAAAAAAAAGAAACAACAAGTAATAATAAGTTGAATTAAAATAAGATGATAGTAATAATATGTTTTTACCCCCTGTGTATGAAATCTAGACTCGCCTAAATTACAGGGGGTAAAAACATATTAACCCTAATAATAATAATAATAATAATAATAATAATAATAAGGTTGTTGACAGCAACAAAGTAGTAGTGCGAGTGGTCTGTACATGTAACAAATAAGAGTGATAGATAATATAATAATAAAAGTTGTTACAAGGAAAATATAACAAAATAATCATAAAAATTGTTACAAGAATAAGATAACCTAATAATAGTAAGATTGTTAGAAAATATATTATAATCTAGTAATAATAAAAGTTGTTACAAGGTTAATATTGAGATTTGAAATTAATTTAAGGATAATTATGACAATGCAATAAAATTTTAAAGAGATTTACTCCCCTCGCCTTCTAAAATATGAACCAAACACTTCAAATTAAAAATCTCCCCTCCCCTCCCCTCCAAAACTCTCGAACGAGACGAACCCTTAAGTTTAGAGTTTACTTTTTGTTGAGAGGTTAAAATCAAAATTTATAAATGAGCATTCTTTCAAGTAGAAGGAATGCCTAAAACTAAAAGGGATTAAAAAGGATCAACATTATTAATAACGATCAAGAATATGAATATATAATGACTAAGCCCATACAAAACAAATGATTATGCTACAAAGAATGAAAATCTACAATAGAATTTGGTTTGTGGGTCTTCTTCACCCATTACAAAGAGTGAAGTTTGATATGATCAAGTATTTGCTTCAAAGTAAAATCTTTCTTACAAAAGATTCTAACATTTTACCCTTTTTAAATACTTCAAATACAAGCCAACTAGATTACCTAACAATAAGAGTGGATATTCTTCTTGAACAAATGCGCACATCCAAATTGCAAAACATGATCATCAATGTCGGTTAGGTTGACATAGAGAATTATCAATCACTGCAAAACAAAGATTTCATACACAACCAATGAATAAATGTTTAATTGTTTCCTCCTTTCAACACCATCCCACACAAAGCAACGAATCAGACGGTACCACACCACGATGAATTAAATTATCCTTTGTTGGGGGTTATTCTATTAAAAATTCTTGAGGCAAATAACAACACTTTCAGAGGCACTATTTTGTTTCAGATTATATGAGAATGAACATGATTATTGGACTGCTCAGTTTGAGTAAGGACATTATAAGCACATTTGACCACTCATCAACAAAGCTCTGAGACCAAACTCGTTTATCATTCTCTTGCAAAAGAATAATATCTAACAAATCCTTCTTCCATACAAAAAAAATGTCTTCTCAACCACCATTCTAGTCCATTAACCCCCATCCATGTTTTCGCATCTCTGCAACTGTCACACTGCTATCAACACACAAATAAAAAATACAAATAAACTTAATCCTCAAACAATCATCACCCAACCAAGGATCACTCAAAAAAGAAGTACTCTCTATATTACTAGTGATGCGCCTCATCCTTTCCTTAAACCAAGTTTGGTGTTTACATAGTTTTAATAATTTCTTTAATCACAACAAAAAATTTCTTCAATTTTTTTTAAATATTGTTAAAACCAAATTTTATAACTATCATTGAACTATTTTTGAACAAGTGTTGGGAAACATGTTTAGAATATTAGAAAAAGTTCCTCCACGGAAAATAAAGCTCAAATTTCAAAGTTTAGATTTCTAACTATGATGTTCTAAACATATTTGCAAAAAATCGTTAAAACATTTAAGAGTTAATGATAACTAAAAAAAACTACAAAAAAAAAACTTAGAAGGTATTAATTTTGTAGAAATCAAAATCATATTTAACCAAGATTTAATTTAATCTCTCACAATTTGTTGTTGATACAATTCAATTTATGAATGAAATAATATTCAAATTAAACTTTGACATTTTTATTCGAGGGAAAAGTTAGTTCATAACTCGTTAGTTTGATTTTGTTAGGAACTAAATTGGTCTGCACGTAAATTGACCAAGCAATTGAACTCAAATTGTTAATGAGAACTTTACCAAAGACAAATAGATTAGGAGAATCCGAGTTTGATTTTTAGGAGAAACAATTCTCTCCTAAAATATTCTTACCTTTCGGTCAAACTCCAGATTATCAAGATCCCTCCCTTTTCTAGGGTTAACACATTTATTTATTTTTTGATTTTTTAGTCTTAAATTAAAGTAGCACGATATTATTTGTATAATGAGAGGCAGCCTACTTGAAGTATTAAAAACGGCTTCCTCACTCTGGTCTTACGTTATAAAATAAAGAAAAAACAATTGTGATTTTGCAAAAAAAATAAAAATAAATTATCCGCGATTGTACTTCAATTATCATTATCATAAATACATACTAAGCAGTAATGAATTTAGTGTAATTCAGATAATATTAATACCATAGATTTTTATTTAAAAAAAAAAAGTAAAACTATAGATGATAGTAAATATCCTTGCAGAGACAATGAGCCCGTTTAGTGTTTTGCAATTTTCATAGTATTTTGATTTAGGGAGAAACTCATCAATAAAGAAAAATACAAATGATATATATTTAAACATATTTACATTAAAGACAAAAATTAAAAGAGAATAAAATTAAATAATTTTGATTGATGTGATCTAATTATTTTTGTTTTAAAATTTGTCATTTGATAGGAGTGTGTTCAAATATTTATCATTTGTATTTACGTCTATAAAAGAATTTTTAGGTTGAGTTGAGAAGAAAGTGAGGTGAATGCTCAGCTCAGGTCCCAAAGGGTAAGAGTGTCAGAGAGCGTGAGTGAGTAGGGAAAGAAAGGTTTGTCGCATTATAGACCAAAAAAAAAGGAAATAAATCAAATAGGTACAGTACAGTACGATACAAATTTCACTTGAGCGGAGAATCTCTCCTGGCTGATTGCACCACTTATAAGTTGAGAATGAAATCTTGATTTAATAACAAAAATTGCTAATGAAATCTATCATCTCTAATTTTTATACTATTAGAGAGTACATTTAAAATCAGGGCATTGCTATTCATAGCAAAATAAAAGATTCGGTCTCGTGAAAGAATTGTTGTGTTAGATATGAATTGGTGGAAATTATGGAGGGATAGATTAAAAATAGAGTGCTACATTTAAAAAAAAACTTTTAAAGCGGTCATCATCATTTCGTTATAAAGTTACTCGCGAGAAGTAGTATTTAAAACTACATTGAAAGATCACATTTTATCATGTTAGTATGTTTTATGTGACTTTAACTAATTCTTCAAATCTATTAATCCATTAACTCAAGATGAGTTTTAGTGGTGAGTTTTTACCCTTTGATCAAATCAAGAACACACTTATATCATACACCATCAACACTTATAGAATAAAAGAACAAACTTTTATCATACATTTTCAACACTAATTTTTTTTTCTTTTTCTTTTTCTTCACAATGTTGCAAGCTGCTGGACCAGATATAAACTTGTTCGTGTGACTGACCCAGACTTGTTTTGGGGTTTTGTGCAAATCCATTTTCATGTATTTGAGCTTTAATATGGCAGTGGAGAGAAGATTGGATTGAGAAGAAAAATTATACACTTGTGTATTCCGCCATATATTGACTATATACAACAATTTATGTTGGATAATGGTCTTTTTTTTAACAAATATCGAATAATAATTTATGAATGAACATATACCATTAACAATGGTAGCTATTTATTTTTGTTGGACAGACTAAAGATGGTAATTTTTTTTTTTTTTAGTTTGTTTATAAATCCAAAATGTTCAATGATGAAAAGAAGCCCGTATATCAGGGAATGAAGAGAAATCTTATATTAGTACAAATGTTAACAATTTTTAGATCTTAGAAATTATTTGAGGTAACGAGAAACAACATCATTTTCTCAATAACAAAGAGAGGATAAAAATTGAGATCTTGAATTTCTCGTCAAAACAACATCGATAATAATATGTGAAAAAATAGAATTGATTGTCCAATAATGAAGAGATGAAACGAAGCAATTCTCAGACCTTGAATCTATCGTGGAAACCGTAGAGACGAAAATTTTGTAGTCCATGTGTGTGAAGAGGTACAACTACAACTCCGTAAAAAAGATAAAATAAAAATAAAAACAGAAGATAGTGTAAAGAAAATAAAAATCTAATGTTGATGGCGTATGATATATGTGTTCTTGATTTGATCAAAGGGTAAAAACTCACCACTAAAAATGACTTAAGATAGGGAAATTTAGCAATTGCCTCATGCTAAAACTCACCTTAACTCAAATATGTCGACTTATCCCTTCCAATTTTATCTTTTCATTTAAATTTTAACACATGATAATTATTTTCAAGTGAATCATCAAGTTCGTCTTTGAATTTGTAAGGATCGGTCAAAATCGTGCCCCAATTATGCGAAATATCAAATTAGTCTCTGAAATTGACATATGTCAATCAATTTAGTCCCTCCGTCCAATTTGGGTGTTAACGATGTTGCCGTGACCCTTAACCTCTCACATGGGTCTCCATGTTAGATGCCACACAAGTAGAGACTAATTTGGTTGATAGTGACCAAAATTTTCAAGGACTAAATTCAAATGGCCTATATCTACAGGTACAAAAGACCTATTTAAGCATAATACTTTCTATATTTGTTTTCTAACACCATGTTCCCCCATATGACACTTTTTCTTTAGTGGTGAATGAAAAACTTAATGGGCTATTCTATCTAGGGCATTTGTTAAGAATTTAAAAGAGAAAATAATTCTGAAATTTTATGTCAAAAAAGTTTCTTTTTTTGAATTAGTTTCAATGTGTTAAATACCCAATCTATTATCTATATATGAAACTTAATGTTTATCAAAAATACAATCTTACCCCTTCTTAATTTTTTGACACGTCATCAAAATTATATCCTTTGTGTCTTTTACTTCAATCTCCCCATATTTTTTCTTCCTTAAAAACAAATTAAAACAAATTCTCTCGATAAATCATAAAACAACACTTACTTAATCTTTTTTAAAGAACAAACAAACTTAATCTTAATCTCAATAAAAACAAATTATCATATAATTCAACTTCTAAATATCTAAAGAGTTAAAAACAATTTACAATCTCTTTATAAATAAATTTACAATCTATTATCTTATTCTCTAATTATGAATGTTAATGACATGTAAAAATACAAGTTTGTCCTATATTAATATTTTGATACATCAACATATATTTACCCCTTTTGTATCTTTTGTAACAAAAGATCCAATTTAGTTGAGAGAGAAAGAGATAGTAACTTTCAAAAGATTGATCAACACTAAAAAAAAACTCACTAATCACGGGTGCAACCCAGTGAACATATACGTAGAATAACTAATCGATCGACCGTCAGCACGATATCAAAATTCATGTTTTAAGAACTAATTAAATAAACAGCAAGCATAAAAGCTCTTTCGAGATTGAAGAACCAAAGTGTAGGCAAACAAGAGACCTAGAAACCTGCAGATCTCAACGTATTTAGAAACAACCGAGAATCAAATAAGTTAGGCCACCATGTCATATTATATAATAATATTTTATATTGTTATTGATTATTAATTATTATATCTTTTAGGAATATATGACTATAAAAAACATTGAAAAATGATAAGTGAGTTACTAAATAATACAGTTATTCAATTCATACACGAGACTCATAAAGACATCTTTATTATTTTTAATATTTTTACCATTTTTTAGTAATTATTTTTTTCATACGAGTATGAACTCGCTTAATTTTCGACCATTTTTTCTTTCCATTTCACATAGGTGATTTTTCCCAACTTATTGTTCCTCACTCAAAGTGTTATAATTTTTAAACTTTATTCATTAGTTTTTATCTTTAACGTCGACTTTATTCATTAGTTTTTTTTCTTCTCAATTCATATAACATTGCAATGTGCTTTGATGCATAACCCCCTCGCTTTGAATTAACCCGTGCGGAGCACGGTCCCGTGGGTTTGTTGCTAGTTTATTCTTGGCTTAATTACATTTTTGGTCCCCTAAGTTTTCCAAAGTTGTGATTTTGGCCCCCTAAAAAAAACAACTCTTTTCAGGGCCCCTAAATTTACTTTTGTTGCAATTTTGGCCCCCTAACCCAATTTTGATCCAGTCAACGCTGACGTGGACGTATTTTTGTATTTTTAAATATTTTTTTATTTTGTAATTAAAAAATAAATAATAAATAATTTTATTTTTTTAATTTTTGTAATAAAAAAAATTGTAATTTTTTATTTGTAATAATAAAACAAAAAAAAGTATTTTTTGTAATTAAAAATGATTTTTTTTAATTACAAAAATATTTTTTTAAAATGAATAAAATAGAAATAAAAAAATTTACACACGTGGCGACCACGTGTACGTTGACTTGGTCAAAATTGGCGTGGGGATCAAAATTGCAACAGAAAGTAAACTTAGGGGCCTGAAAATAGTTGTTTTTTTTAGAGGACAAAAATTACAACTTTAGGAAACTTAGGGGCCAAAAGTGTAATTAAGCCTTTATTCTTTGAACTTGTAAACAAATACTCATGACACTTGTTAGCATTTTCCTAACCTAATTTAAGTGCATATTTTTCTTATATGAATTCATTTTGTTCAGGTCTATTTTAAAGATGTTGCTGGCTGTGATGAGGCAAAGCAAGAAGTTATGGAGTTTGTGCATTTCCTCAAGAATCCTAAGAAATACGAAGAGCTTGGTGCAAAAATTCCAAAAGGGGCTCTTCTGGTGGGTCCTCCAGGTACAGGAAAAACCCTTTTAACAAAAGCAACTGCAGGGGAGTGTGGTGTGCCATTTCTCTCTCTATCCGGTTCTGATTTCCTGGAACTGCTTGTTGGCGTTGGAGCATCTAGGGTGAGAAAGTTGTTTAAGGAAGCAAGGAAGTGTGCTCCTAGTATAGTATTTTTATTGATGAAATTGATGCAATTGGTCGAGCAAGGGGTAGTAGAGGTGGAGGTCGTGCAAACGATGAGCGTGAAAGTACTTTAAATCAATTGTTGGTGGAGATGGATGGTTTTGGAACCACTGCTGGAGTTGTTGTGCTGGCAGGTACCAATAGACCTGATGTATTAGACAAAGCCCTACTTAGGCCGGGGCGTTTTGACCGCCAAATAACAATTGATAAACCCGACATCGACGGCCTTGACCAGGAGCCTTCATATTATTCACATACGCTTGCATCCCTTACTCCAGGATTTGCTGGAGCAGACATTGCTAATGTTTGCAATGAAGCTGCTCTGATTGCTGCAAGAACTGAAGAAGCACATGCCACAAAGGATCATTTTGAGGCAGCTATTGATAGGATCATTTGTGGTTTGGAGAAGAAGAACAAGGTAATAAGCAAGCAGCACAGGCGTACCGTTGCTTACCATGAAGCAGGTCATGCTGTTGCAGGTTGGTTCTTGGAACATACTGACCCATTGTTGAATGTAACTATTGTTCCTCGCGGAACAGCAGCTCTAGGGTTTGCCCAGTATGTTCCAAATGAGAACCATCTCATGACAAAGGAGCAGCTTTTTGATAGGACTTGTATGACCCTTGGTGGTCGGGCTGCCGAGCAGGTTCTCATTGGGACAATCTCTACAGGAGCACAAGATGACTTGGAGAAAGTCACCAAGATGACATATGCTCAAGTAGCCATCTATGGTTTCAGTGAAAAAGTTGGCCTCCTCTCTTTCCCTCCAAGTGAGAACTCTTTTGAGACGTCCAAACCTTACAGCAGTAAAACTGGAGCAATCATTGATAATGAAGTGCGAGATTGGGTGAACAAAGCATACAAACATACCATACAGCTTATAGAGGAATACAATGGGAAAGTAGCTGAAATTGCCGAGTTGCTGCTCGAAAAAGAAGTACTTCACCAAGATGACTTGCTCCAAGTCTTGGGTGCGCGACTACCCTTCAAGAGTGCTGAACTCGGTAATTATGATCAGTTTAAGCTAGGGCTTCAAGACGAGGCGGAAGATGTAGAAATAATTGTCGATCGACATAGTTGATTAAGTTTATTTTTGTTACTATGAAACTATTTTGAACTTATCCAGTTCGAATGAAAAAGGGATTGGGGGTATGATCTTAGTTGATGCATATTTTAGTATAATCACTGATTTAGTAACATTCCAATCTATAGATATGAATTCTATATTTAGCTTATTAATATTATATTCCATTATTTTTTTCATTTTTTATACTGTTCATGAAGATCATATAACCTGGTCCTGTTAATGTTGGTAACCAATATTTTTCCTCCATCCAAGATATAACTTTATGGATTTTGTCTCTTTAATTGTATGGTTAAGGAGCCTGATGATTTTCCTGCTGAGAAAGTGGAGAAGATAATGTCATTTGGTAGAATCTCTCAAAGACAAAACTCTTCTACATATGGATACAGTTAGATTCAGCCTTTCTGAACAATTGTTGGTGATCTTCCAATTGCTAGAAAAACTTCCCAAGCACATTGTACGCCAAGCAATCCAAACTCTGCTCGAGTAAATTTCAGATCAATCATAGTTTTCAGTATATTTTTATTGGTCTCTCGGCTAGTTGTCTCTCATTATCATTTTATAACTTGTGCAGTGCCAAGACTATAATGGATCTAACATAGTTCTATTGGGGTCTAATTACGATTTAAAATATTTCATGTAATTAGTTTTTCAAATTTTTGGATTCACTTTTCTCAAAAAAATTAAAAAATAAAAGAAGTGGCTACCGACTTGAATTGCTTGAAAGTGAGCAATTCCATAGTTTTAAATTTAAAAACTTATTTTTACGAAAGTTTACAAACTTATTGTTTTTGAATATATTTTTAGAGAAATGTTATTTAAATACACTTTTTAATGTGTGAGGTGAACCATGGTTAAGATCAAAAGAAAATTCCTACATAATAACAACAGCGATGCCACAAGGAGGAGAGCATATGAGGGTTTCGGATCTTATAGACTGAGAGGCCTATAATTGGAACAGGGATCAGGGATGTGGTAAATGGGCTGCTAAGTGGAAGAGATCAAGAAGAAATTAGTATGATGTCGGTGCTGTGTAACGAAGGGAGGACAGCCATGTATGGAAGTTCAATAAAAAAGGTGTGTACATGATCAAGTTGGCATACTGGTATGCTATGGAAGCACTTATTGAGAATATGGAGTATAGAGTTTGAGGGTGATTGGTGTAAATTCTGGAATCTACAAATTCCTCAAAGAGTCAAAATCTTCCTGTGGAGAGTAGTAAGGGGATGCCTCGCAACAAGGGATAGACTCCAAACTACGAGAACGATTGGCATTTGTTTATTCCTTTATGGGATGTGATAAGGCGGAACAAGTATGGGAGATGGCAGGGCTGTGGGAGAATTTGCATGTTTCAATACAAAATGCAACAGATTTTGCAATTTTTGTTTTTAATGTTATCACTAACATGCAGCAGCATAAGGTTATTGACTTTGCTATGATGATGTGGTGTATATAGAAGCACCATAATTAGCAGTTTAGCAGCATCGCAAAACAGTTGTACAGCAGATGCAGTGCAAAACGGTAGCGGTTCAGCAGTACGGTGGCTGCCACAACCGGTGGGTGAATTTAAATGTAACATTGACGCAGCATTGTCTCAAGAAGAGCGCTGCTATGGAATTGGTATGTGTATCCAGAACTCTAGAGGACATTTTATGGAATTGGTATGTGCAATATGACAATTTAATTTGATGTATTATATGCAGAATGGAATGAATGGTTAATTGTACTATTTTAGAGCTTTCTTTCTTCTTTATCTCTTAAAAGGAAATGTTTATCTGCATATTTATTTTGTTTCTGCTTGGATGAAAATTGTGTACTTGCAAAAGACACGAATACTTTATTATTGATTGATAAAGTAAGTTAACAACATATTACAAAGTTGTGGCCACATTGAATGAAGGCAAAACGTTGGTTATGCATTTGTTTCATATACATGATGTAGCTAGGTACAGTATATGGAAAAAGGAACACAATTGAGGATAGTATACATGTCTAAACCATATGGAAATGGATTTATTAGTAATTAATCGTAATGTCAAATTTAGTGCATACCATTTTATCATGGAGTTTTTTTACTATTATTAGCATACCTTCCTTTTTTTTTGAAGGAGCATACCTTTCAATTTGTGCTTCCATAAAAAGGGTGACCGAAGTTTGCATAGGAGAACCAATCTTGTAGTAATCAACAAATTGATTGATTACTCCATGTAAAAAAAAAAAAAACTTAGGTTCAAGTTTAACTAAGTTAGTCTAATTTTGTTTTCCCTTGTTCTTTCTGACTACGTATATTCTCATTGGTACTCTTGAGTTTAGACAATAGGTTCATAATTATAATCTTCGTTAATTGAGATCAATACATTGTTAAACCTACGAAGAACTCTGCCTTTAAATTTAAGAAATCCCAAATTATGGTATTTTATGTCAGATGTTGTTTAATATGTTATGTGTGCTTGACTTTTGATGTGCAAATACTATTTAACAACTATAATGGCGTAGTTTGGATTAGGTTACCTTTTGAAAGCTTCTCAATTCAAATATGCATTTGGTTCCTAATGATTTAAAAAAAAAAACAAAATTCATGGGTGTTTACGGAAGAGTTTACACTTATACCACTTTAAGCTTAAAAGTGAACAACGATAATGAGAGGCTATAAATAACTTCTAGCTTATATATTTAAACATTTAAAATTTCATACACTTATTCAACATATTTTATTCGCACAATTGTGAAACTTAAGGTGTCAAAAATGCAAGTAAGCCTAACTATCGCGACGGACAATGATACTCAACGTTGACCACTATTCTTACGTCGCCGTGGTTGAGACGAACAAAAGAATTATGACCATTGTAGGGGTTAAAGGGACACGCACCTTTGTTTGAGGAGATGTTTTGACAAGATCCCTCAAAACTTTGACCTTGCTTTCTTGATCTAATTTCTCTATAGAAAGTAGAGGAGGAGGTAGAAGATAACGAGCAGCATACTTCGTTTTCTTCTTTATAACATGAGTTATCAATGTTTTGAATCCATTTTAGATTATATATGCCGTAAGGTATCAAAAAGTAAAAATAAAAGAAAATTGATCAAATAACAAAGACTTAAAAAAAATGTATACCAATCTCGTGTAATTGTGCACAATGCAAAGAAGATTAGTTGAAAATTGACACAATGCAAAGATGATTTATGGAGAATGAGACATTTTAGAGGATTCAAAAGTTTGATTTTTTATGGAAATTTAAAATTTCTGCAAAGACTAAACTCATATATAACCTTGTAAATTAAGGGTTATGTTAACAAGTACCTTAAGGGCATTGTTAAGGAAACCAAAAGTGGTAGGTTTACATTGGATTCAACAATATTTTAACATTTAAAAAATTAAATTCATCACTTTTCACCATTTTTCAATGATATATTTCTATTTATATCCTCTTAACTAATGCTCTAAAGGAACTCTTTAGCATTTCCCATAAATCAAGTGTGTTTTAAATGGATGAATCCCTGAATATGTTGGATGTTTGTTTTGTTTGTGCCGTTGTATTGGAGATATTGTAGGGATAGGGAGTAAGAGAGAGTACCAAAATCAGAACCAAAGTGACCTATTATACATTTCTAAAATGTCCACCCGTGATCAATGATATGTTTATATTTAGTAGATATTATTTTCAATTCTGACTGTGTTGTGTTAAAATTCTGTCTCTGTTTGTATTTCTCTATCTCTAGCTATGCATACGCCACGACTTGTGATTGGTTAATAGCAACAAAACAAATCTGCCAATGCCATTTCAGTGTCAATGCAATCTTCGTCCTCTTAAGACTTTGATTTTTACCTACATAAGAGGTCAGCGAATAAAACAAACAACCAAAAACCAACCATTCTGTTTGTTTTTTGAGTAGCCATTTGCTAACATTCTTTCGCTGTTTCAGAATTCTGATTACGTAAGTGCGTATTTCAATTTTTTTTATTTCTTCAAATCATTGTATTTTTTAATATGTAAATAAAAAACTTAAATGATATTTATTGAGACATAAGGAGAATCAATTAACAATATTATTTGGCTTCCTAAAAAAAATTAACAATATTATTTGACCCACATGTAAAGGAAAAAAACAATTTATTATATGTTTGGAGTGCTTAAATTTAGTTTTGTCAGGAACTCCATTGTTCTTTTTTTAAAATAGTTAGGAGCTTATAATATATAAACATTCAAATACTCATTAGAATCATATTGCATGCATATTTTTATTTTTTTTGAATTATGGTCCCCCACTCATAGCTGCAGTGGCTGCATGGGGAATATTTAGCCTTTTTTTTTTTACCCTGATGATGCTTGACGCCTCTTGTGTGACACGTCCTAGTCTTGGCCTTCTTAAGGGTTTTAAAAGGTGGATCATACCCTAATTAATGTGTAGCTTTTTCAAAGACCTATATAAAATGTGACTAGTTTAACGGTAATAATTGGTGATCGTGGTACTCTTGTTTGATCAAATTAAAGATATTATTTAGGTTATGTTTGGATTGATGGAATGAAGTGGTTCTAATATTGTTTGGATTTGTAAAAATTGAATGGAATGGTATGGAACATGAAACTCATTCCATTCCATCATTTCCTTTTATTTTTCATTCCTCCCATTGAGAGGTATGCAATGGAATGAGACATTTTAATTAGATAATTACTCTTTTATCCATTTTTATTTCATCAATTTGAAAGGTTTCTTTTCCATTTCTTCTCAGTTTGCATGCGTGCATTTATTTTTCATAACTCATTTTGCTACTTTTCCTCCATCGCTGGTTTGATTGACGACTCACATGAATTTGTTTTTCTATTTCTTTCTCGCACGTATGTGTGTGGTTCTTAATTCTTGTGTTTTTCAGCCAAGTTGTTCTCAGTTCTTATTTGTGTGTCTAAGCTAGATTTAACATTTACTTTGATTGTTCCATGCTATATATTAATGTTTGTAACTGTATATGTCAGTTTTTTTAAGGGGAGCAGTATTTGTACATATATGAACATTTCGATGATAATTTTATACTATAAAACATCTTTTTTGGTCAAGTACTATAAGACATTTTAATTTCAACTTAAATCCCTTTATGCTTTGTTTGTAAAAAATAAATTGTGTTCTTAGTTTAACTTGAAGGATCACACTAGAAATAAAACAATTCTTAAAAAAAGATAGAATTTTTTTAAGGAAAAAAATTAGAATAAAAAATTCAATTGTTTCTACTTACAAGTTTTAATGGAAAACAACTTTTTTTATTAATAATTAAGGGTAAAAATGGAATAAAAAAGTTATAACTCATTCCATTTCATTCACTTTATAAACAATGAAATGAGATGTTTATTTAATTATCCAAACAATGGAATGGAATATCCATTCCGCACCGTTCCATTCCATTCCATTATGTTGTATTCCGTTCCGCTCCGTTCTATTCCATCAATCTAAACAGAGCTTAATCTTTCTTGTCAAGACCGCAAGACTTGTATGTTACGCGTTTCATATTTTTATTTCTCCAACAATTTTGACAAGTACTTTTTTTTTACAAGTACTGTACTGCTCTTTTCCGATAAAAAAATCGAATTCAAAAAGTGAAAAAAATCTAAATGTTGGGTCACACCTTGAAACAAAGAGAAAAAGAAATAATATGTTGATAATACGATAGGAAGAGCGAGTCATTCAATAAAACTATGATAAAAATGGAGACACATAAAGAAAATAAAGTGTTGAACAAGTATATGACATTTAGAGGTGTCAATTTACTATTTATGTTTTTAATAGAATTTTTGTGTGCTATCGATCAGTTGTCGTGTTTTTTTTATATCTCGTGTTAGTATCGGTTCAAATTTTTAAATAGAGTGATTATATTTGTACAACTATTTAGTGAAAATTTTACGACCACCTTCTTTTTCGCTCTTCTTATCGGTCTAAAACCAAAGTGCGAGAGCAAAAATATAATATATGTATTAGAGAGAGTTGTTCAAACTTTTTCACAAAATAATTGTATAAATATAATTTCTTAAGTGAATAATGCTCATTTTGTACCATTATAACTTGTATGTTTTAGTCTCCTCGTAGAGATGGTTTCGTGAAATTTCATGGTTCTTCAAATACTTCGTACGAGTGGATTGTAGAACTCTCTTTATATTTGCTCAGATGAGTTATTGTGGAACCTGCATCTATATAATTAGGAGTTCATTTAACAGGTATCTCCTAAAAATAGTTCACCGTTGAATTCTTACAATTTAGTTAATCATCATTTTTTTTATAGAAAAAAATAACAATAGTTATTCAAAATTCATCACACAAATGACAGAGTCAAATTTCGATAATTTTAATAGCTAAGTTAAGATTCTTGAAGAATTAATCATCATAATCATTATATATATATATATATATATATATATATATATATATATATATATATATATATATATTTTTGTGTGTGTAGATATACTGTGAGATTCAAATACCCCTTAATTAAAAATAAAAAAACTCTCAATTCTCAAACATAAGAGCTGCAGCTCCTATATGCAACACCTCCACTTACAAGTCATCCTCATCCTCATATATAACCGCACATAAATTAAGAGGGTCATTTATGCAATAATTTATAAGATTAAATTTGTATGCACTTTATTAATGTACAACTTTTTTAATATAGCACTCAATAACATATCAAAATATAGATGTTTTAAAAATTACATCATAATATTAATTGGAAACGCATCACCTTTAAAAAAAAAGATTCACATCTAAAAATTATGTTTAATGATAAGAATGATAAAATATCTAAGAAATGAGGGTATGTCACTATATGAGGACCATTTGTTCACTGTATGAGGTTTTGCTAGTAGAATATGGTACGAAATTTTCAAATGATTAGGAGATGAAATTGTGCATACAAAACTATGGCTAATTTGAAAGACGAGAAACGATAAAACTATGGATTAAATGAGTGTCTTGAAGTTGTTTTTTTGGTTGAAATTCGGATCATCCTTGTCTTTATTATGACTTTGTATACATTAATACTATTAATTTGTATGTTTTTTTTTTGAAGGATACTATTAATTTGTATGTTAATGTGACATTGTTGGTTGAATTAATGCCTAGGTTTTAAAAAATTTAGGAGGGATGGGTACTAACATACTGCATTACATTTGACGATTTAGTACCGCTTATACTTATAAAAAAAAACCTCTTCATTTTGTGTTAAAGAAAACGAAATGATAAAATTAATGCAGTTTTCTTTAGAACAAAATTAATGCAGTTAAAAAGATAATACAGTTATAATAATAATAATAATTTTGGTAAAATAAATAAATAAACTATAATAACAACAACAATAATATATAACCCTTAAAAAAACAGTAATATATAGTATAAAGTAAAAACTTTGAGACTTTCGAATATAATTTGTGGAGTCAATCAATTCACGGATTTACTTTCAATTCACCCGTTCTGTTCCTTTTTGGTGCATTGATGTGATTTCTTTAATATGTCATAAATTGGACTACATAGTTTACTCCACCAGAACATTGATTGCTTTTGCAATACACAGCATTATACAACAGCATTTTCTTTTCTTTTTTTCCAAGTATGCAGCAAAAGAACAAAAGAATTCTCCCACCCATGTTCATAGTTACTTCAACATCTAAGTCTGTCACATCTTATACCTATTTCAGATACTATGTATCAAAATCAAACCCTCACATCAAATACCTTATAAAATAAATTCTTCATTTAAGTCTTTCTTTCCTATTCTTCATATATCAGGAGCAACATGTGTATACATAAACATCAAGTTACTTAAATAAGGCCTATAAACACCAACCCTTTAGAATATTATTATTTAAAATGCTTTAGCTAGCTAGCTATTTGATTCAACCAACATAGTCCAAATGCATTTTAAGGAAAATACCTCATTCAAATTCAGTGTCCTATTACATGACCAATTTCTTGAAACATAACATCAATAACAATAATAACAGTGCTATTTTCCAACAAAATCCAACACCTAACAAACAACGTAACCCTGTCATTTGACATGCATAGCAAAGTCTTTTCTTTTCTAATCAGTTTTTCAACGGAAGAAACTCAATAAACTGGTTGGGTGCATTGATTGCTGAAGCTGATATCTGTGTCTCTTTTTGTTGGTTAATAATGTTATGATGATCATCACTGCATCCATGATCTACGTTCCTTATTGGGAAAAGTTGAAGGGTTTGATCAGATTCATTTTGATGATTGTTGATACTGCTTAAGTGGATAAAACCGTTTTCTCTTTCTTTGTATGTGTGAGGTGAAATGAATAAGTTGAAATCATGGGTCTTGATGAGTTTTGGGTCCATAAGTCTAGTTGTTACTGTGGTTGTGGTGGCCATGCTAGCTGTTGTGTAATTAGAAATATGTTGATGTTGTTGTGTAGTGTTTAAGAGGGTAGGACAAGAAGTTAACTGCATCATATGCCACGTGGCATTCCTTTCCATAAAGTTCCTTCTTTGCTGTAATTCTGCTTCATCGAATTGGAGCCATCCATCTGCTTTAGCTGCTGCTGCTGCTGCCCTTTGAATTGAAACAGATTCCTGAAGAAAGAATTTAATTAAAGGTATGAGTGAGATGAAAACCTCAACTCAAAAAAATATTCTACAAATAACGTGTGAGGAAAAAGGAAAAAACAAAAACTAACCATGCACGGATTTCAAATGAGCATGCACTCAAAGTTTAGTATTTTAAAAGAAAAATAAAAAAAGTTGGATGTTGGTCTATGTGAAGTCAAATTAAAGCAAGGGGTGAAGGTGTTTTGGTGGTCTCTCAATTTCATAGAAAGAAGAATAATGGAGCTACTGACTTGACTTGAATGAATATGAATATGAATATGAATACTCCTATCCTATGCACAAGCCCCAAAAGCCCAGCTAAGTTTCATAACAGCAGCCCCGACAGAAAGGAAGTAATGCAGCTTTTAGGACCCTTTTCATTTCCCAACAAATTACTACAAACCTTTTCTTTTCTTTTCTTACCTACTATATGGTCCTTTCTTTCCCTATACCTAATTTGTGCATGCATCATATTATAAGTAGTATCTTTTTACTAATCTCTCTCTAGTAAAGTAATCATATGCAAATAATCAGTGCTTAAAGACTTTTTGGTGATTGATTAAGGGAGGAATGTCCCAACCCAAAGTTGAAAAGGAAAAAGAGGTGTATAATTTGTCTGGTTTAATTAGTACTACATGCATGATGAATGATATTATTATAATATAATATTAGAGAATAGACCTCTGCAAGAGGAAGAGTACTGGTACTGGAATTTGTAGAGGGTAGCCAGTTTTTGGTGTGTTCAACTTCAAACACTGTCCTACTTGCGCCTGTTGACAAAATGAAAAACAAAAAAGAATATAACTTTACATCTCAACCAACAACAATACGAATGAATGAGAAAAAGAAAAACCTAACAATAAGGATATTCCTCTAACACAAAATAATAATTACAGTTACTAAAACTAATTAATTACCCAAGTCTTTCTTTTCAAGAGCAGAATCAAACTCAGCAGCTGATTCCATTTGACGGCGTCGTTTTTGCCTTTCTCTGGCTTTGTGATTCTGAAACCAATAGAAAACATTTTTCCCTTCAATTTTTCCAAACTTTCTAAGCTGGGCTGTGATTTGTTGGATTTGCTCAGCAGAAGGTGTTCTTGTTCCTCTTCTATACAATTCTTCCAGTGCTCTTAACTGTTCTGGTGTTGGATTCCACCTTGAACTCACCACAACTGCTGCTGGATTATTCAACTCTGATCTCTTGCTATGATCTCCTACTCATGCCAAAACATCATCACACTTTTAGTTTACATATAGTAAGTGTAATATACAAACAATATTGGAGATATAGTTACCTTGCTGCAGATTGTGATGATATTGTGAAAATAAATCATTGCCACCGTGAATGCGGTTTAAGGAAGGAGTTATAGTTGAAGTGTTGTTAGGAGAAGTAGTAGGGACTGGTCTTGGCATGAGAGGCCTTAGTTTCCTTCCACTGAATGGATAATCAGCCATGTTGAACTCACCACCTTCATTGTAACCCACCATCCACATGTTGTAACTAGGGCTTTAATTTGTCTGTCACTAAAAGGCTTATAAATAGTAGAACGAGTGAAGTTACTTACCTAGGAGTACTAGCTGTGTTAAAAAACAATGAAATGAAACACATAATAAAAGGAAAAGTTAGATATAGAAATATTTTTGGTAGTGAGTGTGGTTATGGTAATTTGAAATGGAGGAGGAATGGAGTTGAAGTTGAGAAAAATGGTAAGACCTAGCTTGCTAGTTGAAATGAAAAGGGTGCATATATATGGCATATATAAGTTGATTGATGCTGCTATGCAAATGTAATAACCAAACCATTGTTAATTAGTTGAGGAGGGGGTGTGTGTGTGTGTCTCAAACATTGAGAGATGGAGATTGATCACTCAATGAACTCTTCTTCTAGGTCACATGAATTGAAATTTTTGCAAATTGCAAGAGAGAGAGAGAGAGAGAATGGTATAATATTGTTGGATGAATATGGGACAAAAGATGAGATGAGGTTGACTAGGCTTTAAGGAGAGAGAAGCGTGGAATTCTGGGAGATTGATTTGTTATTGGGAGTAGGGAATGAAAAACGACGTGACGATGATGAGGGTTATCATGAGCCTCATCACTCATTTATTGTTCTCTTTTACGTCTCGTGCCTTTCACACTAATTCTCAATCCGAACTGCCCCTCTCTCTGCTCCCTCTCTCACCCTTTTCTTTGTCTATTTTGCTGTCCATGTCCATGCATTGCATCTTCATTTATTTACTCATCATGTACGGATGGATCAATACTTACTTCTTCATTTTTCACCTCTACGTACGATCCTCTATACCATATTACAATACCCATGTATGTATATGTATCTACTTATAATACATACATACATACAGTATTACCAACTGCAACTAGCATGGATAGTTAGGTCTTTCACAAGAGGAAGTCATCATCAAATTATTTGGTGCTACACACATATTTAAATAAAAATATAATAATATATATTTTTAAAATAATTAAATGATATATATTTTTATGAGTTCTCAAATGATGTGTTTAAATGGTTATAATCATACAAATATATATATTTTCCTTCCACTAATATATGTTGTTGTGACTTGAGTTTTAGTATGAAATTTCATAATTGATATTTACACGTAAATTCAATCATAAAATTCTCGGTAAGGTTGATTGTCATGTCCCTCCCCCTAATCTAAATTTTTTCATAAAAAAATTGATTGTATTACATTTAAATAATATTCTATATTTATAAAACTAGTTACATCTCAATGAATATAACTCAATTGGTAAAGACAATATATTACACTATATAAGAAATGTGGCTAAATAATTCTAACATGTAAGTTAGGTTTTACATTGCAAAACTAAACTTAAACATGAACATGAAAAAGTTATTGTTATTTTAAGCAAACGCATAAATCTTACCGTTCAACCAAACATAGGCTAATGTTGCATTTGAAATGAGAAATTTATTTTGAAGTGAAAATAGAAATTAGAAAAAAATTACTGTTACTTTATTTGGAATCTTGCTTCCATGGTCCAGACTCATTTATTGAATTAAATTGAACATGGCCATATATAGGAGGGTAGTTCAGTAATAAACAAAACTGTCCATGTCCTCTCAGTTTCTCTCTCTTTGTTTGCCTCTTAGGTATAACCCCTTGGTCATTATGATGGAATGACTCAATTCTCGAGCTAGTGTGTGAGACTCTGCCACCGCTGATATAGTAGTGGAATTTGAAAGCTATAATTGATTAATTATTTCTAGCTTTTTGTTGAGTAGAGGGCCTACTCCCTGCAAATTCTGAATCCCTACTATTTGTATGTCTGTTATTTATTATTATTATTATTATGATATTTGTGCATGCAATGCAAAAATATGTAATGTGATAAGTACCATGCAAATTACTAAACCACAGAGCAATGTGTCTATTGTGTCTGTGACCCCTCTAATATTGATTGTGCATATCTCCCCACTACATAACATACTGCACTGCCCATAAAAGCCCTAATCAGTATTGTCATTTCTGTTCTCATTGCTAGGAAAACCAAAATCACATATATAGCTTAGCTAGCTAGCTAGTTGTCAAATATATTGCTAGGATATGGCCCCATAAACTTTAAACTTTTCATCCTTTTTAGGCTTCAGTTTCAATTAGTCAATGTTTAGTATATAACTTAGACTTAGGAGGGAGGTATATAGATAGATAGGATGGGAATGTTTTATTCTCCACCAACATGTCGTCCTTTAGTACATTTAAACAATAATAAAAACAAACCTCATAACTAACATATATATCTATTTCATGAATCAAGCCAATTAGTACTCAATTCCTCTTTTATACATTCTTTTTTCTTTTCTTTATCTTAGGTACGCTATACTATACTATACCATTGCAGAATGTGGCCCGTGAATCTTTAATTTGATGATTACGTGTATCTACTTACTCCTACCTAGAGTGTTATGCAGTAGAGTTTGTAAAAATAATTAGTTTTAATTTTTATTTTTTGCCAACAAAGTTACTCCTTCTGTCCTGTAATAGTTGACACGTTTGAAAATTTGGAATTTTGACTTAACTTACTTTAACCATGTTTTTCTTCTAATACACAAAGATAAATAGTATCATATAAGATGTCGTTAGATTCGTCTCGATGAGTATTTTCAAAACATTAAATATTCATAATTCTTTTTGATATATTATTCAAGATATTTAAGCTCAAAATTATGCATTAATATGCGTAATAGAGTCAACTATATCAAATGTTATGAGACAGAGGGAGTATTAAATAGTACTGTAAAAAAAGATCCCTATTTTTTCCTCAACTCTTTCAATCTGTGAGCTGTGTAGTGTTAAAAATCAATTCAAATAGGTAACGATTAATTCAACTTTGGTGGTACATGTATTGGGAAAAGGGTAGATACTATACAGGTTTCAGTGAAGAAAGATGAAAGGTAAAACATGCCTACTTTTTTTGCATATACTAGTAGTATTTGGAAACAAGAAAAAGCATGGGGAATTAAGAAAAACAGCTTTTGATTCCTTGATAATATTAGAGTTGAGATTCGTTTTTAAAAGTTAAGCCAATTTTGATACCACTACCCTACACGTACCATTATACAAGTATGTCCACAGGTACACGCATAATTGCATTGTTTTCATAAAAATTCGATCAGGTGACACTGGTCTTAGTCTAAAATTGAGAATTTCTGTATTTCCCAAGAGCTGCTAGCATAGTGAGACGCTCAATCTTGCAACGACAGAACATGATGGATGCAATCACACTCCAAGGGACAAGATTTCAGAACGGACAGCTTCACCCTTTTCCCCTATAAAGGCACAAGGCCTGTAAATAATTCCTGTAACTCTACGAGTATTTAGTATAATTTAGTATGTTAATTTTTTCTTGGAGTCGTGCTAACAACTAACAAGTGCTCTTGGAACCAATATTTTTGGACTTTATTTGCGAGTTTAGAGGAGAATGAATAAGAGAGCTTTAAATAAAAATGCAAATAGTAGAAAAAATAGTTTTGAGAGTGGAGGTTTTGAGGTTTAATTTTTTTCATAATACAAAATTTTCTTAATTTAGGAGAAATAAAAAATTATATTGGAGGATTTTAGAAGGTTTATATAAATTCTTCAATTTCAATCTACGTTTTAAAATGTACAGTATATTAATATTAATTATATACATTCATTTATCATTATTTAAATAAATACTCTTTTATAAAATCTAAAAGATTTCTCCATTTTAACCCGGTTTTTTTGTCAAATTTAAAGGACCAAAAGAGAATTTTTTTTTTTTTGTTGAAGAAAAAGGACCAAAAGAGATATTTGCCTTTAAATTAATAAAAAATATAATATAAGGGAAAACAGGGGTAAGGCATAAACAAAGATACTCAAAGAGCATACTAAAGATGCAAAGATAAGAACTACAGCCATCCTTAAATAAATAAATAAACACACACACTAGGATGCAAAGGAAGGGAACTCGTACAAGGTCAAGAAGACTTAGTTACCCAAAAACCATTTTCTTGAGAGGAATTTAATCTGAACCACCAAAAGGTCAAACACATGAAACTGAATGTCAATTTTTGTTGATAGCGATGTCCATCTCCAAAAGAGAAAAAGATCGAGAAAAGGGAAACAAATCCACAAGCATGATCACATCATGACGCCTTAAATTTTGGTGTGAGAGTTTGTTGGAACAATAGTTAAAAACAATTCAAATAAAATTTTCGGTCATTGAAGAGATTATTTGGAAGAGTTGGAGATATATTAGGTCATGTTGTGTAGCACTACTAAGTAGTCTATCAACTACTACGTCTCTCGGATAATACAACACAACTACAATACATCAACGTCCTATTGTATAAGATTCGTTCAAATACACATTTAATATGGTACTTTTACCATTAAATATGGTACAATGATCAGGTGACCACTTTATTGTGGTACTGCAACCGCTCGAATATGGTGTTGTTATCATTCTTAAATTTTGAAGAGACAATTTTTTTTGAAAATGATTATGGTCTTAGAAATACTCTTAATTTCGAAAGTACTGGAATTTTTGAAGAGACTATACACTTGAGCTGATCATTCATAATTTTGAAGGGACATTATATCTCGAAAGAGACTGTGATCTTTAGAACATTCTTAATCATGAAGGGACACAAAAGAAATGGGAGAAGTGACTAGGAGAGAGAGAGAGAGAGAGTTCTCGATAACTCAATAAAATTATGTGGTGTATTATGAAGTGAGGGAGAAGTGCTCTTTATATAGGTGAGGAGTCAATAGCGGATACAAATCCGATGGTCGAGCTCATATTTTTACTATGATTACACCCGTAATTTTCTTTTACTAAAAATAAATGATATTAATTCTTTTAAATTGATAAAGTATACCGATACAATACAATTTTGTTAATACAAAAAGGATGAATCTCCAACCCAACTACAACGTCCGTGTTAATATCATCAAACAACAAAACACATAAATCTACAAATATCATGCATCATGATTTGAAACATTGACAACACCAATGTGACAATGTCCTTGATTGAATTTGCACTAGATCGAAACTGATTTGACAATCTGAACAAACATCGTAACAAGAGGGGAAGACAAAATAAATTGTACAAAGACGACGAATAAAACAATGTCAGATGACTAAATCACTTATTCAAATAAAAGTGAATGAGAAAAACTATTTAGATAAATGACTTTGGTTCAAAGATTTATCTTAAATCCCCTTTGATGAATGAAAGTGAAAAAACCGTATAATAGTAAATTGGGATGGCAAATAGAGAGGGAATTCTCTCTGGTTTTCGTCCATCCGTCGTTATTCATTAGAATTTAGAACTACAATATTTTTGAAACTGTTTTACATTAAATTTCCACCTAAAAAAGTGACAATTCACATGCATATAGAGTATGAACATTTCAAACACATACTATTAATTATAAATTCTGTGATGGGTGACCACTGAATGTAATAAGCAGCAGCTGGAACAGTTTTTTTTTTCTTCTTTCCTTTCCGACATGAACCATGAAGTGACAAATCGAGTATCAATGGGATCTAAAATTGGGCATGAGGAAGTTCAGTGTTGCATACTTATTTTGCTTCCTATATTTGTTATCAAGGTTGGCCTACACGAGTCTTAATTAAAACAGTATAAATATTGCAAGGACGCCATATCAATTAGAAAAAGTATATATACCACTAATAATTATTTTTAAATTTAGAGTTAAATAAGTTTTTTATCTCTATAAATATATCATTTTTTTTCTCTAATTTCTTTTCTGGAAACAATTGTCCTTCAAATATTCTCTATCAATATTTTTTATTCATGTTTTAAGACAACTCATAAGCAGCTTACCGATTTTTAAATTAATTTTTTCAAACATGTTTAAAATATAATAAGAATTTCTTTCACAAAAATTTAGAATTTTAAAAAAATATATGTTAAGTAAATATGAATTTTTATGCACCATCAACATAAAATTCATATGTAATTCATTCATTGATAAACAATTATAAACTTTTGTAAGAAATATTTTTATAGTATACTAAAACTGCAAAGAAAACTAATTAAAATTTAAAAAAAAAAACACATGAGTTAACTTAAAAGGAGTGGAAAAAAATATTGACCGAAAATATATATTTTAGGGAAAGACCATTGTTTGATTTTCTTTTTTTTAAAGAAACTATAAAAAAATTATAGGATTATGCTAACGAGTGCCCTTATTCTAAGGGCACTTGTTAAGGATTTTTAAAAAGAAATAATTGTTAAATTTCATGTGAAAAAGTTGATTTTTAATCTTTCAATAACTTAAATACATAATTTTTAAGATAAAGTTGCTATTTTAAACTTGTTATCAAGTGCCCTAAGGAAACTTTGTAGCATTTCCCGAAAATATAAGAAACAATAATTTATTCAACCCTTGAATGTATCTAGCATTTATATTAATATAGTATATCACTTGTATTGCATTGGATAGTATCATCTTTACTGGCGCGTTTGGAATATAGTGAACTATGAGTTGTCATTTTTTTTAATGGCAAATATATAAGATGTCTATACTTGCAATGAGTATAATATTAAAAACTATGGTTTAGTCTCTTTATGTGATACATTGAGAATGATCTCAAGAGGGGTATTTATAGCTTTTTTTGAGTTTGTATTTCCGTGACTTAGTCCCCAAGCAATTTGGACCCTAAGTCAGGTTTAAAGCGTTATAGATGTTTCTAAAAGCCTTTTGAGGCGGCGCCCTTAAGAGGACGCGTCTAGGGCTGTTTTGGCCTTTCTGGAGGGTGTTTGTGCCCTTAATTATATATTGACGGTCCAATGTCATTAAGTTGTTTAAATACTTACAAGATTGTTCACACCAAAAAATTAGTCACATCATTTATTATCCACTAGATTGAAGTGAATGATTTGACTATCAAATACATCACAATCGATTGACGTTAGCATTAGTTGGTACAAAATTAGTTGATAGTTGAGTCGGTTGTTAGTGTGAGCAGAATTTTAAATGGGTTTGGAGGCTTTTATAGGCTTTAGTGGAAGTATTTTCATACTAATTGCATTGTAATTCGCAATCAACTATAATGTTGGAATTAGTTAATGCAGAACCAACTTGAAACTAAATTGGTTGTCGTCTGGCAGTCGGACGTGGCTACCAAATGTGAATGGGATTGGATGATTTAAGTGGGTCTTACTAATGTTGTGGTAATGTTTAATGGTAGATGAAGAGGCTACAACATAGATGAAGTGTGAATGGAAGTATTTTCCTACATATATGGCATGATGAAGAAATTTGTAAGAATGTGTGAGAGAGAGACATGACCCCAATGAGATAAAAAATGGTTATGTGGGTTTTTCAAATATTTAGTTTTTTTTCTTGAAAGAGAACAAGAGAGGCAATGGGTACTAAAATTTTAAGAAATCCGCCCTCATTACAAGAAAATCAAGGAGCCAAGTCTAGACAAAAGAAAACCAACTAGAAAGACTTGTCCAAGATAACAAGCTTCAAGTTGTAAACCATACAAAGACCACACAAATTATATCTTGAAATGTTATATTGTGTTTATTACGAAGCTTTGGAGAGTGTTGTGGGTTTAAAGTTAATATCGGCTCGTGTTTTAGGCAGGTTGATATCACATGGATTTAAATGTCGGAGTTGATACTTAGAAGGCGACGATTAATGAAAGTGTTAAAGGCTGCGGATTTATTCAATATATTGTTTGTTGGTTGTAAATGGATTAGGGATGGAGGTTTGTCGAATAAAAACTAATTTTTTTTAGCAATTGTCCAATAAAAACTTGACTAAGATTTTTTTTTGTTGACAAAATATAAAAAAAAAAAACTTGACTAAGATATATACTGTTAATAAATTAGTTATAATGTCCAATAAAAATCAATCCTTAAAACAAATTTCTGAAAAACGTTTCGTAGTTATTTTTAGACGTGATTACAAGGTGAATTTATGTGACAATATAACTAGCTTCATTTGGTATTGGACAAAACTATTTTTTTTTTTTAAGGAATTCGACAAAACTAGTTTTTCTTTTTCTTACAAAATTGGATTTGGTATTGGACAAAACTATTTTGTTTTAAGGAATTTGACAAAACTATTTCTTTTTCTTACAAAATTGGATAAAACTAATATACACCAACATAAAAACTTCAATTTATTTATGAGTAAATTACACTAACCTCTCTTGAGGTTTAGTTAAATAACACAGACATCTCTTATAGTTTTAAACTAAACACAAACCTTCCTTATTTTCTTATTAAATTGACAAACATCACTCTTCCATTTTAACACCGTTTAATAACTCTTTACCTTTTCTACTACGAAACTGTGAGAAGTGCTAAAAAGTTGTATTTTAAAGGAATAATTAGGGCACATTTGTTTCTTGTTTTACAAGTTATTGAGGGAAAAGCCGAGAGATAAGTGTTAAATACCCTATTACGCTTTATTTGTCTTACTTTACCCATTTGTGCAGGAATTGAACCCAAGACATGAAGCAAAGAAGAAAAACAAAGAAGAAGTACAAAGGTTAACTCGCCATGGCGAGTAAAAGATGGCCAAAGGCGAGCAAGTTCCAGAGAGCACCATAAATCACTCGTCCAAGGCGAACCAAAGGTGAGCAACTCGCAATGGCGAATGAATTTGCTCGCGAGGCGAGTTAGGGTGGCTTAACCCCTCAGAGGTGACGTGGCACAAACCCACTGGTGAAGTAACCTCAACTCACCGTGGCGAATGAATGTACTCGCGAGGCGAGTTGATGCAGATCAGAAAAGTCTATATAAGCCCACTTGACCCATTCATTGAAGATCTTAGTTTTTGATATTTTAAACTTCTGTAATAGCTTAGAGAGAGAAATAGGGCTTGTTCTTCGTAGAGTAAGAGTGATAGAAGGTGGATTCTTCATCCTTTGTTGAGAAATCACAAGTTGTAATGAATCCTTCTCTTTCAATTCATTCTTGCAAAGCTTCCATGACAATGAGTAGCTAAATCTCCATTGTTGGGATTAGAGGTATTTGATCTTGCTAAACATGTAATCTTTTGATCTTTAAATATATGGTTCTAGCATTTGATTTAATGTTGAGATTACTCTTGCATTTTATTGTTTATGTTTGATTTAATAGTGATTGAAAAATACTTTTGAATCTAGGTTTAGGATAATCATCTATCCAAACATGAATTCTAGACATGGAATTAATGTTTAGATAATCACTTTTTGTATCTAAACTTAAAGCTTTCTTATCATTTAATAGATTGAGAAATCATCGATTAGATGATAAGACCGACTCTTGGATCGTTTAATAGTTTGAGACATCGACGATTGAACGATACAATTGATTTCACAATATTATTTGGACACGAATAATATTGTCGAGGGATACATGATAATATCAAAGGAAAGCTAGAATCAGTATACGATCATTAGGTTACATGTGATGCTTGATTAAGGAACTCTAATACTAACAAGTTTCACGCCTTATTAATCTCAACTTTTACTTTTGCAAAATTGTTTCCGTAGTTACAAACAAACAAACCAATCTTTTAACCTAAAATGATATTTGGTATCAAACAGTCCGTGATATCGCATTAGTCCATGAGGAGACGATACATGTAATACTTATTTTTAATTGATAGAAAAATACTACATCAAACTCCTCCATGTTGAATTTTTTATCGCGGCTACACTTTAAATTCTGTTTTGTTCTATTCTTCGTGGACCTATATCAAGTTAATTTGAAGTTGTTTATTATATGAATTTTGTAAATATATTCAACCAATTAAAAAGATGAATCTGTAAATTTTGAAAGAAAATCTGACTCAAAAACTAAAGCACATGACAAAAAATATAAATCGCTCGATAACAATCTTTATTCAATTAAGTGATTTATTTTGTTATGACAAATTGATTTATAAATCTACCAATTTTAAAGTACTATCTTTTTTATCTCATGTTGCAATGTTCTAATTTGGAGAACTGCGGTAGATTTTGCTTCAATTACTTGTAAGGAAAGGAAGCTTAGAATGGGTTTCAATTCTAAAGGTGTCATGCAAGAAAGTTGGAAAGTTTGGTAAGGGTGACCAAGATAGTAAACATGAGGGGATGTATATGTTTTTTTTTTCTCTCCTTCAAATCAGAAGAAATGTGAGTGTCATTTAATAAAATCTTAAGGAAAGTGACTGTAATTTTCTCTTTATTTATTTTTCGCGGCGTACAACAAATTTACCGCTTTTATTTATATGAATCAAAACAAAAACAAAAAGTCATGTAATTTTTTTAGGGTGTTGCTAACTAGTGTTATAAGTGCATTATTTAAGGAATTCAAGAAATTTCATTTTAAAAATACAAATCAAACATATGTCAAAGTCATAACTCCATAATTTTCCACATCAAAATTACTATCTTTGGATGCTTAAACAATGCACTAAGGACACTTGTCAGCATTTTCTTTTAGGAGATTAGTCACTTTAATCCCTGAATAAAAAATGAATTGTCACTTTAGTCCCTAAATACAGATAAATTGCAAAATAGTCCGTGAATATAGACTTTGTTAGTCTATTTAGTCCCTGAATGTAAACTCGTTAGTCAATTTAGTCCATAAATGTATATTCTGTTAATGACTTAAGTCCACCAACAAAGTCTAGGGACTGTTTTGCAATTTGTCTGCCGGACTAAAGTGACCGATTCCTTTTTCTTTTCTTTATTATAAGAAGGAAAGTTCCTCTTGCATCCGCTCCAAGGATGTCCTCAAGTCATGGAGGAAGAAGCGTGAACGAAGAGCTTAGGGTTGGAAGAAGCATCAAGCTTGATCATAAGACAACACTTGATTGCCTTTCATGAATGTGCGGACGATGTGGAAGAGACATCTAAAGAAATACACAAAACTATTTTAGAATTTAGAATTTAGAATGTGGATTGATTCAAGGCAGCTAGTAGGGGTGTTTTGGTTCATAAACTGAATTAACTTATTTTTGGAGATGATGATTCGATTCGATTCGATTCATCATCAAATGAGCAGAATGAGAGTTTCAAGATTTCTCCAAAACCTCTTCGTTCCTTCTCCTTTCTCCACAAAAACCATTCATTCCCAGAGATCATTGAAGAAGAAGAAGAAGAATTCTCCTCCTCCTCCTGTACCCAGAGAGTACATGAGGAACGTTATTGGGAATATTTACAGAACCCTAAAGTATTCATCTTGGGATTCCGCTCAACAAGAGCTTCAAAATCTCCCTTTCAAATGGGACTCATACACTGTCAATCAGGTTCTCAAATCACACCCTCCAATGGAGAAAGCGTGGTTGTTCTTCAACTGGGCTTCTCGTCTCAAAGGTTTTAAGCACGATCAATTCACTTGCACAACCATGCTAGATATTTTCGGTGAAGCAGGGAGAATTTCGTCAATGAAATACGTTTTCAATCAAATGCAGGAGAAAGGGATTACGATTGATTCTGTTACTTACACTTCAATGATGCATTGGCTTTCGAGTTCTGGGAATGTGGATGAAGCAATTGCATTGTGGGATGAAATGAAATCCAAGGGATGTTGCTACCCAGCTGTTGTTTCTTATACTGCTTTTATAAAGATTCTATTTGATAATCACAGAGTCAAGGAAGCTACTGGTATTTACAAGGAGATGCTTCACAATGGTTGCGTTCCGAATTGCTACACTTATACCGTTCTTATGGACCATCTTATTGCCTCTGGTTAGTGTTGCCTTCAACCTGTTTGTTATATTGTCTTCAGTTTTTAAAATTCAGAAGATCAGAATGATAGCTTTTATGCAGTGCACTTTTTGCTTGGTTAAATTGAAAAGCTTCTAACTGCTACACCTTATCACCTGTCCTTAGTTGTTCAGTCTTATGTTTATCAAAAGTTTAATTTTTTTTTTGCTTTTGTGGATTTTAGGAAAATGCAAAGAAGCTCTTGAGATTTTTGAAAAGATGCAAGAGGCTGGAGTTGAACCTGATAAAGCTGCATGTAATATTCTAATTGAGAAGTGTTCTAAAGTTGGTGGGACTGTGTTCATGACCAAAATACTTCTGTATATGAAAGAAAACCGTCTTGTTCTTCGTTACCGTGTTTTCATCAAAGCAATGGAAGCTTTAAAAATTGCTGGTGAGAGTGATACCCTTCTAAGGCAAGTCAATCCACACTTTTATTTGGATAGTAGCTTTAAGGAGAAGGCAGATGACAGCAACACAGTCATTGCTGATTCTTCTTCTAATATAGATAAAGAGCTTTTATTGGTTCTCTTGAGAAATAGAAATGTTGTTGCTATTGACCACTTACTTCAAGGGATGATAGATAAGAAAATATATGTGGATAATAAGGTTATCTCAACCATTATAGAGGTAAATTGTAATTGTTGTCGACCTGATGGTGCATTGTTGGCTTTCAAGTACAGTGTAACAATGGGAATAAGTATTGAGAGAACAGGATATCTTTCCTTAGTGGGATTGTTAAACAGATCAAATATGTTTTCAAAACTTGTGGAAATTGTTGGGGAAATGACTAGAGCTGGACACTCTCTTGGAATATATCTGGCTTCGCTTTTAATTTATAGGCTTGGTTGTGCTAGGCAGCCATCTATTGCCTTGAAGATTTTCAATCTATTACCTGATAATCATAAGTGTGTTGCTACGTACACTGCTTTAATTAGCATTTACTTCTCTGCTAGAAGAGTTAATAAGGCGCTTGAAATTTACAAAATCATGTGTCAGAAAGGAAATTGTCCTACGTCAGGCACTTTTAATATATTAGTAGCTGGTTTGGAAAGAAATGGCAGATATTCTGAAGCAGAACTTCATAGGAAAGCAAAGAAGAACCTAAATTCTGATATTGGTTCTCAGGAAAATCTTTCCACAGAGGGAAGGATATGTGACCTTCTATTTGCTGGGGATGTAATACTTTGATTTTGATGCATTGAGAATTCTCATTGTTGATTCAAGCTGAGGTCATGGTGAGTAGTTGCTATTGGAGAGTGAAATGTGCCATTTATGCTGCTTGAAACCTGCTTTTTTTTTGTCAAGAAATTATGGATGTTTTTATTCAAGATCAAGTTCATGAGAAATGCCAACACGGTCGTAACTGGACGTGTCTAGCTGCATTTGCAACATCTTGCAGGAAATGGTTTGGAATATATAACTGAAGCTTGTGCTCTTCAGGGCAAGCCATATGTTGCATAAAACAAGAACTTTGTGAAGGATGTTCCCTTCCCAGATGCTCATAATTTTGATGTCCCAGCTACAGACAGGATGTGTGGTTGTTAAATTGTGGGAGGACAACTATCACACTTACCAAAAAATCCCCGACTTAAAACATGATTGCTGTCAAAGTATCTCTTCTACTTCGTAGGCATCCATGGTATTTCTGCAAACAGGTCTAATTCAATGGTAAATTTTATTTCAGTCGGGCAGGTGCCAATTACATGGATCAGCTAGATCCTTGTCTGAAATTTCAGTCTTACCATTTCCATGGGAAGATTAGAACTTACCTTCCTGCCATAGGCAATGGCTTCACATAATATATTAACCTACTTATATAAGTGATATATTTTTTAACATTACGGTGTCGTTTGATCCATGTAGCCGACTCTAATTAATGAGATAAAACTTGATTGTTGTTGTTGTATATAAGTTATCTTTTCACCCCTCGTCTTTTTTTATCCATGTGCGCGCGTACTAATCCTTCAAGAAATCATTTATGGCATTTTTTTTATTTGTGAATATAACTACGAGGAAGGATTCCTTCCTTCGTCTCTCAAATTATTATTGAATCAATGAGATCATTATTTTCCTGATGAACCTTTAGTTGAGTAAATAACATTATTCATCTTGGTAGGCCTGTTCAAATAAATCAGTTCTATTGAACCATATCTAAAAACATAGTTTCTTTTTTCTTTTTTCTAATAGGATAGTTAGCTTAGAGTTTGAATTCAAGACCTCCAACTTGTTATCCATTAGCTCAAACGAGTTGAGTTACGCAGCCCTCCATATTGAAAACATAGTTGATGTTCTTTTATTATATACTCATTGCTGGCCTTGTTTGTGAATTGTGAGTTAGTGGAACCGAAAGTGGAATAGTTCAAGCTTTTTCCCCCTAACTCTTGTTGACTACGATATGTATTCCCAAATCCAGTTTCCTTTCTCCATCCCTTTCTTTTAACTCTTCCATCACAATTTTTCCGTTGTAGTCACCTTGGAATGAATGGACAAGAGAAACGTCGTTTAAGCCTCCCAAGTGGCATCACCCTTGATATTGTCAAAAGAGATGCTGATCTTATTATATAAATAAACCAACAAAAAAAATGCTGATGTTATTATATAAATAAACAAATAAAAGAAGTGATAAGAGCATATTGAAAATAAACTTAATAACTTATTGTCAAGTGGTATTTGCACATACCATAAAATTCCTTATTCCTTACTATAGTATTAGTACTACAGAAAATATAATGATGAGAAATGGACATTTTTAGCGATGTTGAAAAGGCCGGCGGTTTTGCAAGCAACAGCCTACATGTGGCAATCATTGATTCATTCAACTTAAACATTTGATTCCTTCCATCTCTCAGCAATCCTCCGCCGTGTGATCTCATCCTCACCCTTCATTTTCCAAGGGCAATCAAGTCATATGCAACTCTTTTATTCTTCTTCCATTTACACATTCACTTGATCCATCCTTCACTATAAATATATGCAGCCAAACCAACCTTTGCTTCTGCTAGAGGGAGAGAATTTGACAGTCGAAAAATCAGTTTGGTTTCCATTTTGCCTCTGCTAAGTTAGTTAGCTGATTAATAGTGTTGAAAATGCGTGAGATTCTTCACATTCAAGGAGGACAGTGTGGAAACCAAATAGGAACAAAGTTCTGGGAAGCGGTATGCGATGAGCACGGGATTGACCCCATAGGACAATATATAGGGAACTCCAAACTTCAACAACTCGAAAGAGTCAATGTTTATTACAATGAGGGATCTAACGGTCGTTATGTTCCCAGGGCAGTGTTGATGGACCTTGAGCCTGGCACCATGGATGCTGTCCGGACCGGCCCTTATGGGCAGATTTTCCGACCAGACAACTTTGTATTTGGAAAGTCTGGTGCCGGAAACAATTTCGCCAAGGGTCATTACACTGAGGGTGCCGAGCTCATTGACTTTGTTCTTGATGTTGTAAGGAAGGAGGTTGAGAATTGTGATTGCTTGCAAGGTAATCAAACATCATGGGATAAACACAATACTAGAAAGTTTTATTAAAATTTAAAAGAATATGCAGAATTTATTTAAATATGTTGGTTATTGTGATTGATAAATATAGGATTTCAAGTGTGCCACTCCTTGGGAGGAGGAACGGGTTCTGGAATGGGAACTCTACTCATTTCAAAGATCAGAGAAGAATACCCTGATCGAATGATGCTCACTTTCTCTGTCTTTCCATCTCCAAAGGTGTCAGACACAGTTGTTGAGCCTTACAATGCAACACTTTCTGTTCACCAATTGGTGGAGAATTCCGATGAGTGTATGGTCCTTGATAATGAAGCACTCTATGACATCTGCTTCAGGACCCTCAAACTCACCACACCAAGCTGTAAGTAATTATAACATATAGTATAAGATACGTATAGTTTAATTTTTATGGCAATTGGTCGCATGTAGTATAATTAAATGAGTACCTCATGTTATATTATATATGAACTCTTTTATTCTTGAATATGATTTACCAAATTAATTTTTTCCAGTTGGAGATTTGAATCATTTGATATCAGCAACAATGAGTGGAGTGACTTGTTGCTTAAGATTCCCGGGTCAGCTAAATTCAGACCTGCGGAAGCTTGCAGTGAACTTGATCCCATTTCCACGCCTTCACTTCTTCATGGTGGGTTTCGCTCCCCTGACATCTCGAGGATCGCAGAACTACCGTGCACTTACTGTACCAGAACTTACACAACAGATGTGGGATGCTAAGAACATGATGTGTGCGGCAGATCCACGCCACGGCCGTTATTTAACAGCCTCAGCGGTGTTCAGAGGGAAAATGAGCACAAAAGAAGTGGATGAACAGGTAATGAATGTGCAGAACAAGAATTCTTCTTACTTCGTTGAGTGGATTCCCAATAATGTGAAGTCCAGTGTCTGTGATGTCCCACCTAGAGGCCTTTCTATGGCTTCGACTTTCGTTGGTAATTCGACATCTATACAGGAGATGTTTAGGAGAGTGAGTGAACAGTTCTCTGCCATGTTCAGAAGGAAAGCATTCTTGCATTGGTATACCGGAGAAGGAATGGATGAGATGGAATTTACTGAAGCAGAAAGCAATATGAATGATCTTGTTGCTGAATATCAACAATACCAAGATGCCCCAGTTGATGAAGATGGTGATGATTACCAAGAAGAAGAAGATGCTCAAAGCTGAAGATGTTCCACAAACTTGATGCTTCGCATACTGCAAGCAAGGTTTCGTGGATAATAATATATTCAAGTTCTTTGGTTTTCTTAATGTATGGTCAAGTTTGTGGTTTCCTGCTGTTGTTGTTGGTAGTTCTACTTGTGTTTCGTATACCTTTTCATACAAATGGTACCCTTCAATAACAGTTTCTTGATATAATAACAGTCACTTACAATAAGGCCTAACAATATAAAGTTAGGATTGAGCTTTTAAAATTAAATTTAAATAAGCTAAATGAGGAAGTTTGATAAGTGTTTCTTATAAGAAAATTTTCCAAACAGTTTCTAGATCATTGCCACATATATATAGCACACATTTTGTCTGATTTGACTCTGTTACTGAACCAAATTTCTGCCAGCTTTATACAACTGATTAGTAGCCACTGGGTTACGGATTTCAATTTCATCAAGAACAACCAAGTGTGCCTTTAGTAGTCATCTATAATGGTAAAAAAAAAAATACTTGTGGCCATAGACAAATGAGATAGAGATGGGACCCCAAATGTCCACGATGATTAATTAAAAAATAGAAGCAATTTTAATATGACTTGTAGGAAAAGGAAAGTCTATGTTGTTTAGAAAAATGGCAATTATCACAAATGCTCTATGATGAAAAGGTAACAAAAGGGATTTGGTTAACATGTTGTAAAACTGTAGAAGAGGGATGGCTTAATCTATAGTGCGAAGGATCAAAATCAGAAGATACAGCTTTATAACAAAAAAGAATTTTAAGTGCATCTAAAATCTAAAATGTGACTATTTGTTTGATCCAAGAATTACAAATGATATTTGGCCTTAGCTTGAACAATCATCTTTTATAAATGCTGATCCTGAATAAGATATGAATTTGATCAAAAATAAATTTGCAATGCAGTGAGTTAGCAAGTCTAAAGGCAGAAATCAAAATAAATTCAAAATGTGTTATCTATAAAACACCACGAAGAAGAAAATCAGTGAAAAACATAACAATACCAGAATGAGGAGAAGTGATACAAGGAATGACAGTTCAATGTATGGTATGAATGAGAGTTTTATAAGGAATGACAAACAAGGTCAGTTGCACCAATATCAATATCAATAATTCAATCAATAGAAGAAAAAGAGATGGCGTGATTGTGATTCACATTTAATTGATTGAGGTACCGATATGATTCAACTCTCCATTACCTTAGTTGTGTGAGACTCCAGCATCTTCCTTTTGATTCAGTGGAACCAGCAATTTCTTGTACATACCAGAAGTGATTGTGAACTTTGAAGCATGGACACAGACACCGACATTGATGATGATTTGGGAAAATAACATAATTCAATGATGCATTTATTATTTTGGTAAGTGTTTGACATGTGCCCGACAGACACGTCTAGAACACCGGGCCCGCCTTGTATCAGAAGTGTGGTGTTATAGAGATTGTGAAACTTGAAGAGTTGGATGCAGGAGCAGAATTGGTGTCATTATGTGTTGAGAAAACAGCAGCTTCGTCTGATGTTTCTCTTTCTATATTGTTGATGGAGGTTTGTTTGTCACGGAATTTTAAGCCTAGAGGAAATCTATGTTTGAAGTAGCAGGACTCTACAGTATGGCCTATTTTCACACAAAAACTGCATACCTTGTTACCATTGTTATATTGGTGAATCCTCTTTCTTTTCCATGACCATGTCCTTGTTGAACATACCTTTATTTTATTTCGACCTTGAGAATATTTAACATGACATTTTAGAGAATATGACTGTATATAATATCATATTTCAATTCTAATTTACAATGATAAATTTAAATATGCAAAAAAATAAATGTAGGTTAATAAACTTAAATTACATAGGAGGTTAGAATTTAATCCATAGTACAAAACCTAATATAATAGTGATGTAATAAAAAAATATTATTCATATTTACTTACTAGGCCGACTTGGTGGGTCTAACAGGCTTTTTTCATGTCATGTAGTTTTAATCTTTTTAACTAAATAGACTTTTAAAAAAGTCTAAGCCTTCTCTGTTTAAAAATAAGTCTGGCATACTCCCATCCCTGCCTAGATCTTTTGGAGTTTTAGAAGTATCACTGTTGATAGGATCATCAATGAAAATGTGGTTGTTGTTGTTGGTTTGGCTAGAAGAATCAACAAGAACGGCCATTGCGGAAAGAAGAAAAGTAACAAGAAAGATTGTGAAGAAAAAAAATGTTCAGGGTAATTCAACAGTCGTGTTTTTGCTACTGATGTGATACCAGAGATGAATGATTATTAATGAAGAGAAAGGTTTATATAGAAAGACCCAATGAGAAGGTTAACAACTAGACTGGAGGTGCAGTAGCGTAACAAACATACTGCTTTACTAACTAACTTAACAAACATAAACGAAAGTACAAAGGCTATTGAAAATAACGATCATCTAATATGGAATTCAAAATAGCAAGAACTATTTCCAGCAAATTTACTGACACCAACTATATTCTTGGTCGTTGGGAGAACATGACTGCTTAGTTTTTAGGATTGACAGGAAATGAGGTTTGATAGAACCAGTAATTTATACTCAAGCCTTGGACATTGCCAACAAAAATGTGATCTGGCCTAAAAAAGATTCATGTGTTGAATTTCATGGCGCTCAACCTACAACCTCTGAGGCCAGAGTTACTTGTGATATCAAACTCCGATTGTGAATAAGTCGTTTGGAAAGGTGTTAAGATTTACTTGTGGCTATTCAGTTGTGTTATTCTGTTTCTGATTTTCTAATCAAGTTTCTTCTTAGGCAAGATGAGTTTCAATTTCTTCAATTTGCAGCAGCTCAACTTTGCTGCTAATAAAGCAATGAGCACATCATATTCTCTTGGTAGAATGAAAATCTTGATGTCTAGCTAGAAATCACAATGATTTTGAAGGTTGGGAGACTATGTATAGTTTGCATAAATCTCAACATCAAGCAAGTTAGCAATAGCCCATCCACAAAGTATCACTCTCCGTATAGATTGCATAAACATCGACATTGAGAAAGTTAGAACAAACCCTCGATTTACTTCCTAAGTGTTGCTAGACGATTCATAAACAGTTAAAAATATCTTAGACCATTCATTTAAATCTATATTAAAAAAGTTAACTTGTTTCGTAAAAAATTAATACACAAAATAACAATGTTGTTACAATTTTTATTAACGTTGAAAAAGACTAAAACATATTATCAAGCATCGGAAAACCGTATAGCATGTATTAAGTTTAATTGAGTAAAAAGAAGTTTTAAAGTTCAAATTTACAATCTTGCAAAAAAAAATATAAATTTAATTCAATTTAAGTTGGAGTTTCCTCTAAAAGTGATGTAGCATGTCAAACAAACCAGTCAACACCGGAAAATACTAATAATTTTGCAACTGATGATATAAAAATATCAGGTTTCAGAGATTGTGTAAAGTGTAACAAAAACGAAAGCAGACGAAACTAACTCGAATTTTTATATGTTATAACATCTGCATAATAACACATAAAAATTTGGCCGTGGTATTGTAAATTAAATAAAAACCTCATATGAACAGCATTCACCGGAACAGACAAGTTAACTGCATTTACAGTCTTAAATACCTTTTCAATTGCCCTTAAGTGTGTATTAATAAGGCACTAAAGAATTTGCTATTAACAAAAGGGAGAATGAAATCTAAGGACCTATTCAAAACTCTGACTAGAGTTCAGTTTTTATAGAACAAATACCTTTGGCTGGTATCATATCCATAAATCTGTTTGATGTATGTGCTCCTTTCAACCAAACTTTTGAAATGAAGAGCTATAATACCCATTCTAATTTCTCAATGATAAATATGATTTTTAGGTCCAAAAATGTATATCTCCCTTGAAAATTCCACCATGATTCAGTCATTTATTTCAGGACTCTTTGGTTCGTTTCATTACAGCTACTCTGTCTAGATGAGATGCGGTTTAGCTGATCGTACCCAGCAAGCACCCCAGCTCCCGCCATCCCTAGAAGCATGTTTGCAGTGACTCCTCGAAATAGAGCTAAGAAACCCTCTTGTCCAACAATCTCACGGAATGCATGCATTGCATTATAATACTTGTTCTGGTGTCCGGAGGTTAGCATCATACGCCGGCGTAATGTGTCAAAAGGATATGCACAGACACCAGATACAGTTGTGATACTCCAACCTAACAAGAAACTAGCAAAGAAGTTCCCCTGCAGAAAATAAATCAAAAATATTAACCCCATATTTTGGCATTGCCATTGCCAGTTGTGATTATAAATGTATAAATGCTTACCTCAAAAGGGCCAACTAAAAGAATAGGCTTGATGGTGTCATATATCCCAAAGTACATTCCTCGATACAAGGTGATTCCCAATATTGAAACACCGAATCCCCTGTACAAGCCAGCAAAACCATCACTTGATATTGTTTTACGATATACATGAATGAGTCCTTTAAACTGACGGTGAGCATCAGTGGCCAATCTTGTACGTGCAAAGTCCAAATGATACAAAAGCAGTGAGGTAGTAGCTCCTGCAGCACTGCCTGAAGCAACATTACCAGCAAACCACTTGAAGTAGCCATCTTTGTCTCTGGAATATCCAAAGATGGTTTTGAAGTAACCTTTGAATGCAAAATTGAAAGCCTGTGTGGGGAAATATCTAATAACATTGGCCTGGTGACCTCTCCAAAAGGCAAGGAGACCCTCTTCAGCAAAGACTCTATTAAAGGTATTAGACAAACCAAGGTAGGGTGTTTTCAGATTTCCTCTTTTAATCATTTCGCTTTGGTTTTGTAATAAAAGTTTCACTCTCTCAATTGGTGCCACAGCAGTTTTCGATATGATTGCTGCTGCACCTCCCATTATAAAATCCTTTGAAAATCGTTCATATTCTGATTCTGATTTTACCATTGTCTCTTCCGATGCTCCTGATACTTGATTAATAATAAAAGTGGTTTGAAGCAATCGGAATCGGAAATAATAATAATAATAATAATTGAATGAAGAGTTGAGAAGGGTACCTGAATCGAATCGAATCGAATCGAATGAATCATTAGTTGGATTGCAACATGTTTTGGATTCACACTTTCTCTTCAAACAAAATCAAGACCGCCATTTTATTTTATCTGTTTTTTTTACGCTGCGTGCGTCACTCGTTCAATGTATCGTTCTTATTTGTTTCGGAGGAATCTGTGTTCATAAACAATCAATCTGTTACGTAATCCTCATGTCCACTAGCAGTAGCACCTCATTTTTATTTACTTATTTATTATTATTTTCATTTTCCCATTAATAAAAGTTCTTATATGCAATTGTTTTTAACTTAATTTTAAATTTTAAATATATTCAGGAATTTTCTTTTTACAAAATAATCTAATTCATTTCTTTCTTTGAATACCAAATCACCACTAAATATAACACTCTAATAATGTTGAGAAGTGGACATTTAGTGACATGATTGTCGCTTAATTTTTTCTTAAAAAAATGGTCGTTGTGATAACCAAATGTACAAATGACTCTAAGAAGAAGAGAGGATATGTGTGATTGATTGATGGGCGACAACGGGAAGCATAGCCGCGGTGGATGTGAATACCTTATACGAAAGAGGGAAGAGAAAGGCTTATGACTTTTAATTTTTCATTGACCTCCCTTGAGGTTTTTCTAAACAACACAAACCCCCCCTATAGTTTTCAAAATACATTAACCTCCCCTCATTCTAACACCATCAAACTTTTGTTAGATTAAAAAAAATAGAGAGATACACCCTCTCGCTCAATGTTTCCCTGGTTAGAGAGAAGCTCCGTCTTGGAAATCTTATCAAAACAAGTTTCTCTGGTTCAAGTGGATTTATAAACCTTAATGTACTAATAACCTCAGCAAAATGTAAAAAATATTCTATCTTTTGCTATTTTCACCCATTCTCCTTATGCTATTCTTCTCCTACACCTTCTTTTTCTTTTCTCCTTCGTCACTTCAAAACCCCTTTTACTGGATTGATTATTTTTTCTACCTTTTTTTAAAACCATTTTCCTGCTATATTTTGCATGCACGATTGGTAAAACTTCAATATTAAATCTTTGTTTGATATGTTGTCTTTTATGTTTAAATGGGTTATGAAGGTGGGAAAAACACAAGAAGGGGGGGGGTTGAATTGTGTTTTCAAAAACGTTTCTCTCTTACGAAAAATAGCACTGTTCTCAGGATTCAGAGTCTGATGGAGTTCAGACTCTAATCAGAGTTCAGAGTCTCAGCAGCGGAATAAAGATCAGATGCAAGAAAGAAAGAAGACACAAACAATTTTATACAGGTTCCTTCCACAAACCGGAAGTAGTCCTGTCCCCCTTGCACTTCCAAGGAGAGTTTCACTAAAATGTAATATCAAATTACAAGTTGCTCAAACACACAAGTAAGAGACTTCCTTTGCTCAATCACACAAGAATGAGACTTCAGATGCTCAAGCACACAAGCAAGAGACTTTAAGACAATTACAGAGAATTGAAAAGAGTTTTGAATACTTGATATACTATCAGAGGTATTCACAAATCAAAACGAAACAGAACAGACTCTGTTTTCTTAGATACTTAGAAATTCTAAAATGTGATCTTTTGTAAGAATTATCTAAGTTATTGATGAGCAGATTTTGCGACTTAGAATATGAGATAAGAATTCAATTCGTGTGTGTATCGTTCTTATTCTTGTGTTACAATTCTTCAAGTCTTCAGCTCTATTTATAGAGGTTTTGAGAGACGTTGGAGAACAGCCAGCTCATCAACTTTTTCTTTACCAAAGCTGATTTGACACCATTGATCCTTTGCTTGATTTGAGGCTTGTACAATGAAATCAAATTCAAATCCATTCCATCAAATAAGGAAAAGTTTCTGCTACAGTTACTGTTATTCTTGTCGTGTATTGAGGACACTGTGCAGAGTTGGTGGTTGCAGGGACACACGTAGGCATAGTGGTTGTACTTTTCGTACATTGCCTTTGTCAACGCTTCTTGGTGTCTGAAGAATCTTTGCTCTGGATACCATTTGCTTCTGATGAGTCTGCCTCTGATGAACTTGCTTCTGATGACGTCATCTTCAGAAGCTCTTTCTTCAGACGCATTCTGACTCTGATTTTCCAGGAGCGCTTTCAGACAGATGTTCTTCAAGCTTCAGTCTAAAGTTTCCTTTACTCTTTAATTTATTCAAACAGAACCTCTTGTAAATAAATCTTTGATTAATGGTCCTGCACACTTGAATAAATGTTTAGCAAATCCAATTGATAATTTTTAATACCTTGTTATCATCAAAACTCAAGTGGTATACTTGTGAAACACCCTTTGTTCCAACAATCTCCCCCTTTTTGATGATGACAAACATAAGTATTTAAAAAGATCAATTGTTGTTAACTTAATTAACAAGTTGACTCTTAAGGATTCTGAGTTTTGTAAGCTCAGTCTCCCCCTGAGTCTGATATTCTTTAAGGTGAGGTTTGTAAGCTCCCCCTAAGTCCTATCCAGGTTAATTAAGTTCATTTTTACGCTTAATACCAATATCATAGAATGTAGATGAGATAAAATTGGGTTCTCAAATAAAATTTGTTAAGATAAATTTTATTTCATTCTTGGGCTCAGCTTCTGTTAAATACTTTTCTATTACTCCCCCTTTTGTCATCTATTAAAAAGATCAAAGACAGTAAAAAATAGGAAACAAAAGTGAAGAATTAGAAATTGTTATATATAGATATTCAAAAAAAATACAGAGTATTGAAACCAAGTAATTAGAACACATAACAAGAAAACAAAGCAAGGTGTGCAACTAAGGGTTTGGTTGGGGTTGATGCTGTTGCTGTTGCTGTTGAACAAGAGCCATCAGACGCTGGATGTCTTCAGACTGCTTCCTAACAGTTTCTTCCAGAGCCAGTTGTCTCTGAAGAAGTTGATCTTCCCTAGCCTTAGCTTCTTCTTGCTGCTTCAGCACCTTTTGCTTCAGCATCTTGAAGACCTTGGTGTCTCTTGTTACGTAGTCAGATTCAGCATAGAACGGGGCATTAGCCAAAAACAGAGGCTTGGTCTGGAGTTGAGAAGAGGAGTGGGATTCTCGCAAGCGTCGTTCCATGGCGCGAGCTTGAATATCACAACACTTCTGGGCAACACCATCAAAGAAGTTCAATGCCCTATTCGTAAGATTACACCAGCTTTCTTGATAGATGAATGGTAGAAATGGAGTGTTTCGAAGAAGCACCAAACTCTGCATTTCATCATTCAGAGCCACCAGACGCTCATCCAGGTATTCAGAATCCAAAATGTTGATGGGGGGTTGGTCAGACATATGGATTGGAGAGGAGGGTGAAGATTGGTCAGAGTTAGAGGGTGAAGACAAGTGGTTTGGTGGTGGTTCAGAATGTGAAGCAGACACAGTGGGTTCAGATTCTGTCACTGGGACAGACTCTGTAGCCACAGTTTCCATTTCTGATTCTGGAATGGTTTCATTTGGAGGTTGGTTTACAGTTGTTGGTTGTTGTTGTTGGTATTCAGGAAGTTCTCCTGAATAATGTTTTTCAAGATTGGAGAGGTCATCCTGTTCTGAGGGTTTGTTTTGTGGGGAAGAGGGTGGTTGTTGTTGTTTGTTTGTTGATGGATTGTCAGTTACCACTTGTTCTTCAGCAGCAGCTGTTAAATCAACAACTTGTGGACTGGCTGGGTTTGTGGTTGAAGAGGGTGGAATAGAAGTATCAGGAGCAATCATATTTAATGGTTGGATAACAGGTGGTTGGAAGGGATGATTGGCCGGTAATTTATTACAGATGCCTATCCTCCTTTCACCTAACTCACCTATTGTCTTATAAACATCATCTGACACTTCTTTGTAGGGAGTGGGTTTAGAAGAAGGTTTAGATTTTGTAGTGATAGTTTTGGTTTTGAGGGTTCTTTTGGCCTTGGGTACAGGCATGGATATTTTGAATTTCTGACTTAGAGGTGCATTGTCTAAGTCAGAGTCTGTAGAAGATGAAGTGAAGGTAGAGGGTGCAGGAATTGGATTCTGAGTTACCTTGGATGTCTTGGGAACGTCTGAGGCAGCAGCCTCTGAAGCAGCAGCTTCTGATGTAATCCCAGTGACTGATTTGTCCGGGAGAGAAACACTCGTCCGGATTACTGGTGAAGACCCAGCAGCTACTGAAGCACTCTCTTGAGGAACAGCATCTGAGGTAACAGCTTCAGAAGTCTTTTGCAGAACCTGCTGAGCTCCCTTCACAGCACTCTCTTCCAGCTTCTTGGCCAAATTCTGAGCCTCAATAACCTTCTCAATGAGATGTTGATCTTCATCATGATCAATGCCCATAGCTTCCAGAGTCTTGTCTCTATCAATCCGGTATTGGGCTTTTAACCTTTTCTTCTCATTTTTAAGGTTCTGATAGTGCTCTTCAGTCCTCTTCTGTTGTTCAGGAGTGGGTTCAAACATAGGCATCACAATCTCCCCAGTTGCTAGCCTTTTGAGTGGTCTTACAGTCTCAACAAAGCCAGCTTCTTTTTCTTCCTGGGCTTGTTGAAATCTTTCCTCAATGTTTGATTCAGCCTTTCCTCTTTTCCTCTTTGGAGTAGTCACAGTTCCAAAGGTAGTTGCTTGAGTATTAGCAGCCTTCTGCTTTCTGGCCACAGCAACTTCAGATTTCCTCTGGGCTTCTCCAGACTCCTTAGCAAAAGCTGCTAAATAAGCAGATAATGCTTCAGGATTGTTCTCTTTAAGAACAGAGGGAAAATTTCTGATGAGAGGAAGAGGGGCTTCAGACTCCTTCAAGTCCTTTGGGTCAGTCAGGATTGATGTAATGGCCTTCATGTTGTAGAGGGATGTGCCATTTATCATCCTTCCAGTAGAGACCCCCAGCACTCTGTCTGACGCCAGATTGAACGTCTCCAGAGTTCTCAGAACTCCTCCTTGGTAGAAGATTTCAGAGAGAAGTCTTCCACAAGGGATTTGTTTCCTCTTTCCTTTATAGGCTTCCTTGACAGCCCAGCATAAATGGTGCATGATATATTTTGGAAGATTTATTGGTTGACATGCAGCCAAGAAATACAGCACCAGTTTATGATCAGAGTTAGGCTGATCAGCACCTCCTCCCTTCTGGAAGAAGCACTCATTCAAAATCTTCAGAAGCACCCTGTGCTCTATATCCATTTCAACCAACCTGGTTGAAGGGTTTCCTTTCAGCAGCAGTTTTGTAAAGCTGCCCAGCATAGCGTCTTTGCTGCTGATGTTCCACTGAAACCTTCCTTCCATAGGCATCCTGCATGCCTGAGCAATCACTTCTTCAGTGATAGATACAGGGATACCCATCACTACAGACTTGATTTCCAAACCATGAAAAGGTTCAAGACCCATTTCTTTTCTTGTCTTTCCTCTCAGTGAAGGGTTTCTGGACACAGCTTCCTTTTCTTGAGCCTTGGCTGACTCAACATCAAAAACTTCAGCTCTAACCCAGAATTCCTTTACCAGATTTACATAAGTTGGACCATTCAACATCTGAAAATACCCATCCATCTTCTGAGCAGAGATAAACGCTTCCATATTAACCTTGTTTCTTTCCAAAGAAGCGAAATCCACCGGTGATTCGATTTGAACAACCAACGAATCCATTGGAAGAGGAACGGTTACAGGTTTAATGGAGATGTTTGATTTAGAACTTGAACCGCTTGCTGACGAAGCCATTTGGAGAAGATGAAGTTTGGGGGTTTTGGGTTTCTAAGTTTGAGAGAAGAGAGAAATTGATTTTCGATTGAAACTGCTTAAGACTTAAAAGTGTAGGAAAGTGAGTGAGTAGTGTGTGTTTGGTATTTATAGTGATTTGAAAAATAAAATAACTCTTCACATTTCAGAAGTAATAGCCAAACATGCGTATTAATGACTTGAGGGGCGCGAAAAATATTGAGAAAGAAAAACCATCATTGCCCTTAAAAAAAAAACGTTGTTTCCCAATGCAGATAGACGAGTCAGAAGCCTACACAAAGTAACTTTAACCTTTCCCCTTCCCAGTACTTTCAGAGTCACAAAAAGATTCCTTTTCAGGGTCTGATAATTTTTTTCAGAGGCTGAGTCTTTTCAGATTCTTCTAGGAGAGTCTGAAACTTTTTCAACGTCTGATAATTTTCAGAGACTGATTTTTCATTCAGAGTCAAACATTATTCAGAGACAAAATGCATGTTCAAATTTTTCTTTATAAAATCAAATCTTTCAACGGTTAAAGGTTTTGTAAAGATATCAGCCCACTGATGATCAGTATCAATAAATTGAATATCTAATATCCCCTTTTGAACATAGTCTCTGATAAAATGATGTTTGATTTCAATGTGTTTGGCTCTTGAATGAAGAATAGGATTTTTAGATAGACAAATAGCAGCAGTATTGTCACAATAAATTGGGATACAGTTTTCAGTTATTTGGTAGTCTTCTAACTGATGTTTCATCCAAAGCAGTTGTGTGCAACAACTAGCAGCTGAGATGTATTCTGCTTCTGCTGTTGACAAAGCAATAGTTGCTTGTCTCTTGCTGGCCCAGGATATCAGATTCTCACCAAGAAACTGACAGTTTCCACTGGTTGATTTTCTTTCAATCCTGTCACCAGCATAGTCAGCATCACAGAATCCAACTAGCTTATAATCTGAAGATTTCTTGTAAAGAAGTCCAAGATTAGTTGTTCCTTTCAGATATCTAAAGATTCTTTTAACCGCAGTTAAATGTGATTCTCTAGGATCTGATTGAAATCTTGCACACAGACAGACACTGAACAAAATATCAGGTCTAGATGCAGTGAGATACAACAGAGAACCAATCATACCTCGATACAGCTTTTGATCAACTTTGGTTCCTTGATCTTCTTTGTTCAGAGTGCAGGTAGGATGCATTGGAGTGTTCATTTCCTTGCAGTCTTCAAGTTTAAATTTTTTCAGAAGCTCCCTGGTATACTTGGACTGATGAACATACACTCCTTCTTTGCACTGATTGATCTGAATTCCTAGAAAGAACTTCAGTTCTCCCATCATGCTCATTTCAAATTCTTCCTGCATCATCTTAGAAAATTCCTTGCAAAGAGATCTATTAGTTGAACCAAAAATAATATCATCAACATAAATTTGTACAATCAGAATGTCTTTCTCAAGTGTCTTCTTGAAGAGTGTTGTATCAACCTGACCTCTTTTAAAATCATTTTTAAGCAAGAAACTGCTCAGTCTGTCATACCAAGCTCTGGGAGCTTGTTTCAGACCATAGAGAGATTTCTTTAGCTTATAAACGTAGTCAGGATGTTTTAAATCCTCAAAACCAGGTGGTTGTTTTACAAACACTTCTTCAGATATGACTCCATTGAGAAATGCGCTTTTAACATCCATTTGATACAAGGTTATGTTGTGATTTACTGCGTAGGAAAGAAGTAACCTGATTGCTTCCAATCTTGCAACTGGAGCAAACGTTTCAGTGTAATCAATGCCTTCTTGTTGACTGTATCCTTGAGCAACAAGTCTGGCTTTGTTTCTGATTACTTCTCCCTGTTCATCCAGCTTGTTCCTAAACACCCATTTGGTTCCAATAATGTTTTTGTGTTCAGGCTTAGATACAAGATCCCATACGTCATTTCTTTTAAATTGATTGAGCTCATCTTGCATTGCTAAGATCCATCCATCATCAGCTAGTGCTTCATCAACTGTAGTAGGTTCCATCATGGATAGCAGACCCAGGGCAGACTCTTCAGGTCTGAAATGAGATCTAGTTCTTCTGGGGCTTTCTTTGCTACCAATGATCTGATCCTCAGGATGAGAAGACTTGTATTTGAATGAATTTTTGGATTGGATAACTTGCTGTGAATCATCTTGATTTTCTTCAGAAGCTTCAGCAGTAGGGACATCAGGAGCAGTCACAGCTTCTGAAGGTTCATGTGCCTCTGGAGTTTGATCAGGTTCTGAACAATCATCAGACTCTTCTGAACCTGCATTATTTTCACTTTGCTCTGGAATTTGACTTCCAGGCTCTTTGTCATCAAACTTGACATGTATAGACTCTTCAACACAAAGTGTTTCCAAGTTATACAGTCTGTATGCCTTAGATCTCTCAGAGTAACCTAGAAAGATTCCCTTTTGAGCTTTGGCATCAAATTTCTTCAGATAGACTTTATTGTTCAAAATGTAACAAGTACATCCAAACTGATGAAAATAAGAAATGTTGGGTTTCCTACCTTTAAAGAGTTCATATGCTGTTTTGTTCAGGATGGGTCTGATGTAGATCCGGTTCTGAACATAACATGCTGTGTTTACTGCTTCTGCCCAAAAATGTTTTGCCAGATTGTTTTCATGAATCATGGTTCTTGCCATTTCTTGAAGAGTCCTATTCTTTCTCTCTACAACTCCATTTTGTTGTGGAGTTCTAGGAGAAGAGAATTCATGGACAATTCCAAATTTTTCACAAAATATTTCAAATGGCTCATTTTCAAATTCTCCCCCATGATCACTTCTGACTTTTAGAATTTTAAGTTCTTTTTCAGATTGGACTTGAATACAGAATTTTGTGAACACATCATATGAATCATCTTTAGATTTGAGAAACTTAACCCAACTCCATCTACTGTAATCATCAACAATCACCAATCCATATTTACTTCCATATATGGATGCAGTACTGACTGGTCCAAATAAATCAATATGGAGTAGTTCTAAGGGTCTGGAGGTAGAAACGATGTCTTTAGATTTGAAAGAAGTTTTAACAATTTTTCCCTTCTGACATGCACCACAAAGAGCATCTGAATGATAATCAATGTCTGGTAGCCCTTTGACAAGTTGTAACTTGCTAAGCTTGGAGATTAATCTCCAGTTAGCATGTCCCAACCTTCTGTGCCACAGCCATTTCTTATCACCCACTGACAGGAGGCAAAACACCTTCTGATCAGTCAGTTCTGAAAAATTTATCTTATAGACATTGTTCTTTCTCTTTCCCTTAAACACTACAGATTGGTCATCAGTGTTGATTACTGTGCAGTTGTTCTTATTAAACAAGACGTCATAACCATTATCACAAAATTGACTTATGCTAAGTAGGTTATGCCTTAGTCCATCTACAAACCACACATTATTGATTGAGACTGAGGAATTACCAATTGTTCCAGTACCAATGATTTTGCCAGTTTGGTTTCCTCCAAATTCCACAGTTCCTCCCTCTTTCATGGTCAGGGTTAGGAACATAGACTTTTCTCCCGTCATATGTCGCGAGCAGCCACTGTCCAGATACCAGGACTTCTGCTTTGTATTTCCTTTTAGACATATCTGCAGCATCAACAATTTGTGTCTTAGGTACCCATACTTTCATGGGTCCTTTTGGGTTAGTCCTAGAAGTTCTGAATCTCTTTTGTGTATTCTGTCTGATTTTTTCTTTGCCAATCTTCCTCCAGACTTTGGGTTCAGAACCTTTAGTCTCAGAATGTGACTTAGTAAAAATAGCTTCTTTTCTCTGAAATCTAGGCTTTTGAGTTTCAGACTCTGTTTTCTTCAGAACCTGTTTGATGGGTTCTGATCTTTTCAGAATCTGTAACGTTGGAGCTTTTGATTTAGAGTCATTCATGACCTTTGTCTTATAACTCTTAGGTTTTGACTTAGTCAATTCCTCTGAATTTGAAGACTTAGATTTTGAATGAGAAGCCTTTTCAGATTCAGACACGAAATGAGTTTTCAGACCTTCTTTGATGTTATCAGAACAAGGTTTTAGGATTACTTCACTAGAGTTACCTCCTGTGAAGCCAATTCCCTTTTTGTTGTTCTGATTGATGCTATAAATCATGGATGCAACTTTGGTTCTATCAATTCCTGTGTTAATAAACTCCTGAAGAGCAGCATCCTGCTCAGTCATGATTTTATTATCACCCTTCTTTGTCATTGTTTTCAAGTTATAATTTTCTTGTTTTAAAGCTTCCATTTCCGTCTTAGTTGATTCATGGAGTTTCAGCAGCTTATTGTATCGTTGCTTAACTCTCCTCAACTCAGTGGATTGGTTTTCATAATGACAAAGAAGTTCTTTGAGAGACTCAATTAGTTCAGATCTGGTGAGTTTAGAATATACCTCAGTTTCAGTTTCAGAATCTGTACTTGACTCAGCATCAGATGACTCTTCTTTGTTATCAACAGTAGCTACCAAAGCCAGAGCTATTTTAGCTTCATCTTCAGCATCATCTTTGTCAGACTCAGACTCATTATCCAGATCCTCCCAAGTTGCCATCAAGCTCTTCTTGAATTGCTTCTTGAATTTGTTAGATTTGAAGAACGCTTTCTTAGATTTTTCTTTGGATTTCTCTTTCTGCAAGTCTGGACATTCAGCAATGAAGTGTCCAACCTTTTTACAGTTGAAGCAACCTTTCTGATCTTCCTTTCTTGAACTTTTGTGATTACTTCCTTTGTTCATAAACTTCTTGTTCTTCTTGGCAAGGTATTGTAGTCTGTTGGTGAGCATAGCCATCTCTTGAACAATCTCAGAGTCTTCATCAGAATCTTCAGATGTAGATTCTTCTTCAGACTCCAAAGCCTTCAGAGCCTTACTTGACTTGCCTCTGGACTTTAGTGCGATGGACTTGGACTTCTTGACAGGTTCTTGCTCATTAAGACCTATTTCATGACATTTCAAGGAGCTTATGAGATCCTCAACACTCAAGGTGTTTAAATCTTTAGCTTCCTCAATGGCTGTCACTTTTGGTCTCCACTTTGCAGGTAAACTTCTCAGAATCTTGTTCACATGATCAGACGTTACGTAGCTCTTCTTCAGAATCTGAAGTCCAGAAACAAGAGTCTGAAACCTTGAGTACATGGTCTCAATGTTTTCATCCTCCTTCATTCTGAACAACTCATACTGATGAACAAGCATAGTAGCCTTGGCTTCTCTGACTTTCTTGTTACCCTCATAAAGTGAGCACAATGAGGTGAACATAGCCTTTGCTGTTGATTTGTCACTCATCTTTAAGTACTCTTTATGAGGCAAGGCAGCCACAAGAATGCCTCTGATCATATGATGTTTCTTATAAAGCTTTTTCTGCTCAGGAGTGTGAGCTTTCCTATCAAGAGCAGCTCCTTCTTCATCTAGCCTCAGATCACCAACACCATCTTCAAGAACATCCCACAACTCTTCATCCATTCCCATGATGTGACTATACATCTTGGTTTTCCACCAAGAAAACATTTCAGGATCACCATTAAACATAGGAGGTTTGTTGTGATTTGAAGATCTTTCACTTTTGTTGATATTGCTGTAGTCATACTGCACAGCAGCTCCAGAACCAAAACCAGAACCAGATGCAGATGCAGAAGCTTCATCCCCAGACATGTTTTTCACCGATCGTTTACTGTAACACGGTTAAGTGCTAACTACAGAGCCGAAGCTCTGATACCAACTGAAGGTGGGAAAAACACAAGAAGGGGGGGGGTTGAATTGTGTTTTCAAAAACGTTTCTCTCTTACGAAAAATAGCACTGTTCTCAGGATTCAGAGTCTGATGGAGTTCAGACTCTAATCAGAGTTCAGAGTCTCAGCAGCGGAATAAAGATCAGATGCAAGAAAGAAAGAAGACACAAACAATTTTATACAGGTTCCTTCCACAAACCGGAAGTAGTCCTGTCCCCCTTGCACTTCCAAGGAGAGTTTCACTAAAATGTAATATCAAATTACAAGTTGCTCAAACACACAAGTAAGAGACTTCCTTTGCTCAATCACACAAGAATGAGACTTCAGATGCTCAAGCACACAAGCAAGAGACTTTAAGACAATTACAGAGAATTGAAAAGAGTTTTGAATACTTGATATACTATCAGAGGTATTCACAAATCAAAACGAAACAGAACAGACTCTGTTTTCTTAGATACTTAGAAATTCTAAAATGTGATCTTTTGTAAGAATTATCTAAGTTATTGATGAGCAGATTTTGCGACTTAGAATATGAGATAAGAATTCAATTCGTGTGTGTATCGTTCTTATTCTTGTGTTACAATTCTTCAAGTCTTCAGCTCTATTTATAGAGGTTTTGAGAGACGTTGGAGAACAGCCAGCTCATCAACTTTTTCTTTACCAAAGCTGATTTGACACCATTGATCCTTTGCTTGATTTGAGGCTTGTACAATGAAATCAAATTCAAATCCATTCCATCAAATAAGGAAAAGTTTCTGCTACAGTTACTGTTATTCTTGTCGTGTATTGAGGACACTGTGCAGAGTTGGTGGTTGCAGGGACACACGTAGGCATAGTGGTTGTACTTTTCGTACATTGCCTTTGTCAACGCTTCTTGGTGTCTGAAGAATCTTTGCTCTGGATACCATTTGCTTCTGATGAGTCTGCCTCTGATGAACTTGCTTCTGATGACGTCATCTTCAGAAGCTCTTTCTTCAGACGCATTCTGACTCTGATTTTCCAGGAGCGCTTTCAGACAGATGTTCTTCAAGCTTCAGTCTAAAGTTTCCTTTACTCTTTAATTTATTCAAACAGAACCTCTTGTAAATAAATCTTTGATTAATGGTCCTGCACACTTGAATAAATGTTTAGCAAATCCAATTGATAATTTTTAATACCTTGTTATCATCAAAACTCAAGTGGTATACTTGTGAAACACCCTTTGTTCCAACAGGTTATGCATGAGCCAAAAAATATCCAGTTTAGGGGTTATGCTAGTTCGTTCAAAGTGAACCTTTCAGCTTGTTTCTGAACTTGGGTTGCTTTAAAATGAGAGCTTAGGATGAATTTTATTCTTTGGAAAATGTAATTCTTTTTGGGGTCAATTATGTTTATCTAGATTATTTAAAATACGCTTTAGTGGGTGGTTTAGGTCTAATGGAGAAATCAATCTGGTAGCCATGTCAAATAATTGTTAAGTTGTTTGGTTTCTCTAAGATTGGCCACTTCTGTTAAGTTGTTTCGTCGTGAGGATGATGTGTGAGTGTTTCCTGTTATACTCAAGTCGGTGAAAGGGACGGAGTTAACAGAGATTAAACATCGTTAGTGTGAAAGGGAGGTGTTTGTCAATTTAACAACAAAATAAAGGGAGGTTAATGTTCGATTAAAAACTAAAGGGGGTGTTTGTGTTATTTAAGAAAACCTCGAGGGAGGTTAGTGTAATTTGCTCTTACAAGAATACATGTTTTGTTTGTTTTTAAATCTTAACCCTTGAATCTTTTTTTTTTTGTCGCATGTCATTCATCCAATACTTTAAATAAACTAAATCGAGCATGCAATAAATATAGTATATCTTGACCCCAATTATATTAGTCTTTGATGTCGAAAACTTCATTCGAGAGTTGTTAAAGAAGACATTAACAAAGTATCTACATTTAGCAAAGTTAACACCTACTTTCGTTAAATAACAAAAAGAGTGATTAAAACATTGAATACCACTTTAAAATAAATTTGAACTTACATGCCACTGTCTCTTAGGATAAATTTTGTTTTGTTTTTCGTTCGGTTGATTTGGTGATGTTGGTTTAAGACTTTGGAGCGTGCGTGTCCTCAAGGCCTCAAGTTTGATTCTCCCAATATCAATTTAAGAGAGATAGTTTAAAAAATTAGGTAACAAAGTAAACCGTGTAACAATAAAAAGTTTAAACCCTCTTATTTTTTATTATTTCTATTACTATAGTCAAAAGAAATATAACCATCAAATTGATATTTTTTTTGTAAGTCATAATTAAATTAGTATTCTCTATTGATGTTTCAAAGTAGTATGTATCTTTGTCAAATATTTTTCAATTAAATCTCTCATTGTGTGACAAAGATACAAAGATATGGAGTTAATCGAGAAACTTTTGAGAAAAATAAAGACTAATTTGAAATAAGGTATAATGATGGCGGGTTGACATTGAAAACAATTTTTCACACACAACCAATCAAAACATTTTAAATTGTCTCGTCAATTAAAAACAGAACAATAATTTAATTGATGTGACAATTTAAAATGTTTTGATGAGTCGTAAAATATTGTTTTGAACTTCTTTCAAAAAAGATTATTTTAGTCCGTGAATTATATTTATTTACTAGGAGAAAAGTTTATTTATGAGTCGTATGTGGCTAATTTATATTTATTTTATTTTATATTGATAGGGAAGGTTTGTTAGGAGGCGATAGAGTAAAGAGATTAGATAGAACGAACTTAGAAGAAGCCGAGGCGGCGGGTGAGTGAGTGTTGTTATATTGAATTGAATTGAATTGACAGAGAGAAGAAGTGAATAATGAAATCAATGGCGTCTTCTCAATCTTCTAACAATTTATGGGTATTGCTGGGTTTGGGTTTAGCAGGAATTTATGTTTTAACGAGAAAGCTTAAACAAAGTGTGAAAGAGGATTTCGGTGCTTTCATTCAAAAGCTTCAGTTGCTTCCTCCTCCGCCTCCTGCTCCTCCCAAAGCTCCTCATCCACTCACTTCTCTCACTTTCGCCATTTCAGACCTGTATGTTTGTTTTTTTTTTCATTTCATTTCATTTCTAACAACGAATGAATTCTAATTTATTGAATTGAATTGAATTGAACAAACAGATTTGACATCGAAGGACACGTGTCTACGTTTGGTCATCCGGAATGGGCAAGGACGCACGAACCTGCTTCTTCTACTTCCCCTGCAGTTTCTACTCTTGTTCAATCCGGTGCTACTTGTATTGGTACTACCGTTCTCGACGACCTCTCTTACGGGTTCGTTCGTTCCTCCAATAAACCCTACCTTCCTTTTCTTTTTTGTCATCATCATAGTAATAATAATCGTTTCTTCTTTATTATTATTATTATTTCAGCATCAGTGGCGAAAATAAGCATTTCGGAACACCTACCAACCCAGCTATCCCCGCTCGTGTACCAGGCGGCTCCTCTAGTGGTGCTGCCGTTGCTGTTGCTGCTAATTTCGTTGATTTCTCTTTGGGTCAGCTTCTTTTTACTACTCATTTATTAAAGCAACCTATCCCTTGTTCACTGCCTGCATCCTTCACTTCATACTGGTTCAAACTGGGAATGAAAAGAATGTATTGTTATTATTATTATTGAATGAATGAACAATAGCAACACACAAACTCATGGATTTTCAAAAAATACAGACTTCGCAATTGCCTAAAAGGCTCCAAGTCTAATCAATCGACAAGATATATCATTCCCTAAGGCTACTAAATTTTAAGGAAAGATGCATTTGTACCTTTGAATTAATTCCTTCTTGTTGCCACATAACACGTACATATATATGTCTGCGTAATATATTTATAATTTTCTGGTTCAATATCACTAACATGCTGACATGTGAATGTATCTCATACATTTGCACCATTGTGTATTACAGGGGTTGATACTTCTGGAGGGGTGAGAGTGCCTGCTGGATTCTGTGGGGTACTTGGATTTCGACCTTCACACGGTGCTGTTTCTCATGGGGGAATCATACCCGTTTCAACAAGTCTGGACACTGTTGGTATGATTGATTCGTTTATTTATTCTGATTTGAAGTATGGGCTTCTGTGCTTAAGTGGCTACTTGATTTATTTATTTATCTTGAACGATTACTATATTTGCATGGTATAAAGATCAAGTGCAAATTTGGATTTGATTACTTTTTAGCAGCTTTTTTAGATGCTTTCTTTGACAATATTTTGATTATAAATAGTTGAACACAATCGATAAGCTAATACACACCGGGAACAGGATAAAAAGATGTTCTATTACAGCCGTTTTATTTCAACTATCTTCATATAGTTGCTGCCACTTTCTTAGCTTTTATATGCAGATGCTATGCTTCTGTCATCTGCTTCAGTTTTGAAACTCATTTTACCTCTGAAATGCTCTTTTCAGGTTGGTTTGCAAAGGATCCTGATATACTGCGTAGAGTTGGCCATATACTTTTACAAGCACCCTTTGTAATGCAACGCAGTCCCCGACAAATAATTATAGCCGATGACTGTTTTCAACACCTAAATGTTCCTCTTGACAGGAGTTCTCAAGTGGTGATCAAAGCCACTGAGAAGCTTTTTGGAAGTATGTTCTTTTCTTGTGCCCTTTGCAGTTTAATATAATCCCTATCGTTTTGGTTATCATCGAAAGCTCCTGCCTCAGTTTGTGTGCTGGCTTGTGATTTTTGAATAACCTGTGCTTGTTCTTACTATTGCATTCTGTTATTTTTTTCATTATCAATTATCTTCAGAGCAAGTATTGAAGCATATAAATCTTGAAGACTATATAAGATCTAAAGTTCCCAGCTTGAAGGCGTGTTCTGGCCAAAAAGCAAATGGTGAACTGAAATCTTCTTCGTTGATATCGCTTGCAAATATTATGCAATTTTTACAAAGGTTAGTTGGAAATATCATTATAATTTGCAGTTTTACGGGAAACTTTGAATGGAAGTTTTTTTTTTTTTTTTTTTTTTTTTTAACTTGTAATTTGGTAAGAGTTGTTTTACATTCAGCAGTTTTGTTGTGTTTTGATCTATCCACTCTTTATCATGTCATAACTCATAACTTCTCCTTTCTATTAGTATTCCTCATTGTGGGTTTACTTAATTTATACTTGTTGTGTATTATGACCGTCTGCAGAAGCCTTGAATAATAATGTGAGTTTTTTTTGCCACTCTATTTGCAGACATGAATTTGGACATATGCATGATGAGTGGATGAGCATAGTTAAACCTGATCTTCATCCAGCTGTTTCAGCACAATTGCATGAAAAATTTGATGTATCTGAAGTGGAGATAGAAAACTTTAAATCTGTTAGAAGTGAGTTGCGTGTTGCTGTAAATTCACTTTTGAAGGTAATCATTTTTTACTCTACCCTTACATATCTTAGATCCTTTTGATTTGTAGTCAATCTTCATGCTGCCTCATTCCAATTTTAGCTACATTTTTTAAAGCGTTTATTTTACCAGTGGTATATCTTTCTTGCTTTCTTAAACCAACAGAAGAGTACATTCACAGATCATAATGGGTGGATTTTAATGTGACTGTTATAGAGTTAAAAGCTGTACTGAATTTTAACAAACTTATGGTTTTGGTGAATGGAACATTGTTACTTGCTTTTGTATGGAGTACCTTTAATTTTTATTTCCTACTCTCTCTTTATAAAAATTAACCAATATATTCACAGACAAGCAAAGTGTGTTGTGGGCGGATTATAATATCTGGTTGTTAAGGGTTAAAATTTATAATATCTGGTTTTGAATATACCAATTTTTATAAGTTTTCGATTTAGTATTTTAGTAATTTATATTCTGATAAAGGAAACATAGTTGTTCTGAATTTAATACATTTTAATGCTATTAAGGACGAAGGAATTTTGGTGATCCCTACTGTAGCTGATCCTCCTCCAAAATTAGGTGGAAAGGAGATCCTATCACAGGATTATCAGACCCGTGCATTTAGCCTGCTAAGTATTGCTAGCATATCAGGTTGCTGTCAGGTAAAGATTTCACCCTCATGAAACTTGCTTAATGTTATCCGTTTATATGTTTTGTTTATATTTGTGACTATTTTGTCCGTCTCTTCAGAATTTGTTTATATTTCACGGAAACTTGTTTCTTCAATCAATAGCATTGCACTCTGTTTGATTTTCATATGTGATAGAACTCAAATTACCAATATATATGCACCTGATGGGTAAATTCTTTCATAATTTTGATTGTAATGACTTTTGTTCACATTCTCCTAATTTATCTTTTCAGGTCACAGTACCATTGGGATTTTATGACAAGTATCCTGTTTCAGTTTCCCTGATAGCTCGGTATGGTGGTGATCGCTTTTTGCTTGACACGCTAAAGACCATGTATACAAGTCTACAAGAGCAGGCTGATATTGCGGCCACAAGTAAAGCATCAAGAAATGTTGTCAGCAAGGAACAATCCGCTGAGATTGCCAAAGAGAAGGTATTGCTGCAAATAAATCAGATAAATTCAGCAGTCACCTTTTTTTTTTTTTTTTTGTTGTAATTGTTCTGTATAACTGGCATGGTTATAGTTCTAAATTACCAGTGACGTTTAAAACTATAATATTATAAAACCATCTACGACAACAATAACCAAGCCTTTTGATCTTTCTTAATAGGTTCCCTAATAGTTTTTCTAGGTCTCCCTCTGCCTCGAGTGATTTGATGACCCTCCATCTGATCTACTCTCCTTACTGCATAATCCATAGGTCTTCGTTGTAGATGCCCAAACCACCACCATCTTTTCTACGAATGGTGCTGCCCCAACTCTTTCTCTGATGTTGTCATTTCTAAATCCTATTTTGTATATTCTTGGGACAAAATGTTGCGTTGGATGTTACCACAAATCCAACGCAATGTCCTCATCTCTGTTGCGCTTATTTTATTCTCATGTTGGTTCTTTACCCCCCAACTTTCCGTCCTACACAACTTCGCAAGTCTTACATCTGTTTGATGGTTTACATCTCCTATTTCTCCACCGTTTTGTACTATGGACCCAGGATATTTAAACCGTGTAACTTGTGGTATGACATGATCTCCAACTTTACATCCGGGATAACATTACATTTGGTGTCTTATATAACTTTCTCTATTCAAATGTAGGGATGATGCTTTTTTTTAGGTGTTGTAGTTTATCCTTGACCTTCCCCTATAATTTAAGTTGCCCTTTTTATTAAGATGCATCTGATAGTTTTACTCATTAATTCTTAGTTCCTTTTGTGTTTGTTCTCCTCACTCATTATTTTTGGGGTTCATCATTCAATGATTCAGGGAAATCAAGCCTACAAAGATAAGCAGTGGCAGAAAGCCATTGGATTTTATACTGAAGCTATTAAACTCTGCGGCAATAACGCAACATACTACAGTAACAGGGCTCAAGCGTATCTTGAACTTGGCAGGTAGTGTTTCATTCTTTTGCTATTTCTCTATGAGTTTCCTGCAAACTAATGGATTTGTTCTCTGTTAATCCAGTTATCTCCAAGCTGAGGCAGATTGTACAAAAGCAATAAGTCTTGACAAAAAGGTAACTTTCATCTTCGAAGAATTTTAACCTTTGAAGTTAATGTCATTGATTGTTTTGAATGATGGCTGTCATTTTAGACTATGACAAAATCTTGTCGTCGTTTCACATGTACATGTTTGTTGAAAATGAAGACTTCATAATAATTGAATTGCTATTCAGTTTGTAAAGAACAAATACATGTTGAGTTGTATTGGATCCAACAATTTTTGCCCGTAGATTAATATAATTTCTATACAACACTCAGAATAAAACAAGGAAAAAAGGAGATTATGGAAAAAATATTTTCTGCTATTGTTCATTGTTTACTCTTCATACCAAGTCCAATTAAATAGTTCATATACCTGATTATTGTATGTTTTTTTGAATGAGATAGCCATGGGCATTTTTCAGTAACATCCTCTCTTTATTCTTGTTTTAAACAGAGTGTGAAGGCCTACTTTCGTAGAGGTACAGCTAGAGAGATGCTGGGATACTACAAAGAAGCAATTGATGGTAAGATCTTATATTCTCAAATTTGTTTACATTTCCTCTAAAAAATGGAAGAGGTTCTCAAACTCGAGAGCCAATCTGAAGCTGTTAACAGCTAACATGATTCGCCACACATTTCCATTTTGTTGAAGTTCATTTGGTTCTAAAATTATCTAATATATATAAGATTTCACTTGACTCTTGCTTATTGGGCTTAAGTTGACCCATTGCCCATATTTAGCTGATTTCCATTTGTGGGCTTCTAGTATTTATTCTTAGTTTCTTATGGGAACTCAAAAATCATGTTTTAATGATTATTAGAGGACTGTTCAAAATTCAAATGTTTGAATAAGACAACTGCATATTGATGGGGTTTACATTTTGTTATCCTGTTCAGTTATCTCATTTTCATATGAAGATTTTAGAATTTCAAAAGCATACACTAATGAAAGATTTGGCATACAGATTTCAAATATGCCCTTGTACTTGAGCCAACCAACAAAAGGGCTGCTTCAGCTGCTGAAAGATTGAGGAAACTATTTCAGTAGATAAATAATTGGGAATACAAGATTTGAGAGCTGAATAATTGGTCTACGTTAGGGGGTGACACCGCTGATGCATGATGCTGGTTTTTATGCCCTGAAGCGATTGATGAGTTTCTGGTTACAATAATCATATACAGGAATAATCTGACTTGTGGTTTCTGCAAAGATGATATTGATTCTTTTGTCATTCGCGGCTCGGCATTTTATACCTTGGTAACCAGATTGAATCCCAATTTTGCTCGAGGTAAATATATTAGGATTGTAATATCAGTCAAATGAGGCGAATGCTCTTGGTAATAGCTCAAGATTCAGCTGTGCATTTTTCTTAAAAATACTTTGTACTTCACGGGATTTTTTTTGGTTGATTGTACTTCAAGGGATTTTAATCTTTGCTCATGTATGTCAAAAGTAGATCATGTTGACGCTAAAAATATTAATTTTTCATCTTGCATACAGTTTTGGTCCCCTATTTTACTAAATCCACAATCTTTGTTTCCATAATTTTCTCCACAATTTTGATTCCTTTATTTTCAAATGAGCAAATAGTCACTTCAGTCCCTGGCTTTGCACCTCGCTGTCACATAGGTCTCTGACTCAAGATTAAATACAAACAAGTCCCTGACTCTACACTTCCGTTATCACTTTAGTCCCTACCGTTAAAAAAATCCGTTAAGTGATGATGTGGCACACTGACAAGGAGTATGATGTGTCACAGGGACTAAAGTGAAAGTAAAAAATGATCATTTTGGTCCTTGAATCGAAAATCAATATCCTCAATTTACTGTTAGATCCTTGACTGTGTATACTTATTGTCAGTTAGGTCTTTAGATCGAAAATCAATATCATCAACTTACTGTTAGGTCCCTGACTGTGTATACTTACTGTCAGTTAGGTCTTTACAGAAAAAATCAATATCTATTCTATCATTATTTAAGTTATGCACCTAATTGGAGAACTACCTTGTTTATCTATTCTATCATGATTTAAGTTTGTTTGCAGGTTTGGTGAAAAAAAGAGTTAAAAGACTATCATGATTTAAGTTTGTTTGCAGGTTTGGTGAAAAAAAGAGTTAAAAGACTAGAAATATAAAGTAGAGGTCTTAATCATTAACTAATGCTTATTGGTTGCATTGTAGTACCTGCATTAAAGGTCTTAATGAATTAAGTATATTATAGACAATTCTGACATGTAGATTCAATGTTCATGGTTATAAATAGATGTGTATTGACTTCATGATCATGAGATTGCTGAGATATGAGATATGAGATGTTTCTTTTAAAAATACATGTCCATAATTTCATGTGTTATTCTGTTATGGATTTCATGTGTTATTCTCAAGTAGTGAAACTTTGTATTCCATTATATCAGAAATAGTTTTTTTAGAGTATCTGAACAATATGCCACCACATCTTTTTTCTGTCATGAAAATAGTTAGATCATTGAATATCTCTTGGAATCGGTATCCATATTTTCCACCACCACCACCTTAGTAAAGGAGAACAAGTTACTTTAGATTTGTCACAATCTGCCCGACAAACACAAGAACAATTATTTGATGTGAACGTGCAAGGACCACAACCAATAGGAATTGGACAACGAACTTTTGATCCAGCACCGGTTGAAGTTAGGCCACCACCTATTAGGGGTCAAAATCCAAATGCACGTCTGAATGAAACAACAAATGCTTACATCTTTCATGTCAACTCCAAGATTTACTCCAAGGGGTCCGAGGCCAACTATGTGATGTTTGTTAGTTTATTTATGTACCGAAATTGCTAAATTATAAGCATAACTGTGGTGCAATATTTTGTTAAATCATTATGTAATGACTTGTTGAATTATATGTCAAAATATGGTAAAATATGGTGCAATCTTTTGATTACTTTATGGTTGACATTAATGACTTAATAGTTATGTTATGGAAACATTTGTTATTAAACTATGGAATCATTTTTATAAGTGTTATAATAATATTTTGGTATTTAGCACAGATACTTTAGTGTTGTCAGTAAGTAGCATTTTAAACTAAACTTGCCAAAGATCTTAGTGAAATTCCATTTTTTCTGTCAGGGACCTAACTGACAATAAATATACACAGTCAGAGACCTAACAGTAAGTTAATGATATTGATTTTCGATTCAAGGACCTAACTGACAGTAAGTATACACAGTCAGGGATCTAACAGCAAATGGAGGATATTGATTTTCGATTCAGAGACCAAAGTGACCATTTTTTACTTTCATTTTAGTCCCTGTGACATGTCATACTCATTGTCAGCGTGCCACATCATCACTTAACAGATTTTTTTAACGGCAGGGACTAAAGTGATAACGGAAGTGTAGAGTCAGGAAATTGTTTGTATTTAATCCTGAGTCAGGGACCTATGTGACAACGAGGTGTAAAATCAGGGACTAAAATGACTATTTGCTTTTTCAAATATATAAGGATTTAGTCGCGTCTTATTTTGACTTTCAATTTGGATGACTTGTCACTTCATTAAATGATGGGGACTTGCCCTCAATGATGATGTGGCAGCCATGCCATATTTTATTTTGTTTATAATTTTTTAAAATAAAAACATAATTAATAAAAAAAAAATCTTAAAATTAGAAAAAATGAATAAAAGAAGTGAGATTGGAGATTTAGGTATATGTCCTTGTCACTTCACTTCACTTGTATATATATTTTTTAATATTATTAGTTTCAAAGTCGGTAGTGCAGTTCAAAGGCTGTTGGTATTATCAAGATATGGATAGTTGTTTGCTGGAGTTGTTTCATGATTGTAGATGTGTTGTATTACCACCGGGCTAGTTTTTTGTTATTTATCCTTTTATTAAAAATGAGTATGATATTATAATTATTAAGATTTGAATATATCATATTTCTAAATTTAATCGTTCGTTTTTCAATGGATAGATTATTTTTCGTTTAAAGGAATCTCAGTTTTTCAATTTCTCTAATTAGAAGAAAACATTTAAAAAGATGAAAGGGAACATGGTGGTGCATTTACAAAATCCAAAGTAGCAAAATGTAACATTAATTAAACAAGTTCATAAGGTACAAGACACCAATTTTTTTTTGGAATATAGTCTTTGATTCTAACACCTAAAGACCTTCTAAATTTGATAGTCATTAATAGTTTATGCCTGGAGTCTGATTTGCTTATTGAATTTCTGAATAAGCTCTTCCACCTTCTTATTGCGATCCTCATTTGACATCTAGAAAACTCATTTTCTTCTACTTTTGGTTCTATCTTCATAGAATCTAACCTTCTCACTGAATTCTTCCTTTCATCAATCACAACATGCTTGGCTCTATTGTGTCGATAAGATTTACTTCTTCGATGGATTGATCTTGTAGGAAATTAATGCAGCTTTCTCTAATCCATGTTCCTTATGACCATCATCACCATCTATTTGCAATTGAAGTGTTGACTTCTTCTCATTTGTAGTATAATCACTAGTACAAGTTTTCTTTGGTTGATTTTGTACCACAGTTTCGGGGACAATTGTTACCTTTTCTCTTGCAATTGCTTATCAACTTGTAATTCATCATATGTAGGCATTGATGAGACATGGATTCTAATTTCTTGACTATGTTTTCCATAGTCTTCGTGGAGATCTTTTTTTTTGTTTGGATGAAGAGAATGTTGTTTGGCTCTATTGGAAATAAAAAATAAATTTTATATCGAAAATATAACTTTTGAAACATTTAATACACAATTTCTAAGCAAAAACTTCTACATTTTGTTAGTTAACTTATGCTCAAAAACACAAGTTAGCATTTCCCAAAAAATAAAGAAAAAATTGATTTTGCCAGTGATGGTATGGAGATGCTTCTTGGACCCTATTCTTTCTCTTGTGTAGAAACCGTTGCAAAGATCTCTTCATTGAAAGGCCAGACCCAGGGCTATACAATTGATGAGGAGACTGCACTATTGTTGGTGTCTTCACTTTGTCTTGCACCTTAATTTTATTTGCCAACATTAAGATGGATTTGGCCTGCACAACATTCACACTAACCCTTTATTTATTTATTTATTTCTATAAAGAGATTGCAAAATCATTTTTTCATTTAGTCATTGGCCTAGTCAAGTAAAGAACAGAGGGCACTATGCCTGAAACTCTGTGACATCAGTAAGACACATCTTCCCATCATAGAAAATGGTCAGCGGCTGTTGCTGATTTTTCATTGGGCTTTCCTCTTCTACTTCTACACCACTTCAATGGAGATAGAAATTAACAAAGAATTAATTTAATACCCAAACGTAAAAAGAAAACCATAGTTAACCTATAACAAATTTAAAAAATGGAAATGGTATACAAAGAAAAGCATTCTCTTATCTTACATGTGGTGGTTGTTGTGATTGCCAGAATCATAGAGGAAAAAGGCAGAGTTCTCCTCATTTTTACTATATATTTTCTTACGAGTTTGAGAATTGAGAGAGAGATATGTGTTAATGTTAAAGGTACAGAGAAAAGAGAGAAGCTAGCCATATATATATGATATGGCTGAAGTGCAAATTGAGAATGGAAAATGAAAAGAAAATTTCGGCGTGGGTGAGAGACGGAGAAAGGAACAGACAGATGTTTAAGTTACGCTGTCTTGTACTGCTGTCTTACATTAATAATAATAATTGGAACATGTGTTAAACACATAAACTTAAGCTCTTCACACTTTCAAACACATTCTTCCCGTCAATCATTGCTTTTTATATAACCATAGTCAAAAGAAGTTGCATTTGTTGTCACATTTCTTTAACTCGGTATCAAAAGGGGGATAAAAACCTTTTGGTTGGTAAATTAAATCCCATAACAATACGCAACAATAGGAAGAAGAAAAAAAATCCACAAAATAGAACAAATATTTGACATTCATTTAATAATTTTTTACTATTTTGTTCACTACCAATATAAACGAAAAGCTGAACGTGTTAGTGTCCGTCGTGTAAATAAAAAATGACAAGTGTGTGATTTTCAATTAATGAGTAAGTCTCGACATATGTTTCTTTTCAAATCTTCCTCTTGAATGATCTTAACAAAAGTGAGTGTAAGAGTGGTGTAGATTTTCAATTTTGAATTCATTGAATATGCAAAATAAAAAATAAAAAATGAGCATTTGAAGTTCCTTAAAAGTGTTTGGGATGTTTGTTAGCATTTCTTTGAGGCCCATTAATATGGGCCAAATGTTAAGCCCTTTTGATTCCATTTTACAACCTTTCTATCTATCTATCTATCTCTCTCCGACAAACAGGCAGCTAGGGTTTGTGTTGTAATCTAATCAGACATGGCGGCGGCGATTCAGGCTGAACCGGCGAAGCTAAGGTGGGGAGAATTGGAGGAAGATGACGGCGAAGATCTGGATTTCCTGTTACCACCACGTCAGGTGATAGGTCCTGATGAAAATGGAATCAAAAGGGTTATTGAGTACAAATTCGATGATGATGGTAATAAGGTTAAGATCACTACAACCACTCGCACCCGCAAACTTGCCAACGCGCGTGTCAGCAAACGCGCCGTCGAGCGTCGTTCATGGCCTAAGTTCGGCGACGCGGTTCATGAAGACGTCGGTGCTCGCCTCACTATGGTCTCCACCGAAGAGATCCTTCTCGAACGCCCCAAACCACTTGGTACATTTTCTCTTTCATTTCAATTGAATCTAGAATAGTTTATTGTAGCCATTCATGCTCAATTTTGATGCTATTATTATTATTTGCATGAAATTCCTTACTTTAGATTGATATTGATTGTGGTATTTGTCTATCAATCTCATGATATGTATCAACAGGTTCCAACAAGGAGGATCCAAAGACTGCTGACCCACTGTCTCAATTCAATAAAGGTGCTGTTCTTATGGTATGCAGGACTTGCGGGAAGAAGGGTGATCATTGGACTTCAAGGTGTCCATACAAGGATCTCGCACAGCCGCCCGAGACTTTTGTTGATAAACCTGTTTCAACAGATGCTGCTCCTGGGGCTTCAGCTGCCTCAGCAAAGGGTGCATATGTACCTCCTAGCCTCAGAGCTGGTGCCGAGAGGACCACTGGCTCTGACATGAGGCGGAGGAACGATGAGAATTCTGTTCGGGTAACCAACCTCTCGGAGGACACAAGGGAGCCTGATTTGCTTGAGCTTTTCCGGCCTTTTGGTGCTGTTAGTAGGGTCTATGTTGCTATTGATCAAAAGACTGGCATGAGTAGGGGCTTTGGCTTTGTCAACTTTGTTAGCAGGGAAGATGCTCAGAGGGCTATCAACAAACTCAATGGATATGGCTACGACAATCTCATCCTGAGAGTTGAATGGGCCACCCCAAGAACAACCTAAGTATTGGGTGCTCTTGAGTTTTTTGCCCCCTCTTCTTTCCAAAAGTCTACCAGTTTTTGTAATCCGATCTATTTCCTTTGTGTTGAATTGTATTATTCAGAAGTAAATGTTTTCTCAAGATCACTTGTTGGTTATTTATGATAATCAGTATTATAAGGATTGTTTACTCAAACTTACTTGTTGGTTATTAATAATAATTAGTATTATGAGGATTGGTTACATTGTTCACAAGAATGTGAAAGTGGTTTTTGATATTTGTCTGTTTATTCTTCAAAAACATACATATTCCGCCACTGGTTTGCAGTATCTGTGCGTTTTAGTCAAATGATAGTTGTTATTTGTTCTCTTTCCTGACATAGTCGTTACTGTATTTGCTTGGATGTGAGTTTTTGTCCTGTAAATGCATGTTAATTCCTTCACCTCACGTCTGCTTTTGCTAGAAAGGTGTTTGGTTTATAGAAATGATTCTGCGCAAATCAATTCTACAAGCTGTTGGCTCATGATGTATCTTTTGCAATTATCTTTTATTTAACTGTTCAATGACTAAAGTAATTACAAATCCAAAATTAAACGAAAGATACACTCCGTTAAAGATGAGATGCTGTGATGTTGTTTTTGTCTGACTTTAAGGCTGTTAGACAGAACTGACTTGGATAATTTGTTGCGTTGCTGTTCCAATATTTGATTTTAATATTCTTAGCAAAGACCAAGAGCAACTCCATCGTTTTGGCCTTAAATATCAAGCACACATAACTTATGGATGACCGTTTGAAAGAAACATGTTCTTATGAGACCAAAGAGGGAAAATAACATAAATAGGTGTGGAGGGAGAGGTGGAACACCAACAAATTTTGTGAGGACAAAGCAAAAATCCAACTAATTAAAATGAGGAGAAATCCATGGATCATGGATGCTGCAGAGGTCATTGCACCTCCAGATCTTTTACGATCTTCAGGTCTGTGCTCGTAAGAGTGATGGGAGTGAGACTTGCTTTTGAGAGAGGGGAGTGGGGTAAGGGGTGTAAGCAGTTTGGACAAAACCAATGAAGCTTGAAAATCAAACAAAAAGTTATCCGATATTTATGAATATGTTAATGTTATTCTAATAAATGAGTGAATTCACAACTTTATTCTAATATCTTGAGTCAAAGCTGAATAATTTGTATGGACAACTAAAGGAGTTTGAGTTGACAAAGAAACAATACGATAAGGAAAAAGAATTTGGTAAAATTTGTTATTCATCTAGTTTATTGAAAGAATTTCATTTCAACTATTTCTTTTGTTGATGTTGATATTTGTAATAACCTGATCTATATATTCTTTTAAAAAATATATTTTTAATGATGTTAATGTAGTATATCTTAGTCACGGGAGATAGTTTTTATATTTTTTCCATCTTCGCTGTAATTGTTAATCAATTAAACACTATCTATATTGACTTTGTAACTGTTAGTATAATGCTTTCCTCTTTCACGTTCTTTCACAGTATATATATTTTTTAATTCCTATTGTCAACTTTATTTATTGGTTCTTATGTAAATATGAGAGAGCTTAAATATCTGCTATCTAAATACTTTGTTACATCTTACATGGATGATCAATTAAGTACTACCATTGATGGAACAGGTTCAGAGCTCTCGAGTATGAAATATAATCTTCTAGTTATTTTGCTAGAATCTTCCAATCCAGCAAAAATTATTTTGGATAGAATACAGGACCCTCAACCTATGATTATTAGTGAAAGGCACATCTATCTCCTAGAACAACTGATGAGAATCTCCACCAAGTATTAAACCTTGTGTAAGAGAAGAAGCATTCAAGCTAGCACTTGAGTTGAAAGCTAACGTGAAAGGAAATAATGAAAAATCATTGGACGTTCTTGGACTTTGTCAATTTATGTATTGCTTACTTCTTTTTATAAAGATGAAGTCTTGGAGCTTTTTACAAATAAAGTTTCTGGTATTCTAATTTAGAAATCCTTTAGTTATTCACCAGTATCTCTCCTTTGTCTCTATGCTTTGGTACGTATTTTACATCATATAATTATCAAATTCATATTGCCATTTTGTATCTAATCTTATGAGGTGTATGATAGATCTTCTCTTAAATCCATATTGAAAGTGTTAGCATTGATTTTTGAGAAAAAACTTATATAGAACATATTTGAGTGGTTGTAAATGTTGTTGAATTTGCCAAAGTCAAATACTTTTAGACGATACGTAAAAAAAACTATGCAGGATATATACAGAGATACTATGATTAATAAGATATTAGATGTTGGTTACTTGGCACAAAATTAAATTCAAGTAATTGGCTTCGTTTTGTTATCCCCAACCCTACACCTTGGTTTGTCATTTGTTAACAGAAAATTGACATCTTGGGTGTTAATGTTTGGAAAATGAAAGACTTTTTTTTGAAGGAAAAAATGAAATAGACTTGAAATCTATCTATCTTTTATGCATCTCTTTAATTTTAGAATTTTGAATTATCAAAACCAATTTGTTTAGTTTTCTGTTAACAAGAACTTATTTAGCCTACATTCTAGAAGTTTTGAATTTTGATGAAGTGAATTATTCTTACAGCTTGCAGATTTTGTTGAGAATCTTATCAAGATGAATAAAATTGATTTAGTTACTTTGCTGAGAAGAATCAACAAGTTTTTGTACTAGAAAAATCTAATGTACAGAGATTTGGCAGTGGAAACCTGCTAATAGGATTAGACAACTAATGTTGGCTTCTTAGACTTTCTTTCTCTTGTATTTTAATTTTCGAGGCTTAATTTTGTTAAGTAGAAATGTTTTCATGGGTAATTTGTGCACTCAATATCTTTATAAGGAAACCTTTAAGTTGAATGAGAAAATAAATCAGAGCTAACATGGGGACTGAGATTGGTTTGTGGCTTAAAACTTATTTTTTTGGACTAAATTGTGTTTAAAGTGGAATTATTTATGTTTGAAAAGTTTATATACTCTGAGAAAAAAAAAAATTGGATGTAAAATTTATGGATCTAATTTATTTAGTAACATACAAAATCATGAGTTATATGTCAACATACGGATGATTTATTGAATGCCTTAGACCAACTTAACAGGTTTACTGTATCTGTGTTTCAGTCAAATGACAGTTGTTATTTGTTCTCTTCGCTGACATGGTTATTATTTGCTTGGTAATTTTAGCCTATGTTTGGATGTGAGTTTTCATCCTGTAAATGCATGTTAATTCCTTCACCTCACGTCTGCTTTTGCTAGGAATGCCTATTGTTACTAGCAAAGACCAAGAGCAACTCTATCGTTTTGTTCTTAAATACCGAGCACACATAATAACTTGTTCATTTTTTTCTGCTGCATTGAAGTTGTGACTTGGATATGGAGAACCGTTTGAAAGAAACATGTTCTTGTCTGACACTTACTGCTGATGAGACCAAAGATACATAATAAAGAGGGAAAATAACATAAATAGGTGTGGAGAGAAAGGTGGAACACCAAAACTTACTGTATCTAGGGTGGTGGAACATAAATTATCCGATATTTTCTAATTCGGTTTCAAAATAGGTAGTTATCCAAAACTTACCCTTAAACTCGTGTGATTATCCGAAACTGAGATGAACCTCTTTATATCTCCATCTAGGGCGGTGGAACAAAATAGAATTATGACAAATATATTAGTATAATAGTCAAATTCAATCATATATTATCTTTTTACTCTTACTTCCTTTCTCCTATGTCATCAGTTAAAATAAAACTGAAAAAAGTAGAGAACTTACTGTACTGCAAATTTTACTGTCGTGTGAGCATACTGTAATAAGATCTCTATCATCGTGTCCTCTCTAGGCTCTGGGGCTCTGGTATGCCAGCTATTTGATGAAAATGTAGATTTATAGAAAGGAATTTTCTTGTGGTGTTATAATTGAGCTTCTCCTGTGGTAAATATTGTCTTTTCATTAGAGGCTTCACTATCTAGTCAAACAGTATTAACTATTCAGGGAAATTAAGCAATGGAGGAAAGGCATTGGAGTTTATACTGAAGCCATCAAATTCTGTGGCGATAAGGCAACATATTGCAGTAACATGGTCAAGCGTATCTACTAACTTGAAATTAGCAGGTAGTGATGTGGTGTTGCATTCTTTAGAGAGTCTTACAAATGTCTTGGTTTATTCTTCCAGTTATATGCAGTTAGAAAAACATTAAATCTTGACAGTGGTTGGTGAGTGGTGGATACTTCAAAAACTCTTACCTTTACAAAGTTTATGGCATTGTTGTGACTGATGGTTTTATCAGTAAACTATGATAAATATGTGTTATACCCTCATTTTGGACCTAAAAACACTTGTTCAAACTTCTTTTTGTTTCTAATCATTTCAAATTCACGGTGTTTATTTTGCAAACTTTTATCGTGCCACAAACGCGCATTTTACTGTGTTATCTCCAAGTGTATTTCATTCAAAGCCGTTCAAAGTGTTTTTCTTGCATTACAAGCCATTTGAAAGGGTCTCTAGGACCATTGCATATTTTCCAACATTTTATTCCAATTTTTGCATGAAATCATACAAAAGGGTATTTTGGTCATTTCCCGCAATGGAACCCATTTTCAGTCCCTGCATCTGTTTTCGAGTCTTTTTCAACTTGTGTGTACAAATTATGTGTCGAATTCTGTTAAAAAATCATTTTAGTCTGCATCTGAGTCAGTCTGAGTCGTTTTGGTCCCCAAGGGTATTTTAGTCTTTTCACATTGTTCAAATTTTGGGCAGAGCGGTATTTTAGAATACCTCATTTTGGTAGTTTGTTCGTTTTAGCCCGTTTTGTCAATTTTAACTGTTTCGCTTTACGTTGTTTTCGAATTAGCCTTTTTACCAGTTTTATTTTATTATTATTGCATTTTAGTCCCATTTTTCTTTTCTGTTTTTCTTTTCATTCTTTTTCTTTTAAAAAGGTCAGTTTTTGTTATTTGCAGAACAGTCCCTATTTTTACTTTTTTGCAGACTGGTCCTTTAAGCCACGCAAGCCATACAGTCCACGTGGCGCATTCCAATTGGTCCACAGTCCACATGTCAGCCTATATAAGGCTCTAGGTGTCAGAACTTTCATAGATCACGCGCCACATCAACAACAAACAGAATCCATTTTCTCTCTCTTGGCAGTTACAGATCAAAATCACAAAACTCACAAAAACTCAAGAATTCTCATGAACCCTAGCTTCAATCCAGCACCAATTCAGAACAATTTCGCGAAGAAACTTTGAATTCATCATGGAATTCGACTCACAGAGCTAAGCAGAAGCAAAATCCACACGAAATTCACACAAGTTTCAAGCAAATTCTCAGAGATTCGCGAGGATCTTCATCATCGAATTGCTGAAGCTGCAATTCAACGCGAGCACGCCACCGGAGGTAGCGCGTTGCAAGCGTGATCACAGCTTTAGAATAGAGAAGAAGAAGAAAGAGAAAAAGAAGAAGAATTCTCATAGGATCCGGATCGGAGAAGAGAGAGGGAAGCGAAACCGGCTCACCAGTGGAAACGCGAAGCCAAGGATCAAGAGAAACGGCTCAATCTCCAAATCAAAACACAGGTAACACTGAAATTTCATCTTACCTCTTTGAAGATCATCATAAGTTTAGAATCAATGTGAATCCGTGGAGAATTTGAACCGTTCGCTTCCAAACCCTAACCCTAACCGAATTTTCTTCCAAAAAATCAAAGAAACGTTGCGAGATTCACAAACGAAGGTGAATCGAAGCAAGATTCTCATAGTTTCATAAAGATTACAACCAAAAAACGTAAAAATCAAACGGTTCGGAATCTACAGGGACAAATCCACGAATTCACATTGATCCAGCCGTTTAATCTTTGTTCTTGCGATAGATCCACGTTTAAACCAGTAGTACGAGTGATTTGATGCGTGTTTGATGTGTTTCTGGGTAGATTTTGTTAGAACTAGGGTTAGGGTTTGATGGGGAACGGCGGAGAGAAGAAGGAGGAAGAAAGAGAAACATTTGAGGAAAATGAAAGGAAACCGGATCCTATGCCTTTTATATACGCGTGTGGATCGGGTCGGTCCTGACCCGGTCCACTTCTCCTGAACCGCAGGCCGTTAGATCCTGATTCTAGGGTATCCGGATCAATCTAACGTCCCTGAGGCGTCAAGGATGATCTGGATCCACCAGAGCGTGGGTTTTGGGCTTTTGGCACCTGTGGGCTTTAGTTTCCTGTGTTTTTCTTGAAGTTTTTGCTGAATACACTTTTTTTCTTGCTGATTGAACCCCTATGCATGCTAAATTTCTTGAAAAAATTCCTAAAAATTGTCATGAGTTTCTTGATACTTGCTTAGCTGTTTGGTGTTAATTTTACATGTTAAAGTTGATGAAGAATAGGTGTGCCAATTTTTTTTCCTTAGTGGGTATATTGTTGTTTCTATGAAAGTTTCTTGCATAATTTCCGTGCTAATTCAATACCATGTGATCTTAATGCTTGGAGCACGATTTTGTGATGCTTTTGCTGTTGATTTGTGGTCATCCCTACTGTTTTTGTGAATTATGATTTCAATTTCTTGTTTGACAAGTAATATGAATCTTTTAAAGTGTGAAATATGCATGAAATGTGTATGTGCTAAACATGAATGCATGGCTTGTAATCTCCTCATAATTCTTGAAATATTTCCTTTGAAAAATGCTGTTTGGTGAGGATTATAGGTCATGGGATTTAGCTTGAATTTTTGGGTTAGGTTTGGCGTTATTTGCATTATTTTTGGCATCTGTTCCTTTTGCGATTTGTTTAATGCTTTTTTTGTTATGATCATTTCATCTCCTATACATTGCTATTCATATTATCATTTCTCTATTCGCCACTAACCATTTCATTTCATGTCTTATTCATATTGCAAGCATTGCATCATGTTCACCTTGTTCTTTCTTTTATCCATTTTATGCAAATTCCTACTAATTCATGTAATATTTTAGGTTTAGTTTACTTTCTTTAAATTCTTGCAAGACCATAGAATGTAAATTAGGACCCAATGTAAAGGACAATGGACACTATGATGATGTACACCGACACAAGCACCGACACGCACACACGTTGTATGTTTACCGCTAGATGTATGTTTAGGAAGCGTGATACTTAGAAAAAAAAAAACTCATCCTCTCTTTCTCAAAAAACTAACACATCACTCAAAAAAAATTTGCAATAAAGTGAAGTCAAAACTTCATCATTTTCCCTTTATTTTCTTAAGCAAAATCAAAATGAATCTTAATCTTCAACTTTAACCATTTTGTAAATAAATTGGAACCACCTCACCTTTTCTCAAATCTTATGCCTTCGAGGCCTCTCATCCTTTCTTCAAAACTATTTTCAAAATTAAAATTGAACCAACCCACAAAAATATTTTGGAAGAGAACTACATGGAATTTTGATCCTTTAAAAGGGTATGTAGGCAAGAGACTCAAAATCTCTTCAAGTCCAATAAAAACAACACTCAAAATCTTCTTTTTCTCATTCTTAAAATCAATCCCTTTTTTACAAATAGCGATAAAAGCAAAGCGTATACATAAGACTAGCAAAACGGTTCCTATAGGATACTATAGTCATTGCGGGTGCCTAACACCTTCCCGTAGTGAAATCAGCCCCGAGCTCAGAATTTCTAAGGTTTTCTCTCGATTTTACCTTTCCCCAAAAAAAATAGAGGTATCAATGATTGAAAGGTTCAAATCTAATTAATGATTTGACACCCGAAAATCGCGATAACAATATCCTTGTTTGAATGAAGGCTTTGTACTAAAGTAATTTTTTTTTGCATTCTACGAGATAAAATTGTTATATAAAACTAACAATTACATGATGAGTTGTATAAATTGGATGCAACAGTTTTCATTTTTTTAAGTTATAAAATTTATCTTTTCTGCTCTTGTGAGAAAGATAAGATCAGGATTGAAAAAAGAAATAGATTTATAGACATTCATTGGTGGATGCTATGTAAAATATTCCTTCATACAAAGTTCCACAAAAATAGTCCAGATTCAAGCTATTGTATATTCCCAAACATGAATCAAGATAATTGCAATTGAAATACCTATTTACAATCCAAAATGTGCTTCCATATTCCAAACTAACCTGGCAGTAGTGTGTGGAAATATTTACAAAACATGTGCCGGGTATACCGTGTTGAAATTGTATCCAATTATCATTGTTTCACCATTAAACTTCTAAAAGTTGCACTACCAAAATACATGTAAACAAAGTATATCAGCACCATCTATTACTTTGGTTTGACAAATCGAAATTGTCATTTCAGTCAAATGACAACAGCTCGTTCAGCTGTTCATCTGTCCATTGCGGAATTGAACTTTTTGGATTCATGGTCTCCTGAGTTTCCATGTGGTTTTCCATTCCATTTTCTTGGCCAACAGATATATGTGCCGAGTTTGATGAAGAACTATTGGCTTGAGCATTCCCCAGCAGACTGTCTCCTTCGCCCAAATTAGGATGGTTTTGTTGGTCTTCCATCTCACTTTCAAGCTCACCACCACAGATTGCTTTGACAGGTCTAACAATATCCTGTCTCAGCGATAAGTTTTCTCTATCTGAAACAGTTTTTTGGTTTTGATCACCTCCATTATCAAAATGAGAGCCACTTAAAACCAAAATTTCATCCCTTTGTTTACCATTACCTGCTACTTCTCTGAACCTTGAATCTACTCTGAGATTATTCAGGATTCCTTGAGTTCTTTCTTGCGGCAAAGACAGCACACTGCTTGGTGGCATCCATGAGTTCTCTTGTCTTTCTGTTTGCAAATAAAGCGAACTAATGAACATATGAACTCAGCGTAGTCAACCAATAGTACGTACGATATCCATTCCTCTAGTGAAGGCAAGAAGATGTAACAAAAAGGAACACGAGTCATATTGGTGCTACAAGGGCAATTTAAAATATCTACCTGCACTGCTAATGGGTGTAGTTCGCATTGCCGAAATTTGTTCTGATGTAGGTCCACTGTCCTTGGAAAAGACCTATATAGAATGAACAAGCTATAATACCTGCTAATGAATCTTATTGATCAATCAAATTTGGGATTTAGATGCACTTGGTCTGAATAATAAAAGGGAATGATAAAGACTATATTCAGTTCAACTCGTGTAAGATTTGTTTACGAACATATGCTAAAAAAATTGTGAACCATGTAAGCTAGAGAAAATAATTGGAAAAAATAACAACATACCTTGAGTATGTTGCTCAGTGTTATATTCAAATAGCAAGTAGAGCCGTTAGGTGAAAACACAGCAACCTGCATGTGCACCGCGGCGTATTTGGTTTTGTTGAGTATAAGGAAAAAGAAAACAAAATCAAGAAAAAGTTAATTAAGTACCTTTTGGAGAAGTAGAACAGAACCAACAGTTATATCCTTTCCAAATCCAAATCCTCCTTGAGTGAAGACTTTGTGGTGAATACTAGCACCAATAGAACCTGTAGGATCCTGAAATTCAATTCAATTCAAACTCTTATTAATTCATCATCAATGCAGCAGAACAGAACAGAAGCATAGTTAGTACCTTTAGGGTAACCGTCATGTCTCCAAAACCGTTAGGAGTGCATGATTTGATAACAGCGACGACACTCGGAACTTTTCCTTCACCATTCAGATGCTTCTTGATCGAGTTCAAAGGAGTAACAGATTCCGCATGGACTATAAGAAAAAGACGAGAAACATGAGCAACAGTTGAATTGAGAACGAGAGGGAAATGAATGAATTAAGAAACCTTGAGCAGAGAGCCATGGATTGGAGTTGAAATCGAGATCAGGGTCGTGGCCATTTTGGAGAACGTGCCTAACAAATTCTTGAGTGGGAAGTGTGTTGGAGGAACCTAGGGTTCTGCGTTGAATCATGGCCGACTGAACAGCACCGGCTGGACCGGGAATGATGCGGTGGTTGCAAGGGCGGAGGAAGTGGGAGAGATCAGAATCGTCGATGTCAAGAGATTCCCATGGTTCTTCGGTTTCCATCTTTGCCCCCCTAAATCGAGAAAACCCTCGCGCGGGAAGGAAATGCTTTTTCTTCTTTTTCTCTTGGGCTGGGCCAACCCGCCCATCGCTGAAGGCCTGTTTACTTTTAAGATCAAAACAAAATTCCACTTTTATGATATTAAATATCGTAATATTTAAAAAATTGTTTATTCTCGTACAAACGGACTAAAATACCTTCAACGTGGTATGCATACATCTTTGGGAGGAACTTGGAAATAGTTCGCATACATCTTTGAATTTCAATAACGCACTTGCATATGAATCCTCCGTAGGAGATTCGACCAACTCTTTCCAAGCTTTCATGATTTTTTCAACATCACAATGTTTCTCCTCATTCGCTTCCTTCACTTCACTCTCAACAATTTTTGCATATTTAGGCTTCACTTTGACTCTACAATTCATGATGCATTTAGCTTTTACACTCTTCCTAATATGAAAATAATAATAAAGTATAGCGTCTGTTTCAAAGAAAACAAAACAACTAATAGAGGTTCAAACTTATGAAATATATATATATATATAACGGGATCTGTGATAGATAGTGTGTGTGAAAAATACAATAAAAAATGGAGAAATCTTTTACATTTTTTAAAAGAGTATTTTTCAAAGAAAAATAAATTAATTCTTATAATTAATATATTTTTATTTTAAAAATATCATAAAGCTTTGGAGGGACAATGTCCTTTACTTTGCACCGTGAGTAGATAGAGACTATTGACTTATAATTAAACACAGTTGTTTTTACAAAGTGACTAATTATAAGATAGTATATTTCCTATTTGTAAGAGATGTTTTTTTTCTTTTTCTTTTTCTAATTTGGTTTGTGTAGATATGGTATGAAATGAAACAGGGAAAGGGTAAAAAATAGTTTTGACGAATGAGACGAGCATAGAAAATTGGAAGGTGAAGAGCGTGATTGACAGAGAGATGAAAAGAGGGTCGAACACGTTGATGGTACCATGCAATTGTGAAGCCATTACCTCTCATTCATTTTCCTTCTTAGTTTTAACACTACAAAACAAAACCTTTGCTTGTCAACCTATCTCAATTTGACTCTTCCTTCCTTCCTGTGTGCCTCACAACTCACACATAATCTCTCCCCCCACCCTGAGGATTCAACTTTCTATAACAACCACCTGAAATAACCGAATTCTGGTGGGCTCATTCATTGTTCAATAATTTTGGATTATATATGGTTGTTATTATTTGATGGTAACCAATCGTGAATCATTCTAACTTGTTTCTATTTTTTTGTAGTGTAAAATTAAAAGAAAAAAATAACTTAAGGGAGAGGGAGAGAGATATAAATGAGAGGTTCGCCACATAACGGAGGGGGAGATAGCGGTAAGTCATTAATGGAAGGCCTCCTCGGACTTTTAAGGATCCACATTAAGCGTGGCGTCAACCTCGCCGTTCGTGATGTTAATACTAGTGATCCATATGCCGTCGTTAAGATGGGCAAGCAGGTTATTTTTCTATTTCCATCATCCTAAGTTCCTTCCTTCGATTTTTTTCTATATATATTGTTGGTTTGGTGCTAAATATGTACATTACCATACCATGTTAATTAATGCACATAATTTATTTGATGATCAATTGAATAGAAAACTTTGCATAGTAAGTTTGTATAAAATATATTTTCAGAGACTCAAGACTCATGTGATTAAAAAGGATGTCAATCCTGAGTGGAATGAAGACCTTACACTATCTATTACAGATCCTGTTCTTCCATTCAAACTGGTAAAAAAATTCGTCTTTATTTATTGATGGAGATGTTGAAAATTAAAAAAAAAAAAAAAACTAATTTGCCTTATTTAACTGAATATTGAATATTGCAGACCGTGTATGACTATGACACATTTAGCAAAGATGACAAAATGGGAGATGCCGATTTTGACATCTCACCATATATAGAGGCCTTAAAGACGGACATAGAAGGCCTCCCAGATGGTACTATAATCACCAGAATACAACCGTGCAGACAAAACTGCTTGGCAGAGGAGAGTTGCATCACTTATTCCGATGGCAAAGTTGTCCAAGATGTTGTCCTTAGATTGAGAAATGTTGAATGTGGTGAAGTGGAAATTCAATTGCAATGGATCGATCTTCCCGGTTCCAAGGGTTTATAAGCTTCGATTAAATGAAAATTTCCATTCTTTGTTTCATTAGTTGTTTACTAGAAACTGCATATAAGGCTTGCTTTCCTGAACAAAACATCCGTTCTTTATTGGATTTTAGGGCATTGTTAGTAGGGTTGAATACGTGATTGCACTTATTCTTCATGTGTTCTCTGTCTCCTCTCCTCCGGTTTGTTTTTTACTAGTTATTGGAAACTTGTTCAATTGGGACTCAATTTGTATTTCATGTATTTTGCTAGTCAGTCTACTACTGGATGCCAACAAGTATCATATTGTTTTGGCTTTTCATGAAGAAAAAGAAAATGTATCATATTGTTTAATATGATTTGGGAAACATTATATTGTTATTGTTTCCGACAAATTTACAAAAGTTCTTGAGAGCCATAGTTGATCCTAAATTTTAACTTTGTAAAGTGAGTAATTTTATAAAATTAATTATGAAGGTGAATAAATATGTGTAAAAATAAATTGTTATCACAGTCTCGCCTAGTTAGTTATTAAAGTATTAGAAAAATAATAAGGGTTTTAGATTAGTTGCAGTTGCAAATTTATCAAGGTGAGGCCTAGGCTACCTTTGAAAACTCATGGGCAATTTACCCGTCATGTGTCTTCCACTGTAACAAACATATTTATTATTTTATTTTCCAAAAATTTAACATGTATTTTATTATTTGCATATTCACCTCATTTTAAATCAATGACATTTTACAAGTTAAACCATCAAATTAATTAAATGTTCCCTCCAATCCAATCATCACTCTCCAAACTAATTTTTTTTCTTTAAAACCAAAGTTTAAAAATGGCTTTGCAAAAATCATTAAAAATTTCACCCATGGGAATCTAACCAGGGTGCTCACACTAACTAGACTCTTACTCCCAAACCACTTGACAAATACATCTTTTATGAAATAATTTGGAATTCAATTTTTTTTTTTGTTACAATGCAAATATATGTTATTAGTGAGCAATTGTATAATTTTCTTTATGCAACTGTCTTATAAACCTAGCTTTAGTAAAAAATAAATAAAAATTATATGTGTGTATATATTCCTAAAAAAAATAAAAAAAATGTGTGTGTATATATGAAATAATAAATCTTTCCATCCTTAAAAATAAAAAACTTTCTTAATAAAAAAATATGAATTTATTCATTTGATTTTTTATATTTTAAATATTATTATTTTTTATATAAATCCATATTTTATTTAGATTTGATGAACTACAACAATATTTCATTTGTAATCAATCGAATTGTGATTTATTTTAATTCCGACATTTCATTTGGATCAGATAAACTATTTAAATGTATTCAATGAAAATTGTGAGAATAAATGTAATGTTTCGATTAAATATTTTTGCATTGTATATGTAAAAAAATATGTTAAATATTTGTTTTGTGCTCCTTGAAGATTTTATTTGCTTAAATCTGTTGATACAAGTTTTTATGTATCAAGATGAGAAAGTTAATATGACAGTTTTGAAAACTAATAACTATTTTTAAAATATTAACATCAATGTAGGGTTTCAATTATATATATATATATATATATATATATATATATATATATATATATAAGATGTATCAAATAAGAAGTACTTTTATAATAAGAAGTGAGAAGAACAAATAACATCAATTGGATCAAATAAACAATTGTGATTAAAAGGATGCATTAAAAGTTGCACATGATTTAATATCTCTCTCATTCTCTCGCTACTGTAACCGTCATCTCTAACTCCATGGGTTTGGTAGTTCATGAATCGTGATCTCCTTTTCATAATAATTCTTAACAAATTTTTATAATAGCTTATTTAAAACAACAAAATTGGGTGTTGATTTTCCTGAAAAAAGAAGTTTACGATCCGAAGCAAAAAAATAAGGATACCTTGGTGTGTATTTTCATTTTTTACTGAGAAAGCTCCATTGAAGAAAATGGCTTCTCCGATTTTAAGTTGTCAATTGAATTTCATGATATACATATAGTAAAGTTTGACATTTCCACCTGTTTTACAAGTTTGTTTCAAGTTGTGTAAATGGCTTCCAAGATCTGACAGTGGCGTTAGTTTGATGAACGATGCAAATGCAGTTGGAAAAAGCTTGTGCGAGAACGAGAGAGAGGGATTTAATCATTTGTGCAACTTTTAAATCACAACTGTTTATTTGATCCAATGGATGTTATTTGTTCTTCTAACTTCTTATTATAAAAGTACTTATTTGATACATCCCATATATATATATATATATATATATATATATATATATATATATATATATATATATATATATATATATTATTTTATTTGCAAAACATCGTTAAATAATTGCACCACACACGTCACGAAATTTAAATGTTTATATTTGCGGAAGCAAATTTTTACGTATCGATATAAGAAAGTCGATATGATAAAATTTTCAAAACTCGGTATTATTTTCTCGATGAGTTACAAGTGTATTTGAAAACAAATAAACTTGAATTCAACAAAATCATATCTTCTACAAAGAGATTCACTGCGAAAGCCCTTTTAAAGGAAGTTATTCAGGAACAAATGAAGCTCTTTTTACTTCTAGAACAAGTGCAAAAATTTATCATTAGTTTCATATCTTTATTAAACATCAACCCTTGACGGGCACTGAACCTCGCCAAACAACAACCCCTAAGTGGACTCTGAATAAAGACATGACGCCAACTCAAAGAAGGGCTCTGAGCACGATAATTTGTCATAGATTAAAACATAGGGGGTCCTCCAGAGAGGCTCATCAAGCTAGCTTGAATCCCTTCCTAGGACTTTCCGCCATAGCAATTGTTCTGGACCGGTCAAAGACATGGGCTTAACTTCTTAGGCCCAGTAACAAATCAAGCCCAAGGTAGAAGCTCCTTGCAGCCTCCAAGGTAGAAGCTCTTTCACACTCTCACCCTCATTCTAAAACTGTATCTGACTTGAGCATCGGAGTGTCTGCAGGTACACCCCCCCCCCCCCATTCGGTCCAACGCTCACCGGAATATTTCCACCACCGTGAACCACCACATTCAATAAAGCACCGGCAGCCACCTTCTGATCAGATACGATCAACAATCATCTAAGAAAAGTAGCAACAAGCAGCATAGCATCCAAACAGATAAATTCACCACTTTGCCTTGTCCCAAGTCTCATGTTTGGGGGGATGTGGACCGTCATTATATTCCCAAGAGCTTTGAAGCCCTCTAGAAAGGCTTTTGACGCCCTCCATAAGGGCCCATGAGGCTTAGACGCGCCCTCCTAGGGGCACCACCTCACCTAACTTCAAGAAGTCTATAGAGCTTGGTAAAAAGACATAACTTCAAGTACGAAATTTTATTATTCAAATTATACAAATAAACAAATTTTTCAATAATAATGTTGATGTAATTTGAAAAGATAATTACGTTGTTACAATTTGAAATCTCAAACGTCAATGCCAAGAAATTACACAAATAATCCAATCTTCAAGGTCTTTTGAAATCGAGCAAACCACCTTTTAATACATAAATGTGTAATTTTAATCCACTAAAATTAAAATCCTAAGATTCGATATTAATTAAAATGAGTGAGGGACGAAATCTTACATTTTTTTCTAATATGTTCTCGATCAATCTATTAATATTGCTACTATGCATATAAAATAGAACAAATATTTCTCTTGTACCAAAAAAAAAAATTAGAACAAATATTTAATAAAATACTAGATTAATGTTGATATTTTAAAAATAATCATGAGTTTTTTAAAATTTTATCATATCAATGCAAAACAGGTATTTCATTAAGGTTATTTTTATCATAACAATCATATGATAAAAAATTTATCATATCAATATATGACCTTTATTCATATAAATACCTTTGTTACTTGTTTGGTTTAAGGTTATAGTCATTTTTTGTACTTTTTGTTGTTAATAAACCATACGAACAATCTTCTGAACTATCTTCTGATCAACCTTATGAACTCTGATCGGGTTCGTAATCTTTAATGTTCTTTGATCACTTGATTTTTGATTTGATTTACACTTTGTTCATGTCTTAGTTAATCACTCAAGAATACATATTAAATACGAAGAAACTATCAAATGTCATTAATCCTTTAATCATCATGTTTTGTTTATCTTTAAAACATTTTAGGGATTTTGCCTCAATATAGTTTTCAAAATTTTACACATCGACTTTCTCATACCGGTACATAAAAATCTATTTCCGCAGATATAAGCACATAAATTCAACGACAAGTGTGCTGCAATTATTTAAGAATGTTTTGCAAATAAAATTAATAAAAAAAAGATATTTAATAGAAACACTACGTTAATGTAAATATTTTAAAAATAGTTATTAGTTTTCAAATTTGTCAAATTAACTTTCTCATCTTGATACATAAAAATTTCTATCAGCATAATATAAACAAATAAAATCCTCAACGAGCGCAATGCAAACATTTAACATATTTCTTACATATAAAAGGCAAAAATATTTAATAGAAACATTACATTTATCCGGACAATTTTTGTTTAATACCTTTAAACAGCTCGTCCGATCCAAATGAAAGGTCAAACCTAAAATAAATCACAATTTGGTTGATAACAAATGAGACATTGCTAAAGTTCATCGAATCTAGATAAAAGTATGAATTTATATAAAATAATAATATTTAAAATATAAAAACTGAAATGGATGAATTCATATTATTTTTAAAGAAAGATTTACTATTTCATATATATACACATATAAAATGTTTTTTTTTTTACTAAAGCTGGATTATAAGTTACTGCAAAAAATAACAAGTTATTCCAAAAAAAAAGTTACTGCAAAAAAAATTGCTCACTAATAATATATATTTTGCATTCCAAATTATTTAATAAAAGGTGTATTGGTTAAGTGGTTTGGGAGTATGATTCTAGTTTGTGAGAGCACTGTGGTTCGATTCCCATGAGTGATATTTTTAATTTTTAATTATTTATGCAAAGCCATTCTTAACTTTGGTTTTAAGGAAAAAAATAGGTTTGGAGAGTGATGATTGGATTGAAGGGAAAATTTAATTAATTTGATGGTTTAATTTGTAAAATGTCATTAATCTAAAATGGGGCGAATATGCAAATAATAAAATACATGTTAAAATTTTGTAAAATAAAATAATAAATATGATTGTTATAGTGGAGGACACATGACTATTTTTGATTGGTTTGGGTAAATTGTCCATGAGTTTTCAAAGGCAATTTAGAAAAAACCATTTATCAAACTTTATGTAGTCCCAAAAACAACAATAATATATGGTTTATATTGTGTTTCTAAACAAGTTTCGGCTTTAAATGTCCAACAAATAGACGGTGGGATTAAATCCTTTAGATTAGTCGGTCTTTAAGTTGGATATCGAGTTAAATGCAATTTTGATCTACCTATTTTTAAAATTGTTAACTTTTGATACCCCATTTTTTAAAATTAGCATTTTGATCTCCCTAGTTTCAAAATCAACAAAAAAATTGACCCCCCTCCTCTCACGATGATGTGACATGTTCGTTAATGATGTGGATCTTACATGTCATTATCTATATGATACATCATTTGACACCTCATTCACATGTCATTTTAATTAAGAATTATATATTAAAATATTATAAAATTAAATTACAAATTAATACTGAAATGAAAAAGAAAAATTGGGGGAATAAAATTAGAAACCCTAAATTGTTCTTCTATTCCCAAATTGAAGAGAAAATTCTCAAATTGAAGAACACAAGAACAGATCCGGAGATGTTCATCTTCGTTCCAAATTCATTTCCGTCTTAATATTAATTTGTAATTTAATTTTATGATATTTTAATATATCATTTTTAATTAAAATGATATGGAAATGAGGTGTCAAATGATGTATCATGTAGACAATGACATATAAGATCCACATCATTAACGAACATGCCACATCATCATGAGAGGAGGGAGACCAATTTTTATTTTTATTTTAAATAGGGGGATCAAAATGCTTGTTTTGGAAAATGGGATATCAAAAGTTAACAATTTAAAAAAGGCTTAATAGCAATTTTGGCCCCTAAATATCAGGAACTTGCGATTTTAGTCCCTTAACAAAATAAAATACAATGCAACCCCTTAAGTATGGTCTCTTTTGCGGTTTTAGCCCCATACCAATTTTGACCAAGTCAATGTGGACGTCACATGTGTAATTTATTTTTATTTTTTTAATATTTTATTTTATTTTTTAATAAAAAAAAACACATGTGACGTCCACGTCAGCATTGACTTGGTCAAAATTGGCATGGGGGCTAAAACTGTTAAAGGGACAATACTTAGGGGGCTGAATTGTATTTTATTTAGTTAGAGAGGCAAAATCGCAACTTCCTAATACTTAGGGGGCCAAAACTACTATTAAGCCTTTTAAAAATAGGAGGATCAACATTTAAACAAAAAAAAAATTAATGCTTCTTTCAAAAGAAAAAATATTGGTATTCTAAAAGCTAAAAGGCATGGACTAACATATCATTCTATCCATTTTATGTACGGAGTTAACTAAGAAAATGATCTTCATTACCTCTCATATTTATAGAGAAAACAATCATTGTGTCGATAGAACTACTTCTCTTTGGTTGATTGCAAAATACTGATTTTGGTTGGTGGGATACTACTACCTCTTGTACATGATTTATTTATTGATAGTAGTTTAGGCTTTCAAGATTGTTGTTTTTATTTTCCTCAAAAAAGATTGTTGTTTTTATTGATTTATTTTTCAGTCAATGGTTTATTATTCTCTTATCACTAATTTGCTCGGAACTATTTTTCCTTCACCGTGATTCTATCTCTATAGGTTTCATGAAAAGGTTTTTAACAAGGCATATGTTTTTTTACCCATGACTGTTTATGTGTTCCAAAAGTCCTTGTATTTTTCTTTATTATTTTTAATTTAACTTATTTATCAGGTGATGCAAATGATAAGTGGTAGTTTTGGGATGATAAGATAGTTGAGATTGCCCCTTAAAGAAAACACGGTTGGAATTTCATCACTATCAAATGATATTTTTTCACTATAATTTTTGCTTAAAATAAAAACTTGATATTGATTTTTTTTTTGACGATAACTTGATATTGATTAATCACAACTGGAGTGATTTTTGGAACTAATTACATCAGATTAGGGGGCTTTTGCCACCCAAGAACCAATACTATGTGACCTTGCCTATTTAATTTCAGTGATGCTATTAATCTAGACAAATTGTGTCCCGAACAGCTAGTGAATAGTAATTATCCAATAAAGTTGTTTCCTGGCCACAATTCAAGGGGATGGTGGGGCACAATTTAAGGAAAAATCAAAGTGCATTCTCTGTTGGAAAACCGTCTGGACCAAATCTGTCGTGATACTTAGCATTTTCCATTTAATTTTGATGAATTAAACATCTTAGACTATGCATACTGAAATTTCCTCAATTTAAATTCCAAAATATCAAAATTCCAAATTCCAAAATATAGGATGTTCTTGAAAAATACGTCCAAATTCATATACTGTTTAGTGCATCTCTGCTCTCTTAATCTCTTACTTTTGAACTTTTATGTATAATGTTCAATTACCTCCATTGGAAGTTGAGTGCAAGGAGAGGACTTGTGCTTATGTGTTGTTTTGAATTACCTCGCTTAATCTCATGCAGGTATTACACTTTCATATCTATTTTAGTTCTTTGTTGATCATATTCATTGGCTCTTCAAAACTAAAGGAACTTATGGTTATGGAAATGTGTTTTTTTTTTATTTTTATAATATGGTTATGGAAATGTTGTTTGGCCTAAAGATGGATTTGGTTCCAATGGATATGAATGCCCTCCTCATTTTGGAAAGAAATCTAGAAGACCCTTGACAAGAAAAGTTGGGATTTCAGTTGCTATTCTCAGTCCTTGCAGTTGAGTCTTTTCAAAATCCAATATTTGTTTTTTGTTTTCTGTTAAAAGAAGAAATAAAAAAAAAAAAAGAATCTTTGAGTGGATTGAATTCTAAGTTTCCAATTCCTAACGTGTTTTTCAAAATCCAAGGTTTTCAATTTTATTTGGTTAATTTTTTTTTTTCGTTGCCATTATATCGATTTTTGTCACTGATTTTTTTGTCTTTTCAAATATACCTTCTTTTTAGCTTTTGGTCAAGTGTTTTGTTTTAGTCCCCACAAAATTTGCTCATAATGGAACTGGTACTGTAAATTATAATATTGAAACTTGTTCGAGTGCAATTCCAGGTTTCCAATTCCTAATTTGTTTGTTTGTTACGGTTGCTCATTTTGATGCATCTTTGCTTCATTTGGTTTATTTCTTGTGTGGAGGATTCTACACCAATACCATGAGGCAATGTGGTTGTGGGGAATGTCAGTGGACTTGTGAGCTATGGTTTTCATTTTCATGGCTTCTTGATCAGCTTCCTAAGCTGTGTCCAGTTAATAGAGTTACTGATTTGTCCTATTCTGAAAGAACGGTCTGATCTCCCTGGAATTGCAGTTGAAAAGGAAGATAAAGAGATGAAAATTTAAATAGAGTTCCACAACTAAATTATTTACCTATTAAGTTATTGAATTTTCATTTATAGCATACTCATTCCTTTTACATCCTGAGTGGTGTTATCCTTTTGTTGGTACATGACCATGATTATTGTTTATCTTTTGGATATCGATGAACTGCTGCAACTGCACTGCTTTGTATATGGTGTGTAGGATATTGACTCATTCGTTTCTTCCAAATAGCTTTAGTATTTGTCAATCATGGATGATTGTATATTTAAATAAATTTTCCTACGGGGAATATGCTATTTGTATGTATCGGTCAATGCATTTAAGGTAAGTAACAAAATCCTTCATTGTTTCTTCTTTTTTCTTTCATGTCTGCTACATGAAAGGAAGTTGAAAATTTCCACAGACATACGCCCAAGTTGAGCTTGACACAAATATTTTCCATAGAAGTGGAAAATCATATTAACACTCTTCATGTTAATGTAATGTAATATTCTTTAGAGCATTCATTAGCCTCTTGCTTGTTGACCTTATTGTTGATGACTACTACATTCTATGTTGGAATATTTAGTGATAACTGATAAGTATGTTCGGAGTATTCAAGTTGTGGCCTTTGAAGTAAAAGGAATAAAAACTTGGGAGGATGAGGTGAGGGTGAAAAACGATTGATGTTGTAATGCCAGTTTTTAAATGTTTTTTATTTTTTTCTCATCATTAAATGGTTGATAATATGCAAGGCCTTTTGAAGTGAACTAGTTTGAGACCCGTGCCCTGCACGGGATATGTTTTTTCAAAAATTATTTTATATATATATATATATATATATATATATATATATATATATATATATATATATATATATTATTTTGTATATATTAAATAACATATTTTTTTAAAATATTTCATGTGGTCCTATTTATAAGAAAATGTCACATTTTTAAAGTATAGTTATTGCTTAAAAGATATTTTTATCTTTTATTTAATGATTTTCTTTTTAATTTTAGTGGGTGTATTATTTTTGTAGGGTATATTAGTAAAAGGGAAATGTTAACCAGTACTCCCGGTTAAGAAAGCAAATGTAGAAGCTTTTACATTGAAAATTGTGTAATCAATGTTTCAAAAGTCAAAAAAGTGTCTTTTTTAATTTAATTTTTCTTTTTTTAGATAGTTTAACCAGTGCCCCAGGGGCTGGGGCACTGGTTAACACAACCCTTAGTAAAAATATCTAAAAAGTTACATTAATTAATGATTATATTGATTTTGATGATTTTTGCTTTTGTTTCTTATATTAATTACCCGAGGAGGTACATAAATAATACCTTAAAATTTTAGGAAAAAAAGGGAACATTACAATTAAAGAAGTCTTATTTTTATTTTGTCATTTTGTGTTCACCTAGAAGGTTTAGACATTTTGTCCCCTTCTTCTTTATGTTACTATAAAAATAGATCAAAAACATTCTATTTACTCTAATATGTGCATATGAAAGAGAAAATTAAAGCTAACCGAAAATACAATTTTTTTTAAATAATTTGAAAATAAAATCAAATTTTAAATAATTGTAACTGTAACTCATGTCAATTGACAAAAAAAGAGCACTATGATTGTAGTCTAGCGAACCCGCATACATTAATCGTGGGCTCAAACCAGCGAACATGTGTACGGAAATGAAATCATATAGCAAGAAAGGTTACGTGTGATTGATTAAAGTACCAACCCGAGTCTAAAAATGGGAAATGATAAACCATGAATTTTGTTATATAAAAAGAAATAAAACATGAATTATTTCAAATAGTAAGAAATTAACGTTAGTAGTAAAAATACAAACAATCAATTATCCCAATAATAATTTGGTTTGATTGCAAGTTTGATTCATGTCTCTCGTTGAAAATATTTTGTTTTGGATAGGAGAATATGCACCATTAAATTCAAAAAATGTAGATCAACTCTACATAATACATACATACATAACATAACAACCTAGTTAATTCAACCCTAATAAGTCCTAACAAATAAATGAAAAATCATTAATCACGGGCACAATCAAATGAACCCGTCTATGAATATTAAACTATATAGCATAAAAGTTTATATATGTGGCCCATTAAAGCACCAAACCGGGTCTAAAACTGAAAAATGAACCATCAACATAAAAAAATGTCCATATACCATCAACTACTTGAATTAATCAGGTTGAAAATTAAATGAAGAATGAATTTGTTAAGTTAGATTTTTATTAAGCGATAAATAAGCAATAACTCTTTTTTTTAAAAAGGTAATAAGATGCTCCATACAGTGCAATATTGAAGCAACACAATTGCATAGGTGGCAAATGAACAGTTTTTACTTCAGTCATATATTATAAATAATAAAAAGCGATGCTTCGTCCCTTTGCAAAAAAATTTTATGAGAAATGCATATTGATTTGTAAGAATTATCATTTCCCTAAACGAAATACCGAATAAATAATTAAATATACTTTTGACAACAAAAAATTGATTTGTAAGAATTATCATTTCCCTAAACGAAATACCGTATAAATAATTAAATATACTCAAAAACACTAAATTTTAAAAAGAGACTAATTGATAAATAAATGAGCCAAAAAAAAAAGGCAAAAAACCACCTTGATAGCAAACAAAGGATAAAAAAATAGGCAAAAGTGTGTGCTTTTTCACATTAGAGTTTTACATGTTTATAGGAAAAATGGACCACTCTCATCAGTGCCCCCATTTGATTTTATAAAATAGCATCAATTTCAGAAATAAAAAGCATTTAATTTACCAGTAAATAACGATCATCAATCAATCCTTGCATTAATATATCTTTTAAATTGCATTAACATATGATTATTTTTTTAAGTAACATATGAAATTATGCATGATGTATATTATTATGTCTATATACACCCATATTTCAAAATTTCTAAATTACTAATATTAGTTGGTGATATATGATCCTTTTTATTAGTGAATATCTCCATAATTTTTTTGATAAAATATTAATATTGAAAAAACGCCGATGAATTGATTTGAGTGCTTTGAGATTTGTGTAAAAAAGAATATCGTTTTCAGGAGAACCTATCCTGTGTAATTTATAGATTTTTCGACGAAGATTAGTCACTGTTAAATGACAGTAGAAACTTCCTACCTATAACATGGAAACCAAAAGAAAAATGGTATTTAAAAACCATTAAAAACTTTTTTTTGTTGATTGCATGTGCTATTGATATATTTCAAGCTCAAATAACATTTTATTTGTTTGTTGGTTTGCACATCATATTTCAAAGGATATCTCACACTTAAACTTATCATGAGAAAAATGTGATATGTAATGACATTTTTTAATTTAATATTATGTTTATATTATTTATTATTTACATTTGTCAAAAAAGTTATTGATTAATTACAAACAACGGTAACTTTTAATTCAAACGACTGCAACCAAAGTTCCTATTTGTAGATAGAATATTGAAGAAGAAAAAATATACGTGTCAATTAATTCAAACGATTGCAACCAAAGTTCCTATATACTATGCAACAATGCAAAATAGAATATGAAGAAAAAAATTCAATACATGTGACAAACCCTATGGAACCACACAAAATAGCTTTTAAGTGAATTGATAAGTAATTCTTATATCAATTAATTTTTTTCTTTGATCCTATACATATAAGGGTAATTCATGCAAAATTAAGCTCACGATACATAAATGAATAGTAACGTATCCACAAATATATAATTGTATACCCAATACATCTAATATTTAGTTTCATAACACATTAAAAAAGTATGGCATGTCAAAGTATAAGAATATGATAGCTAGTTTCACCCCTATACTTAGTAAAAGGAGAGAACCCTTTGCTTCAAAATCTCATACAAAAAAAAAAAAAAAAAACTTCTCCATACATTGATGAGTATATTTTGATACTTTTAAAAGCTTGCATCAAATCAAGGATATTAGTATATTTCTGAAAAAGAGACGGAAGAAACGATGGTGGAAAGTGCCTGCAAAATTAGGCTATTTATAGGACAATCAAGGATGTAGTTTTGTTAAGTCAATTTTTTTGTAGTAATTAGATTTTAATGAAAATGAGTATGCTTTAAAATCACATCATGTGACAATTTCAAGTCAACATAATTCTCCCTCAATAATATTCTGCAACACAATTTTATAATAATTTTTACTAATATTTTGCTACACTTTTTTTCTTCAGAGTCATTTTCACCAATATTTTACTACGTGTTTTTTAAATAATTTTAATGAAAATGAGTATGCTTTAAAATCACATCATGTGACAATTTCAAGTCAACATAATTCTCCCTCAATAATATTCTGCAACACAATTTTATAATAATTTTTACTAATATTTTGCTACACTTTTTTTCTTCAGAGTCATTTTCACCAATATTTTACTGCGTGTTTTTTTAATAATTTTTACTAATATTTTTCTATATGTTTTTTGTTAGTCATTATCACTAATAATTGGATTCATTAGAATTAATATTTCACTAATATTCTCTCCTTGATTTTTTTGTTGTACACTATTCTTCTACACGTTTATTTGTAGGGTAATTTTTTTGTTCAAGTGACCCTCATGGATTGTTAACTATTTTTTCAAAGGATTATCAAGCATTCTTAGAATTACTATTTTTTGTTTGATCAAATAAAAAAAATTAACAAATTTAAATGACGACATAGAAAAGCCAAATGAGAAATTTAATCTTGTCAATTAACATATCCTTATATAATTATGTCATGAAAATTGGGAATTTTAATCATCATTTGCCAAGTGGCACAATGCACATGTGGAGAGCCTGATAGAAAAGAAGCATTTAATATAGGTCATGGTAAAACATTTGCAATTATATATAATATAGATATAGATATAGATATAGATATATGGGAGCTTCTATGGAGAAGTCGGAAAATTGACTTATTCGTTGCAGTCGTTTAATTCGGCCAATCAAATTTCAAGTGATGACACGTAAGATATAGGAAAAATTTTAATATGGAGCACTTGCTCCATATGTACCACCATGGACAAGTTTATTTAATGATCTTAACAGTTAGATTTAATTGGTCTCTACGTTATTATGGTACACCATCTACACATGATTTTTCTTCTAATACCAATTATCTCTCCTCTTTATTTCCCTTTCTTTATTTATCCATATTCTATCTCTTCCAGATTTTTATTAAATCAACATCTTCATCTTTTTTTCATCTTCTTCATCAACTTATTCATCATCTTTATAAAAGAAAGAAAAAAAAAACCAAACGAGCACTTAGTATGCCAAAAACACTACCGGTGTAAGAATTTCCAATATTCACAAATTCTATAAAACCAAAATCCTATTCAAACTTAACCAAACTAGCTGAAATCAAATAACACAAAATCCAAAACGAGTTATGTTGTTCCCAATCAACACAACCTTCGCAGCCGCCATAGCACACATGTAACGCCCTCTCTAATTATTTAATTATTTTATTAGATGATATGGTATATGTTTATATATTATATGATTTTGATGATTATGTGACGTATTTGTGACGTGTGACGTGTTATTATTATATTGTTTAATAAAATAATATAAGTGATGTTTATATGGATATTTATTTGGTAAATAAAGAGATTTGTTGGAAAAATAGATAATTTTAAGAGATGGGGTTATATTTATAATTAAGAAGAATTGTGTGGGTTAAGAGAGAATTAATTAAGTTGTGAGGGAGTATATAAGAGAAGTAGGTTAAGAGAGGAAACTTTTTGAGAACGCGTTATAGACTTTGGAAAAAAGAGAAGAAGAACGGTTCAAGAGAGAAGAGAAGCTAGGTTCCAATTCTGCACAATTTTCCAGGTAAGGGTGAGCCTAACTTCAGTAATCTTAATTGTAAATCATCTGTTCTTGATTGGCATAGAGTTTGAGAGGAATTGAGATGAGTTTTATGAACTAGGGTTTTGGTGAATTATGATGAATTGATGAGAGATTGAGTTGTAAGGCTGTAGAAACCTGATACAGAACCTAGATTATCCCCTAGGATAACATTGCTGATGAATTAGAGGTTTAATTGGAGAGGTTGGAGATGTTTTGGTGAGTTTTGGTCTGAACCCGTGTGGGTTCTGAGATCGCTCGCCTGTGGCGAGTGACTACTCGCCGTGGCGAGTACAGCCCTATCGCTCGCGAGGCGAGCAACATAGCTCGTTGTGGCGAGTTTGTCCCCTAAATTTTAGGACTTTGGCCCAAATGTTGATGGTTTTGAGTGCCCTTATATTTATAGAGATGACCTGTGAAGTTGGTTTAGCCAAATTGGATTTAGAAAACCTAAAAATGAGGATTTTTGGTGAAAAATGTCAAAAAGGCCGAGAGCACCCAGGATTGCTCGCTTCCAGCTCGCCCCCAACTCGCCTTTGGCGAGTGAGCTGATGTGAGTACTCGCCTGTGGCGAGCAGATCTACTCGCCGTGGCGAGTTAGCTGACCTTGTCATGTTTTGTTGTTTTGCAAGCTGTTTCGCATAAGACGTTTAGAGGAACCCTTTGGGTAGAGTTAGTGCTGTTTTATACCCTTAGATGAGTTAGGTGAAGATGAATGCTGATGGTTCTGTTAGGCCATTGATAAATGATGCGTCGTTGAATATAAGAGACGTATGAGCATGATGCTATTTGAATAAGATGATGCTATGTGTTGCAATGTGTATGTATATTGGGTTGATGTTCTGCCATGTATTATTATAACTGCATGTGTCAGTCTATAATTTGTAAATGACGTTTGAGACGGTGTATAAAGTTGTTAAGTGACGAGTCCATGCATTTGCATACTATGAGACGGTGGAGCTTTATGCTCAAAGCGACGGTGGAGCATTTGCTCAAAGCGACGGTGAAGCATATTAATGCTATAATCATATGGTACCACATGCATGATGTTGAGACGTTAGGTGTTGCATTTAGTCGAGTCAATTGTGACATAATTGAGATGATGTTTGAGACGTTGATGTATGATATGATGTTGTTTATGATGATGCTTATGACGATGTTATGATGTGATAAATGTATATGTTATGAGATGGATGTATGACTGTCAATCTTGACATTTGATTTATATATTATTTTTATTGTTGTGAATCTCACCCCTTCTGCTGGAATTGCCGCCTTGTGGGCAAGTGCAGGTACCCAGTCTTAGATGCGATGATGCGAGGAGTCTGTGTGATGTAGGGTTGCTCTGATACGTAACGGGATGGGGTCTTTTGCATAGAGTCTATTCCTTATGTATCATGTTTCCAATAAATGTTAACTTTAAGACTTAGTGAATGTTGAAACATTAATATTTTTGAGACGTTTGATGGCTTTTAAGCCAAGACTTTTATGAAGGATTTGAATTATGATTTCCGCTGCTTAATTGAATATTTTGGTGATTTGATAAACTATTATCTAAGTTGTTTTTAAAGAAGAAATGTGACACTCCTTTGAGAAGTACTCTGATTTATGTGATTTATTTAATGAAATTTTTAAGACGGGAAATTTGGGTGTTACAACACAAACTCAACAAAGAGAAGAAAAGGAAGCAAAGATTTGAGGAACCCATCAAAGCAATTGAATAAAAAAGCACGAAAGACTAGATTTTATTCAAGGGGAATTTGAGAATTTTGAAAATTAAGGATTCGGAAGCACCGCATAAAAAGAGAAACATCAGCTTCCATATTCAAAAAAAGAGAATTGGATCCATCAATTCTTAAAATTAAATGTTTCAAGAATTCAGAAATTAATTTCGGGTGTTTGTTAAACGAAAATTAAAATTAAAATTAAACGGTAACAATCGTGGAAGATGGTGGAGGTTTTGGAGGTAGTGGCGGTAGCTGTTGTGATGGTGGTGGATATGGTGGCCGTTCATGAATGAAAGAATAATCGGAAATTAATTAGTTAGGATCTAAAACAATAAATAAATTGGAATAAATGTGTTGTTGAAATAGAAGTAAGAAAAAGTCAAAAAAGAGAAATAAAAAAAATATAGTGTGAAAGACAACACAATAACAATAGTGAAGTAATTAATCTCATGGTTTAAAAAAGCTAGTGTACAGTGGCACATATTGAGTAGATACACAGTACATACCAAACAACAATAAGCATACATGACACGTGGCATATTATTATTGGATGTAGGGTAACTTCACCGAAAAAGTCAATTCAATAACTTCACCATAGAATTTTCTTTTTTTTTTTTTATCTTAAAAAAAGACTTTTAAATGTAAACGGATGTCATATAGTTAGTGTCTATTTTAGCATCTGTTTCCGTTAACATGTACTTTGAGATGGACTTTTAATATATATTTAGCTTCAACTTTAGCGCTCATTTTTGTAAAGGCTAATTAACATCAGTAGAATGCTTGTGTTTAGGTTTAAGATTTTTATCGTCGTCAATATTTTGGACTATGTTCTAACGCTAAAAAGCTATTAGCGTCTAACTTTTGCCTTTTAGCATCCTATTTTTGGTTGTCGCACGCTAAAACACAAATTTGTTGTAGTGCTTACGTGTAATCCCACATAACAAAATGAGCCAAAAGCTTATAACAGCAGTGACAAGCTTTATTAGAACGACACATATTAATTGTTATGTTAGTTTTTTCCTTGCCAAAACTTGAACTCTTGTTGAGGCAATATGTAATATAAAAAATATAGATACTACGTAGTTATACACATACTTCTTTTGCATTTTATCTTATATGAACATGCATATATACATAAAAAATGAAAAGACATCGTATCAAACAGTGCAATCATCATTTCTCTACATTTATCTGGAGTCTCCCCTTTCAATTCAGCATAACTCCATTCAAAATGGTTTATTTTGTCCTTTTCCCAATTCAAGTGGGATTTGTTAAATAATTTGTTGGCTTAATTGCACTTTTGGACCCCTATCTTTCCAAAAGTTGCGGTTATGGACCCTTAACTAACTTAAATACAAAACAGCCCCCTATGTTTTGATTCTTTAGCAGTTTTGGACCCCTAAGACAAAAAAAAAATGACACGTGGCACCTCACTTAGGGTGCCACATCAGCGTTGACCGAGTCAACAATGGACTAGGGGTCCAAAACTGCCAAAGAATCAAAACATAGGGGGCTGTTTTGTATTTAAATTAGTTAGGGGTCCATAACCGCAACTTTTGGAAAGATAGGGGTCCAAAAGTGCAATTAAGCCTAATTTGTTTGTTATGTTACAGTTATATGTAGTTTGAAGAATTTGTGTCCTTTGACCAGAATATCCGTGAAAATATAATGTGTTAGCTTAATAAAATACTAGTTTCCAATATAGTAGTAGTAAATAACAAAAAACAATTTTAGATTAATTTAATTTTATAAACAAAAAGGAGTGGAGAGGAGAGTACAAGTGGAAAAAGGAGCAGTAGTGAGTCAGATGTTGTTTAAGGAATTGTCTCCAAAACAAGTTAAAGACAAGACAAGCCAAAATGAATGCTTTTTCTATGCCTTTTACAGACTGAAAAATTCCATTCAAGGTAGAGTAGAGCATCCAACCCTGTGCTTTGGAGAGTCCAAAGCAAAGCTGAAAATAGTATTTTTCCTGTATTCTGCTCATTACATTACATACACCTCAAAAACCTGCTCTTCTCCCCAAATTTGTTTGAACTTGTTCACTCTCTGTCAAGAAAGATGATAACGTTAACAGATTTCTACCATGTGATGACAGCAATGGTGCCACTTTACGTGGCTATGATATTAGCTTATGGTTCAGTCAAATGGTGGAAAATATTCTCTCCCGATCAATGCTCTGGCATCAATCGCTTCGTTGCTCTCTTTGCAGTTCCTTTACTTTCATTCCATTTCATTGCCTCTAACAATCCTTACAAAATGAACCTACGCTTTCTCGCTGCAGACACACTTCAAAAGATTATCGTCTTACTTGCTCTCACCATTTGGGCCAACTTGAGCAAAAGGGGTTGTTTAGAATGGACAATAACACTCTTCTCCATTTCAACACTCCCAAACACTTTGGTTATGGGAATCCCTCTTCTCAAAGGTATGTACGGTGAATTCTCTGGGAGCTTGATGGTACAAATTGTGGTCCTTCAGTGTATTATTTGGTACACCATGATGCTGTTCATGTTTGAGTTTAGAGGAGCAAGAATGCTTATCTCAGAACAGTTTCCAGACACTACTGCTGGTACCATTGTCTCCATTCATGTTGACTCTGACGTGATGTCGTTGGATGGAAGACAGTGTTTGGAAACAGAAGCTGAAATCAAAGAAGATGGGAAGCTTTATGTTACAGTGAGGAGATCAAATGCTTCAAGATCGGATATATATTCAAGAAGGTCTCATTCTCAGTCTCATACAAATACAACACCTCGAGCTTCAAATCTGACGAATGCAGAGATATACTCTTTGCAATCATCAAAGAATCCAACTCCAAGAGGGTCCAGTTTCAACCACACAGATTTCTATTCCATGATGGGTGGTGGTCGTAATTCTAACTTTGGTGCTTCTGATTTGAAAGGAACAACACCGAGGACTTCTAATTATGATAATTCAATGTCTACGGGGAATTACCCTGGAATGTTCTCTCCCAAAAACGTTGCTGTTGCTAAGAGGGGTAATAGTCAAACTCAAGTAGCCCAGGATCTTCATATGTTTGTTTGGAGCTCAAGTGGTTCCCCTGTTTCTGACGTTTTCGGCGGGGCTCATCATGAATATGGAACTGGAGTTCATGATCATGTTAAATTGAATGTCTCTCCAGGAAAAGGTTAATAATGTTTTAGTTTTACTGATACTGATACTTGTTTGCTTTTGTGGTTAATATTGATTGATTTTTATTTATTATCAGTGGATGGTGAAGAGGAGCACGTAGATGGAAAGAGAGGGGAGGAAGTTGGAGCAAAAACGATGCCAGCAGCAAGTGTAATGACGAGGCTGATATTGATAATGGTTTGGAGAAAACTTATCAGAAACCCAAACACATATTCAAGCATTATCGGCCTAACATGGTCACTCATTTCATTTAGGTGGAATATTGAAATGCCTGTTATCATAGCAAAGTCCATTTCCATATTGTCAGATGCAGGCCTTGGCATGGCCATGTTCAGTCTTGGTCAGTCAGTATTCACATTCATTCCACATACATACTCAAACAATCATCACTTTGAATATTATTATTTAAATGCTTTTTTGTTTGATTGATAAAGCAAGCAAGTGTTTCATAGTTACCTTGTGAAAAAGCATGCCGGTTTGTGTTTGGGGTGGGGATAATGAAATGATGAAAGGTGTTTGTTTCTTTCACAAGACAAACAAATTGGGGTTACTAGTGGACTGGAGAGCATGCTTGCCTTGTCTCCTTTTCCTTTATGATGATGCATCATGATAATGACAGGTCTGTTCATGGCTTTGCAACCGAGGATCATTGCATGTGGTAATCGCGTAGCAGCTTTCTCTATGGCCGTTAGATTCCTTACCGGTCCAGCTGTCATGGCAGCTGCTTCCATTGCTGTTGGACTCAGAGGAACCCTCTTGCACGTTGCCATTGTTCAGGTACTCGCTTTCATTTTCAATTGCATTCATTCAAATATCAACCAACTCCTATTTGTTTGTCATGTCATACATTGTTACAATGTTCACTGCTAGCTCATACTAATAAGTTGTGTGGAAATAACAGTTATGAGTTTTTATTAAGAAAATCTCTCAACCAATTAAATTTGTTATTTGACGAAAATCAAGGGAGGTAATTGTGTGTAATTAAGAAAAGGTGTTAGCAAATACACTGTCTTAAAATTTTATCGATACATTTTGTCATTGTATCTATCATTTCCCTAACAATTAATGGGATATATATGAACAAGATTTAATAAGTGAATAGAAGAACACTCACATACCTAAGTTTGTGAATGTAACAAACATCATAGTTGACAATTTGGTTCACTTTTACTATGTTTAAAATCTTATTGTAAAAACAAATACAGGCAGCACTTCCACAAGGAATTGTCCCATTTGTGTTCGCCAAGGAATACAATGTACATCCTGATATTCTCAGTACAGGGTATGTATATTTTTTGTCTTCCATCAATTCAATCGGTTTCTTCATTTAATGCTAATCAATGGAGAGCTCGATGAATTAAATGCAGGGTAATTTTTGGGATGTTGATTGCATTGCCTATAACGCTCGTTTATTACATCTTGATGGGGCTATGAATGGATATATATCAAAATGCTGAAGATTACATGAGGCCTTCATGCAAGCTTTGTTTAATTGAGGCTTCTTCTAGCTAGACCAAGAGAAACAAAATATCGGCAGCACTGTGTTGGATGAAATAGGAGGAATCATCCGATTAGTTTTTATTTTCTTTTTTAATGAATTGTCTTGCTTAGTGAAAATGTAAAATCATGCTATTAGCTAGTGGAGTAGTTAGTTTAATTTATAAAAGGGTTTGTCTATGGCTATGTCGTAAAATTTCAAATTAAATTGTCCTCAGATTCAACACCACTCAACACATCAAGCAAAAGAAGGAAAACAAGCAATTTTTGAAACAGTTTAAAATTGGAACAATTATCCCAGTTGTTTTACTTTGATTTAATTGGAACCATGAAAATTCGTCAATTTAATCTTAAAATCTTAATAGTAAAGATTAAATTGACGAATTTTGTATATTTTAATAGGAAAATGCTATTTCTCTAGAAAAATAGTATCAAGAATTTTTCAAGACACAACCAGCAAGTTTTAATTACATGATTTATTTGTTCACTTCCTATTATTCAACCACACCTCCTTAAATTGTGGCAAATAGTGTATTGTGTTTGACCGCTCTTTATTCTTGAAGAATTCTTGATGTTATTTTTCTAGAGATATAGCATTGCTCATTTTAATAATGTAGTTTATGGTTGCTAAAAAAATAATGTAGTTTAGGGGACTAAATTTGTGTACCTAAACTTTTTATAACATTCTAAACATATTTGAAAAAAACTATTAAGAATCTATGTTGACTTAAATATTTGTAGGATAATTTTATAGGTTGTTATTAGATAAAGTAAAAAAATGTGACAAAAAATTTAAACATTTTTTATATAGTAAATCATCAATTTGTCCCATGAAATTGTAGGGGTCCAACATTTATCTCTTTAGGATTTGTAAATCTGCAAAGGTGATCCCTATTTTGAACAATGAAAACCAGCTTGGTCTTTGTGCTAATTTTTATCTAATTATTTGATTTATGCAAATATTGAATTTGCAAATTTCGGATTTGTTCTCATTAACAAATTTACCTGGACTAGTGGGAAATAAACATGATTTCGAGATCAGATCACATGAAATTTTCATGTCATTTATCCATGTTGATTTATGTCATCAAGTGCACTGATGTGGTGATCATCAGGGTTTAATCATGTTATGTGTCATTAACGACAGTCGTGGTGGTCCCAATATTAATTATGAGGTGAACCATATTGTAAAGAAATTTTTTAATTATAAATAACATTAAGACGCATGCCTAAAAACTGAGATATCTCTATTATAAACATTTCCCTTATTTTATTCTGATAGTACACTTGGCATCTTCATCTTCTCCACTTCATTTAATATTTTCTTATCATCCAATCAAATTGAATCATAACTCATTTCTTTTTTATTAGCCAATCAAAATGAATCATGACACAATTAGTTTTCAAAGGCCAATCAAAATTGATCATGCCATCATTTTTTCCCCTATATATAGACAATTTGTTTTTCATTATTTTCATATGTCTTTTCCCCATCTCTTCCCCCATAAAAAAAAGATTCACAAAAAAATGTATTTTTTGTGTTTTAAAAGTATGAGAGTTTTTTTGTCAAAACAAAAAGCATGAAAGTTTAATCACTTGGTTGTAGATTATGGGATTGATTTTATTTTTTATGTGTATCTAATTGTTAATTGTTAATTCTACTTTCTCGAGGTCCTATTGAAGAGCATGTGCATGTGTTTTAGCTAACATAGGATTAAGCTTGAACACTTTTGTATATTATAGCACTATTCCAATCGATGTTAGGAGTCATTATGTTAAAAATAGGCTTGGTTGGTTTAATTACTAGCATTTGTCATAAAAAAATCATTGGTTTTATATGATATATTTCTTTATTAATTAATATATTAAAGATATCACTTTTCAACTGTGATAATGAATATAATATTATGTCTTTCATTTGTAAATGGTATTCAGGATAGTTTTCAAATTTAAAATAGCAAATTATAGATATTTTAATCATATTTTTCAACAAGCTTTTTAGGCTAAAAATTTATTAAGAAAAATATAAAAACTAAAGGATATAAACCATTAGCTCTCCTTTGTACTCTTAATGGATTCTACAACTAAATTAGGTCGTCAAAATAATTAAAGAGACGATTATGTCTTGACAATAATAAAAAAAGGCTTAATTGCACTTTTGGACCCCTATCTTTTCAAAAGTTGCAGTTATGGACCCCTAACTAATTTAAATACAAAACAGTCCCCTATGTTTTGATTCTTTGACAGTTTTGGACCCCCAGTCCATTGTTGACTCGGTCAACGCTGACGTGGCACCCTAAGTGAGGTGCCACGTGTCAATTTTTATTTTATTTTTTTGTCTTGGGGGTCCAAAACTGCTAAAGAATCAAAACATAGGGGGCTGTTTTGTATTTAAATTAGTTAGGGGTCCATAACCGCAACTTTTGGAAAGATAGGGGTCCAAAAGTGCAATTAAGCCTAAAAAAAAAATTGATAATTGTGTTGTTGAATATAATAAGTAAAAGGGGATACAATATCTCTGACAATCATTAAAAGAAAAATTTGATGCACTAACAAAAATATTTTTAAGCATAGTGAGACAGAGACTAGATTTTCTAATTTGTTTTTTTGAACTAAAAGGTGCTTTTATTTTTATTTTGTCAAGTCATCATAACACATTGGCGTTTTTTCGTGGTTTGTTCCCCACCAAAGACCAAAAGTGAAAGAATTTAAAATATTTTTTTTAATTTTTTTTTCAATTAATATAAAAAAATTAAACAAATGAGAAAAAAAATGCTAAGAAAGTAATTAATCATAATGTTCAGAGTTATGCGGGAGTATACAATGAGTTGGATCATCACATTTGATTAAGAGAATCCCCACAAATGACATAAAACCATATTTTAACCCAAAACCTTAAGATATTAGGTACATGATCCAACATAGATCTTTAGCTCACAAATACCATATTAATATCTCTCTTTTCAGTGTGAAATTCTTTGTATTTGTGACTTGGTGAGATAGCCTAATAAGGTCAGAGACACAACAACGTAAAAAAGGTGGGTTGGTAGTGGTTTCAAGGAGGGATGTTTTTTTTATTTCTTTTATGAGAAGAGAGAAAGTAAATTAGAAAAAGAAAGAAGATGGAAAAGAAATTTGAACATAGAGAAATAATAAGGGAAAATAATAAGTTGTTAGTTTCATGAGTTTGTTGAAGGAGTTGGAAATTGCTGGGTAATAAACATTTGTTAACGTAGTATAACACATACGTTTTCCTTTTGTGAGATCCCGCTAGGGACGGATGTAGAAATACATTTCAAGCGTGGCTAAATAAGTAGCAACCGAAATAATGATAGATTTTTAATATTTTATACTTTAACGACTGAATTTTCGGTCACTGTTTCTGTCGCGAAACAAATTAGAGACCAATTTTTACATTAGCGAACGAATTTTCAGTTGCTATTTCTGCCATTAAATTCATTAGTGACCGATTTTCATGCCTTAGCAACTGAGAATTTGGTCGCTAAAGAACTTTCTATTTTTATTTGAAATTCATATGTAGTTATAGCCACACATGGCCATAATATAGATCCGCCTCAGGATCCCACAAAAGACCAAAGGTGAAGATTTTTTTAATAAATGAATAGAATGCAAAAGCATAAAGAAAAAGGCATAACGTCTCAACTAGGTTCACACCTGATAACTACTTTTTTTTGCCCATACTCTAAAAAAGGCGAATAAATTTGAAATAACAGATGTTTAAAAAAAGATATTGTCTTGACAAAAAAATTGCACGAAAGTGAATGAAATCGAAAATATAAAATTTAAGATAAAAAAAAGTTAAACAAATGACAATCAAAAAATAACAAAATAAATCTTTATAATGTTGGTACTTCTCACGGAGCTTACATGGGGCTGTATCATCGTATTAGACTATATTAGAAACCACACAAGTGAGATTAATATTACATGTTCATTCAAAATATCTAGGTACGTAGATATGGGTCATCTCACATATATGTTATTCAACATCTACTATTCCATCAATTGTAGAACTTTAACTCATACTTTACATATTAACATATATCCCCCAAGTGTGGGACTCTCTATGTCCGTAATTATATGACATAGTCAAATAAGGTCAAACGGAGGCACAACAGATAAAAAAGGTGGGTTGGTGGTGATTTAATGAAGGGAGATTTATGTTCCTTTCTTTCATGAGAAAAGAGAAAGAGAATTAGAAAAAGAAAGAAGATGCAAAAGAAATTTGAGATTGAGATAAATGACACTGGTAAAAAAATGTGTGTTTTGTCCATGAAGTTATAAAGAATAAAGTGAGTCAAATGAGTTGAAGATTTTTTAGTAGTTAACTTCCCAAAAATTAGACTTAATTAAAAAAACACAATAACATTGAAGAAAGTGTAATAATTAAGCACATATTTTGTTAATTCAACATAACACATTAGAGTTTTTCTATGGTTAAATCCCACCAAAGACACAAAGTGAAGAAATTTAAAATAATAGGGATTAATAAAAAAATTGCATGAAAATGAACAACAACGAAAAATTTAAATTTATAAAAATTAAACATATACTCTTATGTTGGTCATCTCATTTATGTGTCTCAACATCTATTATTGTATCTAATGTGGAACTTTAAATCACAATTGACATTTTAACATATCTTCCTTTAAGTGTGAGACTCTATACGTCTCTGATATGGTCACATAACCAAATAAGGTCAGAAGGAGTCATAACATGGTTAAACAGGTGGGTTGATGATGATTTCATGGAAAGAGGTTTATAATTATAACTTTCACGAAAAGAGATAAATAAAACTAGAAAAAAGTAATTTGAAAATGAGAGAAATGATAGGAAAAAAGTAGGGACTGTTTCGTCCGTGGAAGTATTGAAAATAGAGTGAATTATTGATAATTTTATGGTTTAGTTGTAGGAGTTGGAGATTTACGAGTGATTATTCTACCAAAAAATAAATAAACCCAATAAGAAAATGTTACATAATTTAAAAATATCGCTTTGTCAGATCAGCAAAACACATGCATTTTTTCATTGTTTCATCTCACAAAAAGGGAAAGTGAAGGTATTTTAAATAATAGAGGTTGGATAAAAACATTTGCATAAAAGTGAATGACTTCCAAAAACGTATATTTAATATAAAAAAATTAAGCAAACGAAATCCAAAAACTAACAAAACAATTCATCACGATGTTCAGAGTTCTTAGAGTGCCTACAATGGGTTTGATTATCACATTTGACCAAGAGAAACCCCACACGTGAAATTCACACCACATCTCAACTCAAAATCTTAAGATTTTGGATATATTAGTCATCTCACTTATATGTTGCTCAATATGTACTTTTACATATAATGTAGAAGTTTAAATCACACATGACACATTAACGTATTTCCCTCAAGTGTGCTTGAAAATTACCAAAATAATATATTCATTAAAAAAATGTCACATCAATTTAAAATGTCTAATAAACATGTATTTTATTAACGTAGCAGAACACGTCTACATTTTTTCATTGTCAAATCGTACCAAAGACCATAAGCGAAGGAATTTAATATAATAGAGGTTGAATACAAAATTGCTTGAAAGTGAATGACATTCCAAAACTAAAATTTAAGATACAAAATTAAACAAATGACATTAAAAAACTAACAAAACAAATCATCATAATAATATTGAGACTTTCGTGGAAACCTTTATTTGGTTGTATCATAAGATTAGGTTAAAAGCAAGCACACAAGCAAGATTGAAATCACATATTCACCCAAAATCTTAAGACATTAGATATATGAGTCATCTCACTTATATGTTGCTCAACATCTACTATTGCATTCAATGTGTTATTTTAACTCACACTTGACACATTAACATCTCTCCATTAAGAATGAGACTCTTTGTGTCTGCAATTCATCACCACGAACCACTTCCACTCCCCAAAAAAATTGAAGCGGATATGATATCACTATTGGGACTTATGGGGTGTGAATCGACACATTGCAGAAAGAGCAATCACACAAGTGAGAAAGAAGTTACATCTTCATCCAAAATTTATATAGTTAAGTATATGATTTATTTTTCTGTTATTTGTTCTTCAACCTCCAATATTTTACTCAATATTGACGGTTGATACATCACAACATTCTCTCCATTAAAGATGACAAAATTCTAGCCCGTGCTTGGCACGGGTGTCCATACTAGTAATTATTAAAATATGTAGGCAAAGTAATAGATTGTTGAAATATTTTATAATAATTATATTAGCTATTTTTCAATTATGAGTATTAATTGATTAACCAGGCTAATTAAATTTCTATTTGAATAATTAATTATATAATTAATAAACATGTGTTCAATATAAGTGGATGTGAGGATGACCCATTTAACGGAACAATGAAAAACTCTAATTAACCATCACATTATAAGAGGTTATGAACCCCTATATAAGAGACTAACTTCAATATCATCGTCTCTTCTCCCCGTCAGAAAAGTGTCTAAGGCATTATGAGTCTCGATCGAGGAATAACCAAACCAATCGCCACTAACTCTTGGTTGTGTGTTTTAGATCATCGCCTCTCTATTTATGTTTCCGAAGATTATTGTTAAGAGGCTACCATCAAATGTTCATGATGTATTTATAATATCCAATTCCTAATATCTTCATAGATCAAACATGTCGTCGTAGATTCTGGTTTATATACATGTTCATATGTTTTATTTAACACTAAAGTATGATTACGACTTTAAACTCCATAGCGCATGTCTTGTTTTCTTTATAGAGATTTGGCAATCGTAATTCGTAAGAGTGTTTTCTTTTAGTTTATTTTAATACTTATCACGTGCAATTTGAAGAACACTCAATTTGTAAAATGGTTATTTTAAGGGTAATGCTAACCAGTGCCTCCTGGAGCACTGGTTAAGGAATTTAAAATGAAAGTTTTAAGTTTAAAAATGTAACTTTTTAAACTTTTTATGAGTTAATTACAGAACTTCTAATACAATTATGGTATATTTGATTCATTAACCAGTGCTCTGGGGGTATATGTTAGTATTTTTCTTATTTTAATATTGAATTTTTAAAGGTCTATGACTATTACTCATATGAAAAATAAATTTTCCTTTTTTTTTTTGGCTTTAAAACGTGTAAATGCTGGAATTACTTAATGAAACCAACATTAATTTTAATCATATATAAGAGATAATTCCCAAAATCATCAGGATGTATCTTTGGGAGATAACTTATGGGTAAAATAGTCTTTCGAAAGATAATCTTAAATCTTTGGGATGTATCTATCTGACGTATATAATAAACGTATAAACAGAATTTTGAAGAGTTTGAGTGACATGGATGAAGCCTCAAAAAAGTCCTTTCAAAACAATATGATATTTTTTTAGTTAAAAAAAAGGTGTTGCCTTGGTTGTTTAATGGGCCACCCATTGTTAAGTTAAAAACAATTTTTTGCCTAAATGGTTATCTACTTGAAAATTACTCTTTAAGCTTCCTTGTTTGCTTTTAGTCACCTTAAAATTATCTTTTTACCTCTTAACGATTGTTACATGCCGTTCGCTGATCTATGATAGTTAACTGTCGTTTCAGATTCATAACTGTATATAAGGAACAAAAAAACACTCTTGTTTTTTCTTTCTTTCCAGTTTCTGTATATGCAGGTCTGGATCTGGAACTACGGTTAATTACCGTCGACCAGTGAATGACTGTTGACTGTCATTGGGGATAAAAGGTTAATTTCATAGCGTTTGGGAGTAAATAAAGACGCCTAAAGAGCAATTTTACCCCACTTTTAGTTCGTCAAACTTCTTTGTCCATTTTCACTCCACTGTCTTAAAAACACACTCTAGTATCTAACTCTCGTCATCCATTTTTGCGACACCCACGTCCTTGCCTTTGCAAACAACTTACTTCACACCCGTTCCAACGTTGAGTGGGCACTCTCTCTCAATCTAATTCCCCAGTGCGTTGGCTAAGATTACAATGTTGTCGAAGATGGAGAAATTTTCTATTGCGAAAAAATGCATGGTTTAGCAATCATATATTTGATGACATTGTCTTCTCCATACTGTCAAAGTTGCCATCAAATCAAATATAAAGAAGCTATTTGAATATGTATGCAAATCATAAATCCTCTTGTTTTAAAACCCTATTTTCATGTTATAAAAAAAAAAAAAAAAAAAAACCTCTTTTCATGACCATATTTTGCACCAATATCATGTCTTATTAGGATGATACATCACTCATCCTTGAGCAGCAACCTGTAGTCTGTACTGGGCATGTTAAGTGACCAAGTCCATACATGACTGTTGAAGCTCCGGTGTTAAATTATTTTGATATCAATCTAACAATTTTTAAATTGTGTATCCTAAGTACTAACGCAATCTTAACATTATTAATATTTTGATGTTGCATGAGTTAAGATAGATATTTTGTGGATGCATCAATTATTGGTTATTGTATGACTCAATAGATTCTACTGCATGTGTTCGTCCAAAAATAAAAAGATTCTTTCAGCCATTTTACCCGATATATAATTGGTAATTGCTAATAAAAATAGAAAAGAAAAGCTTGACATGGCTGCAAAACCATGTGGCAAAGAACCATTGGCCCATGCGGATCTTAATAGATTCAGTTCAAGAATCGTTTGTTTCTTTTCTTCGTGTCGCCTCATCGGCATCGCCATCGCAATGCAAAAGAATCTTTGCCAAAAAAGATTATTATTTAACTTAAGAGCCACATATCAGATGATTCATTAATTTTTGTCTTAATTTCTCAAAAAATATTTGGGTAATCCAAAATTTAGGAAGAGGTAAACAATATATAGAAGTAAGAAAATAATACTTATATGGTTAAATTATATTATGGTCCTCTACGTTTGAGGTTTGTAATTTATTGATAAGTTATTTTAGTAACATATAAGTCGTTAAGTTTGAGGTTTGTGATAAATCGGTTATTTAAATTATTTTGGTCATATATAAATTTTTTAAGTTTGTAAACGTATTCAATTTAGTACTTATTATGTTAACTAAACGTTTCAAAAACGATGAAGTGACAAAATGTTTAAATCGAAAATGTTTACAAACTTAAAGGGATTTATGCGTGTCCAAATTAACTTAAAAACATATATGTTATAAACCTCAAACTTAAAATATTTATGTGAACCAAAATAACTTAAATGATTAATCTATTATAAATCTCAAATTAAAGAACTCAGGTGTAATTTAGCCAAAATATACTTGAAAAATTTTATTACAAAACTATGAATTTTGAGGGGCTGGCTACGCAAATTAAAATATCTTGATGATATAGCATCACCAGTTGTTTAGTGAAAACTGAAAATTGGGTTTTGTTTTCATTTGGAAAATTGATATCTATTTTGAGAAAATTGCAAGAGAAATGATTTCTACAACCATTTTATGTATAAATATCTACCGTGACAAAATTGCAATTTTGATCTCCATTTTTCTAATTGTACAATTTTGATTCTCTATTTTAATATTTTTTATTAACTCATTATTTTGATCATCGTTTAATGATGTAACAATAAATTATTCTTTTTGATTAAAAAAACCATAAATTGTGCGATCCCTTTTGTATCATTTCAATTGATCTTATTTTGTATATGAATGATTGGTCGCAACTAAATTTAAGCTTTGTTTTTAAAAACTTTCAACAATTAGGTCTTCGTTTGTTTAGATCGTCTAATATATTGTCATATCATTAAATTAGATGATCAAAACTATTGGTCAGTTAATTTTTTAAATGGGGACCAAAATTGCACTACTAAGCCAATTTTGTTTTTGAAAGAGGTCGATTTTTTTTTGAAAAAGAGCAAAACATGGTTATTTATATTTTGATAGATAAACGAAATGACAATGAAGATCGAAAATTCATTAAACTGAGATTATTAACCACGATAAACAATGTACTCTGTGATTTCTACTTAAAATAAAAGAAATGATATTATTATTTGGGCGGAGGGAATGGTGTATATAAATGAAGGTAGATTGTGCGGTGTGAAGAAGTAGGCAACTCAAAGCAGAGAGAGAGAGAGAGAGTTCGATCGATTAATGCAGCAGAGAGGAAGAGCTTCTAACCGTAGATCCAGGAGTTTCTCAAGGTCTCGCCTCGCTATCGAAGGAACTTAATCAATCAAACAACACAATTCGCATTTCATTCTTAATCAATCCAATCCATGGCTTCACCAGGTATTATGGCGACGAGTGATGAACGTGAAATTCAGAAATCATACTGGATTCAGCATTGTGCCGATCTATCTGTCGAGGCTATGATGCTTGATTCCAAAGCTTCTGATCTAGACAAGGAAGAAAGACCCGAGGTCCGTTTTCTCATCTTTCAGATTTCATAATGTTTATTTAATCTAATAATAATAGATCTAATCTCAGCTACATTAAGATCCAATTGCACCATCTTATCTTATTTATTCCCATATTATCTTAAGCTCTGTCTCTTGTTATATGGAATATCATTTTTCTTAACTAACTCTTCGTTTCTACCAATCTATCATGTTCATCTCTGTTTTACTAAGATTGTGGATGTATGTATATATGAATCAAGTATATAACAGTTTTCGATTAATCTGATATTTCATAGCGTCATCTACAATTTACAAACTTATTGTAGTATCGTGCTCTGTCTTTCTCACTTTTCAAACTTCCACACTTATCCTAATTTTGTCTTTTCACATGCCTATTTTACTCTTTGCAACACCAATCTAATTCATAATGTAATCAAACCGGCATCAAATTTCCCCCACATATTTCCATAAAATTTCACTGTCAATGTCATTATGTACCTTTTTTGTTTTCATCTTCATTTTTTTTTATTTTTTTTTATACATAGGTACTTTCCCTGCTACCTGATTATGAAGGAAAATCAGTTATTGAGCTTGGAGCCGGTATTGGAAGATTTACTGGAGAATTGGCACAGAAAGCTGGTCAATTGCTGGCTGTGGACTTCATTGAGAGTGCAATAAAGAAGGTAATTGCACTGTCTTACCATTTTGTGAATTGTTATTTTTGATACACTCACCCAACACACTTATCATGAAGTAACTTGAACCACTCATAACGTTTTGTAGAACGAAAGCATTAATGGACACTACAAAAATGCCAAGTTTTTGTGCGCTGATGTCACCTCTCCAAAGATGGATGTTTCTGAAGGATCTGTTGATGTGATTTTCTCAAACTGGTTACTGATGTATCTTTCAGATAATGAGGTCAGTTTTGTTTATTTTAGAGCCCACATACAAAACTTTCATAGTTTTTTTTTCTTTCTTTTCAATACAGACATTTTGAAGTCAGCATTATGTATGATTATATGAACTGTGGAGTAATGGCCTATGGTTCCAACTGACAGTAAACAAGCTGTAAATAAAAAAATCAACTTTGGGGTTTTTCTATGTATCTTCTATCAGTGCTTTGTGGTATCCATGAATTTAAGAACATGTTAAGCTACTACGCATGGATATATTTTAATTTCCATTGCAAATAATTATTCTAGTGTCTTCAGACATTTTGTTTAATCTCAATTATTGGGGCAAACTGCGTAGTATTTCCCAATGTTGTCAAACATGGGTAGTGGATTGTTGAAATTCCGCCAATAATTTTTATTGCAGCTATTTGACAACATTTTGTACTAAATAGCATACTGCGGAACAATAGCGGTTTATCCAAATTCCACCACACTATACACTTTTAATTTGGAAAACGAATATTTCATTCAATGAAACATTACTTATTTGGCTTCGTATTACCAACCTTTTGTTTTTCCCTTGGTGCTTCAGGTTGAGAATTTAGCAAAAAGAATGATGAAATGGTTGAAAGATGGTGGATATATATTCTTCCGAGAATCTTGTTTCCACCAATCTGGGGATTCAAAGAGAAATTACAATCCTACTCACTACAGGGAACCCAGATTTTACACAAAGGTTTGTTCTTTGTAGTTACCTCTATCCCTTGGTCTCTGCCAGATTATTGTTTGATGAAAAAAGATCATCAACTTTGGGCTAATTCTAGTGTATGATTTCTATCTTATGGAGATAGAACCTTTTGTTTAAATAAAACAGCTTCACAACATGTTTGAACCTAATTAACGGGAGTGTTTTGTGATGGTAAAGGTGAGCTATAGGTCATGGGTTGCTTTTCCAAATATTACGGTCGGTGTCTCATGTTCAAACTTTTTGAAATTAAATTTTTCATTTAGAATGTATTTGAAGTGTTGAGTATTTATTAGATTAGAAGTGCGTGATTAATGTGAGTTAATGTTGAGCACTCATTGGATTATATTTTGTAAGGCAAATAATACCTTTTGGTTTGGAAACTTTGATCTGTAGGCAAATAATACCCCGTTGGTTTGGTAACTTCAATCCGTCTTCTCCTTTGTTCATGCAGGTATTTAAACAATGCCATATGAGTGATAGCTCTGGGAATTCCTTTGAACTTTCTCTTGTGGGCTGTAAATGCATTGGAGCATATGTTCGAAATAAGAAGAATCAAAACCAGGTAAAAAAAGCAGGATTACATTTCGTGTAATTATTATCGTGAATTTAGCTTATCCAATTGACTGATGTGTACATGTGTACAATAATATTTTCATGGTGCAGATTTGCTGGATATGGCAAAAGGTTAGATCACATGATGATAGGGGATTCCAGAAGTTCTTAGATAGAGTTGAATATAGCGAGAAGAGTATTTTACGATATGAGCGCGTGTATGGCCAAGGCTTTATAAGCACTGGAGGACTTGGTATGCCTTTATATTTTCCTTTCTCCGCTTCAAATTAACATGGTAGAATGATCTTCCTTGACTTTCTGAAAAAGTGATGTTCCATTGTCATTTACCTGGTCTAGTGATTACAAGGTCTTAGGACAATTCCCTTACCTAAAAACACAGCAGCTGCAACTGTTCAGTATTATTTTAGATTCATGAGATAATTGAACTGTGCTCAAGAAATAGTTGGCCAATATTTTCTACCTTTTCATTCTTTGGTGACTGGGGTGACTAGCTTTATTATATTATCATTATATTTTAGGCTAAAGTGCACTTTTCCCCCCTTAAGTTTCAAAAAGTTGCGATTTTGACCCCCTATGTACAAAAACTACAATTTTGGCCCCCTAAGATTTAGCCCCTTTGCATCTTTGGTCCTTTTGGCCAATTTTGACCAAGTCAATGCCTGCGTGGCATGCCACCTGTGTAAATAATGAATTAAAAAAATAAAAAATGCTACTTAATCATTTTATAAATTAAATAAATTAAAAAAATATTTTAAAAAATAAAATAAAAATAAAACCCAAAACAATACATATTCATCATTTTTCATCTCTTCCAATCCAAACCCAGAAAGAAAAAAAAAACCTTCAATTTTCATGTCTTCATAACAATCTTCAAAAATGAAGGGAAAAAAAAAGAATTCAAAAGGCACAAAATTGTATTCCTTTTCCAACTAGCAGCAACGTAAAAGTTGAATCCTAATCTATGCTTCCAGCACCACACTCAACATTAGGATTAGGACCCAAGCATGAAGAAAATTGTTGAAATAGGTGATAGGACCATTGGGTTTCTGTTCTTGAAGAATGCCATTGCGGATTGAGCAGCCTACTTGAGCAGGAAAAAGATGCTACCACATAAATGAAGAAAAAATGCATGTTTCATTTATAACAAGTCTCACAATTGATCTCCTCGTTTGTTAGAATAGTCCAAAATTTGGAACCAGCTGCAATTGTTGTAATGTGTGCCTTCATGAGGACCTCCTTATACCGATTTTTAAATGCAGACAACAACAGAAACCCAATGGTCCTGTCGCCAGCATCTGAGCGAATCTAGAGAGAGTGATGGCGTCATGGTGTGCATAACCTTCCACATTCCTCCCATCAACGCCGCCGTTCTCCACCGTCGCGCTTCATGGGCTGCGGAATCGACGGAGTCTCAGTTTCCGGCACTGCCATGTTGTGTTCCTTTTCTGCTAAGTGCTCTATGATAGTTGCAGATCTGAGGGATCAACAGTGAAAGGTTGAATCTGGAAGGTTTGTGAGATATGCACATAGAGGAATTGAAGGGAGGTGAAGTGAAGATGGATACTAATTTTGGTGTTGTACCATACGTATTCAAGGATTTGTGTTGTGGTGTTATAATTTTGTGTCGAATTTGTTTCATGAATTTATGAAAATGATGATTTCAGCTTTTTGAGAAGAAAAAAAATCTGGATTAGATTGTGATTGAGAGGAAAAAATGAAGAAGAAGAAGAGATAAATGAATGAGATTTGAATTTTAAATTTCTTATTTTTTTTTTCCTGATTTTTTAAATTTATTTAATTTAAGAAATGATTATATGGTTTTTTTAATTTTTTTTAATTTAATAATTACACACGTGGCATGCCACGTAGACATTGACCGGTCAAAATTGGCCAAAATGACCAAAAATGCAAAGGGGCTAGATCTTAGGGGGCCAAAATCGCAACTTTTTGAAACTTAAGGGGGGAAAAGTGCACTTTAGCCTATATTTTATTATGGTGTATTTAGCATACGTACATACATACATACATATATCATACGTTTTCAATTTGGCCTATGATTATTCTTCCTCGTATAATTATCATGTAATGTATATCTTGTCTAAAATTGAGAATTATCATGTAATTGTACCTGGTTGCTAGTATTGAAGTATCATTGTTTGTATGTTACTATATTTTTTTACAAAAAAAAAAAAAAAAAAAATTTAATTTATTTGACACGTCTTTGTTTTTTTTTCTTTTCAATTTCTTCTATATGTCGTATAAAATTTTCAAGCTATTGGAAACTGCATGTTTATTTAAAATTTTAAAACATTGGTTTTTGTTTTTCCAGCGAGAAGCGTGTGATAAGGAGAGATATGATATAAATTCAATATATTTACCTTTTGAAATGCCTGGTTTTGATACTCATTGTTGAAGAATTGAACATGAGAATGAATGTTTTTCCAAGAAGATATGAATAAAACATAACAAATTTGTCATATAATTCTTTAGAACATGGCTTCTAATAGCACAAACAAATATATCCGCATTTGTATTGTATCCTGAAATTATGCCAAAGATTCACCGCTGCTTATCACTTAATATAGTTCTAATTATGATATGTTGCTCTTAGACTGGTGAATGTATGATGCCATACTTGGATTTTTTGTTTTTTTCATATGAAGAATCTATCATCCTGATCAACGTTAAGTTGTTTTGTTTCAACTTATTGTCTGTATTTCTAACTCATGAGTTGCTTAATTCTTGGGCAGAAACGACAAAGGAACTTGTAGCTAAGCTGGAACTAAAGCCTGGGCAGAAAGTACTGGATGTTGGTTGTGGTGTTGGCGGAGGTGATTTCTACATGGCTGAAAATTTTGATGTTGAGGTTGTTGGTGTAGACCTCTCCATAAATGTGATTTCCCGTGCTATTGAACGTGCTATCGGACTGAAATACACTGTTGAATTTGATTGTGCTGATTGCTCCAAAAAAACATATCCTGAGAAGACCTATGATGTAATCTACACTCGTGATGCCATGCTATACATCAAAGTAAGGAATTATCTTGTTAAGCTTTGAAATATTCAATCAATAGATAGCTTTATCCTCTTGGCCCTAGGTGTATGTCACTGTAAGCATGAATGAAGGACGATTTTATCAAATTAAATTTCCTTCCTCTGTAACAATTGCTTGGAATAAAAGAATACCTAAACTCTAGGTTGAAAGTGATTCCGGCTGTGGCCATCCACCTTATTACCTGTAAATGGTATTCCTTCTCAGTTCTTACACTTGCGAGCAAATTAAGCTATTGGTCTCTTTGGTTCTCAATTAAGAAGAATTCTGGATTTTAATTTTGATCAATCATTTTGTTGGCTAGAGGGATACCTTTTTATGTCTGTACTTTGTAATTCATTTAATATTTTTGTTATCGTTTTATTTGATATTCTTGAAGATCTTGACCTTTGTTTTCTGCAATGTACTCTGGATTGTTGCAGGACAAACCAACATTATTTAGATCATTTTACAAGTGGTTGAAACCTGGAGGTCAACTTCTAATTACTGATTACTGCAAAAGTGCTGGAAGTCCATCATCAGAATTTGCTGAATACATTAAGGAAGGAGGCTATTATATCCATGACATGAAAGAATATGAGCAGGTCCGTTCGTGGCTTATTGTCTTTCACCCATTTGATTTCGGCTGACACTACTCGAGTTTATTTTTCTTTTGCATGACAATCTCCTTGTGTTCAAAATCTGCTGCAGATGCTGGAGAACGCTGGATTTGATGTCATTGTTGAGGATCGAACTGATCAGGTTTGTTTGATCCTTTGGTTGAGTTTGCTTGGCATTTGCAATTTTTGTTGTGCTCCTTAAGTTTTAATAACTTCATTGTTACTTGTGGTGTTTAGTTTGTGAAAACACTGCAGCAGGAGCTAATTGCTCTCGAGAGCCAGAAGGACGACTTCATCAGTGATTTCAGCAATGTGGGTTTCTCATTATGTTTTTGATATGAATTTTGTAATATTTTATTTAAGGTATCTGTTTCCCTTAATTTAAAAGCTTTAATTGTTTTCAGGATGACTACAATGAAATTACGGAGAGATGGAAGGCGAAGCAGATCAGGGGTGAACAAGGGGAGCAGAAGTGGGGCTTGTTCATTGCCAAGAAGATATGATTCGCTTATCATATATATCCTGCTGTAGTTCTAGCTATTATATTACTCCTGTGTGAAAGTAGTTTTCCTAATAATGGTTTGAATAATTATCTATTACGTGTATGTTGAACAAAAAATGTGTTTCGGATGCTCTTCTTCAGTATTGTGTTTTTCTTGATTTGACATTTTGTTAAGTTTGTTGGCAATGATTGTTCTCCTCGTTTGGATATTCGAGAAGAAAACATGTGTCCCTCATCTTATTTTCCATCTCCTTGTTGAAAAACCAACTAGTAAGGATTTGAATCGGCTTAGATTATCTATTCCATTTCCATTACCTCTCCTTATTTCTTTTAGTATTTCTATCAACACTCTTTTGTCACTCACTTTCTACTCTATTACTCTATTCACTATTGATTGCTGGATATTTATGCTTTCTTTTAGTCTTGTGAATTTTTTAAAATTGGTGAGATCTGCATAAATTTCGACCAATATCAAAGAGAGGGTTGGTACTTAAGCCCTTTATTACCCAATAATTATAAAATAGCGTGGTCTTTGTGCATGCTTATCAAATGTGGCAACAAGATTATAGTTTTGGCAAAATTAAGTTGTTTTGGACCAAGAACCACTAATACCTAATATCTATATCCTTTATTTAATGTGGAAAACAATAGGGCCTAAATTTTATAACCATCAGGGTAAAGATTTATACTATCAATCAATTTTTATTTTTTTTACAGCAACCATCGTAATGCATTAAAAACTAAAATGGTGGGACAAGCTAAAATGAACGATGAGCAGCATGTAATATTGATGCTCTAGAGCGATGACATTAATTTCCAGCCTCAACACTAACATATGGTGGGACGATATCTCCTCACAAATGGATAAATCAAACTCGAACGGTGTCATTACCAAAAATGTTCTTAGAGCTTATATGAGTATGTTGCAATCTAACCAATACACTATTACCAATATTGTTTTTTTGTTACATTACCAATATTGTTTTACTACTTAGAGAAAGACTCTTTACTCAACACATTTTGCTCATTCCGAACTGAAATTTTAAAAATACTCCTGCGTGAGTTAACTCATGCTGAAATTTACACTAACATAAGTTAACTCACGCTGCGTGAATTAACTCACGTAGAGGCATTATAGTCATTTCAGTTAAAAATGAACAAAATGTGTTGGGTAAAGAGCAGTTCTCCGCCACTTATTCAATTTAAAATTCTTAACCATCCAATACTTAATAGTTCCTACCATACAAGATTAAAATAATGTGCGTAAGCTTTTCATTAAAAAAATATTACGTTAAAAACGAACAACTATTGTGATTAGAAAAGGTCTTTTTAGTTTTGGTCCTCCTACTATATATTGAAGTGTTGGTTGGTAGAAGTTGAAAGGGGTTGAAAAGCGAAACCCTAAACCTAAAAAAAGAGGGAGGGGGGAAGAGAAGAATGGGAAGAAGCAAAAGGAAAAGGAAAGACTACGCGTTACTTGAATTGAAAGATGTTCATACTTGTCCGAATATGAAAGTTAATATAATGGCTGTTGTTATTGAAACTGGTCTCCCCAAATTCACAAATGGCACAGATCAATGCTGTAACATTAGAGTGATTGATGAAACACAATACCAAACATCTATGTCTGTTATTTTTTTTTCTGAAACTGCTCAAAGCCTTCCACGTGTTACTCCTGGTGATATCATTCTTCTTCGTCATGTTACCGTATGTTTTTCTTCTTCTTACTCTGCTTTTCCTTTTCTTCAACACTATTATATGTTTTCTCTCTCTCTCTCTCTCTCTATTTTGCAGGTAAGAAAACATGACAAGGAAGTAAATGCTGTTTTCTACAAAGACGCTTCCACTTTTGCCTTATATAAAGGGAAAGATGCTGCTCTTTACGATTTTGACCCTTATCAACTTTTTTCAACTCTTACCCTCAGAGACCAGGACATGAGCCACATTGTCAAGCTTAGAAGATGGTTAGCCAATTTTCAGATTCATCAAGGTATTTAACTCATTTCATAATACTTCATTTCTGAATATTTAAAGGTTTTTTTTTTTTTAAATTTTTTTATATCTTGTGTAGAACCATTTTCTTATTCTATGCTAAGAGAAATCAAAGAAGGTTACTTAAATTTGGCCTGCAAGGTAATCAGTTTTGATATTTATTATATTATCAGTTTTCAAGACCTTTGGATAAATATGATTTTTTTACTTTTACTTTTCCTAGGTTTTCATCCTTAATGTTTTGTTGTTGTTGTTTTACACCTTAAGATACTTCATTGCTGGGAGTCTGCACAAGATTGCTGGTATCTCTATGTTTGGGATGGTACAGATACCCCACCAAATGTAATATATACAATGTGAGTTGATATAAAATTACTTTCACATTGCCTCCCCTGAATCCATGTGGTGGGTTTCGATAAAATTGTATTGTATTCTGTTGATGGAATTCTCTTGTTGAATGAGCAGTGATGCTTTCTAGTATTATTTATACAATATACTTTTTAAAGGCAAGTTACTTGACATAGGCATATCAGCATATGTATAAATTCATACATGAGTAATGGTAAGTGTCCCGGATAGCTGCAAGTAATAAAACGGTCAAGATTGTGTCGATTATCAATTCACAAATTAAACAACAATATTGAACAAGGAGCAAATTTTGTTTGATTAACAAGGAAATAACAATAATTTTTTTGTTCTAATTTATTAAAGCAAAAACACAACGATGAAACAAATGTTAGGGATTTAATTGAGATTGAAGGTTCCCTTATTTCAAGAATTAGGATGTGAATAGAAATAGAAAATTCACTGACAACTCGGAACATGAATTCTTGCATCTATATGGCCATGGAATTTTGGCAGGCAATTCTGTTGAAAAAACCAGCTAACTGCTAAGAATTGTATATGATATCTTAACGGCAGCATCTATAACCATTCATCTTGAGATTGGATTGTTGTTTCATTTAATCAGTTTCGAGCCTGCTTGCTGTAGATTCTTCACAATGTGTCTCTACAGGGTACATAAATTTATGTTCGCAATCCTAAAAAGGAATTTGATATGTTTGTTTATGAATGCAGGCCTGAAGATGAAATTAACCCTACACGTACATTACAACCGGAGCCTATGCCTTTGCCAAGAGATATACTACGTACTTTTCCTACCGTTGGCTCAATCTTGAAGATTACTTTTGAACAACCGATAGAGGAAAATCATCTCCGTGTCCTTAACATTGGTAAATGGGTCAAGTTTGTCAATATACATCTTAAAGTGTATGCAGGACTATGGTATGGCGTTTTTACCTCACGATCAAAGATTCGATATACCTCAAATGAAGACCTTCAAATTATCGAACGCCAAAGGTGGTTACCAAATTAGTGGAGTCATAATATATATGGTTTGTATAGAATAGGTCAGTTAACCAATGTCATTATATTTTTGTTATGTTTGTGTTGAACCAGGTTGTATGATGAACGAATATCGTTGAAATCAGGAATGATTGCTATTGGCAGCTTACCTCAGTCTATTGATAGCTTACCTGAATCTTTATGTATTACAAGTAATAATTCATTTTTCTTACACTTGCACTAAACTCCTATATAATGACTAAAGTTTTAGCTTTCCTTATGGGTTACCAAACTCTGTTTTATCCTTACAGAGGTTAATCACGATCATGTGCGTCATCGTACTTTGATGGATGTACTCATTCATTCAGAGGTACTATGCTGCACTTTTGTCACTTGTACCCACACTTGACATCAACCTATGCAATGATTAATATTATGTGCCCTCTCAAAACACTGTTGTTTTTTGCTGAGTAGACCCGTTCATTTATTGAAGGTCACAGCTAAATTCACGTGTGTCGTTCGGGTGGTAGCCGCAAAGCCATGGCAAGCTGAAAAGTTATGTTCTCCTACTGGGAAGTATATGACAAGACTGACCCTAGAGGATCCGACAGCTAGAATCCATGCTTTTGTGATCTGTGAAGATGGGGTCAGAACAAATTTTAACTTCATCAATTTTAGAATATATACGACGCCAATATCTTAAGCTATTCAAAAGACACTATATTTCTATTTATTATTTATCTGTTAATTTGTCGACCATATTCTGTGTGGCTGATTCTTTTTCTGCTATAATACCCTATGATAGGAGACTCTTTTTGATGGTTATCCAGGCATTGCAATTATAAAAAGGAAGTTAGACAGATTACTTGGAGTAACTGAATGTGGCGACGGTATTGTGGTAAAGGATACCCCAAGAAATCCTCCATGGGTGATCGTTTGTATTAAATCATACTATACCTCCAAAACTGATGAATGGGGAAGTAGAACTTTTGGAATATTTGACACCAAAATAGTGGGCGAGTCTTGATATACTGATATGATGTAAAAAAACCTTTTTTGTCTATCTCCCTTTTGCAATAGTCTTAGGACTGGTGCACTAGAAGAGACATATTTGTCTTAGGATTGGTGCACTAGAAGAGACATATTTGTCTTGCAGAGATAGAATGTGTGTGGAATGTGCACAAACTCTTTGCTCTTTTTTGTTGGTACTAGCTCTCCTCTGTCAGAGCTGTGTTGGTACTATATTTTGAATACATTTATGTAAATGAAACATGTAAATTATTTGTATTTGGTCCGAAGATAGTTTGGGAACAATTTTAGAAGATCGAAAGCGTGAATTTTCTTTTCTAAAGTCCAAATTTTTAAAATTATTCTCTTGTAAATCCTTCATTTTTGGTGGGGAATTAAAATTGGCTCAGTAGAGTTTTGATCTTCACTCCTCTCTTCCATTACAAAATTTGAAGAAAACAATTTTAGTTTAAAATAATTTCTCTCCTCATTGGAGCCTCTTTTGAGTTTTGAGGTACACCTGATATTTCGGTCACTATATCAAGTTGAAATTGTTTTGGGGTGTTTTTAAATTTTAAGCTACGATAATTCAAAACCAAACAGTTAAATAGTTAAAATACAATTATGATTGGATTAGTTTTCGTTTTAAAAATGGTGGTCAAAGTACACAACGAGCAATTTTCATTTATAATTTACAACCTGATGTTCATTTACTTTCCTCAATTCATTTTGGCAATCTGTTTTTTGTTGTAAAATGTTCTCAAGATTGCTCTCCATTAACTTCATTTTGTTTTTTATTTTTTCTTTCGAATGACAAACTTTAGTATGTTTAAGTACTAGTGTAACGCCCCGTGCTGCACGGGATACATTTTATTTAAAATTCTTTAACAGGTTTTATATATTAACAGATTTTTTTAAATAACATTGTTTTTGGTTCTTTTCATCCATAATTTCTGTGTTATGTGGTATTTTTATCCTTATATTTGAAATTGAAACAATAAATTATCATTTATTGTGGTAAAAAAATGTTAAATTTTATAAAGAGATGACTATTTTTGTGAAAGTAATAAAATAGTTAACAAAAGTACAATTAAGGCTAAAAGATAAAAACACTATAAATAATTAATATATTTCTAAAAAAATAACCAATTAGTAAGAGTTCATTTTTTTTTATAGTAAAATTAGTAAGAGTTCATATTAGTTTTGGTTTATCGGTCATTCAATATATCCATTTATCAAATGGATATGATTACCTATGTTTTAATTTTCCACTCTTAATAAAATTATTATTTATTTTACTTAATTTCAATACTCTGTCCGATCATAATTATAAACAAAAATACCTAATTCAAAAATTTAGTTATATCAATTATTTTTCTTGGTTTCATAAATAATACAACATTCTAAAATGTGTCATCTATTAATACTTTCTTTCATGAGAATATAAAAGTCAATAAAAATAAACTTACATAAATTAAAATATATTTTAGGATACATAACATTTTTTTAATAAATTGACAGCCTATGGAGGACACACCATAGATGTATTAAAATGAAAAGTAGGATCCAAAAAAAGGAGGGGGCAAACCAAACTCTCAAAATGTTGAGACAATCTATAACATAGAAGATTGGTGGTTGTCAAATAACCTCAATAATTTGTCAGACCAAACTCTCAAAGTGTTACACTTTATCCAACTATGATTGGTGGTTGTCAAATAACCTCAATAATTTTGGTGTTCTTTGATGATGAGTATCCATTTTATAAGTTTTCAAAATAAGAAAATCAGAAATAGTTTGACTATTTGTTAGCTTTGTAAGGTTACCATAAAGAGAAGCTTGAGTTGTGATCATAGCAATACTTGCATTTATGGTAAGTCTTGGTTTTTTTTTGTTACAAAGTTTTGAGTTATTGAATCTGATTATTTCTGTAATACTACATAGGAAAAACAACACTAAACAGAGACAAAGTAAGTTATATTTTATTTGAGATTGGCGGTAGAGGATGTGGGTTCATCGGGGGGCCAACATAGTTGGGATGTCGATGCTTCCTCTTGATGCCTGTCCTTTCTCCTGGTTCAACGGGAAAAAAAAAATTATTTGAGATTATAAAAATTAATTATTTATTTATATTTAAGATTGGAAAGAGTCCCTAAAAAAATGTTGGAGATAATAACAAATTATCTATGAAGAGAGAGAAAATAAGAAAACAATTTTCTTTAATATCTTCCCTCAATTTTATTTTATTGGATATCAAGGGTCAGAAATTTAAACACTCCAAACACGGGGAATAAAAAGGCATAAGATATGTACCAACTCCCTCGATTGCATATATAACTTTTTTCCATTATAAAGACTAAATTCATCTAATATCATAATCTATATGGTACCTTTTGAAGTTAAAGTGTGACCAAAATATAGAGCATAGAAAAGACATAAGTAAAGTGTGACCAAAAATTCTCTCTACCAAACTAATAATACATTTTCTTTAGTTCATTTGTCTCTATATTTCAGGGTTGAATGTGATCCTAGTTGATGAAAAAAAAATTGTAACCTTGATTTTCCTATCCCTAAGGAAACAAATAAAATGATTTAAGTAAATAAATAGATTTTTACATCCCAATCATATTAAACAATCAAGTTGATAGTTATAAACACTTACCTTTGAATCCCGATGCTGGAGAATTTGTATTTGCCCTAAGAAATTTGTAATAAAAAATATTTGTCAATAATATTAAAATTTAATAAAAAATATTAATTTTTTTTGTAAAAATATATACCTTTTCCTTAGTTCCTTTGTTTCATCAATTTCAGGATTGAAGGTGACTCTAGTTGAAGATAATGTATTTTGCAATGTTGGTTTTCCTACCATTAAGATACAAAAGTATATCAATCAAGTATATATATATATATATATATATATATATATATATATATATATATATATATATATATATATATATAAACAATCACAGTTGATAGTAATAAACTATTACCTTGAAACAATTTAACTTTTGCCAACATAATGGCTACAACAACATTTTCAGATTCACCGGACGATAGAAAAGAGTTCAACTCCTCAACATACTCTCCAAAAAGAGTACATTTAAAACGATACCTATTTAAAATTGTCAAATATTATATTAATATTAATAAAAATACGATAATTTAGGTCTTAGAAAATAACAATTACAAAAAAATCAAACCTACCCATTTGAATCCAATCCAATGACATTCATCTTAGTTTTTTCACCTTTTCTTTCATACTCTCTTTCAACACCAACTCCAGTCATGACTCCAATTACATCTGCATATATAACATAAATTAATATATCGATCAAATTACAACTTATTATTATAAGAATATAAACAGTAACATTGAAAAATAAAACTATTTTCACCAAAAATTATAGTCACTTACCAACCAAGTAGTTGCTGTCGTAATTTTCATTGAAAACATCAGGTGAAGGTGTAAACGAATACACGTTTGTTGGTATCAAAGCAGTTTTAGATAGTTTGACTTTTGTGTTGATTGTAAAATTAAGTTTGTATTCGCTGCGTGATGGTCTATAGGAACCACTGTTGCAAGCAACATCAAATGAGGAAATCGTGAACACCATTCCCTCTTGGAGCTGTTCCTTGAACTTATAGATCAATGTTCTTCGTATAGATGCACCAATTCGATCACCCTAGATAACAATGATTAAAACACTATACTTTAAACAAAAATGCAAAAAATAAAAAAAAACAAAAACAATATGGAAAAAGCACCTTTCGATCCATTAGAACCAACTCCATGGAAAATGGTAGCTTTTTATTTTTGTAGTCTTGAACAAACCAAGCCCTCACAACCCTCACAACCAATGTCCACGATTGTTTTCTTGGAGAAACATCAGAGATGAAGTCGTGTTTTGTAGTCATTTCTCTTGAAATAAGGAAAAATTACATAAATAACTTAGAATATAGATATCAGAGAACCAGAGAACAGAAAAATAAGAATTGTATTTCGTGATTGTTTTGTACTCGTACCCAAAAGCACTACTATTTATATAGAAAAGTAGTATCATAACGGTTAATACATATTAATGTACCGTATAAATGTTAATCGAAATAATAATTACATTAATAATTATTCGATTGTAACGTACAAATTTTTAATGTAATTAGTGTTTTTTTCAATTAAGATTTATGTGTTAATAATTATTTGTTTGTAACGTACCAATTATTTTAATGTAACTTAAATTTTAATAATTATTTGATTATAAAAACGGTTTTTTTTAATAATTATTTGATTGTAACGTACAAATTTTTAATTAGTAAGTTAGTGTGATAGTGTAACAGACCAAAATTAAGAATATAATTTATTCAAGTTATTTATTATAATATTGTAACGTACCAAATTTTTAATGTACCGTTTAAATGTTAATCGAAATAATAATTATATTAATAATTATTCGATTGTAACGTACAAATTTTTAATGTAATTAGTGTTTTTTCAATTAAGATTTATGTGTTAATAATTATTTGTTTGTAACGTACCAATTATTTTAATGTAACATAAATTTTAATAATTATTTGGTTATAAAAACGGTTTTTTTTTAATAATTATTTGATTGTAACGTACAAATTTTTAATTAGTAAGTTAGTGTGATAGTGTAACAGACCAAAATTAAGAATATAATTTATTCAAGTTATTTATTATAATATTGTAACGTACCAAATTTTTCATGTACCGTATAAATGTTAATCGAAATAATAATTATATTAATAATTATTCAATTGTAACGTACAAATTTTTAATGTAATTAGTGTTTTTTCAATTAAGATTTATGTGTTAATAATTATTTGTTTGTAACGTACCAATTATTTTAATGTAACATAAATTTTAATAATTATTTGATTATAAAAACGGTTTTTTTTAATATTGTAATCATTTAACATGTATTAAAAATAAGGAAAAATTTGAGGAAAAATTGTCATGTAGGAGAATGGTGAGGTGGACATGTTTAGAGCAAAGGATCTTGGAATGGTGCATTTCTAAAAACTCTAAAATGTTAGTATAAAGATTTTTCATTTTTTTTTCTCTTTGTCATGACTGAACCTTTAATTCCTTTAATCCCTTAACTTAAATCAATTGAATTGTCCAATCTCTCACCCCCAATTTATTTTTGGTTGATTTGTTTAAGTTGAAATAATGTTCACTTTGAGCAGAATTTGTCATTTTGGTTTCATTCTAGCGGAAAGCTTTCTCCTACATCTAGGACCCGTTAAAAAAAAAAAATCGTACCGACATGATGAAATACTTAAAATGACTTTTTACGAGGAATTATTCAAACTAATTTCTCATTTTTAAGTTTTCTTTAAAAAAATTATAGCAAAAAGATAATCTACTATAATATAACATTTTTCTTAAGAAAAAAACTATAACAAACAGACTTTTTATTTAGACTATGAACATTCATTATTTTTAAGAGTAAATTACTATGTCATTTCTTGAGAGATGTTTAAATTACATTACGCTCATTTTTTATGTTAAAATATACACTTACTTCTTTTAAACAAAACATATTAGAAAAAATTACACTCCCTCCTTTGAGAGAACCTTAAATCATATTCTCTTCCCTTCTAACGTTGAAATCTACACTTCCCTTGATATTTTTTTTTATTTTTATTTTTAATAATATAGCAACGAAAAGATAACGCACACAAGCAAGTGAAAAAGGATGCGGATCCATTTTATTTTAATCAAAATTCCAATCATATTTTCCTGTTTTTGATATACAAAATCATTAACATACGGTTTCAAAATCATTTAACAATTTTCATTGTGTGACCTTTTACGATAAAAAAAAAATACATAATTTTTATGAAAACAAATAAATAAAATACCAGATTAAATGGAGTCAAGAGTTAAGCCTTGGACTAAGAGAATATACGACCTCCACTTTTACCAATATGGAAACGTTCATTCATAAATTTTTATATTTATATTTAAGAGAAATGATATTTGTACAATCATATTTTAACAACTTTTGGAACAATTCTCTCTCATACTCATATGTATTTTTATTCTTTCTATGTTACTTTCTCTCTATTATTTTTATCCAATAAGAAGAAGAGAAAAGTGGTTATTACAAAAGTTGTTTGTAATTGATTGTACAAATATCACTCCTCTATATTTAATTAAATTTAAAATATTTTGAGGTTTTTTTCAACTCAAAATTTTGGCACCTAAAGTCCTTGTTTGAACTTCGTGGTTTTTGGACTGACCATGAGTTTATTGTTATATTAATATTTATTGATTCTTTCAAGCTTAAATCAAAAACCTTCGACTTCTTTAACTTTTAGTTCAAACGAGTTGAACTATCATACCCTCAACATTACTCCATTAAAGTAACGGAGCTTCACATCATAGTACAATATGTCAAAACATGAACTACCCAACCTCAAAAGGGTTTCATTAAAGTTACAAAGCTTCACATCATGTTTACCAAAAAAAAACTTCATATTATAGTACAATATAAAAAGTTACAGAGCTTTGTTCTAAGAGACATTGACTCATGTCGGGACATTCTCCATTTTTTTTTTTCAATAAAAATTCATAATGTTTCTTTCATTGAATTTTGTAAAGTCAGATGCAAATAAAAAATTTACGAAAAATACAGAAAAATAGTGTGAAGAAAGGGTTTCCTAATGAGAGGTCTCGGACATAATAGCCAACGGTGACCCAAGAATCACAAATTTGGTCACAGGTACACTGAAGAACAACTGCTTGGAATAGGGTCTGAGAGGTAGTAAAACTTAACCAGTTGTGAGATATTTGATGGTTTGGGTTTGAATCGAAACATTTGGCGGTTTAGGTAAATCCCCAAAATGCCGTTCGGTAAACACAAATACAACAATGATAGTAGAATATACTCCACCTAGTTTTAGAAATTTACTCTTCTCACACTGAAAAAATGCCAAGCGAGTTAACTCCCAATGAGACAAGGGAATGGACAATTTTGAAAGGGAGAAAATCAATTTTCCTAGTTTTAAGCAGAAAGAGGAGTGCTTGAAGAACGAAGAGGGATGCCAATATCAATACTCCAAACATCCAAAACAGGTTGGGATTAGGCCCTCTTTCATTAAAAAAAAATCCGAACCAAGATGCTTCCGTCATACAATTTCTGGCGTACGAATGCCACTGCAATGCCCTTACCAAGACTCAGAATATGCAATATGAAACCTTGATTAATTATTTCAGAAAAGCAAAATTGGTAAATACTAATAAAGAACCGAAGTGTCCAACTACATAACTGTTTCTCATTTGCAAGCTATGCCTGACCAATGATCTTCGTTTCTCTATCACAAAGTTCCAGCAAAAGCAAGGCTACTTCATTTTTAACAGAGGGGCACAATGAGAAGATTATGGTGTACTATTTCTCTGTAAAGTTCATCAAATAATCCCATACAAAAAAACTTGCACAACAGTGTATGCATCTTTACTTTTTAGCTTTCATCTCTGGGGTTAAGAGATCAAGTGTAGAAACGTGTTCCTGTTCCTACCTTACATAACACATAAGGAATATCTACAAATCCACTTGTTATTCCCACCACTACAAGTTCTCTATGGTACAATTTGACCTAAAGTTATAAACCCGTTTCTACCTAAAAGGAAGGAAAACCTGACACCCTATCTTATATATTGCACATGAAATCGACCCCATCCAAGACAGTCTTTGTACCTTCTGAAACTGGTAGTACCATGAACTAGATGGGTGCAGGCACACCAAGTTCATTAGGGCGATTTGGCTGAGCAATCTCTCCAGCTACAACAACAGCTTGCCTTCGTTGCCTCTCCCGCAGATACAGCACAGTTAGGAGGCACGCAAAGAGGGTTAGAATTGTTGCATTTCCCTCCTCCAAAAGCACATTCTCTACCCAAGCTTCTAATTTGGGATAGACATCCGGCAAAGAATCAATTATGTGGACCTGATAAAAAAAATAAGCACATCACAATCAGGATCTAGAAGTGTGAAAACTGAAATTGTTTAGAAAAAGTAACACAATAGAAGGAGTCGACTTAAAGGCAAGTCAGGTTAAAGAGAACACTGAATGAACAAAATAATAAATAAAAATAATATTCATTGGAGTAAAATACAAATTGGTCAAAAAAAGACTTTTTCGAAAAAATAGGAAAGAGATCTATCTAAAAGATCTTTTTCCTATTTTTTTTTTTATTACCATTCCCCGGGAACGGTTTTTATTTAATTTATACTTAGTACATTTTTGGGGGTGGGTTAGATAATCCATTTGATTATTATTTAAAAATTTCAAAATATCTTTCGATTTTACAGCTCATTTTCTTTCACCAGTGGAATTGCCCTATCAGACAAACGCTCCAAGCGTTCATATAAATGACTGAGTTGTGTTAAGGAGAGAGAAATTATTTCAGTATTTTTACACCACAATATTAAAAACTTCATCAAATATGTCAGTTGCTGCCCACTACATTGAGGAAAATGATGCGACATTTCACGTAGCAAAAATACAAGTTATGTTAAAGATATGCAAACTGCTTGATAAGCCATTTAAATAGATCATAGGTAATTGAGACAGAATATCATATCAGGATCTATAACCTAAATGAACATAAACTACAACAGGTAACTGAGATGGTACAACAAGAAAAGTAGATTTAAACATTGTCAACTTCCACTTATTGGTTGTTGCTACGAAGTATTGCAGCGGGTAAACCAAAGAAACTCACCAATAAACTGTCAGCATGGTTCTTCCGAACCCACAAGCTTGTAAGAGCCAGTGTGACTGGTAACTTAGCTGCAGGATCATGCTCTAGAGCTTCATCATAGTAACGCTTGGCTAGATAAAGGTCAAGAGGAAGTCCTTGGCCATGCTCATGCATGTACCCAAGATTGAACATGGCTTGTGCATTAGATTGTGATTTGGCATGCATGTAAGCCTCAGCAGCTCGGTCATAATCCCTGGCAGTTCCCTGACATAAGAGAGAGACAAGAAAGTGAAGTTGTAGGTAAAGAGTGCACCGTGGCTTAAATTGAATGTTTAAAGCACACGAATGCTTAATTCATTCCAAAGTCAATCACATACCCGGCCATAGTAATATGCATCTCCAATTAGTAAAGCAGCGTGTTCATTACCCTGCTCAGAAGCTTGCCACCACAAAGAATGTGCCCTCTGATGCCTTTCTGCATCAGTGCAAAATCCAGATTCACCCATGCACATGCTTCGTTCTCCATATTTGTCGAGAATCCAAGCAGCATTGCTCTGTGCCACCTCATAGCCCATCTCAGCCATTCTTGAGTACAACATATAGGCCTTGCCAACATCGCCTTTTAAGTATGCTTCTAGTGCCCATCTGGACAAAGAACTCCATGGACCTCTTTCTGCAACTAATTTGTATAGGGCAGTAGCCTAAGATCACAAATTTAATATTATTAGCACGTATATTTGTGGCAGACTTGTTTTATGATATAATAGTAATTAGGGAATGAAAAACATAACGATTCATAAATTTAATATTGGGATAGTACTCTAGATCCAATAATGACTGTCATAATTATGTTCTAATGAATTATGTGATACAGACTGGAGAAAACACACAGACAATATAAACAGTGAACACTGAATTAATGGAAAACAGCTGATATATTACTTCAAAAAGTGAGAAAACTACAGTTGAATGAAAGAAATCGTACTTCCACAGAAAAAATTGCTCCTACAGAGAGCAAGTGGTCATCCGCCCATAACAACTTACTAATTCCCAAAAGATGCCTCCTCGGGGTGTGCATGGTTCAAGAACTAAACCAAACTTATGGTTCGGTTCAGTTCTTAAACCTCTTCCATAAAAACTTTTTTTTTGTTGCAAATTCGGTTAAAAACTGGATCAGAACCAGTGTATAATACAAAACACAAAATAAAATAACCTTCAATATCATTTTTAATTACACGCTAGCACTGAAAAACTCATGATCACATCGCGTGATAGATATGAGTAGGAAATGAGGTCGTTTCTCACCACGTCCATCTGCTTTGCCGCTCAATCGACGATGAAAACGTCGTTGCTGAACAACATCGTGTTAACTGTCAAGTATGAGAGGAAAGAGACGGCAACTGAGATTAAAAACGACGCCGTTGAGAGGGTGTCGTGTTCTCACGGTGGAAGCGACGATGATGAAGGCGGAGTATGCAGCAGTGATGGTGATTCTTCAATGAAGAAGCTGAGTATTGTGAAAAAATCGCAGATCTGTGAAGAAGGATTGTGAAATCTGCAGTGAATAGTTTTCCAAACACAAGGAAGAAGAAACTATAGATTTATGAATAGATTTGAGAAGAAGGGTTTTCCAATCGCAAACCAATTTGTGAAATAAGGTTTGTGAAATGGCAATGTTGTCTAATATGGATACCAAATATCAAACCGGTTTTCAAAAACAATTAACCAATTTATTTTTTAATTATTAAAATGGACTGGTTTGGTTTTTGTAAATAATGGTTCGGGCTTTTAAGATTGGTTCACTGATTTTCAGTTATGGTTCATGTGAACCGATTTTAATGTACACCCCTAATGCCTCCAGTACCCAGCACCAAGCTTACTAATAACCAAAACACATGTTTCACGTAACTACCCTCTTCTTAGCATTCACTCTCTGCCAGCTCAGACACTCACTCTGCCATCTCAGACACTCACCCTCTACTCCTTCATGTGTAAACTTTCCAGATCTTTGGGCTGTTACATATTGGGTCCCAGGTCAAATCGAAATTATCTTGGATCTATTATTATGCATAGTTTTTAAATGGTGTCAAGTGTAAACCGAAGAGTGTGTTTGCATGCGTGGGTAGAAGACAGAGACACATACTTTCTTCATCAATAAGCCACTGATAGGAACCAAGTATTTTAATAGGAAGAAATACATGGTGGGTGTATTAAGACTACAAAATCAGCAATAGAAATGGAAACTGGCTCCTTACAAAAGGAAATAGGAAAAGGCAAAGATGGTAAGTGGTAGCAAAATCTAATGGGACTGAGAGATCCCTCTCAGTTCTACCTTATACCAGTTCCCAGTGAAATCCTTCCTACCTCCATTCTGTTACAACTATCCTTTGAATAATTATTCCCCATTTCATATCCCTCCTCCCACACACCATTCACGCATATTCCCATTTTCTGCTGCGCTGCCACATGTCAATCCTGTTATATTACCCTTGTTCCCAATTGCTTCGTCCTCCTAAGCTAACTAAAGGCCTTTCCCAAACATGGGTTGACCATGATCCTTTTAGCCCATCATCCACAAATGGTACCTCTTTCAAATTTCCTTTTCTTCTCCTCTTATACACTTCAACTCTAACACCAGTAGTTGCTCATTTTCTCCTTTCAGGAGCACTGGAATGTATTTAGCATCAGCAAATTTATTTCTGGTCTTGCTCATTTGGGCGCTTTTTATTTCTTCTGCTATCAACCTTTTAGATCCTTAAGTTTTGGGTTCGGGTCACTGATTGATTGGCTTTGAAATTCATCTTTCATATTTAGGCCTATCAATTTTCGAATTCTCATGATTCCATATTTTAGAATCATTAGGGTAATTACAACCTCAATTATATAAATTATGTATGCTTAGAAAAGCAATGAGGCAGATTTCTTCATGTATCCTATTTGTTTGGGAGGTAGAAATAGTTTCAAATCTGTATGTAAATAAAGGCTTGCATGCATTTTGAACAAAATCAATAGAGTTCAACTAAACTTTATCATAATAATGATTCCAAATTCAGATATAGTTTATTGATCAATTATATTCTTCTATTGAAAGCTTCCGAAGAGATCAAAGTAAGAATCGATAACATTGAAGAATATTTAGGTCAGTCTCTCTTTTTATACTCAGACCGAACTAGTAGACTGAAATACACAGATCTTCCTGTTCAGGTATAGATCAACAAATAGTTGGATCATCAACTAAAAAACATAGTCATCTCACAAACATTATATGATATGATTGCAGTGACAGAAGCTAATTCACCCTTCTTATGTCTAGTAAAATATAATATAGTATAGTATATTATATTAAAATAAACTGCGTAGAGTATCATATTGACATTAGGCTCTTACCTAAGTTAATCAACAATTTTTCATTAGCACTTGCATTAATAAAAGAAGACAAATTAAGAATCAGCTTACCAATGGAACGTTCTTCTTGAACCCAACACCAAGATGGAAAATCTTTGCAAGCTGGTAGAAAGCCTTGGGTTGACCATGGTTGGCAGCCACAATAAAGTATTTACATGCCAACTTGACATCTCTTTTCACTCCAATCCCTTTGAGATACATGACACCCAGGTTATAATGGCCTCCAACCTCTTCGTTATAAGCAGCCTTTTCAAAATACTCCTTTGCCTGTAACTCACAAAAGATACTGCAAATTAAGCATAGACATACATAGATAATAGTAAGGCTTAAATATGCATTTCATCCCTGTAATTAGGGGTTGTTTGAAATTTCATCCATGAGCTTACTAATCCTCCCATTTTGCTCTTGCAAATATTAATAATTTGACTTTTGGTCCTAATTAAGTTTTTTTGCTGAGGTGGACTGTCATTAGCGACGTGGTGCCCATGTGGCAAGTGATGATTGGGCGAGGTGGTTGGCTTAAATAGATCTTTCGTCCCTGCAAATATAGGTCATTTGAATTTTCATCCCTGAAACTACTAATCAGATGTAATTAGGACCATTTTTCAAATGATTAATAATTGTAAGGGCAAAATGGGAGGATTAGTAAGTTCAGGGATGAAATTTCAAACGACCCCTAATTACAGGGATGAAATGCATATTTAAGCCTAATAGTAATGATAAAATCTGTCCCTTTTGCATTCCCCAAATAATATTAGTCTCCATTCCATACAGTCGAAAAATTCAAATTAGTATGAATGTTATGTAAATAAATACAAAAATGCAAAGATGTATCATACTTTAGTGTAATTCTTGCTGTCGACTCCATAGCCTTTGACGTACAAATAACCAATGCCATTGTAAGCAGAATAAAGGTGGTGTTTGGACGCAAGAGTAAGCCATTCAAAAGCTTTGGTGTAGTTTCTCTCAACACCTGCTCCCCTAGCATATATCTCACCAAGAAGTTCCATAGAGCGAGGCTCTCCTTTCTCGACGGCCTTAAGGAACCATGAGAGTGCCTTAGAATGGTCACGCCTCAAACCACGAAGGCCAAAGTAGTAAAAGAGACCAACTTTGTACATAGCAGCAGCATTCCCTTTCTGGGCCTGATACTCGAGAATCTGAAAGTCTTCATCCTCTTCGCCTTTAGACTTTCTGAGTGCCTCTTTGTTCTCTTCAGCTCCGTTGTGTAGCCTAACAGGTTCAATGACAGGAGAATCTTTGGAAATGAGAAAACTATTTACAGCAACTTCAGCCAATTCAGCATACAGCTTAACGGATTTATCAAACATCTGCAAGCATTCATTCCAAAATAGAAAATAAGAATATGATTAATTATTATTTAAGAATAGAAGAGAAGAGAAGAGAAGTACTGACATCTTGACGAGTGTAGAGATAAGCGAGAGCCATTTTGGATTGCATATTGCCACCCTCAGAAGCAAAGTGATGATAAACGAATGATTTCTGTTTGTTCCTCTCTCTGAAAAGACCTATTCCCCACAAAAACCCTAACACTGATTGAGCAGCCGGGTGACCAGATTCTGCAGCTGTTTCGATCTCGCCAGAGCCCTCTTCTATGATCCTGGCATCACCAGTCATTAGCTTAGTGACGGCGGAGTAGTAGAGAGCGTCGGTATCGGACTGAGATTGGAATTGGGATTGGGATTGAGGGTCGGTGGAGGGTTCGAAGATTTGGCGCCATGAGCCAGGATCGAGATCTTCTTCTGATTTGTGGGAGTCAGAGTCACCGAATTCATCCCACTCGGCAGAGGAAGAGGAATCAGAATCAGCGGGGACTTCGTCTTTGAAGTCTTCCTGGGAAAGGACGAGAACGTAGGGACGAGCGGCGATGGAGAGGGTGAGGAGAGAGAAAGTGAGAAGAGAGAGAAACAACTTGGGCATTGCTGTGTCCGTGTGTTTTGATAATTATCACAACATTCAGAGAATGAAAGAAAGAGAGGATTGGAAACAAATCAATAAAATTCAGAAATAGACGACGATATAATTCAATTCAAATCCGGAACGAGAGAGAGAGAGGTGAATGTAGTTAGTATTTGTTGAAATGTGAGGGGCATGATGACACGTACATTTGCGTTATTCCCACCAATACCAACCCTCCAACTCATCACTCTGCGCATATTTTAAAAAGTTATAATTAGTTTCTATCCGTCAAATTTTCAAATAATACGTCAAATTTTCAAATAATACGGGAAAGTTCTAAGTACACCTGCCAATTAAGATGTATGGGTATTTTTGTTTTAAAAATTTATATATTTATTTATCATTTTTATAAAAAAAAAAGAGTTATTTGTTGATATTGATATTTAGAAAATATCACTTTATTAGAAAAAATATCATTTCATTGTTTATAAAAATCATACTAATTTTTTTTATATTTTGTTGTAAAATATAATCAAAATTCTCTATTATGAGTAATAAAAATTCAAAAAATTTAAATTTTATTGCGTTGACGTTTTTGGTAAATACGATTTAGTTATTATAATTATAGGTGATAGAAAATAATTTTTCCCTACAAAAAATAACTCATTTAACTATTATTTTATGGAGTTGGTGTACCAATACACTCAAATTATTAGGTGTACCATAAAATTTGCTAATAATATAAGGGTTAATTATGTTTAAGGTGCCTATAAATAGGCGTGTTTGCAACATTAGTTCTTACTTAAATTTTATAAAAAATTTGGTCCCTAACTTTTTTGTTTGTTAGTGTATTAGGTCTCTGCCGCCATTTTTTGTTGATTAGGCTAACGGTGATGAATAGGTGAACGCCACTTGGATGCCATTTAGACTAATTGGAATAACATGGCATGCCACATATGAATAATTTTAAAAAATTAATATTTATTATACTTATTGGTCAAGAAGGGTCTTGCTAACCATTGTCTCAGGGCAATGGTTAAGGAATCTCTAAATGTTGGTAAGATAAGATGTTACTTTTGATCAATAAATGATTACACAACTTTTTCAAAAAAACTTTAAGAGGTTTAACCAATGCCTTTGTGACACTTGTTAGCATTCTCCATAAAAAATTATTCACATGTGACATGCCATGTTATTCCAACGAGTCTAAGTGGCATCCAAGTGGCGTCCACGTATTCATCACCGTTAGCCCAATTAGTAAAAATTGACGGCAAGGACCAAATACACTAACCGACAAAAACATTGGGACCAAAAATGTAATAAAATTTAAGTAGGGACTAATGTTGAAAACTCACCTATTTATAGAGACCTTAAACATATGCAAGCAAGGAATTGAAATTTCTATTGTATTTGAGTATATTCGGCTTCATTTCATTTTATTTCATTCAAATATTCCGTTCCACTCCGTTTTATTCCATCAAAACTTTAAAATAGAAAAGAAATATTGCAGGGAGGAGTCATCTAGCATAAGAATTAAGAATCAGACATGACCGGGGAAGGTTGTTTGTGGCTCTTTTGACATAAAAAATAGATATTCCTATATTCATATTCATATGTATACTTATTTATCTTATTGGTCAATGGTCATCATACATTCTCATTCTCTCAATCACGCCCAATTATGCCTTCCGTCTTAGGTAAAGAAAGATTGAAGTAAACGATTCAATCACAAACACCTCCACTTGTCTCATATCTTGATTTGATTTCTAACTTTTTTGTGTTTGACAGAGCACTTGTTGGATGTGGAGGAGCAGCAGCCACCGAAAATCCAGATAAAAAATCTGAGAAAAGAATCGGATGATGGGAAGCTTCAAATACTGAAAGGCATCACCGTTGACATCCCAAAAGGTATGGTTGTTGGGATCATAGGTCCTAGTGGTAGCGGCAAGTCAACCCTCTTAAGGGCCTTGAATCGCCTCTGGGAGCCATCTTCCTCCTCCGTCTTCCTCGATGGCCAAGACATCTGTCACCTCGACGTTCTTTCCCTCCGCCGCAAGGTTGCCATGCTCTTTCAGCTCCCTGCTCTCTTTGAAGGGACAGTTGCGGACAACGTGAGATATGGTCCACAACTGAGGGGAATAAAGCTAACGGACGATGAGGTGGGGAAGTTGCTGTTAATGGCGGATCTAGATGATTCTTTCAAGGATAAGTCAGGTGCTGACCTCTCTGTGGGTCAGGCTCAAAGAGTTGCACTTGCCAGGACTCTAGCTAACTCACCCGAGGTATGTATGTATGTATGTATGTATGTATGTATTAATTATTTCAATTCATCCAATATTCGAATTCCAATTATAATTGTTATTTAACAGGTTTTGCTGCTGGATGAGCCTACTAGTGCATTAGATCCAATATCCACAGAAAACATTGAAGGTGCCTTGTTGAAGTTGAACAAGAATCAGGGGATGACACTCATCATGGTTTCTCATAGCATCAAGCAAATACAGAGGATGGCTGATGTAGTGTGCTTGGTTGTTGATGGTCAAGTTGTTGAAGTTCTCAAGCCTAATCAACTATCTCAGGCTCAGCATCCCATGGCAAGGAGGTTTCTTGAACTCAGTTCTTAAACTCCCTTTCACTTGTTGATTAAAACCCTTATGTTCTACTTAATTATTACTGCTTTATCAGCCACATATATTGAGCTGCCTCTCATAATTATCACTCATTTTTATTTTTCTTTAAAATATCACCGAATCAATAACTTTCATTATTTATTTATGGGTTAATGATGTGTTTCGTCCTTGCAAATATGGGTCGTTTAAAAATTCGTCGTGTATTCGTTAATCCTTGCTTTTTAGCTTTGCAAAGTTTAATCAGTTAAAATTTCGTCCCTTGACCAAGTTAATGACTGCCACGTCACTAATTTGATGACGTGGCAATCACTACCACACATGAAATTCCAATTTTGCCCTTAAGAAGGGGAAGAAAGAATTGGAAACCCAGGAGTAAAATTGGAATTTCATGTGTGGTTTAGTGACATGGCAGTGATTAAGTGGGGAGAGGGACTAAATTTTAACTGATTAAACTTTGCAAGGCTAAAAAGCAAGGATTAACGAATATATGAACGAATTTTTAAATGACCCCTATTTGCAAGGACGAAACACATCATTAACCCTTTATTTATTTATATAGTTGCTTTAAAGGCATTTTTTTATTTTTTTGAGAAAAAAGACATTTTTTTATTATATAAGAAAAGGCATGTTTAATTTCGCACTCAATTGACATGTGCATAAGTGGTAACTAATAAGAATTGAAAGTTTTAAAGATTGTGTTCCAGTACTAATTATTAGTACTTTCTGTCAAAAAAACAGGCAAACAAAAATGCTTATTATTAGTACCAGCATCAATCAGCTAATCTTCGAACTTACGATCAATAAGAATCAGATATTCAGAACTAGAAAAAGACACCAAAATAAGAAGTTGATGCAATTATGCTAACGAACAAAACAAACATAATGCAATACAGAAATGACCGTGAATAAATGGTAAACGAATATAGGAGTAGGATATTTTTATTTATTTATGAAGTAGAAAGAAGAAGCGATTGGGGAAAGGAGTAGAAGAAGAGAGAATGAACGAGTGATCAGAAAACCAAGCCTTTTTATGAAATGAAGCATAATAAGCTGAATTGAAGGATGATGATGTTAGATCCACCACCGTCGTCTTCTTCACCAACCAACTCTTCCATTTCCATCCTCAATCTTCTTCAATTTCTTTCTTTCCTCCTTTTCACACCAATTAATATTTATTATTTGTGATCGAAACTGGATGGCCTTTTTGTTTAATTAATCGGTATATTGTTACAATTAGGCTTATGCCCGGGAAATACATGGAAAAAAATCATTGCTTACATAGCATGACTTCTCAATAAAATGCAATTTTATCAACGTGTTTGGTGGTCTTGACTTGTATCCTAAATGCGCTGCTTTCAACGCTTAAATGCGTCAAATTTAATAACTAGTTTAACTTCTTAAAAAAAATATAATCTTTATAGTAATTTATCCAACAACTATCTAAAATTCTCTTAACAATAAAAACCTAGTTGCTTGATATTTCAAGCATCTATCGTAACTTGCATAAGGATCATGCAAATATTCAATTTACATGTCATTTTGGCTAACTTCATTAATTTGTCAGCACATCCACTCATGCATTGGGTGCAAAACTTCTTTAATTTTGACAAGATGATCCAATATATGTTTTTTTTTTTTGGAATTTGGGATCCTGAAGTTATTTGAGCTAACTCATTAGCTTCATGGTTTGATTCTCTACGATGGAGTTTAGAGCAGAATCTTATCTATACAGTAAAAGTTTTGAGCAAAATCTTTTGAACGAAATTTTTGGAGAAGTACCGACCACCATGTTAGATAGATCTTCGTAAAAGAGGGAATTCTTGCGCTAGATGTGAAGCGAAAATTGAATCTGTATGTAGATTAAACCTTCAAAGAGTGTGTTTGTGCTAACTCTAAAGATTAATTTTGAAGAGGTCTAAACTAATTTTATTTCCTGACTTGAGGTATATATTCAAGGAGGTGTTGAAATGTTTTTCCTTTTGCCCCTAAGCCCTATTCTTCATAGAAGAATTCAAACCCTAGCTCAAATAAAGTTTAGCATTGGATTCCCCCCACCCTTGATACTATGAAGAACAATGTTTATGTTGCGCATCACAATTCTATTTGGTGGGGTTTTGGTTCTGAGATTAGAGATTTTGTTGGTGATTTTTTGGTTTTTGTATATTGGACCAAATAGTTCTCGTTTTATTTATTGTTGAATCCCTTAGTGGGTGTTAGGTCTCTGTTTCGCTAGTGACATTTCAGGTAAGGACTACATTTTAAAACTCGAATATGAATCAATAGTTTAGGGAATTAAAATAGGAAAGAATTTCGTGGTATTTGTTCATTCTTTGCTTTTTGAGCGTTAATGACTCAAGAATAGCTTCAAGTCTTCACACTTTAGTCGTGTGAGAAGGAGTGGTGATATTCTATAGTAAAATTTGCTCTTATAGTAGTATTTGAGAGAGGTGTTATTAGAAGATATTCTCACCTTTCAGGGCCTTCTTTTGTTTGAGATGTACTAGCCCATATTGAGTTTGATTTTTTTTTTCTTCTTATTTTAAAAAATAACATATATCCATGGATGAGAATGAGTAGTATAACCATTGCAAAAATATTTCACGCACACCCGCCTTTTTATGCATCCATGAAACTTGGTTAATCACATGCAAAAATATGATTAATTCAATTGAAAATATGATTCGTTCAATCCAAGTTGAAAATTGTGGTTAATTCGTGCAGTTGAATAATCCACAATTTTTGTCATTGATTGAATTAACAACATTTTTTGAACGTGATTAATCATCTGTCGTGGAAGTGTACAAAAAGTGAGTGTCGTATATCACCCGTGTAACTATTGCAATTGCACATAATCCAGCTGAAACGCTAAAAGAAAAGCAACAGTTTGCTTATACCATAAAAACCAGCAAGGAGTTGCTCTTAATAGCTATTTAAGCCTCTAATCTCGAAGCTACGTCAGTTTTTTTCCAAACAATACTAACATGAAAGTGCTACGCCTACCGCCACCAACAACTCAGGTTTTCCAGAAATAGAAAAAAGATACAAAGTAGAATTACCAATTTCTTGAGTGAAAATTTAAAAAATTGTTCCATAACTAAACAAACTATGGAGAGACTACAGGGAGGATTTACATCTCAAGTACGGCTCAGATGTTTTGGTTACGCGAGTGGCGTAAAAAAATCATATGGACTAACACTAACTTAATCTTACAAAAAATACAAGAATTTCTACCAAATACAGATGAAGCAAATTGGGGAAAAAGAAAAGGAAAGGGAGTTTCATTTATTGCCTTGATGGAGTTTCATCAATGGTCTCCAATGCTGGTCTCCAAGATCTCTGCTTGGAGTACCTTTTAACAGGTTCAGCCTCCCTTAGCATTTCATAATTATCAGATTCTAATACTATTCTCTTTGCCTCCGAAGGGAACATGCAGAACTCACCGAAAACAGGAAATATTTTTCCCAAATTGTTGAAACTCGCATGCTTGGTCGCCCTTGACGCTTTGTAGTTAAGAGCACTCATTTCTTCATGGGTTAACACAGAGTATAGCAGGTCCATTGGTAGAAGAAAGTAAAACTTGCGTGTTTCAAGTTCTTCATCGGCTAATAGTCCTTGAATTCGATGGCCTACTTTGAGGTAGCTTGAGTCACAAACAAACTGTCCAGGGTATTCTACCATCAGCTCTGCAGCTCTTAATGCTTTTGAGTATGCCTCTATTCTCCCATCTAAGAGTAACACCTTAAACACCCCTTTGGTTGGAGTACAAGAAGCAACATTGCCCATTTCTAAGAAGCAGCTTAGAAATGTTGAATTGAGTTGGAGGTTGACAGAGCTTCTTATTTATTAGACAAGCTGCCTATCAGTTTAAGAAAACAAAGAAAAATAGTTGATTGTCGTTTTGTGGCCAAAGGTTCATAGTTGGTAATCAGTTGGCATATCTTTTAATGTTAGTGATCAAATTTGTCATACTCAAAATGATATCTTCAAAACAAAGTTTCCCAACTGGCAGCAGCTTAGTTTTATTTCGTACTGATATAATTAATATATGGCTATGCAGATATAAATAAGAAATTCAGAGATACTAGTAGGTATGTTTGTTTGTGTGTTTAGACCTTTCAAGTGTATATAAAATGTTTGTCTACTGTGTTGTCTGTCTTCCTTATTAATTTCAAATCAAAGGTTAGTAAAGCCACAAATGAAGGAAACAATATTATGGACAGACTGGAAAATTTTGACTGTATGTGTGTGGAAAAAGAAACTAGGCACACAACTTTGCAATTTGGTTAAAAGTTTGGGAGACTATTTTATTAGGTTGCACATGGGAAGATATGGTGAGAATGCAACCGGATACAGATAACCGCACTTGACGACAACACCAAACTAATCATTAGATATGGTACCTAGTAATTTATGATCTGATTGTATATAATAAAGGTCTTCCTAACATCTTTTAATATTTTACACATGCACTTTTATTTTGTACTAAATGAAAAAGGTTGATGGAAAACGTCAAATCTTTGCTTGGTATATAGTCACTATCCGATGTTAGCTTGCAATATATTCCCATGAACACATATTATATCAAGAAGGCTTAAATATGCATTTCATCCCTGTAATTAGGGGTCGTTTGAAATTTCATTCCTGAGCTTACTAATCCTCCCATTTTGCCCCTGCAATTATTAATCATTTGAAAAATGGTCCTAATTACATCTAATTAGTAATTTCAGGGACGAAAATTCAAATGACCTATATTTGCAGGGACGAAAGATCTATTTAAGCCAACCACCTCGCCCAATCATCACTTGCCACATGGGCACCATGTCGCTAATGACAGTCCACCTCAACAAAAAAACTTAATTAGGACCAAAAGTCAAATGATTAATATTTGCAAGGGCAAAATGGGAGGATTAGTAAGCTCAGGGATGAAATTTCAAACGACCCCTAATTACAGGGATGAAATGCATATTTAAGCCTATCAAGAAGTTGAACTTATAGGGTCGGTCTACCCCAGTTAGGTCATGCTCTCTGGTACTAGCAATATTTTCCACATAATTCATAGATTTTGGAGCTAATTCGTCTCTGCTTTGTAATAATCGATCACTTTCACATTTGATAGGTTTTTTCTTTTTCATATAAAAAAAGAGGGATCTCTCTAATAATTTATTGATATTATAATAGAATTATGATTTCAGTAGTTGGTTTAAAGTTAAAACCAAAATTCATTGGTATAGAATTTGATTGAAATAAGTTGGTACAACAGAGTGAGTCTGGGAAGTATTAAATTTGATGGCGTTATTAAGAAAACGAAGAATATTTTATAGGACAACTAAATGATTGGTGGTTCAATATGAAATTAGCAAATAATGACTCCAGTTGTTAACCAAGTAGTAGTTGAGTTGTTGCTTAGATGGTTGACATCAACAAAGACAAGTGCGCCAAACATATCAACTAGATGTACTAACGGATTACAACATGAAAAATGTTCATAAGACTATAAGGAAAGTGATATAATAAGCAATGGATCCAAAACAAAAATCGAAAAAGGAAAATGGAATAGTTTAGGGATCAAATATATGGAATAAGCATACCAACACTCTAGCTAGCTCCATGAAAATCGCAATGGTCATGCGCTTTGGATCCTCTATTTCCATTTTCTCTCATTCCCTCTCCTGACTTTCATTTACTCTCTTTTCGTTAAATATTATCAAAATAATCAAAAGAGAGAGAGCAAGATTAAGAGAGATAGAGAGAGTTAGGACATGGACGAGACATGAGAGGATCCAACAAGGTGAATTTTTTTTTCATTGTTTTGAGAGGTTGAGTAAATGTTTTTTCAAATTTTTTTAAATTAAGTTATTATTATTAATTTTTGCATGCACGTGTCCCTATCTCTCAATTTTTTTTTGTCTTTATTATACCTTGCAACTTGGGGTTTAGAGGTATTTAAAAATTAAAAATATAAACAACAAAATATAACAATTTTGCATGTATTTACGTGTGTGTCCCTATCTTTCAATTTTTTTGTCCTTATTAAAAAATTAATAAAGAACATCAAAATAATTAAAAATTAAAAAAAAACATAAAAAAAAAACGCAACAGAGTTGCGTGGCATTCTTGTAAATAAAATAAAGAAACTACGTCGCTTCTCCAAGGAGCGACGTAGAATGGTCCAAAATTTTTTTTAAGTGCCTCGCTACTGGAGGTTTTGCAATTTTCCGAAAAAGTAGGGTATTTATGTATTTTTTGGCAAAAATAAGGGCAAAAAAAAAAAATTCACTAGACTACTTGACAAAACAAAAAATAGGAGATGTATCATGTATTGAATTTACAAGTATTCTTGCCATATGAAAATATTTTGGTGTTTTCAACTGGCAAATTATTTTCAATGTATTTTTTTATTTTTCCAAATTAAATACTACTCAATTTAATTTGGCTTATTAAGAAACATTACTCAATTTTATAGATAACCTTGCTCTCTAAGTAAAGTTGTCTCGATCATTTTCTGTTTTTTTTTTTAAAATTATTTTCAAGTTCTTAATTGAATTAATTTTTTTATTTATCAAAAATTATTGTGTACCTTTTTTTGGGTTATTATAATTAGACACGCAATTTTCACTGCCGTTTAACGATAACTAATCTCTGTTGTAAAATATTTATTTAAAAGTCTTCAATTATCGAACTTTTGACTATTTATTTAAAAGTCTTAAATTTATTACCGTTTGTATCGATTCATTGTTGGTAAATTATTGTATAACATTTTGTAACTAATTATAAATATTACAAAATAGAGATTAACTATTTCTTCTAAAAGACAAATTTAAAATATATATATATATATATATATATATATATATATATATAGAGAGAGAAACGCTTATTCTAGATGCTCTCGAATACATAGCGAATTAATTTGATTGGCTAATTAACACTTTTGCCTACCGTGTTTTTTTCCGCTGAAGTTCTATGTAAAGCGATTTTGGAGATCTTCTATATGCTTTGCGATGCTTCCTGAAATAATAATTCGCTATATATAGTACTGTTCATAAAATTATTAATAAATTTAGAATAATGATAAATGTGACGAAAAAACTTATTGTGAACTGTACTGAAATTATGTGTCCCACGTTTTCCTGTTTCTCTCTTCTGTGTCATATAGGGTTGGGAATAGGTCAGGCCGGCCTACAGGGGCCTACGCCCTAGTTTGTTTAAGCCTGACCTGTTTATGAAAGAGGCCAGGCTTAGGCTTTTGAAAAAACCTATTTAAGTAAATAGGTCAGGCTTAGGCTATCAAAGAAAGTCTACGAAGCCTGATAGGCCGGCCTATTTAATTTTTATTTAAGTAAATAGGTCAGGCTTAGCCTATTTAATTTTTATTTATCTTAAAATTTAATTTATATTAGAATAAAAATCAAGAAAAAACTCAAATAATAGACTTTTTAAATAGGCTTTGAGGCCTTGTATTGAAATAGGCTTTTAAGGCCTTATAGCAATATATAGGCCTTACGATGAAATAGGCTTTAAGGCCAATTTGACCTATTTAAAAGTAGACAAAATTGAATTTTTAATAAATTAATATGAAGTAGGTCTGTAAATAGGCTTGCAGGCCAGACCAGACTTTTAAATAGGCTAGGCCAGGCCAAAAAAATAGGCCTATGAAAGGCCATAGGCCAGGCTCAAGCTTGAAAAAAAATTCATAGGTCAGGCTCATGCCTATCAAAGTCTGGCCTGGCCTATTCCCATCCCTAGACTGTCATAGTACCTTAGCAAAACAACCTTCTCCAATGCAAACGAACCTCATACTCCTTCCATTATGACTTCACGACCACTTCACCGGAGGTCAATCCATGGTTGTCGTCAATGCATGCAGTAGCGATGGAAGAAGCCAATGTCGGAAAAGACCATCTCGTTGGTGCTCTACTTTCTCACTTGAATAGCTCTACCATGGTGGAAATCTGACATGATCATTTTTCAGGTTGAGATCAAACAGCCCATCAACCTCGTCACTGTCGTCTTCAGTCTCATAGCAAGTGTATTTCCCAAGCATCGATAATGGGTTTGAAATGTGAGTGTGGAGGAGCTCGGTTTAAATGTCGCCGACATGGTCGTCATCGACACTGTTGAGGTTATTAATGTTAGAATTAGAAATAACCTTGTTTTTAAAATCTCTCAATGGCATAGTTGTTATGTATTTCTCAACCCTTATTGTCTTTCCGTATATTGGTTTTGCAGTTTGCTATACTATATAAACTTGGTTGTCCCTATTTTTGCTCCTTATGAAGATATGACTGAAGAATGTGGTGATGGAAAAATATTGTACACAAACCCTGTCAATTCTTAATGGCAATTTGGGCATGTGCTTCCCTCAATGGAATTGTTCACAAACCATGGCGACATTAATTCCTTAGGTAGAATGTGTTGTTACAAAAAAAAAAAAAATCCAGGCTTCGTGAAATCCACGAAATATGTTTTCGCGGTATATAGCAGCTCTTGAGTGGCACAAACTTAAATTTATAACATCAAACGACGAAATTAAATTCAACGACACAATAGTAAAATGGGAACTAGTGTCACCCATTAGTTTTTTTTAATGGAAAATATATATACTCCTTCCGTCCCTTAATATAACTCCCCTTTTGTTTTTTTTTTGTCCCTAAATATAACCCCCTTTTCAAATTACAACACACATTAATTATTTTTTTCATAGATACCCTTATTTAATACTACTACTAATTCTAAAAGTACAATAAATTGACTTTTCACTTTATCTCTTTAATGAGGTTAATTTTGTAAAATTGTACTATAAAACAGACACATTAAATACACCAACAACATTTCTTAAGAAATGTGAAAAAAGCAATAGGTGCTTATATTAAGGGACAGAGGGAGTATATATATATATAAGATAAAAGATAAGGTATTGTACAGGATACACTCCAAGACTTCAAGAGAAGGCCAAAAAGAAAATAATAAAAACTACCATCAGAAAAAGCAAACAGAGCTCCAAACGGACTAAACCGCAAAAAGAACATAAAAAACAACGAACCCTGTTCTTTATCCAAATGGATTTACTCATTCCCAAGTGAAAAGACCAAAATACCCCTACGTGACTTAAGTTGTGCTAGTGTAAACTTAAACTGACTTAAGTCACGCTAGCGTTAATTTTAAAAAAAATCAGCATGAGTTAACTCACGCTGCCTTTTGTACTAGCGTGAGTTAACTCACGCTAGCACCAGAACAGACAGACAGTAGCAGCTGCCTCTGCCTTGTTCCCTGTTTTGCAAAACTCATTCATTCATTCAACCAAAACTCGTAATTTACAGAACATGCATTCATTCAATTATAATTTAGAAACACAATTTTAACGAAATTAACGCAAATGTCATAAAATAGGCACACTGACGCAAATGTAAATGGATTACATACAAATCAAACAAAATGTCAATAAAATACTACGAATATACAAAAAGTCCTAAAAATAAGACACTACTCTTGTGGACTCCTCAACCTCCTCCTCGGAACCGGCTGCTGGTCAAACACGATGTAATCGGAACGAATGCCCTCCAAAATGCCGAGAAAGAGTGGATTTGAAACCACCTCTGGAATCTGAAGTGTATGCTCCACTCTGTCCCGCATGGTGCTAAGGACCTGCCTAGGATCAGGAGGATGTCTGCCCCAGTCCTGGTCAACAAGAACATCGTGGTAGACAGGTATCGACACTGTAATCTCAGGCTCTGGAGGAGGGTTGACGATGATAGGATGGGATACACGGTAGAACCACCTGATGTACCTATCAGAATGCCTCCAAGGCTCGTCGTCCGGGACTGGGTGACCCCTATGCTGCTGGGGAACGAGCAAACTCCAAGAAGGCAGCAACCAGATCTGTTGGGGCAAGAGGCATGATCGTTGTAGGAGATCGGGGAACGGTCTGAACATATTCGTACTGTCTTAGAACCCGCTCCGGCAAGTGACGCACCATCGTCTGTTTGCCGGCCATGATCCATCCAGAGTACCAGCACACGTAATGAAAATGAGTCACGTCTCGTCGACGCTCGTACGGCCTCTAGGTGACATGACAATCCTCCATGGAATCCAACAAGCCTTTGAAGTGTTCAGCATAAGCAAACCCCCTTTTAGGTGTCCATCTACCCACATACGGGTTAGGTCGTTCGTAATCTAGATATTTCTTCCTCAGAATGACATGGCTGATGTGAGCTACTCATCCTTGCAAACACAAAACGACAAATTTATATGAGATGACAATTATCATACAAAAAAGTATACATTTACGATTAATTTTATAAAAAAAATTACCACAAGTAAGGTCATGTAACCACCAACAGCGCCAACATGTGAGATGTAGGTAAGATTCAGCTACTCATACAAGAAAGGAATTCCCATCGTGCCCCATGCCTAAGTGCCTATGGTAGCTGATGACATGTTGTCATTACGTAATTTTTATGTAAATATTATCACATTTTGGAGTTCACAAGGCGACTTAAGCAGCAAGAAAAGAAAGACAACTGAAGAAAAAGGCAAAGACAAAATCGTGGCATGTTTGGTAAAAAACGTGACACGATTTGACAAGGCGGATTGCATTGTTTTGACATTAAGGAAACCGTGTCACGATGGCAAAAACGTGACACGATGTAGTGAAACCCTAATTTAGTTTCTTGTTACACAAGTGAAATTGTGTCACGATTTACTTAAAACGTGACACGATTTGGGCGAAATTTTGTGCCTATTTAAGCTTGAGACTATTCAGAAAACAAGGGTTACGATATGAGAAGAGAAAAAAATGCGATTTTGACATCCTGAGACGGCTAGGAGGGTGTTTTCTTCATCCTTTTATCAGTTCATGCATGTTTTAATTCCTATATTGATTATGCTATTCGTAAGTCTTATTATGAGTAGTTAAATCTCTTAGAGATTAGGTCTGAGATGATTTTGTGTAACCCTAATTGAATCATGTTGTTGTGATGAAACTCTATTTATTGTGAATGACTATTTAGTTTTTATTCAATTCAATTGTTCTTAATTCTTTTATATCTTGATCACATATAAACTCGTGAGTATGAATGACTACTAACCCTAGCTTTCAACTTAGACTCATTGAATTGTTCTAATAAACATGGTTAGTCTATGAATGGATAATCGTTTGTTAGTGATATTAGGTTAACGTGCTTAAACCTTCAAGGATTATTAGACCACCTAAGGAATTAGGGGATGTAGTTTAAGAGGAGGGTCCTAACTCAAGGGATTGATTAGGGCTAATTTGTTAACTATTATGGGACTAGAGAATCATTCATAAGAATAGAGTGCAGTATATCAATTAGGGGAACATTAGAGGATTCAACAGACCTAATCTCAGCTCTCTTCATATTTTCTAATCAAATCTTTATTTTCTAACAGAATCTATATTTTCTAAACGAATTTACATTTTCTAACTGAATCTATATTTTCTGTTATTTAATTTTATTCAATCAAATCAAATATACTTTTACAAAATAATTTATACATCCTAAATATTTACTTTATTGCCAAATTGAGATTAACACAGTCTTCGTGGATACGAACTTATTTTTATTACTTCGATGCATTTTTAGTACACTTGCTAAAAGTCTATCAAGTTTTTGGCGCTGTTACCGGGGACTGTTGAGTCATTTCAACTTGGCAATTTTGAACTTATTTAGGATTTCTGTCATTTATATTTTTGTAGATATATTTATAAAAAAAAATGATTTAGGCTCTTCGTTTTCTTCTCATTGTAAGGTGCTACGGAACGGTCAAGGCAGAAAACCTAAGTTTCCTCCCGTGCGAGACGCCAGACATCTTGCAACAGAAAACCTAAGTTTCGCTTGCAACTGAAATACAAAAAAAAAAATCAATTATACTATAAATATTCTACGTAAACATAAAATATTATACGTAAACATGAAATAATAAACTATAAATATTCTACGTAATTATTCTACGTAAACATAAAATATTCTACGTAACTATACTTAAAAATATTATACGTAAACATGAAATGATAAACTAAAATATTATAGGTAAACATAAAATATTCTACGTAATTATACCTTAAAATATTATACGTAAACATGAAATAATAAACTATAAATAGTAAAATATTGTTACACTTACTGTGTTATCGTTCCAAAGCTTGAATGTCACATGTTTACCGAAGTTTGGTAAAAGTGACAAGTCGTAAGGCCCCCCTGGAAAGCCCCCATCCTCGTCCTCTATAACAGCCTCTGCATGCTGCTGTTGCTGAGGAGGCTCAACATGATGTTGCTCAGGAGCATCGACATACTGGGGCTGAGGAGGCTGCTTAGGCTGATATCCCTCGTGAAACTAAGCATCATACCCCTCCTGATACTCATAACCCGGATGAAATCTAGGTTGCTCCTGATACACATGTGCCTGATACGCCTGGTCCTGATAATGCGGGTCGTACTGGTACTGTGTCGGGTCCATCGTCTGGGATGGACCTGTCTGTGACGTCGATGCCCCCGCGGTATCGACATGAGCAAGTCTTGAGCCCCCCACTCTTGCTCGACCTCGACCTCGGCCCTCCATAGCATGTTGTGTTTGCTTCTCCCTCCTTGCACTACTAGTAGGGGCAGGCCTTCCTAATCGAAGTCTGCCAGACATATCTGCACAAAAATCAAAAAATCTTTAACACATTTGCACATCATTTGGACAACAACACACATGTCATCTTTAACAATACAACAACACTAAAATGTCGACAATGTCATTTGAATACATAAACTACCACATTGCAGTCAAATTAACTATAATAAACATTAACAAACATAATTCTAACTAATTACATCATTGACAATCCAAAAAAACAAAATAAAATTTATAGAGACATTTCACCGAACACGTAGTGTGCAATTTTCAAACAACTATGTAATCTAACAATTTCTAAACCCTAATCTACCACATTGTACCCTAAACAACATCTAAACAACAATACCTAAGTTAATTCGTCACTAACAATCATCATAACTAACATGCAAGCAAAATTTCAAAAACCCTAAAAATGTTCAATTTCTACAAAAATCCGAAAATTTAAACCAAATTAATGCACATAATTAGGATAATAATCACTTACTTGATGTTGTGGACGAAATTTAGTTTGAATGGCGCAAGAATGGTGAACTTCGGATTTGGGGGTGAATTTTCGTTTTTTTAAAAGTTGAAAAATGGTGGTTATGTGTTGCTGATAAAGGACTTAAGTAACGTAGTGTGACTTAACTCACGTTGTGTGAGTTAACTTGTGTAAGGGTAAAATTAGAATTTCACTTGGTAATGAGCGAAACCATTTGAGTAAAGAGCAGGGTTCAAAAACAACTAGAAGGTGAGCCCATCCAATTAGAAAATTGCTTTTATGACATAGGAAACTTCCTATTGACACAAATAAATGACGCTTTTACCCCCAACGACAGTTAACAACCGTTAGCCTAAGCGCCGACAGTTAACTGCCGCTGGCTCCTCCAGAGGCAATTAACTACCGCTGGCTCCTCCAGAGGCAGTTAACTGCCTCTGGCTTTGCTGCTTTTTATTGTGATTTTACGCGTTTCGGTCGAAAAATCAAAATAAATCCAAACTTATTCAGAATTCTACGAAACTTTACAGACCCTCTATATATATATATATATATATTTTTAGAGCTGTCTGAAAAAACCAGATCAAAATTTAATTTTTAGATCGACGTTTTGATGTTTTCGTGTCTTAAATTTTAGGCGCGTTAAAAATTCATATTTAATCCGTCTTTGTCGAAAAATTCAAATTTTTTGTGGGAGATGTTATTTTTTTTTTTCTAAACATGAGTGCAAAAAAGCGTGAAAAAGTTCAACCTATAGGACACTTTTGGACTCGCACTTGAAAAATATTGCGATTTAGCATGGTTCGGTCAAAAAATCGAAATAAATCGAGACTTAGTCGAAATGCTACGAAACTTTATAGACACCTCTGTAAAAATACATATAGATGATGTGCAAAGTTTCGTAACATTCCGAATAAGTGTCGATTTTTTTTATTTTTTCAATTGCGGTTTTGCGCGTTTCGGTCGGAAAAAAAAATCGAGACTTATTCGGAATGTTACGAAACTTTTCACATCATCTATATGTATTTTTATAGAGGTGTGTGTAAAGTTTCATAGAATTCTGAATAAGTTTCGATTTATTTTGATTTTTCAACCGAAACGTGTAAAATCATAATAAAAAGCAGCAGAGTCAGAGGCAGTTAACTGTCTCCGAAGGAGCCAGCGGCAGTTAACTGCCGGCGCTTTGGCTAACGGTTGTTAACTGCCTCTGGGGTAAAAGTGTCATTCACTTGTGTCAATAGGAAGTTTCCTATGTCAGAAAAGCAATTTTCATCCAATTATTAGTAGTTTCTGTTTGTAACGAGGAAAAATAAAAGCCTTGATTATTGTGATCTATTAGTAAACAAATTAGACCGTGTTTATGAAAAATGATAAATAATACTTAGACTAAATTGTATTTCTGACCCTCAAAATTTTATAATTATGGGATTTTGACGTTCTAGATATATTTTATGTGATTTTGATCCCTAAACTTTTTCTTTTCTCATTTTGAGGCGCCAAATAGTGTCAAATTGAAGGGGGGTTGGAAAGGAAAAAATTTAGATGACCAAAATCACACAAAAAATATATGGGGCCAACAATGTCAATTACAAATTTTGGAGAGAAAAAATGCAATTAAATCTAATCTAATGTATAATCATACTAGTATTTTGGAGTTATGGTCCTCTTCATTTATTATTCTCTCAATTTTTTCATTTAGAAAAAAAGACACAAAAAAAAAGATAAAAAAATGAACATAAATAATTGATAGTTGTGAGACCTAATTAATGGTATGACTCACTACATACAGTACTTTATTTTATTGAAAATGTTAACTAATGTTCCTAGAATACTAGTTAAGTAAGTCATTCATTAAATAATGTATGTAGTCTTTATTATAGACTACATACGTCATTTAATGAATGAATCTAAAAATCAATTTTTTGTTTATATTAGTGACCGGAGGGTATATGATACAAGTATCTTGGAATTTATATAATTAAATTTTAAAAAGTGTAGAAGATACTGTTTTCAATGCATAATAATTTTTTTTAAATTTTTTTAACTAGTTAAGTGACCCTTATTTTATTGGGAAATGTTAACTTATGTTCTTGAGACATAAGTTAAAAGACTATATACAGAAAAAAATTATTGAAAATTTTGTATTTAATACATGAAAATTTTTAAAAGTTGTATTTTCAATATAAAAGTTACTTTGACTTTTGATTTTATACTCCTTAATTGTGCCCCCGACGATCCTATTTTATTTATTTATCTTATCAAATATATTTTCATTTTATTTTAAAGAAATGGAGATGAGATGATTTCTAGTAAGTATCTTGGGGGGTGGGACCGGTGAAGAGGCAATAATGAAATGACACGTATGGAGGAGGAGAAACACACAAACACACGCGTTTGTATTGTTTGGTTGGATTTGAAGAAAGCCTGATATCATCTTCACTCAACTCGTCTTCTGCGTATTTTTATTAGGGATGATGATGATGATGATGGCTTCTGCTAAATCTTTTACAGTTTCTGCTTTACCACCTTTCTTACAACGACCTGCTTCTTCACCTTTCAATGTTAATAACACAGGTACCTACCTGCTTAATATTTTTGTTTCATTTCTTTTTTATTTTTATTTTTATTTTAATTGAATTGCTCACCAGGAACAATCATTCCCCAATGTTTATTAAATGGAAGCAGAAAGAGCTTCAGTGGCACCAAGTTTTCAATGAATCGTCGCAGATTCTCTATCCCTTCTTCAAACTCCTCAAATGATGATTTGGACACCTCCTCTAATAATAATAATAATGATAATCAGACTAAGGCATGTATCTTCATATACTATATTTATTATATGCTTACTTAGTATTAATTGGACTTGCTTATAATAAATACTGTTTATTACAGACCAAGGCACCATTTGGATATTCAAGGAAAGATGTCATATTAATCGGACTTGGAGTTACTTTCCTTGGCATTGCCTTAAAATCCGGACTTGAGGTATCTTCAAAAATGCTATATCATTCTGCTATATTCTGTACATTTCCCTTTCGAAATATCAAGCATAATTCTTTCTGCCTTTTAGATGCCTCAATATCCTTTTGCCTGCTCTCATCACTCATGAATCTTCTAAGGGTGTGTTTGGATTGTGGGTTTAGAAGGGGTTTACTTTTCTTTTTTAAATTACAAATTATATAACATGTTTTTCTAAAATAAATTAAGTGTGATTGAGGTATTATATGATTGTTTATCATGTTAATATGTTAACTTTTTAAAAAACATTTCATAATGTCCGTGGTTTAAAAATGAAAAGTGAACTCTCCCCTCTCTTTCCCTCCTAATCCCTCCATCCAAACACACCCTAAGGCTTTGTTTGCGAGTTGGGTTTTGGAGGGGAGGGGAGGGGAAGGAAGTGCTTATGGAGAGGTAAACCCTTGTTTGGGAGTTATAAAAAAACATGGAAAGGTTTTGGGGGTTTTGAAGGGCTTCATTTGTCCATTTTTAAAGTTCCCCTAAATTGGAGGGTTTTAGGGGGTTAAACATACAAATTGACAATTTTGTACTCATAATAATTCAAAATTCCAATTATAATTTACAAGATAAATTACAAAGTATAACATAATGTATTGATTTTAAGAGAAAAATGGTAAAATAGTAAAATTATCTCATAAACCCTCCATCTCCTTTCCTTGTCGGTTTCTTTAACTTCCAAACAAGGGGAAGGCTTTCCCTCCTTTCTCCCTTCCCTTCTCTTCCCCTCCTAAGCCTCTCCTTCCCGTCCCCTCAAAACTCGCAAACAAAGCCTAAGTAAACCACCTGCAATGCAATGTTTGCTTATATCAGGTCCGCTGTTGCAAACAATCCTTAATGAACCAATTATATCTGTTAGACCAAACTAGCATCTACTACTGTCCTCCATATGGAACCTCCCCAACACTTCTTCACTATACTTTCTCTGATGCATGCAACAATATAGCCACTTATGTTTGTAATAAAACTGAGATTAATCATGCAACTATTCTTTGATATATTTCGCAGTTTGCCGGATTTGATCCACTACAAGCTGGAAATGTCGTTCAACTTGTGCTGGTTTTGGGCCTCACAGTTGGATGGATCTCAACATATATCTTCAGAGTCTCAAACAAGGAAATGACATATGCACAACAGCTACGTGACTACGAAAGTAAAGTCATGGAGGTAAAATAATAGTAACAAGGTTGCCTTTTATTGTTTTAAGCATAGAATATTTCTTTATTGCGATTTGATCCACTACAAATGCATGCCTGGGCTTGTTGTTTTTCTTTGTCAAATTATTATTCTTGCACAATATGTAGCAGCAGCAGTAGTAGTAGTATCATATTGAACCTCTTTTCCTTTAAAAATTGTGAATGAAATAAAAAATGAAAAGTCAGCGGTCTTCAAAATGCTGAAATGTGGTGGCTCAAAAAGGCAAATATCGTGCTACTATGAGCTAGTCATAAGTATGTTTCGTCCTAAAATCGTTTACAGTAATACGTTTTGGCCAAAGATAATCAGCCGTAAGTCAGAAGATATTATTCATCACTTGTTTTATACCTTTTTATTTCACATGGTACATTTTATGACCAAAGTTCTTGTCAAACAAATGCTCTCTGCTTGCATTTTGTTATGAACTCATGATATACTTCTGCTCCTTTTCATTATTGATTTATTGGGGAAATTATTCTTTGTGCTAGGAGTAAAAATGAGTTGAATAGATGTACAACCTTATTCAAAATGTTTTACATTTTCCTTTGATATCTGAGTTTAATAAGCTTATTGAAAATATCTCTGATTGAAAATTCTCAACCTTGAAGCATCTGCGCCATGTATCAACCCTGAGAGACTGATAAACATTCAGATGCAAAAAAAAAAAAAAAACTCATAATGAAATATTTCTTTCCCGAAGGTATAGATGACTGAAGTTTTAAACCTGGGTCTGCAGCATGATGTGCGTTTACATTGTTTCTCGTATAAAATGCCATAGAATAATTTTACCTCTATTGAATCTGCAGAAGCGGTTAGAGTCCCTAACAGAAGCAGAGCTACAAGTACTGCTTCAAGAAGTCGAGGAAGAGAAGAGTCGTTAGCTAGTAATGAAGAGATGAGTTGAAGTAGCTTGTTTGTATATAAACACTGCAGTTTTACAGAAGTATTTAAACCGAATACATAATATATATTGACTAGATGTCAAATATATATGTACTAGTTTAGAAAGATCTCTGCTATGTTTGCTACAGTTCACTCTTAGACAATGTAGAGAATTCCAAAACTACAGTGCTTATGAAATACTCCATATGAAAATAACTCTAATGACGAATGAATATATAATTTTGGACTTTTCTTATTGCTGATCACCAGTGCATTGGAATTTAACAATATGTTCATGCAATGGCACTGCCATTTATTTGAAGCGATTATTTACAAAACAAATACACAGAAGCTAATTCCATGGAATTCATAAATGAGGAAAATGTCTTCTGAAGTGAACAAATAAATCAAGCTCTTTGTTGCATTTGCAATGAACGGTATTGATTATGTGCATATGTAAATAACTATCATTTGGCATTTCTTAATCATTTTTGTTGATTTTCAAATATAAATATGCCAAAATTATTGGTTATACACCAGAATCAATCACGTGCAGATGCAGTCTCTCTTTTGTTATCACCCGCCTTTCTCATAAACAGGACAGAATCATTTCATGTGCGCGTGTTGGTTTGAGGGACATTTGTTTTCATCCCTTAAACCAAAAAAACAGAACAAATTCAGCTCGTTACTGTTTGTCGCAAAATACTGTTATTTACGGTTTTCAAGATTTACATTCTTTTATATCTGGAACGAAGGTGATTCACAGCAGTCATAAAGCTGATGCAGTCATGCATTCAAGTTAAATACAGCCAATTGATCAAAATAATTGTCCAGCTTTATTTTCCCTTAAAATCCACAAAACAGGCTAACAGAAAGGGCAAAACTCCACTTTCTTCCAATACAGAGATATTTTTTTAGGGAAATACAGAGATATTATTGGGGCCATTCAAGCCCTTGAAACAACGTTTCTTCATATTCTATTTTTTTAGAATCGTTATGAGATTCAAGCCAAAGATGAACCTCACTCCCTTCTACGCCGGTTGCTTAAACTCAAAACTAGCGTTGTGATTTTTTCCATATTTTCTTAGAATCGTTCTGAGATTTTTTCCAAGTTTGTGTTCCAAGTTTAAGATTCAAGCCCTTCTGTGATTTTTTCCAGGTATATGTAGTATCCGATACCGTTTTAACAGTGAACAAAAATCACATAAACAACTATGACAAAGCATCGTTACGCCGTGACAAAACACTGTTATTAAAACCTTGATTATAACATTGCCCTTTTGAATCCTGTTAAGATGCTGAACTATTACAATATACAAGGCTACAAAGCATATACGCAACAACAAAGGACAGGAACGTTTAATAAAGCAGCCAAATATATTCTCCATAATTCTATGACATATAAAGAAAGTATATTCTCTTTAAATAAAGAAAAATATCGTTTTGGGCTGATGATTTCCTTCCAAATATATTCTAAATAAATTTGATTGTAAGAATGCTATTTTTTTATGTCATTTAATAAGATAAGAATTTGTATTATATTGTTGTTATTATTGGAAAAGATAAGTATAATTTACTACTCTAGAAATTATACTTATCTTTTTGGAGTACAATATTAAAATACAAAATATATATTATCTATACTTATGATTTTAATAAAAATTTCATATAAACTAGAGTAAATTACATTCTCCTCCCCTCAAAGATGCTTGAATTACACTCCCCTCCTCTCTTATGTTAAAATATACACTCTCATCTCCTTTTATTCAAAATATATTAAAAAATATTTCACTCTCCTCCCCTAAGAGAAGCTTGAATTACACTCCCCTCCTCTCTTAAGTTAAAATCTACACTTTAATCCCTCAATATTTTTTTTATTTTTAATAATCTAGCAAACATATAATAATCTAACATACTTTAGGGAAAAAAAGCATTGCGAGTCTATTTTAATACAACCAAAATTTGAATACATATTTTTTTGCTATTTTTTATTGACAATTTCATTAACATATAGTTTAAACCCTAATATAAAATATGAAACAACCCAAAATGAAATTAAAATATGTGAAAAATTACTAAAGACAATAAATTATGGTTATTTAAAAGTTAATTTTATACTCTAAAATATAAAATTAATAGCAAAATATTTAAATTTAATTATCATGACATTAAATTATAATGAAATGAACTTATATTTCTTAAATGGTGGTTCAAAATTAATATATATTATAAACCTATTTATTTAAGTTAAAATAGATTAAAGTGTGTTGCACATTTAATTATTAAGGGAGGGGTTGTAATTCAAACATCTTATAGGGGAGGGGAGTGTAAAAAAAAATCAAAGGAGGAAAATGTATATTTTAACATAAAAAGGGAGGAGTGTGTAATTCAAGCATCTTTGAGGAGAGAGAAGTGTAATTTACTCTAAAAACTACCGTAGATAATTGATATGCATTAGCGCAATGCGTTTGTCTAAACGTTAATCATCGTAATATTTACCCACAAATTTCAACTTTATACTACATATACTACTATCTTTTACGTGTCATTTGTAATAATGATAAGGGAAATGTTAACGGTGCCCCACACTGGTTAAGGAACAAAAATAGTAAGTATTGTATTGAAACTTGTGTTGTCAACTACTCAAAAACATAAAAAGTGTTATTTTCATTTTAAAATTTCTTTTTTTGTTTCCTTAACCCGTGTCCAGGAGACACAAGTTAACATGACCTGAATGATAAATACATCCGAGAAGTCCATGATAATGATTTGAAGTGATGTTGCAAACGTGTTGAAACATACCTACAATTATTATGTTCTTGATGATGAGTATTTTATTTTGAAGAATTAAAAGTCATAAGAGAAGTTTTAAGGTTGAATCAAAATCGAGTTAGTATATGATATTAAATTGTTTAAAGAAATTTTATTGTTTTCCTAATGGACTTGGTATAGAATATATTAATCATTGCATCAAAAAGAAAATTTTGTTAAATTAAAATTTTTAAAATCTTATTTGTGATCTACTATGTTACAACATAGATTAAATAATTTTGATTTGTATTGAAAATAATTTCTTACTCCATAGAAGAATAATTAATAATTTACCTGAGAAAATAAAAATGCAAAGAGAATAGGATTGAGTTAGATTAGAAGGACAGCATTTTGATCCTATATTTATTTATTATGGAAACAGCAACATGAATGAATCGAATTGAGTTAATAAGCTAACCGCCACTTGAATTAAAAAAATATATAAAGACGTAGGTGACACACACAGTTTGATTTCATCATCCATACCGATGGGACGGGCGTTTGTGTTTGAATGAATTTCCATATTCTTCATTCATCTGTACACGTGTTTCTTTCTGATCAATTGATTTGCTTTTTCTTAATATACTAATATGGAGTCACCGATCATCATCTCTCTGAAAACCCTAATTCCGCACTGATTGATTTGAATATGGCGATTGTGACCGGAGATCGTTATCTGGAGAAGCTTGTCAAGTTCGTCGAAGATCAGGCAGGTCCTCTCATCGAAGGATCCTTCGTCTTGAAGCTAAATCCAGCCGGCCTTCACTACGTCCAATCCAGACTCGAATCCCTTCACGAGCTTGAGAGTCTCCTTCTCGGTGCTCCCGTCGATTACCTCCGTGCCTACGTCTCCGACCTCGGTGATCACCGCGCACTCGAGCAACTCCGTAGGATCCTTCGTCTTCTCACTTCCCTCAAGGTTGTTTCTGTCTTGCCACCTCCCGTTAGGGATCCAACCCCTTTGTCCTTCTTCCCTTTTGGGAGGTTGAAGGTTCTTGAGCTCAGAGGTTGCGACCTCTCTACTTCCGCCGCCAAAGGATTGCTCGACCTCAGGCATACTCTCGAGAAGATTATTTGTCACAATTCTACTGTAAGCTCAACTTCATCATCATTATTATTTTCTGATAATCAGGGAACTCAACTGATTATTATTGTTATTATTTTATAGGATGCTCTGCGCCATGTATTTGCTAGCAGAATAACCGAGATAAAGGATTCTCCCCAATGGAACCGCTTATCATTTGTATCTTGTGCATGCAATGGTTTGGTTCTCATGGATGAGTCTTTGCATCTTCTCCCTTCTGTCGAAACCCTTGATCTTAGCAGGAACAAGTTTGCAAAGCTTGATAATCTCAAACACTGTACCAAATTGAAGCATTTGGACCTCGGTTTCAATCACCTCAGGACACTTGCTCCCTTCACCCAGGTATGTCTTCCATTACATCTTACAAAACTCATATTCATGAGAACAAAGCCAGCTAGAGTATAACTTCATCCTGGCTATTCTAGTTACTTTAATTTAGGCTCTCAACATTTAACACACTGTGGGATTTTATAGACTGAAAACTCAATTATAAATATTTTTATCCTTCCTGTCTGGATTTAGATTTTCCCTCTAGCCACCTTCATTGAGTATACTATTAGTTACTTTGGATATGGTTTTGTAAGGTGTCAGGGACTCCCCACAGCATTAACTATTAGGCGCAGCTGCAGCCCAAGAATGTTTTTTCTCAAACAGAAGAAAACTAGTTATATTCAACGGATGGAACCCATGATAGGGCTGGTTTGGTTATGTTTTTTAAATTCAAGATGAGTTCTTCATGTAATTTGGGATTGAAAATGCAGTATTAAGGTCCTGCTGATCCCATGATAGGCAATTTATAACTTTTGAAGTGGAAACTATTACAGCCTGGGGTCAGTTAAGCTGTGACAATATTTTTAGTATTCTTTAGATACAATAATGCTGATTCTAGTGGAATTTTAGATGAATTTCTATTCAGAGTTATTTATGGTTAGTCTAAATACTCACAATATGGTCATTGCAAAGCTCAAATTCTATTCTTGCAGAATTGGCTCAGTACAAGTTGTAAATATAGGTTTAGCATGAGTCTGTAATGGCAAATTATTATGGGGAAAAATGTCTGACAATGGTATGGTTTGTGTGTCATTTTTATGTTGATCAAATCATATAAGGAGTGGATGCAAACATGCCGCACACTCACCTGGGTAGACCCATAAAACTCACCATGCTCCCAACTTCCCATAATTGGCTGTCAATCTATATTTATTTTGCCCAAGTTTCATTAATTTCACCACCCACATAAAGAGCAGCAAGGTCCTCATAAGTTAAACTGCTTGCAGTCCCGACTTCTGTGATTCATGGAACATGGTTTGACTGACATTTTGGAATTGTTAGTTGAATGATGTTTGCTCGTGCCTTCAAATTTATTGTTCTTAGAAAGGCCTAATTGAAGAGTCGTCTCTTTGTGCTAGCTAGTTACTTTGAGTACTTAAATGTGAGGAAAGCAAATTATTTGTAGGAAAGTTCTCAAGACATTTTTTGTTTATTGTATGTCTTTCAGTTAGCCATTTGCTTTGGGCCCACATACCTATTTTGTTGGATCATGCAGGTTTCTTGTCATATTGTTAAACTTGTTTTGAGGAACAATGCTCTAACTACTCTGCGAGGGATTGAGAATTTGAAGTCACTTGAAGGACTTGATGTTTCCTACAATATTATTTCCAATTTTTCAGAGCTAGAGTTTCTCGTGGGCCTTCTGTATCTAAAAAGCTTGTGGATGGAAGGAAATCCTTTATGTTGTGCCCGATGGTATAGGGCACAAGTATTCAGTTTCTTCGCCTACCCAGAAAAGGTAAGTTTTATATATTTTGCTTACACCGACATACAGACACACACTGTCTAAAACTAGGTCTCATCTCTGTCTATCTATTTGTTTGTCCCAGTTTGCTCTCGTTTGAGGGTGTGATTGTCCATATTTTTTTCCATTCAGTGCTGTGTATCACTATGTTGGTATTTTATATTTTACCGTACCTCTATATTTAGATGCCATTTGATTTCTGAAGTATTTTTGTGCGACATATTCACCTTTTTTGGTGTCCTTTTTTTTTGTTGCCTTTTTAAACTTACTCAAGTTCTCCTTTATTTTGATCAGTTGAAGTTAGATGAGAAGGAAATTAACGCTACGGATTTTTGGAAGAGACAAATACTTATTGCCAGTATGCATAAGCAACCTGCCAGTTTTGGGATTTATGTACCTGCCAAGGATGAGGCTATAGTGGAAGGTGGCAATAATAGAAGGGTATGTAATATTGAAATTGAACATGTAGATGTAAAAATATAAAGTGATGAATTATTTGTTATGCACCTCGGTTTTGTTTTAAATGATCTCATTTTTTGAAAATTGAACTCAAGAGGCCAATTTCGTCTAGATATTTACCTATCATTGTTGAAAAATCCATTAGTTTCCTATTTGGATCTACATAGAGATAAGCATCATATTGATCTTGTTTTCTCAAGCAGAGAAAGGTCTGTCGTGTTGCTAGCATTGAGAGTGAAGAAGAGATCACTAGTATATGTTCTGATCAGGAATCTCAGTCATGCCTGAATGAAATTCAAAATAACGAGGATCCGGATTTATTTGATGACGGAGCTGAAATAGATGATTTGATAAATAAAGTGGAACATATGAAGAAAGAGCGTTCTATTCTTTGGTTGCGGGAATTTAGAGACTGGATGAATATTTCTTCTGACAAATCGGTAGAAACTTGGGAAAAAGGAAGAGGTACATCACATCATCAGAAAGAAAATTTAACCAGAAACCATACAAATAAGGAGCAACATAGTGAAGTCTCAAGATATGCATCAGATTCTGTTCTAGCTTCAGGAGATGAAAGTAGCATGAATATTTTAGAATCTGATAGTTCTTTTGCAGATATGTCTGCTTGGTTTCGTAGACAGCAATACTTTGACTACAAAGGATCTCTTGGTAATGCTAGTGGGGCCTCTCTTTCTGACTCAGGGGGAGTGGATGTGGAGCGTTTCAAATCCTTTTCACTTCGGGGAATTAATAGTTCCCTCTCACAATCTAAAAATTCTCATTCCGACACCGTTGCCCCCCAAGGAGCACATAGGATAACTGAAAATATCAACGTCTCACCATTGACCACCATTGATGATATAAATGGGTCTCAGTCATCATCTACATGTCCCACATCCCCTCCTCACTTTCAAAAAGACCTTCTTCATCGCCGCCATAACTTGGTAGAGGAAATTTTGCAGCTGTCAGCTGATTCCTTTTCAGTGGCGTCTTCTGATAGTAACACAAGCTGTAGTGATGTTGATTGCAGTGAATTTGAACCATCAGCTCCCATAGTCGATTGTCACCCATATAAAAATCACATGAATGGGAGTGTCGATGGAGTTTTATCTCCAAATCAACACGAGGAAAATATTTGCAGCCCAAGACAAGGAAGTATTCATGCAGGACAAAATGGCATTTGTTCATTTGGTTCATCCAGTGACCAAACTACTTCTAAGCAGGGTTCAACTGATTTTGCTGCTGGTGATGGTGACAGTTCACTTTCTGCTAGCCAACAAACTGATTTTTTCGGGAAAAAGAAAATCAGAAAAAAAGCCAAGAGAGTTATTTCAATATTAGAAGAGAATGTAAACATCAATTCAGGTGCTCATGAACAAGAGCAGATAAATCAAGGACAAATTACAGCAAATTTAAGGCAAGAATCAGCTGTTGATGATTTCACTGAATTTTGTTGGCGTAATTGCTCTACCCAGGAGAATGATGATTTTATCGTGACATATTTCAATTCAAATATTGCCGACTCTGAAGCCAACGAAGGCTGTAATCATTGCATACGCTGTAATTCCATCCTGCAGATGGAGACAAACTACAAAGAAAGGTAATTTTCAGTCGATATTCATGAGCATTTAAGTGGAAAAATCAAATGGACATATCTTCACTTTATGCAGTTCTGTTGATTGGGCATCTTTTGTTATTCCTGTGGGAATATATTTTAGGGATACAAGTCATATATTGTTCATAATCATGATTTTTACATTTAAACTTTATCGTGTCTTTTTCCCTTTAAACATTTTTACATTTATTGTTTATGATAATGATTTCATAATCATGATTTTACAATTCAGCTTTTGCAAAAAACAAAAAAACCTTTACAGTTTCCTTTTCCCATGTTGAGCTTCTCATCTTCAAAAAGAAATTGGGGTATGCTCTGATGTCCATTTCACTGAAATATGAGATTAATAAGTTGCCTACTCATTGAGTGTTTAGCCTCTCACATAATCACATATGATGTTAACTCATGATTAATATTTCTCTTCTAATTGACCGGTCTTTCCTGTAATTATCTATTGATTACATTCAGCAGTGCCTGCAAAGAGTTGCAAAAATATCTGGATGTATCTAGTGGCCTTGCTTCCCTCAACTGTTCAGCTAGAAACTTCTTTCTATTATCTACACCAAAAGTATAAAAAATTTCTAACTTTTCTTTTCTCAAAGAAAATTTAGCTATTAATCAAGTAAGCATAGCGGAGATGCGGAGGTGAGGATGTTGTGTTGGATTAGTGGTAAGACTAGAAGGGATAGGATTAGGAATGACACCATTAGAGAGAGAGAGTTGGGGTAGCATAGCACCTATAGTAGAAAAGATGGTAGAAAATAGGCTTAGGTGGTTTGGGCATGTAGAGATAAGACCTGTATCGGCTAGTATGAAGAGTAGATCAGATGGAGGAGAGTCAGATCTGAAGAGGTAGAGGAAGACATAGAAAAATTATAAGAGAAACTATTAGGAAATATTTAGAGCTTAATGAGTTTGATCCAAATATGGTTTATGATAGAATATTATGGCGTAATTTGATCCATGTAGCCGACCCCACTTAATGGGATAAGGCTTGGTTGTTGTTGTAGTTTTAATAGCAAGAATGTTAAACTAGTACCCCATATGACTTTTTTCTTTTGACAAAGTACCCCAGATGACTTAAAGACCATATTAAATCTCTCAAACTTAACCTTTGGGTGTACCCGAAAAATTGATACTTGTTTTGTAATTCTTTCTTTGAGAATAGTGAATGATAATTGAAAATAAGTATCATGTCTTTATAATAAAAATCATGTGAAACTACTTAAAATTTAGAGCAAAGACCAAGTAATTTTCATGTAAATGTAATGTACAAATAGTACCGATTCTTTCCAGAGATTGTTGTTAAATATTTGTTCTAGAGTTGTTAATTTTTATCACTAAACAAGATCATGTAGATACAAGATATTGTTAAATCTTCTGGAACACATTTCATAATTTGTTTATTTTATAATATTGAAGAGTTTCATGATAACAAAAGGAGTATAATCGATTTACGGTTACAAGATTCTTACTTTTTTTTGTTCTGTTTCTCATCATCTTAAAAAAAAAAAATCCTTCACCAAAAGTTTGGTTAAGATGCATTACTGGTATCGGCAATAGAGATGATATGATACTTCCAAAACAAACACTTGAAATGATTATTGCTAAAAGCATCCCTATCGACATTATTCAGCACTTTCATATTATGCACTTAATTTTTTTGTGTGTTCCTCTGTGGCATGTTTAATTTCTTTATTTCTCACATGTAGAGAAGTTGCAGTATTACTGAGCAGCCATAAGAAGCTCTATGTGCTGCTAATTGATGTTGCTTCTGATGGATCAGGTTCGGCCATTGCATTTCTTTTTTGTTGGCACAAGGAACTTACTTTTTATTTTGTTATTAGTACATTCATTTGGCTCCTTTGTCCATGGTTACCATATTAATTTCTGTAAGAATATAAAACCTACTTTTCTGCATCGGCGGTTACATAATTCAGTGTGCTTTAGTTTTGAATTTTAGGAGACTCAAAATTCCATTTGTGTTTTGTGAAAACAAGCTTCCATAACATAATTTACAATGGGTAAACTATTCACCGTGTTGCTTGAAGAAGCCCTCAATACAGCCATTCATATATATGCACAAGATTTACATAATAATCCAGTAAAGTTTATAGAAGAGAAAATCATAAAAGAGGAAACTAGCACAATACAAAATACTCTCCCCAAATAGGTGATACTTTCCAACAACGTTCATCTTGTTTGGCTACTTAATTGCCGAAAACAAATTTGATAGTGGATACTGCATCAGTAAAAATAATTTGTGACTCCGACTCCAAGGAGCTTTGACTTTCTCATTGTTCAAATATGAATCAATGATTGACCACAATACACTCTTTTATTCATCTCTATATCATAATACATTATTTTGGTTTACTTTATCGCTTAAATGATTTTACCTTACCCAAACAAAAGCAGTTCGCTTAAGCTAATTTTTAAATTATCATTCCCAAACACAAATAAATTATTTTTAAGTCCTTTCTGTATTAATTTTTAAAAATCAATTCTACAAATATCTAAACCCAATTGGTGCTTCCTCTAACTTCGAACAAGTATTAAAATACATCGCATTATATCCGCTTTTCAGATTGAAAAATGAACATCACTTTTTAACTAACCGGTATAATAATTAAACTACATAGAGAAAGCCTTGTTTATTTCAACAAAATAGATTAGAAAGCTTTGTTGACACTCGGTTGCTTTTATAGCTTTCTAAAAACCATTTTAAATACGCCATCCAGGGGAACTTTTGAGCGTGTTGAGTTGCCACAAGGTGGATGAAGTTCGGGAGGTGCTTGTTGGAATGGGACTTCAGGTTTTAAGGTTAGTGAACTTGTATATTTACATTAACTAAAGAAGTAGTAACTTTTAACTGTGGTTCTTTTGGCTCATCAGGGTAAATTTTGAGGGTGGGGAAACTTACCTTTTTGTAACAAGAAGCATTGAAATGTCAAGAGAGTTACTATGTACCATACAAGTGTTTGATTCATGTGGTGGAAATTCTAGATGCTCAATAAGAAGGTGGGTGTCCTTTCCCTTATAAATTATTAATTTGGGTGGCAAAGCATGTCTATATTTTTTATTTTTGTAAAGTTTGTTGTTATGAACATAAGTATATGTTTGATATTTGGCGTTGATATTAGTAAAGTTTGTCCTTATGAACATAAGTATATGTTTGATATTTGGCGTTGATATTAGTGATTCCTTTATAGTTATGATTTATGTTTAGTTCCTTTCTATTTTCATTTTTTCCTTCTATAATAGACTGGGGGAAATTTAAATGGCAGTTTGGAGCAGGTCCAGGTTGAGTTGTTTGGCAACCAAATATGTGGTGGTTCAAATGTCAGCATATATCAGTATGCAATGGTACTTGTCTGTTGTAACCATGGCAATGGTATGCTTCTCTCTAGTCATTTAATGTTGCATATTTTTCCTTTATATTCTGTTCTACTAAAAATAACAGTAGTCATTTCTTGTTTATTTTAGTCATAAACCTTTTTATCTTCGAGATTAAATTACTGCACTGAGTTCTGTAAAATGAAACTTTATAAAATATCTCTCGGAACTAATGTGTGAATGCTATTTTGTTTCAAGAGATTGTTTTCTTATATGGTTGAAACAATGTGTAACTCGTTTAGTTGATAATAACTTTGGGAAGGCTTTTGAAACTATCTGGCATTCTTAATTGTACTGGATATGGAATTCTTTAAAAAATGTCTTCAATTGAAATTTGCAAGGATATTTGGATTCTTCTATTAGCTATTAGTTTGCAGCGATAAAGTTGTTCCTTGTCTTACACTTACAGAAGAATCATGGCTCTCAAGATCGCTGTTTGTGATCGGAGGTTATGTGCTTTTATGCATCGAAGATATCAAGCAACTGTATTCATTTTCATCAGATGCTCCTGTGTCTCCATATTACAGAATTGATTCATGTTGCTCAATTGCTGACATTACTGAGATGGTAAGTATTTTTCGGGGCTAAGTGATGCAGAAAATACCTGACATTATAAACAATCAAAACAAATGGATTTTCAATTCATGAGGTGATAGGAACCCAATACAAGAAAAAAGTGTATATGTTTGGTTCAATGGAGGAGAGGGGAAGGGGAGGGGAGATTTTAAACATTGTAATATTTAATGTCACATTTAATTCTAATTTTTGAACATATATTCTTTCCCCTCAGAATTTCCACAATTTAGGAGGGGAAAGAAAATTTGCTCCATTTGCTCCTAAAATGAACTAAATAACTACAGTTTTAAATAATATTTTCCCTGCCCTCCCTTTCTTTCTATTTTTCTCCAACTAAACAAAACTTAAAGCTTCTTGTGCCCAGCAGTGGAATTCCATAACTTCCTTTCTCACTCTCACCTGTCCTCGTAAACGTGTATTCCCTCCCAATTCTCTAACTGACACTACGACTCAGCTCTCTTTCTTCTTCTCAAGCGTGCATCTTATCATGAGGTCATCCCAAATTCCCATTCCTCCTTGTTGATAATGCATAATTATTTGGGACATTATTGTAGAAGAGAAAAATTAGTATGTATGGAAGATTTTTTCACAAGTAAATGATTTTCTAAAAATCCTTCCTCCATGGGCCAGTGATATGGAATAAGGGCTGTTCTTTCTTTCTCTTCATTTCCCCCTTTTAAATTAAACATTTATTGCTTGGCTTATTGTTTGATGTTACTCTTCGCAGGTGATTGTGGCGGGTGACAGCTGCTGTGTTACTTTAGGTCTGAAATGTTCACTGACAGAATTTTATCCTTCTACCCGATTGAACCTTGCAACTGTCAGCCATGGAAACACGGCCCCAGGCTCTTTGAAATTGAAGCTTCGGTGGTTCTCCGAAGATAACCTTTTAAAGTTTGTGTCTTTGCTGAAGGCATTCCATGCAGAAAAAGTGGCCTCGCCTTTGGTAGTAAGATGTTCATCGTAAATCTTTTTTGCTGTTCATATTGATTTCATTCATTTGATTTAGTTTTTGTATTCTTTTTTCTTTTCCTTTCTGGTTTCTGGTTCATTGTGTCGAGTTTATGATAGCTTTCTGCCTTTAATTCTTTGATTTATATCCACGTAGTGGTTGTTCTTTTCAATGTATAGAATTGTACAGTGTTACTGAACTATTGTTTTGTAATAGCTTTACCATAGTTAAGCCTGTTGTTACCTAACCAACTGTTGGTTTGGCTTTAGCTAGTTTGCTCAGCTCACTATAAGTAGATGTCATGTCTATACCTGATTTCTTCAACTAATACATATTGTTATTCTGTCAGTTTTACATTTCTCGATTTCTCTCTAGCTTCATCTGCATTATTCCTTCTCACCATATTTTTCTTGAACTCTCACTTACAGTAGGATTGCACATTTTTAACCTTTTTTTCTTTCTTTCCCCCCCTTCACCCGACCAGAAAAAAATGTATTGAGAAAGACCTTGCATTGAGAAAGACCTTGCAAGACATTTTAGAGTTTCAGGAGCTGTTAATTTACACCCACCTAAAAATATCAAGGTGTAAATTAGTAAGCTAGACCCACTTGCTTTTTACCAAAAGCCTAATTTAATCCATCTAAAATGTTATATTGCAAAGGGTAAGTTTGTAAATTTCATTAATTTTTTTGGTTGCTAAGAAAACAAATGTTTGTGCTATCTTCCATGTTTTTTTTCCCATTGAATTCTCTCTTTTTTTTTTCCTGATAAAGCAAATGAAGCTTTTTAATTACACTAAGCAAAAAAAAAAACACCACTGAAGAGTTTTTTAATTACACTAAGCAAAAAAAAAAAAAAACTGAAGAGTTTTTTAATTACACTAAGCTAAAAAAAACTGGCTGTTAACGAAGCCTTTTAATTACACTAGCTTGTATGTACTAAAAAAATAGATGTTGGCTTATTTATAAAGGATTAAACTGGGAACAATATTAAGGAATTAGAGTAAATACAAATTAGTGTAATTACATGTATAATGTATAATGTAATGTTCTTACCAACTCGTCTAAGTTTATGGGGATGACATATATTATATATTTTCTAAAAAGGATAAATTGTGTTTATTTGAATGGAACAACTATTAAATGAATTAATGAAGGCTCTTTGCATTTTCTAATGCGTCGAAGTTTTGTATCTTGGAATATGGGGTGCAATTTTTATTGCAAAAATTGCAAATTTTTGGAGAGTGAAGTAAATGGGAGAGTGAGATATATTATAATTTATTTATTTATTTTAAAAAAAGGATATACCAAACAAAACAAAATAATCACTAATATTAATCATAGTAGTTGTTGTGAGTCCTTGATAGGTCATTAAAGGGGTCAAATTTCTCTATCTTATGTATTAGATTTAGAAGGTAGGCCTAAACATATCCAAGCTATGTGGGTAGAAGCAGATGGACCTGGATTCTCTGCAGTCAAGAGAATCACACATTCAGGCAAATATTAGCCGTTGGATGCATCCAATGATCACAATCTTTCAATCTTTTATTCTGCACTTTCAACCCTTACGATGTGGTCTAACTTTGTAGTATTCACTTGTTTAGTCGACGGTTCTTCATCCTTCCTCTTCACCCCACGTTTTCTTCTTCCTTTAATGGTGAAAAAATTAATGGCACTTATCTTTTTGTTAATTTATATGATTGATTGAATTCATCTTTCTTCCGGTCTCAACTATATTGGTACAAAAAATCAAAATCAACTATCTCAACAACAATTTGTACAATCTTCTAATGTTTTGATAAAGAATAAATCCATGACTTGAATACACAAAGAGGTTCAAGATTTTGATTTGGGAATAAAATAATAAATGAAGGTTGGGATGAAAAATGAGATAGGTTTATGATTTCGATTCGGGTAGTAAACAAATGGAAGATGGGTTGCTCCAGTGATCCAAGAAAGAGAGATCCATTGAATAGGAGGAAGTTTCGGTCGGCAGTGAGGCGGACGGAGGTTAGGTCTCTTCCGTTGCTTTTCGTTTTCTCAATTAACAGATTGCGTGTTTAGTGTTGACAGTGGAGAAGCACCAAATGAGTCAATCTATACCGTTAGATGCATCGAACGATTCATGTTTGCTTGACTGTGTGAATGCAGGATTCTCATGACTAATGTGAATCCTCATCCGAAGCAGAGGCATGTAAATGGCACGAAAGGGTATGTTGATTTTGGCATGGGTGGCTATTGAACGTTTTGCACTAAAGGTTGATTTATTGGTGATTTATTAGTATTGGAAGAACATTAAGGTAAGGAAAATGAACTGGGACTTGTCTATATTGTTCTTGAAGTTTTCAGGGGATTTAAACATAAAAAAGTTTGTCGTAGAACTGGTGTATATTATTAAGTATTAACCAAAAATGATATAGTCAAGTGATTGTACTTAAGTGGTTAATGAGTTTCACTAAAAGAGTTTATGTGTGGAACCATTTACCAAGTATACCAGATATATTTACCTCATGACCGAACTCCGGATTATCAAAATATTTTTCTCTAGGAACATGTTAACACAAAACAACCAAAAACAAAGCAAACGAATTTTTTGTGTGTGTCTATTCTGCTTAATATTTTGGGGATCAGTACCCAAAAAAGCAGAATGATAAAGTTCAACCTGACTGCAAGTTAATAGCTAGGTAGAACTAGAAAGGAGATTGTTAATTAGGAGAAAACACATGTGATATTGGCGCGGCTCAATCAGATGACAGGGTCAAGAAGACTTACGATTAATTGAAGCTATGATCAGTTTGAACCGTTCCAATACCACCGGTTGATTGCTGCCTAACATTTTTGCCCCCAAATACTTTATAGTTGTTGTTTGGGGACTGAACTGAAGAACATTGTGTATATGTAATGCATCACAATTTGTTCAGTGACTTCTTATGGGTCTGTGAGTTGACAAAACAAAGACAACCCTCCAAACAAATGTCTTCCCTGCCGGCCTGTTTCTACATAACATAATTACGTATGTAACTCCCCGCCGGACTTTATTTTTCTTAATATTTCTACTTTAATTTCATAATTGACATTCTCCCACTTCAATTCTTTAAACACCATAATTCATCTTGAATTCTAACTTCGTAGCTTGCTGTGAGATTTTCCGATTTTTAAAAAGCTAAAGTCTACTTCTTATGGGTGAAAAAACTTGTAAAAATAATATTCTAGTGAATGCAATATGGACATCGACCATGTAGGTATTAGGTAAATTGACCTAATCATCATTTGTCAAAATATTAGAAGAATATCAGGAATGTCAACACTGCAAAGAGATGGGAAAGTGTAGTAGTTGTGTCGTTAACCAGCATTTCCTCCTCTTTTTTTTAGTGATATTAGTTCTTCTATTTTAAAAATGTGTAGTGTCATTTTTTATTAACATATTTGGGGTCCAACAAAAGATTTACCCCCTTCATCCCTTATTATACAACTCACATACAAAATTTACGGCTATTAAAAAAGTTTTGGAAATAAATTCGTCAAAAATTGCAATTTTGAAAAATGTTTTACATTAAGTAACAAAAAAATCTCAAAAGTAGGTCTTATAATAAAAGAGTATAAAATAAGTTTTTTTTTAAAAGAAGTTTAAAATAAGTCATACACCCTTTTTAAAAACAATAGTAAAGAAAAAATGGGTTGAATATAAAATAAGCTTAATTTTATTGAAGTACTTATAGGTGAAGTTGGGTTGAAATATTCAATACATCATCCGATCACTATTATACGTAAAATTAAACATTTTATGTTCATTTAAAATGTAAATTTTTTCTTAAAATAGTGATCAGAGAGTGTAAATAAGAGTATAATAATAAAAAAAAAGTTCATAACTCTCCATTTTCAAATAAGTATCGCTCTTGAAAACAAAGATGTTATAAAATAAGTGTCGTTTTATTTTTTTAATGCAAAATTAATTAATATTGCTTGCATTTTATAATATTATTTTTATATCAATTACTCTCTCCGTCTCACAATATTAGTCGTTTAAGGTTTGTGCACGATTATTAAGGAAATGATTAATTGTGTTAATTTTAATGGTAAAATTAGTAACATTTACTAAAACACCCTTATTAATTGTAGTTAATGGAGTAGTTAAGTTTGATGAAATTCAATAAATAAGGGTATAGTAGTGAAAAAAAATAATAAATGTTCAATTGGTATTGTAAAATGACAATTATTTTGAGAAAAAGAAAAAATGTTAAAGAGACAATAATTGTAAGACGGAGGGATTATAATTTATACATAAATAGAAGATAAACAGATAACAAGTTGCGTCATTAATCCTTTTTTATGGAAAAATCAATCCTCTTAAAATATAGCGTTCAGAGATGTAGGTGACACCACATTGATATGCATGACACTTTGAAATCTTTGTAAAATGTCAATAGTCTATGGTGCTATAAAGCAAAAAGTGTCAAACATAAATGGTATGAAAGAATGTTGATTGTCAAAAACAATGTCTCATGTTTGACTACTTTGCTTGTAGCGGCTTTGAGGGATGTTTGTCCCATAACAAAATCCCCGACCCCACAAGTGGGGAGACCCACTAACCCAGCCAAGTCTGCACATGCACATTTCTCTCTTATCAACCTGTTCATAAGAACATCTGCTGGCATAAGTGTCGATCTTCTTTCTTCTGGGTCAGTCAAGAAGTTCACATGTGCCTCCTTCTTCACAAATATTTCCAACCACCTAAATATATCAAAAATAACATCTCTATAAGTCGTGTATGTATTTGAAGTCGGAAAGCTCCTTACAATAAATTGTGTGCTCCCCAAAGGTATTTAGGCACGTCTTACGACAAATAAGGCACACCTCATTAATAGGGAAAAAAGAAATCATAAGTTGATATCTGAGGATAGTACAATACCATATTGGCGACATATGCTTACATAATTCATCAATATGAATAGTTAGAAGAAAATCTTGAGCATTAAGTGCTTGCAAACACCAAAGATTGCTTTCTATCTTGAGCATGGCCTAAGCCATTAGTTAATTATTTAATTTATAAATTCATCCCAAATTAATATTGCGTACACAATTTTCAAGTTATTATATCTCAATATGCATTTTGACGATTATTAATAGTCAATAGATAATGGAAATAGTTTTGTAAAATTGCTAGACTTATTCATTCATTTATTGTTTTTTTTAATTGTCAATTTTACATTTTTCTATGTCTCAAAATAATTGTAAGTTTAAAATATCAATGTCCATATTAGTGAAACTAATTTGAGATTGAAAGACATTTACCATCACTGACATTGGAATTTCTCTCGCCTCATGACTCAGATACCTCTCAATACTCAACTCCAAATTCAAAGTATCTTCATCGATGAGTCTTCCCAGGACATCAAGATTTGGACTCATTCCCCATCAGGTATTTACTTTGTTAAGAGTGGTTGACTTCAAACTCTCTTTGTTTTGCAGGCCAAACTTAGCAGAAAACTTGGCAATGGATTTGGAGGCTCAACCTCCCAGAAAACCTGAAGCATTATATTTGGTTGTCTGTGCATGGTAACCTTCTGACGAACACCTATGGTAATATCTTTATCATAACATTTTAGGTCTTATCGAAGACACGAAATCATAAGGTTTTTAATGGAAATGATTGGGTAAATTGGGTTTGTCTTGGCCATATTTATTCTCTTCATTCAGATGTGGCGGTGCACCTTTCCAAGGATGCAACTCATAAGCTCATTAGACAGGTTAAATGGATCCCTCCTTTGGATAATATCATCAAAGTTAATGTTGACGGTAGTTCTCTTTCAAATCTTGGAAGATTAGGTTTTGGAGGTCTTATTAGAAACAATAATGGTGATTGGTTGTTTGATTTTTCTGGTATTACTTCTTGCTTGGCAACCGAATTGTATGCCATTTTCCATGGCCTTTGTATTGCGTATGATGCGAGCCACACGAACATTATTCTTGAATCATATTCTAGGGCGCTCTTAATCTAATCATGTCGGATGTCCAACCTCATCATCCTTATGCTTCTTTGACTAGTCAGATTGTCCCAATTGCAACATCGAGATTGGATTGTTAATTTTCATATTACCCTTCGTCAAGGTAACGAGTGTGCGGATTGGCTTGCTAAGTATGGTGCTTCTTCTTCAAATGCTCTAAAGTTTTGGATTTCTTACCCTCCTCAACTGCATCATTCCCTTCTGGATGATGCTCTTGGAATTGATCGCTTGAGATTTTAGTTTTGGTTTTGTCATTTCTTCTTGATAAAAAAAATCAATGTAACATTTATTATTATTTTTCACTAATATATCTCTATTTATTAAAGTTTACTCCACTAATTTTTTTATGGAAAATGCTAACCAGTGTCGAGGGCACTGGTTAATGATATGAAAAAGGAATTTATATAGCAGTTAATGCATTGAAATTGTGTAATTAATTGATAGTAATGTCAAAAGCAGCTACCTTTTATGGTAATAAATCTCTGTTATGGTATGTTTAACTAGTGTGCCCCAAGGGCACCGGTTAGCAAGACCCTTTTTTTATATATGATACCAACTTACCATTGAAATCAAGTCAACTAATCATTTCATGAACTTCACACAACTTTAAATTCAACAATTAATGGAAAATAGAACGGAAGAAGTACAATACTAGTAAGGGTCTTGTTAACAAGTGTCTAAGAACACTTTTTAAAGATTCCATATTAAGTAATTATTCATTGAATGCATAAATTTACTATTTAAAATTAGTATTAAACAATACTCTAAAAACACTCATTAAAGACACAAACAAATAAGTATCATACTAACTTGTTTCCTAAAGACACATGTAAACAACAACAAAAAAACAATTTTACATTTGAAAACATAATACATTAAGTCATTAACTTTTAAAAAGTTGAATGCACGACTTTTGATAAATATATTTCTATAATAAATTACTGCTTAAACATGTGCATTTGAAGGCTCATGTTAGCATTTGGCAACAAATAATTCAAAGGTGACATAATATGAGCAGAGAGAGTAGGTTTTTGTGAATTAAATTTTGAGTGAAATTCTAAGTAACTAATTTCGAGTTTGGTGTGAAATACATGCAGAAGCGGACAATCATGATTGCTAGCTGCCATGCCAGCTCTCTGTGTTAGAGTTGAAGTTCAAGAGAAACAACAAATATAGGAAGTTAATTTTGTCTCTGGTGCTGAGTGAAACAAAACTACGTCATTCTTCGGTAAAATCAAAGAAATTTTAACGACAAACCCAAAGGGAAACAGAAAAGGACTTCACCAAAGTTGCCGCCATGATTTGGTTCATTTTAACCATTACCTTTTTGTCCATATTTAACTACCTGCCTCTCTTTTTATACCTTTCGCAACTCAACTTTAGCGCTTTAAAGTCCCTTAACATCAGCAATTAAACAAAGTGCCATAAGAAGTGATTGCTTTGCTACTACACAATGGCAAGGCTTGAGAGGGATGGCACAAATAAAAGCCTAGAGAGTCTAATGGACTCTCACAAGCCAGGAGGAACAACAACCAATGTGAACCAACTCAGGACCCAGAAGTCCATTCCTGGCTACGGCCTTGAATTCACTAACCTCTCATACAGTATCATTAAGAAGCAGAAAAAGGATGGAGTTTGGATCAACAAAGAAACATATCTGCTTCATGATATCTCTGGCCAGGCAATTAAAGGTGAAATCATGGCAATCATGGGGCCTAGTGGTGCTGGAAAATCTACCTTTCTTGATGCCTTGGCCGGACGGATTGCTAAAGGGAGTCTACAAGGATCAGTTAGAATTGATGGAAAGCCGGTAAAATTAACTCCTCTTGTTTCATGTTTTTTTGTTGCATTCAAATCTAATTAATATAGATTTTTTTTTACTTTTCTTCAGGAAATTATAACAAATATTTTTCACTTTTCTTTCAAATTTAAGAATTCTCATGTACGCATGCTCTAATTATGCAGGTAACTACAAGCTACATGAAAATGGTGTCATCCTATGTGATGCAAGATGACCAGCTTTTCCCTATGTTGACAGTTTTCGAAACATTTATGTTTGCAGCTGAAGTTAGGCTTCCTCCTTCTATTTCCAGGGACGAAAAAAAGAAGAGGGTTCATGAGCTCCTCGATAAACTGGGCTTACAGGTAAAATAAGACTTTGTCTCTCTCACTTACCTACACCCATAAAACGATAGATTAATCAACTTGATGATTGTCCATGTTCAGAGTGCTACACATACCTATATTGGTGATGAGGGAAGGAGAGGAGTTTCTGGAGGGGAAAGGCGAAGGGTATCTATCGGCATAGAGATCATTCATAAGCCATCACTTCTGTTTCTGGACGAACCTACCTCTGGACTTGATTCTACAAGTGCTTACAGTGTAGTGGAAAAGATTAAAGACATAGCTCAGGGTGGTGGCATTGTTCTCATGACCATACATCAGCCTTCATTTAGAATTCAGATGCTTCTCGACAAGATCACCGTCCTTGCAAGGTGAAAATTTCAAAACCTATATTCTTATAGCTGATAAGCCCTGATATAATGTTTATCTGACTTTCTGTAGAACCCGAAATGAGGAGATATATAAATCCTCCTCATAAAGACCGTCTGAAACTGACAAGGGAACCCAAAAAACATAGTATATTGAACACACTTATTACATCATAAAATGTTAAAAACTGTATGCTAGAAACATAGAAAAAAAACCATTCTGGAACTTTTAGCTCGCTGTTAAGATTAGAAGTCAACTGGACCACAACTTGATGCCTTAATACTATAAAGAAATCTTTGCAGCAAGTCTATGCATATTGTATTAGTCCTCAATTTGAGTCCAAGGATTTACTTTAAGTTGCACGATAGGGAATATCAATAGTTAATGACAAAAAACATCAATAAAGAGTAAATGAAATGCACATATTGTAGGTTCATTCAGTTTACTTAAATACGAAAAAATATATCTTGACGATATTTGTTTTGCTATTTATAGGGGAAGATTGATATACATGGGGAGGCCAGATGCACTTCACACTCACCTTTCCGGATTTGGAAGGCCTGTACCTGATGGAGAAAACAATATTGAGTATCTCCTAGACGTTATAACTGAATACGATCAAGCGACGGTTGGACTTGACCCTCTTGTCCAATACCAGCATGATGGCCATAAACCTGACCCAGCAGCCATGACCCCTGTTCCCAAACCTCCAAGAACACCTTATAGAAGGAACACCCCAGCATCTAAACACATGATTAGCCTGCGCAGCCAAGGATTTACTGCTGGTACCCCACAACCTGATTCTGCACAGTTTGGCCTTGATGACGATGACAATGATGATGACGAAAATTTTGATAACTCCCTTGAAAGGAGAAGTGTTCAAACATCAAGAAACATTGTGACCAGTGGTGTTTATCCACGTTTAGCTTCTCAGTTCTACCAAGATTTCTCAGCAAAAGATTTTTCTGTCTGGCTTTACAATGGTGTAGTAGGAACCCCACGTCGCCCACCATCATGGACTCCGGCAAGAACTCCAGGATGGACACCTGGGAAAACGCCCTTGTCAGGACCAAGAAGTTTTGTTTCCAACCAACATTCTGCATCTTATCAGGATCCTTATTATATCCAAAAAACTAATACGGTGGTTAGTCAGTCTATGGACTACTCTGCAACTTCATATGCACCTTCATACGAAGAGTTTGAGATTGAGGAAGTGCTCGATGAGCCGGACCTTGGGCCTAAGTATGCAAATCCGTGGTTGCGTGAGGTTGCAGTGCTCTCATGGCGAACGGTACTCAATGTAATTCGCACTCCAGAACTCTTCGCCTCCCGTGAGATTGTGCTGACTGTCATGGCACTTGTCTTATCAACCATTTTCAAAAATCTGGGTGATACTACTTTTAAAGACATCAATAGGCTCCTCAATTTCTACATCTTTGCAGTGTGCCTTGTTTTCTTTTCTTCCAATGATGCAGTCCCATCTTTTATCATGGAAAGGTTCATATTCATAAGGGAAACTTCCCACAATGCTTACCGTGCTTCTTCATATGTCATATCTTCCCTCATTGTTTACCTCCCATTTTTTGCTGTTCAAGGCCTCACATTTGCTGTCATAACCAAATTAATGCTCCACTTGAAAAGCAATCTCTTCAATTTTTGGATGATTCTATTTGCCTCCCTCATTACTACCAATGCATATGTGATGCTTGTTAGCGCACTTGTGCCTAGTTACATCACGGGGTATGCAGTAGTCATTGCCACAACAGCACTCTTCTTTTTGACCTGCGGTTTCTTCCTCAAGCGAACTCAGATACCCGCATACTGGAAGTGGCTCCATTATATTTCTGCAATCAAATACCCATTTGAGGGGTTGCTGATAAATGAATTCAAGAACAATCGCGGCTGCTACTCAGGAAACAAAGCAGATTTATCCCCCGGACCTTTAGGAGATGTCAAGCCCAGCAAACACCACAATGCCAGTCTTCCGCTTAATTGCTTATTAGGGGAAGATGTCTTGTCCACAATGGATATTACAATGGAAAGTATATGGTATGACATCTTAATCCTGCTAGCTTGGGGTGTTCTTTACAGGTTCTTCTTCTACTTGGTTTTGAGATTCTACTCCAAAAATGAAAGAAAATGAATAATTTACCGACCCCAATTTCATTGGATAATCTATTACTTAAATAGCCGAGGCCACAGTGATCACATTGTTTCTTGTATTATTACTATCATATTCATGTCGTCACATAATATTTTGTTGATGAACTTGACGAGTTTTCTGCTATGAGAAAGCGAATAACAGTTCTTTCTTATGTTTATGGCAATTTCTTTGAAGAAGTAAAAACACATATTAGGTGAACATGTTACAGAAAGCTGGATCCAACCCCCAGCACGAACGCTATTAAAATCAAACTACCTCAAGTCGCGTGCGAGAATGAAGTTTCCTAAGAACAAGGCCCTCACTTCAATAAAGACAAAAAAAAAGTGTAAAACTGATCATTCTAATTCAACAACTCTCGAAATAAGTAACCATTTCATTACAATTTTTTCCCATTATTACAGTTATAAAATCAATAACGGAAAGAAACATCAAAAACCACTATATTGGAACTTTCAATTTTGACTGACACAATGGGCATGTAAACAGAAGACACAACATGGAAATAATATTACATTAGAGTTCTAACAAGGTAATAACTTAAAGAGGGCCAGCATGTTGAGCAATCTTCCTTTCAAGTGTATTTTTGTCTGCCCCCACCACACTGTCAACCTCTTTGCCATTTTTTACAAAGAAAAATGTTGGAACACTGCTAATATTCCAGCGTGCTGCGACATCCACTGCCTCATCTATATCAACTTTTAAAAAAACCACTCTCTGATACTTCTCAGCCAAGCTTGTATAAAGCGGTGAAATGTAGCGACAAGGGCCACACCATGTTGCAGTAAAGTACAGAACTGACAAGCGAGATGTCTTCGATGCAGCACTCAACTTCGTTTCCAGTTCACCAACAGAGTGAATACCAATCACTTGCCCTTTTAAATGCCACCAATGCAATATGTCACTTAATTGATGTAAATCATTCAAGTTTCAAGTTGAATACCAAGTAATGGCAACAAAAATATATAGATCTCAAAGATGCCTCTTAACTAAATAGATCAACTTGTCCAAAAACAAAAAACTTAGTAGATTAAGGGAAGAAAAATAATGAGGTGGCAAAAAGGAAAAAGAAAACAATAGACAAATAGACGGTATTTAATTTTTGAGGAATAAAAGTAAAATGTCACGATCGATCAACATGCTGAAAAATTACTCTCAAGGGTTCAGCTTTTGTACTTGTTAAGATTATTTGTTACATGAACTTATAGTTAATTTGGCAATGTATTGTCTTCCTTCCCTACACCCTATCACTAAATTTATGTAAAATATGCAATCTTCTATTCAAATCACTGACCAAGCATGGTTTGCGCTTTGTCAAAATTCAAGCCAAAATGTAAGCAATGCCATAACACAGCAAACAAAGGAAAACCCTAAATTTTATCAGACCTTTCATCTTTCAGTTCAGCCATGAAAATTTATTACCAATAGATGTTGAACTAAATGCATAGAGCAAGGTTCAATGTTATTTTTCCTAAGAAATTACTTGTAGAACATTTGATGCTAAAAATTAATATATTTCTAATTATCCAAACCAGAATATCTAACACTGGTCATTATCTATTGTTCAAAAAGCTTTGGGATACCCCTACAAACAAAATACGATGATAAACACAGACCTAAACAGGGATTTCAAGTAGTTCAATGCAGTTCATATGAAATTTTTAGGCTGTGAGGCAGGTAAGAATTATAACAATATTCAGACTAAATCTTCTATAACAACATCTGTGTGTCATGAACAGCACGAGGCGGTAATAGGATCAGAGGTATACTATGGAAAACTGTTTCTATTTTTGACATAGCCAGAATAAGCAATTCAACAACAAGATTTGGCAATTTCAATTCCATAAGGCAGAAGGAAAGACATAGACGTACCATCTTTTAAAGCAGACAATGCATCTTTATCCTGCAAAAAGGTCACGAGGAATTTCAGATATGAAATATCACCAAATAGCTTCTTTTTTTTAAGTGCATATAGAGGAAGCCAACAACTTGCCATTGCCAGAACTTTGATGACTAGAAGAATGAATTGTAGGAAATTAGGAATTGTTTTTATGTTATATCTCAACAGCCGTATTAAACTATTAATAGTATTCTAGACTACAGAAACCTACTGCAAGAAAACTAGATCATGGCAAGGCAGCCCAAATAAGTTAAAGTTATCAGCTTCTTTTGAAATTCCATTTCACAAAAGCAACAAACTAAGACCCAAAATGCTGCCCAGCAAAATATGTTGATTTATCCACCCGTAAATCTATTGTTACCCAACAAAGACTAACTATGAAAAACTTTTTTCAAGGATAGAAACTATTAGAATTTGAGATTGGGTCTATCTCAACCTTATAAAACCAGCATGAAAGGTGAGTATTGCACTCACTTATAAACTCGTGTTCAGGACACATCTCTTTCGATGTGAGACTCTTAACACACACCCTAACACCCATGATTGGACATCTGAAGCGTAACCCGTGTGGTCAAATAGAACTTGGATAGACTCTGATACGGTGATACCATATTAGAATTTGAGATTGTGCATAACTCAAGTTTACAAAACTAGCTTGTAAGGTGAGTTTTGCACTCACTTACAAACTCAGGACATATCTCTCTCAATGTGAGACTCTTAACAGAAACTAAATACCTACTAAGTCCAGATATTTGATCCAAAACAGATAGATCATAGATGGATAGGAAAATTCCTTGAAAACTATAATTTTTAAAAACAAATTGAAAGGGTACTTTGTATCCAGTAGTATTGTACGCGTATCAGTTATGGATAGGGACAAAACACCAATACTTTAGTTTGGCCTGGATAGCTATGAACTATACTTACTTGAGCTTGATTTTGTGGTTGCTTCTTCGGTTGAGCTCTTTTCTGCTCCTTTTGCATTCGTAAGCGTTCATATTTTTTCCTATGCTCCTGGATTTTATGAGCATTTGGCTCAACCTGTGCAGTAAAAAATATAAGAAAAAAGCGACAAGAAGGATTAGTTTAATCTCAACTGAAGAAAGTAGGCAAGTTACCTTTTTAAGTGCCATAGCAATCTCTTCATCATAATCTATCTTTGAAGCCACATGAAGATCAGTCAATGCTTCTGTCCAGAGTCCCAACATAGCCCTTGACAATCCTCGTATTTTGTATCCTTTGGCTGAGTCTGGATTGATCTTCAAGGCAGTGTCAGCATCACAGATAGCGGCATTTGGTTTCTTCAACTTTATAAAAACACTGGCTCTGGTGGCATAGAGTATGGATGAATGTGGATTCAACAAAATGGCTTGAGTGAGCAAGTCGAGGGCTTGATCAAAATGACCTTGGGATATAGCATCAAGTGCTTTTGACTTTGATAGTTGTGCAGCATCCCTTTGGTCTTCAGTTACTTGAGCAGAAGGATCACCCATCTTTTGAGGAGGGTCATTGTCAGGTTGAACAACATCATCAGTGTTATCCAACTCAATATCAGATTCTATAATGTCATCATCGTTATCATCAACAACAGGTTCCATCTTGGGTTGGGGAGGGATGCGAGCACCCAAACTATACACGAAAGAACAAGAGATTGAAATGGGAATAACTGAATTGAATTGAATTGAGTTGAAGAATAATAAATAAGAATACCTGAGAAGATAAGATTTGAAGAATTGAAGAGAAGGAGTATGAAGAAGAGAAGGATTTGACTTGCATGATTCAATGAATTCTTTTAGCTCGCTTACTTTTCCAATATCCATATCACTTCTTTTCTTTTCTTTAGGGTTGCAGTAGACTGCGTTCTGTTCTTCTATTCTATGCTCTCTCAAATTATAACTTCTTTTTTTTGTAACATTTCACGCAATTTTTTTTGAAAGGTAGTCGTGTGTTTTAGAAGATACATAAAAACGGCAATTAATTAATTAAGGGTTAAATATGTCAATCCCTACAAAATTATAAGTTTTCAAGTATAGTTCCTATAAAATTTTAATGGTTATTTTAGTTCTCCAGGGTTTAGTAGTTTGTAAAAGTAGTCTCTAAAAACCTTTTACAAAAAATGACATTTCTAGTCCTCCAAAATAGTCTTTATAAAATGCAAATAGGTATAAAAAATGAATAAAATTTTTGTAAGGACTAAACTCGAAAATTTGTAATTATATAGGGACTAGCAACATATATAAATCATTAATGAATGACTAATTGTTGTCTCTTGTATGAATTGTACAACAATATTACTTTTTTTTTTTTTGACAATATAATATCACTTTTTTTTTTAAGACACAACAATATTACTTAGTAACATTTAAAGGATATAATTAATAATCAATAAAAAAAATTATAACATGACATTAAGATAAACTAAAAAGAGGTAAACTATTTTTGAGAAACGGTTATATAGTCACAACCCTAAATTAAAAGTATTTGGGCATGCACATAAATGAAAAAATTAAAAGAGAAATAAATTAGTCAAATTATATTTTTACTTCTATTTTTACGTTTAAGTATATTTTATTTGTGTTTGTGACCAACTTAGATTTTCTCACTATTTTTAAAAAAAGAAGTTGTATATATGTAATTTTTTGAAAAAGTTGTTGTATGCCTCGTAATAAATAGTAGGCTAAAATATTTAAAAGTTTGATGCAAATATACCTCGTTTGACTTTCGATCCTTATAAAAAAAAATTGTTTTTCATCCTCGTAAAATTTTTTGTTTTTTAAAAAACCTTTGGGACCATTGAAGTTGTCAACCGTCACTCTGACGCTGATTGTGCATTAGTCATGTGGCTTTGATCAATTAAAAAATGATTTTTTAAATAGGAATTTTCATTTTCAGTTTTTATAAATAAAAAACTTTATTTTAATTGAAGATCAACGTAACATCATCCTATTCCTCTCTTCTTCTTTCTTCTTCTCAAATCCATGGTTTCTCAAATTTCCAGCCATCAACTTTCATCAAAACCTGGTAACACTATTGTGTTGTTGTGTTGCAAACAAATAAACAAAACCGGCTCTTTTCCGGTGACAGACGTCATCATCGTCTTGAATTGCGGAGATTTTCAAATGTTGAGGGTTGAGGAAGATCTTGAAAAAAATCAAATTTTTGGATTTTATTTTACTATGCGAATTTTGTGAATTTAAGGATTTCAAGGTTGGTGATAGAGGTGAATCTGGGTTTAGATGAATAATTCATGAAGAATTTAAGGAGAGTGCAGTGATGGCATGCTGTGGTGGAAGGGAAACCCCTGCAGATTTGTTGTGTTTTGACTTTCTGGGTATGAGTTCTTCTCTAGATTTCGGCATCCAAAACCATACTGTTTCTCCAAATTTGCAAAATTATCTTTGAATGATATATTTTTACTTGGTCGGTTGCTTGGTTGTTGTAATTTGTGTTTAATTGCATATCCAATAGCAATAAATTGTTGGAGGAGATTGAAAGGACGAAGAAGAATGAATAGAGATGGAGGCGTCAAGATGGGTTGAAAAGGAAGGAATGTGGGGATGAAGAAGGATTATGAATAGGGACAATAATGACAACAATTTCTAGGCAGCAAGAAGATGATGATTATGAAGAGGGAATGGTGTTTAAGCATGAATCTTTGTTGTTGGAGCAAAATGATAATGAATTTCTGCAAATAAAAACTAATTTTGTTGGATTGAAATGGAGAAGAAGAAGAGGATGATGATGATGATGATGAATCTTTTATTCCTAAACAAAGCTTTGTCGCTCTAATTTAACCTAATATATTAACCTAAAATTTTAGCCACTTTTCCCTCCAAAACCTAACCATATTTACTAACTAGATCGTGCTCCCGTGCTTCGCACGGGTCAACGATGACCACAATAAATATATATATGAAAAATTCATTGTCAATTTACAATAAAAAACAACAAAATATGATAGCCAAGGAGAGATTCCATATGAAATGTCATTACGATAGATAATTAGCAATAACATCAATGATCAATGGACATTTTGAAAAACTTCTTTGTACACTACATTAGAAGTTAGATTGGTATCCGAACCCTTGTCATCAGTCAACAATACCTAGAAGTGGAAGGACATCAAAAAAGATTGGAATACATTGCAACAAAATCCTTTTATCGTGTAGCTAAAAAAGTGAAACCAAAGAAGACAAACCCTATTGTTATGAATAATTACAACTTCTATTGTCAAAGATGCATAGAACATTGCACCTAGATGTAGCCTTTAGGTATAGGGTGACAATGAAATCATTGTTTTATTATCTAGGCTAACAAAATATTTTTTATTGTTGCTTAAGAATGCATTATAAAATTTGGATAATCATTGTGATTTTTTTATAGAAGAAACTATGATACAAATGACATTGTTTGATTGTATTGATACCATCAATAGGGCATAAATATCACATGACTTTGCATTTTGGAGCCCAAAAGAAGACATTTTGGTAAAAAAGTTAATGGTAAACCTAGGATTTTTCTAGGGTTTGCTTGCAACTTTTCTTTGCATTTGTATATAAGATTCTCCTCCTCTAAACCCTACCTAAAATTTTAGCCACTTTTCCCTCCTTCAAAACCTAACTATATTTCCTAATTCCCCTCCTCCAAACCCTAACCATGATCTCCTAAAACCTATCTAATTGATTTCCATATTTTTTGTTGCCATATTTTTTCCCTCACTTGGTCAATTGATTTACCATAATATATTATTCTCATTAATCTCATAATAAATTGTACTTATTTTCTGGTTTACCCTTATCAAAAAAACTTATGTGTTTAACCCTTATCAGCTTCCTACTCTTTCTCCTTGATCTTAAACAACTTCTGCGTTTAACCCTTATCAAAACCGAAATCTCTTATTCCTACACCCTAATTTAATCCTTTCTCCTAAACCGAAAATTAATTCCTAGTTTTTTAGAAGGGAATAAATCGTTTCCTACTCTAATGCAATCGTTTCCTACTTATAAAAATGTGTTGTTTTTTAATTCCTATTTTTTTGAAAGGAATAAATCGTTTCCTACTCTGATGGTTTCCTACTTATCAAAATGTGTTGTTTTTTTGCTGAGGAATATCCGCGCCCCTTCCTCATCTAATGGCAATTTAAATGCAATTATTTTGGAAACAATTAACCATGCTAAACAAATCGCCCCATCTGTTGAGAATTTCCATTGCAGGTCAATACATCTCTTCCATTGCCTTTTATTTTAGGCAGATTAATTTGTCATATTCAACTTGGCCGTATTTTAATCATGGTTTCGATTTTCACTATAGCATATATCTTTAACAAAACTTTGTGATGTTTCTGCATAGGACCATTGATTCAAAATCCTCAAGATGATATGGACATGACCATCAATTCATTACGAATGAAATACATAGCATACACCGTGGACTTTGAAGTTGATATTCTCTGTGTCATTTTCCTTTTAAATCTTTTTTTTTTTGCATTGATTCAGTTTAAGTCAGATGCTAACAAAATTGCATGTTGTATGCTTCCATCCAGGGTGTTGTCATGTTGCCTATCTCCTTTGGTTCTGATTTCAATGATCAGATTGATCACTACGCTACCCTGGTCGATACTAATGGCAATGAGTTTGACGTTAAGGTTGAAAAGATAGGTGGATGCATTTTTCTGACGACAGAGATAGAAGTTGTACGTGATTTTTACGACATCAGTCTCGGTGCATGGTTGATTGTTGTGTTTACAGGGTTTGGCAGATTCAATATCAAGAAAATGGTCTCAAGAATTAAGAAGAATATTTTATTTCCTTTGTTTGATCCTCCTATGAGGTTTGTTGTTGACATGAACATCGGCCCTGCTGCTATCTTTAATGGTTTTTCTGCTTCGATTGACCAGCTTTCATACCAGCATGATAAGGATAATTTCAATATATCATATGCAAAACATTTAACAGATTCTGATATCAAATCAGGTTTTCTGGCAAGATAATTTATACATGAATTTGAAAGTGATTGAAAAGTACATAATATTCGTATCTTATTCTTTAATTTTCTAAATTTGTAGAAGCCGACAACCATTGGGTTTAGTGATCTCTGCTTGGATAAGAGTGGCACTACATTGACACTCATAGATGACAATGATAACAGCTGGGATTGGCATCACTATCTTTGGAACATTGACCCAAAGCACTTGTAGGATAGGAGGCCAATGGAAAAAGAGGCCAATGGAGCTCCTTTCGCTATGAATACTGCATACTTCAGTGTTAAACCTCTGCTGAATTATAAGTCTAGGCTTTTGAATAGGTGTTTTATTCGGGTTTCTTTGTTTTGGTCTTGGTTTCATATGATGCAAGTTGTATGAGGACTTATGAGTGAAGCCTTTGAGAAAATAGTTTGACGAGCATTTCTTGGTTTTGTTTTTGGTTTCTTTATGATTTGGAGATGTGGTGCTTCAACCCTTGGCTATCAATTTGGATTCTAATTCTATGTGTCTTTAGTTTTATGTTTGATGTAATAGTTTCTTATGATAATCTCAGACTAATTATCAAAGCTTTATATCTTGCCAGCTGTAATGAGCCTATTCTATATAATGAAATTCTCATTTTATCATTTCGTTGTAACAAAATTTCGCAGGCTTTATTTATGTTATATATGTATTTTAGTTTATAAACCACCAGCAAAAGAAATTTTACATATGTATCAAATATAAAAAAAAAAAAACTCAAATGATTTCATGGTAATCTCAAGCCTAATCTGTTCCCTCATTAAATGGTAATTCAAAACTCAAATCAGAGGTTGTTGCTAATCTTATTTGCCCCTACCTATTTTGATGGCAATTATAAAGTCAAATAATAATTTACCTAATTGAAATAGTTAACTTAATTTCATCAACATATCTAGCCTAGTATGTTTCCTTCAATGATTTTTTGCCATATGTTATGCGCCCCTCCCTAATTATTCTAAAATCAATATTCTAAAATCAAATTAGATTTCCCAGCCATATGTTGTGTGCCCCTCCCTATTTTGATGGCAATTCAAAATGCAATCAGATACATCCAACTAAACTATTTTGTTACCTATTACCGTCTAATATTACCTTCGATATGACCCGTGCATTAGCACGGGTCGTTGGTCTAGTTTCTACTAATAAAAACTAGTTTTTTCTATTTATTTTTAATAAAAATATTTGTTTATTTCATAAAATTATTTTTCATAATTTATAAATCATTTTTTAATTTTTTTAATTGTCACATCATCTTCCACGTGGACACTTATACACAGTCAGCATGCACCATGTTAGTATCAAAGTGCCACCTTGCAGCTTTAATGGGCCCAAAGACTATTTTAAAAAACAAAAAAAATTGCAAGGACAAAAAACGACATTTTTTTTTTACAAATACTAAAAGTCAAACGAGACATATTTATAGAGACCTTTAAAGTATTTTAGCCTAAATAATAAACCCTTCTATAATTTATATGAGACATATTTTGCATCAATGACAAATAGTCATGTGATTTTTTTTTTATTTCTCGATGGATTTTTTTCCCGTTTCAGTTACGTATTTGTGATAAATCTTTCTCTCATTTTTTTTTGGCTAAATTGCATTAGAGGTCATTTTAAGTTACTCAATTGTAACAAGTTAATTTTTATGTTTTTTTTATACCGCGTAAGTCTTTTAAGTTATTTATTTGCAAGTTTTAAACGTCTAATAACCTACATTTATAAAATATGAAATTTCCTAAATTGTTAGAGTCAAATAACTTAAAAACCAAAGTGGTACAAAAAAAATCTTAAAAAAGACTAACTTATTACAATTAAATAATTTAGGTTTTGTATTTCTCACAAATAATTTCGGCCCAATAAAATACTTATAATTATAGATAAATTGGTCTCTACAAGAAACAAACGAATGTGTAAAATGTCTTGGGATGACAATCTTTGTTTTTCTTGCACCCATTGCCTGATTCTTTTGTTTTCGAAACCCTTTGTTGTAAATGTAACCCTCATACACAAACAAAAAATGAACCGCGGGGCTTAATGGAAACAAAAATGTACAAAAACTACAACTACCATGTTTGATATATTGATGCAAGTTTTTTTCTTTTATGGAATGTACACCGGATATTGTTACTCACATAATGTTGGTTTAAATAGGTAAATCATCATTGTAAGTTCGTGTATTTTTTGTTTTCGTCTCTCTATCTTTTTTTGTTCTGAAATAAGCTCTGTAAATTATAAACATTTTGGTTTTGTTCATTGTCATCATCATATGTTACAAAAATGAGTATGTCGCAAACAGAGGGTGATGTGGTAGACAACGTTGATGTGTCGTTCCAGATTTTGAGTCAGAAAGTTAGAGGGACCAAAACCAAAAAGTAAAATTCGTAGAAGAACCAAAACTAAAAAAGAGAGACAAAAAATCCAAAAAAAGTCTTCATCTTTTACCTTCTATTTCTTCTTCATCATCTTTAACACAACCTTCATCAACATTCATAAAAATTCAGAAGAAAAAAATTTAAAAACAACAAAGATCAACGACATCATTATTATCATCAAATCACTACACCACCACCATCAACAACAACACATAATCTCATCTTCAAAATCATTCAAAAATTCAACATACATAAAATCGTTAAAGAAACTCTCTTTAATCCAACACCTAGAATTTCTTGATTCATGTATTGAGATCTTGAATTTGTTGTAACATTCATGTATTGAGAATTTGAATTTGTTGGTATTAAATTTGTTGTAACATTCATGTATTGAGAATTTGAATTTGTTGATTTTGAAATTCTGCTCTAGATTGCTTGTTGTTCTCGAATGACGTCAGCACGGAAGCATGAACATCTAGAAGCTGGAAAGCATATTTATTTATTTATTTCTATTTTTTATTATCAATTTTGAGTATCATATTTTTAAATGTGTAAAATTAGGCGTTTTGATGGTGGGGTAATAAAAATGGGGGTGAAGTTAGGTGTTGGATTAAACATGGTTTCTTGAATGATTTTATGTATGCCGTATTTTTTATTGATTTTGATGATGAGATTAGGTGTTGTTTTTTATGGTGGTGGTTTAGTGATAAAATGATGATGACGACGATGTTGTTGATGGTTGGTTTTGGATTTTTATGAATGTTGACGAATAGCGGCGGAGCCAAGAATTTTGTGGAGCATGCGCAAAATTTTGACCACAAATTCACATGTGACATAATATATAAATAGTCATAAATCGAAATAAAAGAGGCTCGTCATTTTGTCAATAAAAGTACAATTTGAAACAAGAGCGATGAAACATAACCTGCCAATAGTGTGCTAAATAAAATTAGGAGGTAAATGTCATTTCCGAGACCTCTTTGCGGTGAATGTTCGAATAATATCAACATCATCAAGTGACTTGAATATCTCATGTTCGGTGTAACATATCATCAAGTCACTGAACCATATCATCGTTAATCTTGTTGGTAACAATTCTTTCTCACGGGCATATAAGATTATTTTACTAGCTTATTGACAATGACAGGGCTTGACAACTAGTAGACTTTCAACTTTTGTTGATGTTGTTGTAGAAGTTATTGTAAGTTTTTTTTTAGGTATGAAATGATTGTAAGTTGTAACTTGATAGTATGTAATTTTGTCTAATAAGCTATTATGAATAGTGATTCAAATCTTGTGATCATAAATTAAATGAGCAACATAGTATATATAGAATTTGATTTATTTGAGTATTGAGAATTTATGTGAGTATTAAGTATTGGTTTGGGTGAATGGTATAATAGTTCATAGTTAGGGAGTTATTCTAGTTAAGTCATTTCAAAAATTTATTCTAAAAAATGATTATAGTAATCAATTTCAAATTCCAATGATATTGATTATAATATTTTATTATATTGATTATACTAATTTTAGTGGTAATTTTATGAATTACTCGTTTTTAGAATTTATAGTAGAACAGAAAATATAATAAATAAAATAAAACAATGATAAGTTTTCATGACAGCCGTAACCGTAGGTAAAGGTCCATAATATTTTTAAAATGGTCTCCTTAGAATTACCTACGGTTTTGTCCGTAGGTAAAGGTAGAAAACATGCAGTGACAACCATTTGGCAATGATAGACATATTTAGCTACGGAAATATGTCCTATAGTGACGAAATTTGGCTGTCACTAAAAGTCAAATTTCTTGTAATGATACAAAGAAAGTATGGGTTGTGCCCTGACGTATGCCCAGGCTAGCTGGGTGGTAAAACCGTTCCTGTTGACAAAGGTGGTGTTAAAGATGATGAAGAAGGCATAGAAGGAAGAAGATAAGAAAATTTTTGGATTTTTTTTTTGTGTTCTCATTTTTTAGTTTTGGTCTCTCTACGAATTTTGTTTTTTGGTTTAGGTCCCTCTAACTTTCTGACTCAGCATCTGAAACGACACACCAGCATCGTCTATCACGTCATACATTGTCACGTCATCCTATGTTTGCCACATACTCATTTTTTATAACAAATGATAATGACATAGACCAAAACCAAAATGTATATAACTTACAGGGTTTGTTTTAGAACAAAAAAAAATACATGAATGAAAACAAAAAACACGCAAACTTACAAGGACGATTTACCTATTTAAAAAAATAATTGATATATAGGTATGTCTTTTAAATATAATGATGCGATAATTTATAATTAGTTGACCATATAAAAATATTTACATTGAAAATATATCAAAATCAAACTTATAATTGTTTATAATATTGACAAAACTATAATAGTCATAAATAGTCGTAATTAGGCATGGTAACAAAACCCATACCCGCGGTTATCCACCCAAATCAAATCCAATTTGATGGGTTTTCCCCGTTTTGACTGGGTTTGAGTATGGGTTTGGGTTTTCCTCAATTTCAAAACACGGGTATGGGACAGGTAACGGGTATATAGGTACCACCCCGAACCCATACCCAAACCCGTCCCGAATGTGGAAAATTACTTATGTTGATATATCATGTTTTTTTTTTTTTTTTTATAATTGTCAAGTTATAAAAACTACCATTGATATTTAAAGGAACAACTAAATCATTTGGTCTAGCAAATGTTAAAGTAAGCATATTGTTGGATAATGTATTACAACATAGCTCTTGGGGTTGAAAAAAAAACTTCTATTTTATATTAAAAAAAATTATTCAATATGGGGATGGGGATAGAGCGGAGATACCTAAACCCGTTGGGGACGGGGATGAGATTCAATTTCTCATCCCTGTTGAGTATGGGTAGGGTAACGGGTAAGTATATGAGAATCGGGTATGGAGACGGGGAAGGTAAAACCCGTCCCCACCCCGCCCCATTACCATGCCTAGTCGTAATATTGACAAAACTATAATAGTTGACAAAACAATTAATCATTTAACTAACAACTATAATAGTGTAAATTCTTAAAAAAAAAAAACTATAATAGTGTAAATCACATCTTCTTAAGAAATGCAGTGGTTTAGTGCTCGTGAGTTTAACTCAGTTAGTAATGACAATGTATAAAATATGCAAGGTCTGTGGTTCGTATCCCAACCACCACAAAAGAAACCGCAGTGGTTTAAATAATATTACATCCTAAAAATTCGTCAATTTATTTTTTGACAAATATAATTCGTCAACTTATAGAGAAAATTGATAATAAAAAATAGAAAATAAATAAATAAATATGCTTCTGTGCGATCGATTTTCACTCACACAGATGCTAACACCATCCTTGCCACACCTTTATACTCTCGGCCTGCAGATGACTCCCATGAATGGAAGGCAACAACTAATGGTTCCTATATGGTTAAATCTGCATACAGAATTTGCATTGATCTCATCCACACTTCTGAGCCTTCGAATAGTTCTCATTGGAAGCTCCTTTGGAATCTCAAAGTGCCACCACGAGTTTGTGCCTTTCTATGGCGAACAACGAATCAATGCTTGCCAACAAGGGTCAACCTTTCCACTCGTGGCATTCCATGCATTGAATCATGTGTCTCTTGTCATCTCTTGGCAGAATGTCACGTGCACATCTTCTTTGTTTTCTCCAAAGCCATTGAGTGTTGGGATCGACTGGGCATTGGCAACGTTATTCGTGAGCTCCTCACTAGGGAAAGTAATTTCTTGGCAATGATGTTTACGTTATTCACCAGGTTAAAGGAACAAGATAGACTCTTAGCTGCCATGACTCTCTAGAGTATATGGAAGAGTCGTAATGCGAAGTTTCGGGAAGCTACAGACACTACACCACCCTCCATTGTTACAAGATCTCATCATGTGTTATACGAATGGAGTTGCATGCAAAGAGTTAAGCATCTTGCGCGCCCACAAGACCAACACCCAATTTGGATTAAACCGTCGTTGGGACACGTCAAATGCAATGTTGATGTTGCCATCTTCAATAATAACACAACGATGGCTTATGGATTGTGTTTTAGAGACTCATCAGGAGCACTATTAAGCACCATTAATGGGTAAATGTGAATATCTGCACTGATCTGTATTTGTGTTGGTGGTTGAATCTCTTGGTCTTCTCCACTCTATAAAAATGGTAATATCCAACCACATGTACTACGTAACATTTGAAACGGATAGCAAGACTTTGGTGGATGCTCTTAAAATTCACAATGTCCCTCTCAATTAATTCAGTGATTTAGTAACCCAAATTAAAAACTTATTAAGTGGTAATCCCGAGTATGTCGTTTGTTATGAGGCAAATAAATATCAAATTAAATAGTAACGTCTTATTCAATTGGTTTTTTCTTTTAAATCAAGACAGGCATGCAAAAGTATGACAATAGGGCAGAAGATCCAACTATGTTGCCACCTAAAGCTCTAACGACGCCAAGGTTTAGCCAAAGAATTCTTATTTTTGTTTTTAACTAGTGTAACGACCCGTGCCAAGCACGGGATACATTAACTTTAAATTTTTTTAATGAATCTTCATACTAACAATATGTCATAAAACAAATCAATTCAAAAAATATAATAATGATCGCATATTTTTAGTTAATTTTATTTTCGTTACGGTAGTCTCCTTTTTATGTTGTGCAAAGTACGGGGATAATAGATTATAATAACGAAAAAGTAGCAACTTTATTTTTTAATTTAAGCACCAATCTTAAAATTTGGCTAACATAGTGGTATTTTGTATTCATATTTAAAACTTGAACAATAAATTAAAATAATTTAAGGGACAAAAGTACAATTAAGACTAAAACATATGATACTAAAAATAATTATGGTAGTCTCACACAAAAAAATTAACTAATTAATACACATATGTTAAGTAAAGACGTTAACTATGAAAAGTTAATTTTGTGTATTTAATTATGGTATGTATATATTAACAACATAAATTTTAATGATTCTTTCAAAAAAAAACATAAATTTAAATGATCATCTCAAAAAAAAATAAAAATTAAATGACTTTAGAAAGTAGCATGTGGCACACCTCATTTAAAAAAAAAAAAATCAGAAAAGTTGATTCATTGAGAAAACAAAAGGGAACACATTTTTAACTTTCCTCTTCCTTCCTCCTCCTCCTTCTTCTTTTATTCTCTTCCGCAATACTTCTTCATCTTCTCCTCTTCTGCAATATTGACAAAGTAAATCTATGCATAATAGGTGCAAATCTGGTTCACGTCTTCTTCTTTTAATAATTATTTGATTGTAACGTACACATTTTTAATTAGTAAGTTAGTGTGATAGTGTAACAGACCAAAATTAAAAATATAATTTATTCAAGTTATTTATTATAATATTGTAACCTACCAAATTTTTAATGTACCGTATAAATGTTAATCGAAATAATAATTATATTAATAATTATTTGATTGTAACGTACAAATTTTTAATGTAATTAGTGTTTTTTCAATTAAGATTTATATGTTAATAATTATTTGTTTGTAACGTATCAATTTTTTTAATGTGACATAAATTTTAATAATTATTTGATTATAAAAACGGTTTTTTTTAATATTATAATCATTTAACATGTATTAGAAATAAGGAAAAATTTGAGGAACAAATGCCATGTAGGAGAATGGTGAGGTGGACATCTTAAGTGTAAAGGATCTTGGAATGGGCTATTTCTAACAACTCTAAATTGTTAGTATAAAGAACTTAAAATATGAAGTGTGAAGCAAGAACTTAAATTGTTTTTATCTAAAAATTAAATAATAATGATAATTAATTGTGTTTTGGTCTCTATTTTTTATAAAATTCACGACAATTGTATTTCGTTTTAAAACCAACTTATTGTGTCCCTCAATTATCTCATTTATTGTAATTTTGGCTCCAACCTATGTTCTTAATTTGATGCCAAAATGGAAATTTTTTTTGAAAAAAAAGTTGATTTTTATCCCAAAGTTTATTTTTTTTTAGGATTCAAAACTGTGGCAATAATTCACCATTACTAACGTAAACAATAACCACTTTTTATGGGCTTAAATAGTTTGAGTGATAAGGAAAAAAGTCCAATTAAGCCTATGTCCAAGAATTATTTTATAAGGTGTCCACATCATCTTCATAATTTCATAGAGTTGAAAAAAAAAATGCAATTCTTGCTTATAATTAATTTTTAAGGTTATATAATTCTTTTCCATAGAAGAAAACTATTTGAAATAAACAACGGCTTTCAAGCTTTATATATATTTTAGAACTTATGTAAATTTTAAGACACATGTAAATTGTAGATTGATAATATGAAAATTGAAATATTTTTTTATTGAAGGGTCAATACATGAAACAATATTGATTTATTCAATTGAAAATAGAAATTTCATTGCTAATGACATGAACCTTATTGAAAATAGTAATTCCATTGTCAATGACATGGACCTTATTTTGGTACATTAAAATTAGAACAAAGTCACTTAAAGATACTATTTCTCTATCTTCACAATCTTTTTAGTAGGTTGAACAATTTCGTTAGTTGTTCCACAATCTTCATCTGTTGGTAACATTCTCTTTTTAGGAGGTGCAAATGATTCAGAATCTAATTCAATAACACCTTTTGGGTCCACAAACGATGGAGTTGTGGGACTTGTTTCAGAAAACTTATCCATTAAGTCCTGTAATAAAAAATATGTCAATTTAGAGTAAAACAATTATATATTATAATTACAATATCCCATTTATTTTTCATTCGAAAAATCAAATAAAATAAACTTCAAAAAGTTGTTAAATACCATGACAACACTGTCTTTCTCGAGACCAATTGTCTTCGAAGCATATCGGCTATGAAATGCAGGTTCAACCAAATCATCCTATTTGTTTAAACATGCACACAAACAATAAAATTTACAATTTTGTAATACATTAAGGAAACTAATGTGTTCAAAAATTGTTTCAAACAATTAGTGTTAGGATGCTTGGAGTGTCTCAACCTTTTTAAACTTTAAAAGAATATTTGAATCGTTACTAAGCTTCATAACACGATAGCTACTCTCATACCTAGAGTTGAATCTAACACTCACGTCAACCTTGAACAACAACTCAGTACCAACCAATTGTGTAATCTCATTGGGTAAATCATGAGATGGATCACCCTGCCAAAATAGCATAAGAATAAAAGTATTTTAAAATTGTTATTTTTATTTGTGTATCATTTAAAATGTATCCAAAGTAAATATAATAGTAAAGCTTTGTATTATTAAAAAGGGTTGAAAAAATACTTACGACAACGTTGTTGGACTCAATAATGTCAGAACATGATTTATTAAGCAATCCAGAAACATCTCGATCAAATAAAACAACAAGTGCACTTCCGCTGTCATCAATTACTCAAATCTTGATTTTGAACCTGCATCAAACACTTGTATGTGTTATAACAAACTTAAGGATAGCGCTTTACGCAAATTGAAAAATATCAACAAATTTAAGTTAACATATACCTAGGCGTGACATGCACAACATGACGATCACACTTTTCACAAAAGTACATGTTTGAATCAGCATACACCTTTTTGTTGCATGAGCAAGCGGTGTACCACCATCCATCCTCATCAACAATCTCACTTATTGTTCCCAAAACAATAAAAGAGGTGCCCTGCATCACCATACAAAATAACATTATACTAAAAGGGTTACAAACTTTACCAAGGTAGATTGCTAATAAAACAAAAAACCTTATTAACATTCTTCAACTCCTCAATAGTGGTTCTAGGAGTAAGTTTGAGAAACTCTTCATCTATAGGTATGCGAGATGAATCTGGTAACTGGATCAATCCCGATGCTGGAGAATTTGTATTTGCCCTAAGAAAGTTGTAATAAAAAATATTTGTCAATAATATCAAAATTTAATAAAAAATATTAATTTTTTTTTTTTGTAAAAATATATACCTTTTCCTTAGTTCCTTTGTTTCATCAATTTCAGGATTGAAGGTGACTCTAGTTGAAGATAATGTATTTTGCAATGTTGGTTTTCCTACCATTAAGATACAAAAGTATATCAATCAAGTGTGTGTGTGTGTGTGTGTGTGTGTGTGTGTGTGTATATATATATATAAACAATCACAGTTGATAGTAATAAACTATTACCTTGAAACAATTTAACTTTTGCCAACATAATGGCTACAACAACATTTTCAGATTCACCGGACGATAGAAAAGAGTTCAACTCCTCAACATACTCTCCAAAAAGAGTGCATTTAAAACGATACCTATTTAAAATTGTCAAATATTATATAAATATTAATAAAAATACGATAATATAGGTCTTAGAAAATAACAATTACAAAAAAATCAAACCTACCCATTTGAATCCAATTCAATGACATTCATCTTAGTTTTTACACCTTCTCTTTCATACTCTCTTTCAACACAAACTCCAGTCATGACTCCAATTACATCTGCCTATATAACATAAATTAATATATCGATCAAATTACAATTTATTATTATAAGAATATAAACAGTAACATTGAAAAATAAAACTATTTTCACCAAAAATTATAGTCACTTACCAACCAAGTAGTTGCTGTCGTACTTTTCATTGAAAACATCAGGTGAAGGTGTAAACGAATACACGTTTGTTGGTATCAAAGCAGTTTTAGATAGTTTGACTTTTGTGTTGATTGTAAAATTAAGTTTGTATTCCTTGCGTGATGGTCTATAGGAACCACTGTTGCAAGCAACATCAAATGAGGAAATCATGAACACCATTCTCTCTTGGAGCTGCTCCTTGAACTTGTAGATCAATGTTCTTCGTATAGACGCACCAATTCGATCACCCTAGATAACAAAGATTAAAACACTATACTTTAAACAAAAATGCAAAAAAGAAAAAAAAAACAAAAACAATATGGAAAAAGCACCTTTCGATCCATTAGAACCAACTCCATGAAAAATGGTAGCTTTTTATTTTTGTAGTCTTGAACAAACCAAGCCCTCACAACCAATGTCCACGATTGTTTTCTTGGAGAAAGATCAGAGATGAAGTCGTGTTTTGTAGTCATTTCTCTTGAAATAAGGAAAAATTACAGAAATAACTTAGAATATAGATATCAGAGAACCAGAGAACAGAAAAATAAGAATTGTATTTCGTGATTGTTTTGTACTCGTACCCAAAAGCACTACTATTTATATAGAAAAGTAGTATCATAACGGTTAATACTTATTAATTTGACCGTTTTAAAATTAATATTATCAACATCGTTAATTTTATAAAACGTGCATTAAACGATTAGATTATATTTCATGTAACATACAAAAAATTAACTTCACAATATTTTGTAACCTACCAAATATTTAATGTACCGTATAAATGTTAATCGAAATAATAATTATATTAATAATTATTTGATTGTAACGTACAAATTTTTAATTAGTAAGTTAGTGTGATAGTGTAACAGACCAAAATTAAAAATATAATTTATTCAAGTTATTTATTATAATATTGTAACGTACCAAATTTTTAATGTACCGTATAAATGTTAATCGAAATAATAATTATATTAATAATTATTTGATTGTAACGTACAAATTTTTAATGTAATTAGTGTTTTTTCAATTAAGATTTATATGTTAATAATTATTTGTTTGTAACGTACCAATTTTTTTAATGTAACATAAATTTTAATAATTATTTGATTATAAAAACGGTTTTTTTTAATATTATAATCATTTAACATGTATTAAAAATAAGGAAAAATTTGAGGAACAAATGCCATGTAGGAGAATGGTGAGGTGGACATCTTAAGAGTAAAGAATCTTGGAATGGGCTATTTCTAACAACTCTAATTTGTTAGTATAAAGATTAATAAGTGGATGTCCAAATAACAAATAGGTTGATGGGTCATAACGGTTAATACTTATTAATTTGACCGTTTTAAAATTAATATTATCAACATCGTTAATTTTATAAAACGTGCATTAAACGATTAGATTATATTTCATGTAACATACAAAAAATTAACTTCACAATATTTTGTAACCTACCAAATATTTAATGTACCGTATAAATGTTAATCGAAATAATAATTATATTAATAATTATTTGATTGTAACGTACAAATTTTTAATTAGTAAGTTAGTGTGATAGTGTAACAGACCAAAATTAAGAATATAATTTATTCAAGTTATTTATTATAATATTGTAACGTACCAAATTTTTAATGTACCGTATAAATGTTAATCGAAATAATAATTATATTAATAATTATTTGATTGTAACGTACAAATTTTTAATGTAATTAGTGTTTTTTCAATTAAGATTTATATGTTAATAATTATTTGTTTGTAACGTACCAATTTTTTTAATGTAACATAAATTTTAATAATTATTTGATTATAAAAACGGTTTTTTTTAATATTATAATCATTTAACATGTATTAAAAATAAGGAAAAATTTGAGGAACAAATGCCATGTAGGAGAATGGTGAGATGGACATCTTAAGAGTAAAGAATCTTGGAATGAGCTATTTCTAACAACTCTAATTTGTTAGTATAAAGATTCTTTAAAGAATATTAAAATTTCTTAGGTTGATATTAGAAATAAGAAAATGTTAAGAGGATTAAAATGAAAATTTTATCTTAGAATTTGTATATTCAGCACATTAAAATATCAAAAAATAATATTTTTATATAAAAGTTATCAATTATTACTATTTTTTAAATCATTAACAAATGCGTTAAAAACACCTGTTAACGAGAGATAATGATATATTGACAAAGTCTCGTTTGTAAATTCTGTAACATTCATTTTCTTAAAAGGTATTACATTCCTTGCTGATGTGAGCACCCTGCTATAAATAAATATGAAACCAACTGCCACGATCGATCAATCAAGGTTGGTTCCGAGGATAAATCATCCATCCATACATACAACTACAACTAGTGGAGTACAGTACAGTACTTTAATAAGGCGGTGATGAACCAACCTTTCTGGCAACAATTAAAGAAAGAGCCACCCACGAGACAGACATGGCAACCAACCAATGACAACAACTATAACACCTCAATTACATGTTTCAACAAAAGTAAAAGCCATGTTAAAGCAAAAGCAATAATTACATCAACCAGAATCCAAAATAGTGGAGTAACAACTAATGATGGAATGGAACAGGAATCCACTTCCTAATCGAAATAAAAAAAAGGAGATGGCAGAAAGGAAAAATGAGTAGGATATTCAAAGACCAAACAAATTATAAGGGCCTCAAGATACAAAAATACAAACATACGCACAGGATTTTAATTTTTAACAAGTAAAAAAAAATGGAATGTGACTCTGATAAAACAAAGTCCACCAAGTAAGGTGGAGGGGGCAAATTGAACGAGAAGATAGTGTGATGCACCACCATCTATCTACAATTCTATATCATTGTGGTCATGTTGGATTTGGTCTTGGTCCTCTTTCAAGCTAGATCGACGTAATTCTTCTATGCTCCGTACCACTTCAGACATTGAAGGGCGCTTATCAGGGTATTGTGCTGCACAATCAACAGCAAGTTGCAGCAACTGAACCATTTCTTCTTCAACATTCTGATACCTAAGGAGCTCAAGATCAAAGACCTCAGAAGTCCACTCTTCTCTAACCACGGATTGAACCCATCTGGGGAGGTCTACCCCTTCTTCATTTAGGAGAGCGTGTGTCGGTGCCTTTCCTGTCAGAAGTTCTAAGAGCAATACGCCAAAACTGTAAACATCTGCCTTTTGAGATACTTTACGAGCATCAGTTACTTCTGGTGCACGGTACCCAGCAACACGGTTTGGGGTAGAGGAAGGACCAACAAGTTGTGCAAGCCCAAAATCAGACACTCTTGCATCATATGATTTGGTTAAGAGTATATTAGATGACTTTATGTTTCCATGGGAAACATTAGGTCCTTGTGAATGAAGGTACTCAATGCCTTTGGCTGCTCCTAGTGCAATTCCTGATCTCATTTCCCAATTCAGCGGTGTCCTACCTGCTCCTTTGTTTCCTGTAACAAATATCACAAACATCATTACACCGTTCTTTCTTCATGCTAATCAAGGAATCATGCTTTGGGCCATTTGTTGTGTCCCATAATTCCAATAAGGAATATGGGATTTCCATGTTAATTGAGAAAGGCAATATTGCAAGTTGAAAACAAAAAAAAAACAAACCCAAACCTCTGAATTAGTCATCTAATCTTGCAATCCAATCCATTAATGATAAAATCGCAACATCATAAACCCAACCCAACCACTAAATGGGGTGTAAGAAGCAAGCTTCATAATCGAAGATTCTAATTCCTAAAACATGCTACATTTTCTGATTTGATGACATTCCCCATAGTATCAAAAGAAATGCAATGCAATCAATAGCCATGATGCATTGTCAAAAGTTAAAAATAAATAAACAAACAAAAAGATAAATTGTAGTAATGATTGTGAAAGAAGGAAAGACTGACCATGCAAAAGTGCAGAGAGGCTTCCCATTGACATGTAATCATAAACAAGGAGCTTCTCATCCCTGCTGAAATAGTAAGCTCTTAGAGGTACCAAACTCTGATGATCTATCGCTCCTACCGCTTCAATCTTCTCTCTGAACTCCTTCTCAGTTATTGTCACATCCTTCAACCTTTTCACGGCCACTACCGGCCCTGACTCCAAAACTGCCTTATAAGCCGTGCCAAACGTCCCTTTACCCAACACCTCCGCAGAAGCCCTCAACAGATCTTCCAGATCAAAAGCCCTTGCTGCATTCCCAAAAAACACCAACTTCTTTGCTCCAGCAGCAGCGGTGTTTCCATCGCCATTTGCTTCAACCTTGCTGATTGCAACCGCAGCAGCAGCAGCAGATGCAGTAGAGTATCCATTGCCGTTGTTTTCCAAGTCAGAAATAGACTTGTCGTGAGGAAGTTCAGATTCAGGATGCTTTATGGTAGCAACATCAACAGCGCTGGTGTTCTTGCTACTCTTATTCCTACACAAGAAGATCAAAAGAAAAGCGAGCAAAAGAAGAGCCACTACAGATCCAATGACGATTCCAGCAATGGCACCACCGGATAACTTGTTGTTCTTGTTTTTGATGTTACCATCGTCGGCAGAGAAAGGAGAAGAGGCATCTGTAGTGGTACCGGGGCAGAGTGAAAGGGGACGACCGCAGAGAGAATTTCCCAGAAAGGAATCTTGAGAGAATGTTTGGAGCTTGACAGGAACAGAGCCGTTTAAGACATTGTTGGAGACATTGAACTGGTCGAGGGTGAAGGCGTTGAATTCTGGGATGGAACCTGAAAGATGGTTGTTTTCAAGGAAGAGGGTTTTGAGTCTGGTGAAGTTGTTGAAGGAAGTGGAAATGGGACCAGAGAAGTTGTTGAAGCCCATGTTGAGTCGAACCATGTCCGGTAAGGTGAAGAGGAAGTCAGGAATTTGGCCGGAGAGAAGGTTACGCTGAATGTAAAGGTTCCTAAGGTTGACGCAGGAAGCCAGATCTGAAGGAAGTGAACCGGTGAGAGCATTGAAACGGAGACTGAGTGTGCGGAGGTGGGTGAGATTAGAAAATATGCCGGTGGGTATTTGACCGGAAAGAGCAACGCCGGGAAGATGAAGTTCGACGACACGGTCGTGGTCACATTGGACGCCGGCCCAGTTGCAGGGAGACTGATTGGTGGCGTTCCAAAAGAGAGTACGACCGCCGACAGAAGAACGGAGAGTTAGCAATGCAGCTCGTTGAGAATCCAGATCTGCTGCTTCAGTTAATAATAATAATAATAATCCAACGGCTAGAATTAGTAACATTGATCTGTGAGGAAGCATTCCCATTGCTCCTCTCACACACAAACACGCTCAGCAAATTTCAGCTTGCTTTGGATAAATGGATTTGTTGTGTGTAGCTATAGCCTATAGTATGAGAGAGAGAGAGAGAGAGAGAGAGTAACCGTAAAAACAAAAGAGATGTAGAAGAAGAAATTAAGAAAGAAGGTTCATAATTTCATATTGGGGTGTTGGGTTGGGTTGGGTAAACAAAAACAAAAATAGAAAGAATAAAAAATTATGAAGGAGAAGTATATGAGTTGGAAGTCCTCCAGGCTATGTGCTTATCGAGACACAACCCATCAATCAACAAAACAAAAGCTAGATATGCACCGGCAGTCAACTATGCTTCCTTTTTTTTTTTTTTTTCTTTTTCTTTTTCTTTTTTCCCTTTATTTATTTATTTACCGCTTCTTTTTCATTTTATAAACTCATGTCACATTTAATCATCTTTTAAGAAAAACTCTCACTTACCAAACAAAAAACCCAACAAACTTACGCTTGTATAATGTTATTTCTATTTAGGGAGAAACGAAAAACCAACAATATATTCTTGTCAAAAAAAAAAAAACCCAACAATATATTCATTTTTTTAGGAAGAGGAAGAACTGTGTTCTTAAATATATATCTCTTATTTTAAATTACTATATTGAAATATGAGAATTTAAAATTAAATCATCATAATACTAAAGATTAACTAAAATAAATTACACACAAGTAGCTTACGTTTTTATCGTATGACAATGTGAAGTAATATGTTACTGGCATAAGATTCTACCATCACAATGATGGTATAATCAACTTGGAATTTCTATTACAATATTTGAGCTAATCTAATCTTATCATATATTTTTGCTTTCTGATAATTTGATCTATTTCGAAATTGAAATTGAGGACTAAAGTAACTTTTTATATAGGGCTGATGTTTGAATTAAACTGGTATACCTCCATTCTACATCCCATTATATGGCACAATTAAATGTAAAATAATACACTCGCCCTTTCTTCCTAGCGAGATGCAACAGGATTGACAGTGAGATTTTAGTTTGAAAAGAGAGGACATGTGGCTCGACTTATTTAAAGCTTAATTCGGTCTAACCTGTTCAGTAGATATATTAGGTTTAGACTTTTTAAAAAACTCGTTAATTTAAGTAGGTCAAATTAAGGTTTATAGAAAAGTCTATTTAGTCTAGCAGGCCAACCCATATGCGTGCAATTACATATACTCTATTATATTGGTAAATTTTTGGTTCATTCAAATTTCAATACCAAAATTTATTATGGAAGGTGAATATGAGAAGTGATTGTAGTGGTTTTGGATGTTTTGAGTAGCTTGTTTAAGTGTTTCAAGAACTTGAAAAAAGTTGAGTGATTGAGATGTTGTTGTTGAGATTTAAGTCATGTTTTTTGTTTGGGTTATGAAGGTTGATGGTATGAAGGTGAGGAAGAAGATGATGAAATGAGGAAAACAATTAGCTCTCCATGGTATATCGTAAGATACGATGGACTTTATGATCCAACGGTCACTTTTGATAAAATAAATCGAATGGTTAAAATTAAAATAATTAATAAGGTCTATGGTGGACCAACATTGTTTGTATTCTACTTTAGACATTTGAAGTTAAAATTAACGGTTAGGGACCAAATTGATTACATAACCAAACTTGAAGGACCAAAATGTAAAAATTTCTAGTTATGGCACCAAAATGAAAGCCGAAAATTAATTAATGGACCAAATATTCAATTATGGCAAATAAAAAAAAACTTCACTTTTATCTGGAAGTCATAAGATTGCATTTCTTAGAGCATTTGAGATGCAAAATCATTTCAAATGTCATTAATTTCTCAAATATATTTTTCAAAGAAGTAACTGTCATACCAACAGCAATAAGAAAATAGTCGATTATTATGAATTCTTGATCAAATAATTTGTTGTAATAAACATTATGTTAATGTAAATGTATTATGAATTTTTTTTTACAAACAATTATTGACGATTTATATTATGTCTCTTTAAATTGTAACTTTCATCTATATCATTTTAATAATTTATGTCAATGTTTTGAAAGAACTGGATTTTTTTTATCTTCATAAAATCTGAACGTGGTAATGTTGTCAATTTGGAGGGTGTGTGAGAAGTTTGTAGGATGAAAAAAGAAATTGCAAAAAATAAAAGTTGAAGGATTGTTAGTGTTTGGAACCTTTTGAATTAGTTTTGCAACATAAAAAATGAAGGACTATTGGACTGATGGGTCTTTTTTATACGTTTTACCATGTATACCACTTAAAATGAAACTTTTCTATATACACCCCCGTCCTACGCTTTTTTTCCCTAGTCCCTAGGTCGTCGCACCCTTGGACTATGTCTAGGGCCGGCCTTGGTGACTTAAATCAGAAAGTGATATATCTATATCAACCAAAAACTTATTTAACTTGAAATAATTTGTAAGAAAAAAAAATGAAAATCAACATGACATATTTTATTTTATTTTACTTTATACTCTCTGATAGACGTTTGACAAGTGCACCAAAAACTATTGAATTAGTAAAAATATCGTTTCCACGAGAACTGTTTTTAATCTCAATAAACTAATTTCGTTAAGCAATATGATGTATAAAGGTTATTATGGTTTTGCCACTAAGCGGTTGATTTGGTTTGATTTTAAGAAATCAATTAACAGAAAGTAAAAGTTGTTAAGAAATAAGAAAGAGATGAGATCAGGTCTTTCGAATCATCTATGTTCCCCTAATTGGTTATTGTACTCTATTCTTGTGAATGGTTCTTTAGTTCCACGAAAGTTAACAAATTAGCCCTAATTAATCCCATGAGTTTGGACCCTTCTCTTAAACTACAGCCCCTAATTTCTTAGGTGGTCTAATAATCCTTTAAGGTTTAAGCACGTTAACCTAATATCACTAACAGACGATTATCCATTCCTAGACTAACCATGTTTATTAGAACAATTCAATGAGTCTAAGTTGAAAGCTAGGGTCAGTAGTCATTCATACTCACGAGTTTATATGTGATCAAGATATAAAAGAATTAAAACAATTGAATTGAATAAACACTAAATTGTCATTCACAATAAATAGAGTTTCATCACAACAACATGTATCAATTAGGGTTACATAAAATCATCTCAGACCTAATCTCTAAGAGATTTAGCTACTCATAATAAGACTTACAAATAGCATAATCAATAGTGGAATCAAAACATACATGAACTGAAAGAAGGTTGAAGAAATCACCCTCCTAGCCGTCTTTAGGTCTCAAAATCGCATTTTGCTCTTCTCAAATCGTAACCCCTGTTTTTGGAATAGACTTCAGCTTAAATAGACACAGAATTTTGCCTAAATCGTGTCACGTTTTAAGTAAATCGTGACACGTTTTCACCTTGTGTAACAAAAAACTGAATTAGGGTTTCCTCAAATCGTGTCACGTTTTGGCCATCGTGGCACGTTTTCCTCAATGTCGAAACAATGCATTCTGTTTTGTGGAATCGTGTCACGTTTTTGACAAATCGTGACACGTTTTAATTCTTTGCATTTTCTTCAGTTTTCCTGCTTTTCTTGCTGCTTAAGTTGCCTTGTGAACTCCAAAATGTGACAAAACTACATAGAAAATTACGTAATGACAGACTGTCATCACTCCCTTTGTTCCTTTATATGTGTCGCTTTTGTCCAATTTGCTACAACCAAGGCAGAGCATAATTAGCTCTCTTTTTCCTTTTCTACCCTTAATATTGTAGCATGGTTAGTGTACAGTACATGTTTAAAGAGAAATAGTTGTGGAGCTCTATGTATTGGAACAATGAAGAGTGGGTTTATTGCATTTATTAAAAGAAAGCATTTTTGTGGCCTTGGAAAAATATGTCTGATGGATGCAATTAATGTAATCAGATTTGGTAATTGAGAGGTTAAGGGTATAATTGACATATTACAATCTAAAACTCTAAAAGTGACACTTAAATAGGAACAAATATTTTTAGCATATGTGACAGTTAAAAAGGAACAGAGGGGATATTACTTTATCCGCGATGAAATATAAACAAAACATTATATAATGAGGTACAAATCGTTGGAAATTAGGTATTAAATAAAACAGAGTTCATACAACATGTTCAATCATTATGAATCAATAGCGGAAGTGAACAAAATTTTGAACATGAATATGATTGGATCTACAACATGTTTGATTTATCAAAGATATCAAGAATTAAAGGTATTAGCAATATCTAGATGAAGCTTTGATCCAAGCCCTCTCAGCAGAGAGATGATGTGATCTAAAACAAACAACAAGGGTTAGCGGCGTCTGATTTTGTTATTCCTCAACCGGTACCTTTATGTCTCTAATTCTCTTCAGACGGGGAGAAGAAAAAGTTTTGTTGTGTACGGTGTATTGAGGACCATAACCTCTTATAGTGTGATGGCCATTAAGGTTTCACATTATTCCGTTAATGGGTCATCTAGACACTCACTCATATTGAGTCCATATTAATTAATTAATTAATTAGCCTCTTATAATGTGATGGCCATTAGGGTCTCCCATTATTCCGTTAATGGGTCATCCAGACACTCACTCATATTGAGTCCATATTAATTAATTAATTAATTAATTGTCTAAATAGAAATCTAATAGTCTTATTACTTAATTTGATCACTAATCAATTAAGGTTCACAATTGTTAAATAAACAATATAATTATTATAAAGATATTCGCCCACATAATGACATTGGAATATATTAAATAATAAAATGTTCCAACAATATTCCACTTGACTACATCTATATATATATATATATATATATATATATATATATATATATATATATATATATATATATATATATATATAAACGTTTTTCTCAAAAGTATATATAGTAAGTGCAAACCTCACCAAAATCATGACACGTGACAATTTGAGATCAATCCAACCTTCTCATGCATTTAGCCTTTAATGCTATTCCAAAATGATTACGTAAAGGTTTTTTACTTTTACTTATCAATTAATGCATATTTTCTTTTAAAGAATATTATCTAGAAAGACAAATTTAGCCTTGCTTGAAAAATTGGTGTGGAGCTTGTTACATGATAAGAACAAACTCTAGGTGCGCTTGTTGAGTGAAAAATATATTAAGAATGGCTCTTTATGGAGCAGCGAAGCAACGAGAAGCCCTTCTCTGGTTTAGAGAAGTATATTGGAGGTAGCTAGAAATCTTATAGATGGTTTTAGTTACCGTATTAGTGATGGAAATTCTTCATTTTGGTTTTCTGATTGGACTAAGATGGGGAGATTGTGTCACAAGGTTGATTTTGTCAACATCTCATATACTCATCTAACGCTTAGGGCGGACAGTTGGTTCAAATGGTTGTTGGAATTGGAATGCTTTAATGACCAATGTACCTTCTGATATTGTTCAACTTGTTGACCAACACCCTCCTCTTGTTACTTATAGTGAGGTGAAACACGATATGTGGATATGGAATGACTCTAAGAAGAGGGTTTATACTTGTAAATCTGGCTATGATTGGGTGTTAGCTTGCAATAGAACTTGGAACATGACAAATGATTGGAATTAGGTTTGGAGAATTAAGGCGCCTGCAAAAATCCAACACTTTGTTTGGCTCTTCCTCCATGATGCACTTCCTGTCAATAGTGTTCGAAGAAGGTGCAGTCTCACATATAACGCTTTATGTGGTAGTTGCTTTCTAACTAATGAAGATGTACTACATTGCTTAAGGGATTGTCACTTTGCACGAGAGATATGGAAAGTTATTCCTATAAGGTATACTCGACACTTCTTCTCAACATCGATGACTAAAGATTGGATTAAGGAAGGTTTTCAATCTCAACCTCCTCAAGTCTTTTTGTCTGCCTTGTGGTGGGTGTGGAGATGGAGAAATCACAGGATCCTAGGGGACAACCAATGGAAGAAGTATGATGTACTTCGATACATTCATATGTTGCATGAGGGTATAGATCATTATCTTCTTGGCAAAGGAACAAATGCAAAGATTGGAAAGGAGGTGTGATGGGAACCTCCACAACCAGGTCTTGTGAAATTGAATGTTGATGGAAGTTGCCACTCTCGTTGAGGGATTGGTGTTGGTGGGCTTATTCGGGACGATAAAGGTAGTTAGCTTGTTGGGTTCTCCTCCAATGATGGTCAAGGTGATGTGTTAATTGCTAACCTTTTTGCAATTTATCATGGTATCACTATTACGCTTCAACATGGGTATTCAAGAGCAACCATAGAATCAGATAGCCTAGAGGTTATTCAGTTGTTGACTCGAAGAAATGAGTTGGAGATTCATGAATACAGTTCGTTACTGCTCAGGATTACGAGTTTGATCGACCATGCCCCATATTTTGTCTTGCATCATATATTTCGAGAAGCTAATCTCAGTGCTAATTGGTTAGCAAAATACAAAAATTCTTCCACTATGGGTGTCACTACATGGTCCTCTCCGTCTTATGGACTCTTAGATCAGCTGTCTAGAAATACTTTGGACACTTAGGGTGTGTTTGTTTCAAGTTATATTTGTAGATTCCTAAGAATAAAATCATAAAAATGCATATGCCTATGTTTGTTACAAGTTTACTAAATTTTATTCTCAGGTATAAAATGTTCCTGGGAATAGAAAAGTTTTCCCAAAGAAAATGGTGGGAATAAAGTTCCCATGGAGATGGGAATAAAATTATGTGTAATTACCTATTATATTCCCTATTTTTAAGGTTCCTTAGAATACTATAATGTTAATCAAACATCTTTTTTCTAAATACCTTGGAATAAAATTCCTATCTTTATATTCCAAATAATGTTATTCCTAAAAATAAATTTGGTACACTTGAAACAAACACACCCTTGATGTTTCTTTTTGCTCTTTTTTGTTTTTGTTTCATTTTAATTCAAAAAAAAATTTCTTTAAATGGGTGGATACAAAATTTCTCTCATCAATAGTAACTGAAACGACACTAATTTTTTATAGGGATTTTGAGTTTTTTTTTTATGCTAAAATCTTTTATAAAAAAAAGAGTAAATTACACCCCCTCTCCTCAATGATGCTTGAATTACACTCCCCTCCCCTCTTAAGTTGAAATATACACTTTACTCCCTCAATATTTTTTTTATGTTAAAAATTATGCTCCCCTCCCTTATAAGATGCTTGAATTACAAACCCCTCCCTTAATAATTAAATATGCACTACACTTTAATCTATTTGAACATAAATAAATATTCTTATAATATATATTAATTTTGAATCACCATTTAAGAAAAATTAATTCATTTCTTTATAGTTTAAATGTCAATGATAATTAAATTTAAATATATTGCTATTGATTTTATAAATTAGTGTATAAAATTAACTTTTAAATAATCATGCTTTAATGATTTTAGTAATTTTTCATATATTTTAATTTTGTTTTGGGTTGTTTCATATTTTATAATAGGGTTTAAAACTACATGTTAATAAATTTTGAATAAAAAATAACAAAAAAATATGTATTCAATTTTTTATTATATTAAAATAGACCCACAATACTATTTTTTTAAGTGTGATAAATTATTATTTTTTGTTAGATTATTAGAAATAATAAAAAAGAATATTGAGGGAGTAAAGTGTAGATTTTAACATAAGAGGGGAGGGGGATGTAATTCAAGCTTCTCTTAGGGGAGGGGAGTGAAATTTATTCTAATATGTTTTGAATAAGAGGGGAGGGGCGTGTATATTTTAACTTAAGAGGGGAGGGGAGTGTAATTCATGCATCTTTGAGAGGAGGGGAGTGTAATTTACTCTAAAAAAAAATGTAAAAAACACTACTCATGTGCTGCCACACCATTCCTTTTTTTTACTCAAAATGTGGAAATTATTCAACACAAAAAGAAAATCATATATATTTGTTTTTTTTACAAATCATATATATTTGTTTAATTATTGGGACATCAAAAAGAAAATTATATATATGTATGTGCTACCAATAGTCTTAGAAACAATCCTTAAAAAAATAGTCCTAGAAGTGGTATAATCACCAGTTATAAATTATAGCATTGGACTTTTATAAAAGAAAATCATATATTTATTTAAGGATTTAAATTATATTTATAACAAAAACCAAATTGAAGAACAATAGTTAAATAATATTTTAAACCACGTTCTTTCTCGTGGCTTCTGTCTGTCTTTCTTTTTTTTTTTCAGATTTTTTTATCGTTGACCCTCATTTTATTTTTGACTTTTTATCATGAAACATTGCTTCTTTATAACATTTTCACAAGTTAAAAATTCAATCCACTAATTTCACTTATCATTGATGGTGCTGTTTAATTGTAGTAGCTCCTCCGTGAAGCAGTACTCTCTTGTGCTCCAAGAGTACTCGCCAGGAAGCTCTTTCACTAAATATATTTCATCACGTATATAATTCGAACTTTTAGAACGTAAGTGTATACACAATATTAGAAAAATAAAAAACACTCCTACATAAAATTCTCAACATACAAACATTTAGGAAAACTCAAATGACTTCTCTAATTTCATACACAAAATGAAGGCTGACATAATTTTAAATATGTAGAATTGAATTTTGTGGGAATAATTTGATTTTTAACAAATAAAAAATGTGTATTGAGAATAATGTGTTAGTGTTTTTATAGTTCCTTAAAATCTTATAAAATCCATAAAATGATTTCAAATCCTATAAAATCTAATATTACAAATCTTTTAAAATCCAAATTACAAATCTTTGATTGTCTTTTAAAATCTTTAAAGTCATTAAAATCTTATATACTTTTGTAAAATCCACTAGATTTTTTCATGTAATAATTGTCTTTTAAAATTCTGATCCAATATACCCCCTTTAATTTGCGACAAAAATATTAATTAGCATTTGTTTTATTAAGAAAAGCATGAAGTATTTTATGGATGACACGGACCATGATCTGCTCTGCTGTTGTAGTAGAACAAAAGAGTTTCCCACAGTTTTTAATTATGACCATTGGATCTTTATTAAATGAAACTATTACTTTATCAAACCATCCACTAGTTAAGATAAAAATTCTGTTGTACTTTACATCACCAAATCCATTTCCCTCAACTACTGCATTCTAGAAAATTGAAATTTTGTACTATGGAGGACTCTTATAGCAATGAGCCAATGATTATGATCATGCCAACTAGCAACTAGGGATGACAAGATATTCGTGTCCGCGGGTAAAATTCGTCACGGGCATAGAGCGGTAGCTAAATAGGTATTTACGGGGTATAATAAACTGGTATGTAACTATCCGTTACTTTATGGATACTGACATGAATTTGATGATACCCGTGTCCGCGTGTACCTAAATCCGATAATAAATTTACTAAATTACTAAAATATCCTCGTATATATACAAGGGTTTGATGTCTAAAAAAAACCCTAGTTTATATACTACACGAAACCTCTTCTCTTCTAAGTTCTCTCAAAAAAAGTTTTTCTCTTCAAAGTCATTGAAGCTTGGAATGCATATGAAAATTTGGATGTTTTTTGCTTTTATTTTACTACAAGAATTAGTATGGATTATGTAAGAATCATGAATTTTGTATGAACTATGGTATGATTTATGAAATTTGAATGGATTATGTATGGATGTTTAAAAGTAAAAGTTTTTTGTTAATTAAAAAAATGTTATTATTTGTATCAATAAATAAATAAATTAAAATATTCATGGGTATCCGTGAATACCTATCGATACCTCAATATGTAACACCCCGTTCCCAAAAAAAACAACGTAATAATGCTAATATAATCAGAGTTCAACATCAACGGAGTATTACATCTACTTTTCATAATTTATTTAAATAGAATATAAAACCATTTAAATAACAACAACTTCATTTTATAAAAATCTGCAGCGGAAAATCTTTATTTAAAATCATAACCAACAACTACATTAATATCCTTGGCACAAGGCCTTAACATGATAAAATATTATTCAATAATGGTTTAATCTCCAACAACAACAAAACTTCGACAACATGTTCCAAATTGATACATAAAGGAATGAAAGAAAACATTATAACGATCCCCCATCCCGTTACGTATCAGAGCCCTAGACACTTGAGCCATCAACCTACTAGACTTCGTTACCTGCACTTTCCCACAAGGCGGCAATTCCAACAGAAGGGGTGAGATTCACAATCAAGAATAATATATATATATAATTCATCAAATGCATTGAAACAACAACAAATTCACAACAACAACATCAGTAGGAGATATACATATAAATATAGCATCATACTTGATTATCAACACTACTTCAATTATATTTAATTCGAAATCAACTTCATTCTTGATGACAACACACCGACAACGACTTAACACCAACGACACATCAACAACATCGACAACTCACCCAACACAACGACTACGACAATGCAACAATGCACATGCTTGTGGTACCAAAATACAGGGCAGAGCCCTCACCTAGAGCTGTCAAAATGGGCCGGGCCGTACGGGCCGGCCCGTTTAGCCCGATTAATTTTAGGGCTTGGGCCTTAAATATTGAGCCCGAATTTTAATAGGGCTTTTTAGCCCGGCCCTAAAAAGCCCGGTACCCGTTAGGGCTAGCCCGTTAGCCCGCATAACAAAAAAAATCCTATAAATTATATATAATTTTTCAAATAATTCTTTACTTAGTTGATTATCAAAGTAAAAAATAAAAGTGAAAATTCAATGAATTAACACATATAAATGTAATATAAAATTATATTTACTTGTTTCGTTATTTATAATTTTAAAGATCGAATATATAAATATCTATAACCATAACGTATCTAATTTATTTAAAATTGTTTTCCTCGCCGTTTTAGTTTACGACTAGTGTACGCAAATATTTACAATTTATTTTTGTGCTAGACATTATTTAAACATATTAAAAATATTATTTATAAAAAAAAATTATAGGAGTATTTTATAATACTTGTTTTATATATAAAAAATATAATTTTTAATATGGGCCGGTCCGTTAGCCTGCGACCCGTGTAGGGCCGGGCTCGGGCAGTATATTTCAAGCCCGTTTTTCAACCGGGCTTTTTGGCCCGGCCCGATAAAGCCCGTAGCCCGTTAGGGCCGGCCCGTTTTGACAGCTCTACCCTCACCGCTTTGAACAACAAAGTGTTCTAGGACATGAGTCCTCCCGCTTTAAACGACAAGGCGTTCCAGAGCATAAGCTCTCACCGCTTTGAATGACATTGCATTCCAGGACCGAGGTCCTCACCGCTTTTGAACAACAAAGTGTTCCAGGACATGAGTCCTCCCGCTTTGAACGACAAGGCGTTCCAGAGCATAAGCTCTCACCGCGTTGAATGACATTGCATTCCAGGACCGAGGTCCTCACCGCTTTTGAACAACAAAGTGTTCCAGGACATGAGTCCTCCCGCTTTGAACGACAAGGCGTTCCAGAGCATAAGCTCTCACCGCTTGAATAACAATGCATCAGACTCCAACTGTGTATATCAACATACAACATGACAACACCGACAACAACCACCAACCAACAATGCATACATCTACGTATGACTTACACCACGACAATTCAACAACAACAACTGTGCCTAATTTATTTATGACACACTCCCCAACTTGGACAACACAAGACAATGACAACAACAACGGAACAACACAACAACGGAACAACGACATATCATATATAATCATATTTATTTATATATACATGCACTCACATAGCTTCTCTTTCATTCATAATATTTACTTCATAAACAAGGTTAAACAAATCAAAGGAACAGTTTAGGATGCCTAAATTAATGTCCTAATGCACGAAGCAAAATTCAGAAAATGATCTTACAGAACCTATCTCGCTTCAAGCGAAATCCTCACAGAATGGTTGGCTCTCTCTCGCTCAGAGTTCGCTCGTGGTTCGCTTCAAGCGACCTAAAAGACGTAAGTCTGGGGAAATCTCGCTTGGAGTTCGCTTGCATCTCGCTTCAAGCGAAGCTTCATCTGGACAGCATTCTGGGTATCTCGCTTAAGCGAAAAATATCTCGCTTCAAACGAAGCTTCATCCGGGCAGTTCAAAAGTTCACGAATTCTCTAACTCTTTTCATCCAAAAACCCAATTTTGATCCCCCAATCACCCAAAACGATTTTCTACAATGATTACAGGTTCTATATGCAACATAATACTCAAAACAACACAAAAACATGCAATCAACAACATAATCATCAACATTTTGCAAATTATCACCACTTTCTAACCCTAGGTCAAGAACACAACTTTCAATTCAATTTCAGAAATCACATATATATTATTGATTGAAAGTTAACCTCACCCTTACCTGGATTAAGAAGAACAACTACAGCAATTTAATCTCTCCTCTAGGCAATTCCCCTTGTTCTTGGCTCTTCTCCCTTTTCTCCCAAAAAGCTTAGTTTTCTTTTCTTACTGTACGTACAAAAGTTTTCTGCCTAACTCTTTTCCTATTCTCCCCAAAGTGTAACCCCCACTTATTTCTTAACTCTTACTAAAACCTATTAATTCTCATTAACCCCCAATATTTCCAACAATATTATTTTCTTACTTATTCCTATTAAATAATTCAAAATATTAATAATAAAATGCAACACACCTCATAAGTCACATAAATTATTTTAAAGCATATAAAATACATAAAACATATTAAAAATCAACCAAATTAATCAAATAAAAACTAGGGCGTTACACAATACATTCAGATACCCGCGTGGATACAGGGCGAGCACGAGTATCGTATTTATCCAATGGGACGGGGACAAATATCATGTTACTCGTACCCATGGATATACATTAACATCCCTAATTACCAACAGTCAAAATTTATAGGCAGCTGGAACAATCGCCAAAGGTAAAATCGTAAACACGACAAACATGAATTTCATGTTGTTATGTATTACTCTATTCGTTTTAAAATAAGAGTCTCTTTAATAAAGAAAATTTGTTTTAAAATGATTGTCATGTTCACTTTTTAATGTAGACTTTTACAATTATACCCTTTAATTAATGTTGCTTACATTACTTTCAAAGTACTATTCTACTTTTGTGGAAAACACACCAATAGTTATTAGGGGAAATTTAGTAAATGGTTATGTTTTTGACAACTTTTTGTGCATTTCTTAATACTCCCTCCGTCCCATAATATAAGCAAAAAAAACACATTTTCTTTGTCCCAAAATATAAGTAAAAAAGACAAACTTTTATCTTTTTCAAATTTTTTTTTGTTTATTCTCATAAAATTAAATGCAAATTACTTTCAATTTTCTCTCTCTTTCATTTTTTCCATAACCAATAGCCAATGAAAATTGTTTTTACATCTTCCTATAAAACTTTTTCCAAAGAAAACACAAAAAACTATACTCCAAATTCTTATGTTATAGTTTTCTTAATAAGTGTGATTTTATTTTTTTTGCTTATAATTTAGGACGGAGGGAGTATGTGTACATAAACCTTAAATGACACATATTTTAAAATAGATGGAGTAATTACTTGATGTTTGTTCAATGCAATGACTTTGAAATTATCCGTCCTAAAATCTTGGTAAATTCTTGTTACTCCTTCTATTTCTAAATACATGTCGTAATCAATCACTTTACATATGTCAATACATAACTTTGACAATTAATATCTTATATTAGTTAAAAAATATAGTTAAAGTAAATTATGTGAATGATACACGTTGCAAAATTGCAGAAACAAATGAATAGTATAGTAAGACTTTGCAAAGACCATAATGTTAATTTCCAATTTTTCAAACTAGAGTACTACTTAGTTCCATCTTCCTAATCCTTTGTTGAAACTAATTAAGATTGATATTGAGGTTGTCTACTGACCAATACTAATTAAGATTGATATTGAGGTTGTCTACTGACCAAAGCCTCCTTCATCCAAGTATGTGGACAAACTTCTTTGGCTTCACTAACACTCATCTGGTGACGCAAATTAATCAACGAAATTGAAATTAGTTAGGACAATAAATCTAACAAAAACTTCACCCAATTTATCTCTACAATTAGAAGATCATTAATTACTTAGTATTAAATAAGAAAAGGAATCAATACAACACACTAATTTGGGTTAGAATCCTCACCGTTTATAAAAATAAATGGAGATTACCATTTAAAAAAAGATACACACAAAATATAGATTATGAGTCATTCTAACAAATGAGTCACACCATCATTAATTATTTTTAAATTTTATTGTGTTTTTATCTCTTCAAATGATAGAAATAGAGGAGATTTAAAATGGAGAGAATCTTAACTCCACTAATTTACCCATCTTCGTTTTCAGAAGTTCTTCTCCGGCCAATTCTTTAACTGCTTTTTGACAAGCAAAGGGAACATATAGCCCTCGTGTAGTGCATCTTGGCTGTTGCTCTTATAGGACCATTTACCCAATTTACTCTACAATGTCGTGGTAACACACAAAACGGTTAAAAACACATCCATACAAGTAACAAACCAACCAAAGCTAGTCATAGACGATTCATTCAACTCTCCCAATTTATAAAGCACTTCTTCTATTCATTTTTAAGGTGGCATTTACCATGGAAAAGGTTAATCCTTTTCCACTATGGAAAAGATGAATTTGAACCTTTGATATATTAATAAAAAAATTAAATGGTTGAGATTGTCCACTTGCAATCCATCGGTGACTTTTTGTTTTTAAAGATTTCACAAAAAATTTGACCCCACATGATAAAGTTTAATGATATTTTATTTTAAGTATTTAGAATTTAGTAATTTAAAATTATTTTTTTATCAAATACATCTTTTATATATTATTATTAAATTCCTTTTAATTGCTGAATTTTTTTTATATTTATTTTGATTTTATAGAAAAATAAACTTAACAAAAAAATATAAAGGATGACAAAATTAAACGTAATGATAAAAGTAAACCAACAATGAAAAAAAATTCTAAACACTAGCAGCATATAACTTTTTAATTTACATTATGATCGAAACTTTAAATTAATTAAGCAATTGAGACAAAATTCATAATGTAATATTTGTATCGTATAATACTCTTTCTATGTACCGTACCGTACCGTACTTTTTTTATTTTTTATATTTATATGCAATTGTTTTGTTTTGTTTTTTCAAATTAAAGGAATTAACATTAATGAGAATAAGAGTATGTTGAGAAAGAAATAAAAAAAAGTAACCTGACTAGAGAATATGCTATTTTGATTTTGTTAGAATGGGGATGTACTCAATTGATTTTGTAGTTCACAGATTAATATAAACAAAGTTAATGTCAACCTGTTTGACCAACAGTTGCCGATAAAAAACCATCTTTTCTGTGGTGGGAAATGATTGTCCTTTCCCATAGTAAATGTCACTCATTTTTAATCAGGTTTTTTAGAAAAACATATCTTTTTATTTGTCATTTTTTAATTTCAAAAGTTATATTAACTATTTTTTATTAAGGATACTCTTACCTTATTAATTATTTTACATTTACATTAATAGAAAGATAAAACAAATCAATGAAAAGCAATATTCTCATAACAATCACATTTGTAAAAATAATGTGTCCCAATAAAGTATCATTTTAAATTTTTGATATAGTTTTAATTGAATTTTTACAATTGTATCATCTAATTAATATTATATGCATCACTCCTTAGTTATTATTTTTCACATTACATTTATGATGATAAAAATATACAAATATCCAATAAAAATATGTGTGTAGGAACGAAGAGATGCGGAGTAACAGTAACTAGTATATCATACAAAAAAAGAGCAGTTTTACTAACTTCGATATTACCCACAACCCCAGCTTCCTCTATGGTCTCCCTTGAATTGAAGCAGCCTGCTCCATGGACTCATCAATCTCCCAACCTCCCTGAACCCAAACAATTAAAGACACGTTAGCTAGCTAGGAAACAGGCAGAGAGCCTATTATGTAAAAAAGTTACTTTTTTTTTTAGGGAAAAATGTTTGGAATTCACGAATTCCATGATAAAATTTCCATTTTAAACATCTTATTAAGTGTTTTAAGAACATTTGTTAACATTTTCTTTTATATTGTATATATTTGATATATTGTGCTTGAATAATAAAAGATAAGCATAATTTGTTACAATATAAAAGTAAAAAATATATGAGAATGTTATCTTGTCTTCTTAAGGCACATGTTAAGAAATTAAAGATATAAACATTTTATTGGAAATTGTGCATTTCATGTTCTAAAAATTTAAAATCTTATTTTTCTAAAATCTATGTTTTAATTCCATGTTTAGCTTTAGCATGACCCAAAATATAATACTTATAATTTTAATCAAATTCAAAATAATTTTAATTAAAGTAGATTTTTTTAAATTACTATAGTTTGTAATATATACACATTATTCCAATAAAAAGAGTTGATAAACGGGCAGAGTGCCTCTCTAAACGTTAACAACAACAACAATGAGTGATTTATATATGCAATCACAGTTAATTGTAGGAAAAACAATTATACCTTTGGAAACTGCATTCCATTGCCATTCTGAGTACTAATCACAAGAACCTCCAATTCCTCACTATGAGCTCCTTTTCTCCTGTATCTATATGGAATGCATCTATATATTCATTTGCAAAATTACACACAGAATGACATTAAATTCAATCACAAAAATTAGCTAGATTTATAATTGTAAACAAAATGTACAAGATTAATATTCTTTCTTTGTTTTAATCCTTCTGACTAACCAAATAATAATCAAAATCAAATAAACTCATACATTTTAAAAGATTTTATCATACATCTTGAATTCCAAAGGTTAAAGCTGAGAATATAATGAAATATATATATATATATATATATATATATATATATATATATATATATATATCCCCAGAACATAATGAAAAAAATACCCAAGAAAAGGGATGTGGTGCATGCATGCACGTACGTACCCCACGACTTGGCGACAACCATCATCGTCGTAGCGTTGCAAATGCCTACTAGTACGGCCCACCAAACACATCATATTCTCGAGTTGCTTGGGAATTATTAATATTTCCCCAGAAACTCTTTTGGAGAAAAGGAAAGGGAGGAAAAATTTAAGTTTCCATAGTATTATCCTTTCTTAGAGAGTAATTCTCCTAACAATGACTTTGTATCAGTCAGATGCAAACTTAACCCATCTAATGTACAACGCCTAACAATGACTTTGTATCAGTCAGATGCAAACTTAACCCATCTAATGTACAACGCCTAATATTGGCAAATATCTTTTATCTTTAAAGAATTCATTTGATCCAAGGCGGAAGCCCTATGATTTGAGGAAAAGAAGACCTATAGGTTAAGGCAAGAAATCCTTGGGATTAAGTGCTTATTGCGTTAGAAGGCAAAATCACGCTGGATAGGATGTACTATACTAGCCTATCAGATTGATGACAAACCAATATAAAACATAAAATGTAGTTCTCTCTCTCTCTCTCTCTATATATATATATATATATATATATATATATATATATATATATATATATATATATATATATATATATATATATATATATATATGTGAGTCTAAAGCTTGAACCGAAGAAAGGTGGATAAGTGAAGTAAGAGGAAGTTAATTAGGACTAGTTCTTAAACCAACAAAGGAGATAATAGAAGAATCATAGGATAAATAACAAGTCTGGTATTATCAGTTAAATTCATAGTGTAAACTCGAGCAAAACGAGTGTAAGGTGTTAGTGTCTAAGGTGATAAACGATAATAACGACGAAATAAAATGAGGGTAGAGTCTTAGAACTTAATAAGCCTAGTCACATATGAAGAAAGATATTATGAGAAATGATAACAGAGTAGCGAGGACCTTAAATTGAGGGCCGCGGAGGATAAGATATATCACTAGGATAAAAGGTGTAGGGAATGGAGATAAGATTAATGATGAGAGTGAGATCTTAACGAAGACATAAACTATACATGTTTGAGTAGGTACTATGATGTTAATAGATGATGTTATACTAATGTTGTAATATGATGATAGATGATGAATGACGTAATAAATGATGCTTATGAATAACGAGTAATGACGATGACATATCTTATTTAGGACGACAAGTAAATGATGAAATGGATTAAGTGGTAAGTAAGAGTTAAAGTAATGGGAAATGTTAGAAATGATAATAACAGTGAAGGAAGATATTAAGTTGATTAAGGTTAATTAGATGAGACATTAATAATGTATATGGCGGGGTTACACGGTGAGTTTAAAACATGAATTGGTTAATATGGCGAACAAAGATTATAAGAAGAGATATAGAGTGATGGTTTAGAATATTGGAGGATGATGTAGGTAGTTTTTTTTTTTTTTTTTTTTTTTTAAGTTTTTAAGTTTCAAATATGTCTTTAAAAAGGTAATGATTCATTAAATTAACAACTTTAAAAGATCTATTTAAAACTTAAAAAACTTAAAGACCAACCAATATTTTCATCAAACTTAAAGGACAAAAAATATATTTAACCATTATATATATATATATATATATATATATATATATATATATATATATATATATATATATTCGACATTCTTATGTTTCAGTACATACAAGTGTTCAATATTTTTTGGAAGATAGCCATCACGACACATGTTCATTAATATTATCTTGGATTTTCTGTCAAATCCACCTGATTTCAACCACATAACAATTAGATATAGATACAGTATACATGACAAATCCTATGGTGTATAGAAGAGGGAAAAACAACGGTGGTCTTTTGGGTATGTTAGGAAGAAGTGCTGAAAATGAAAACTAAAACATAAACGTTTGAAAGAGATTATGTTGCGGTGCCTATGAAAAAGAACGATTTGACGTGACACCTTTGAAGGAGACTAAATTGCTACAACGCGTTTGACAACCTGGAAGTAATGTGGGTTTAATTTTCAACTTTCTCTAACATTTGGATAACATAAGAACAAGCATGGACCTTTTCAAAAAGATAAATGACCAAAACATCTTAAAAATAGGACAAAAGATCAAAACACATTTTTGATAAAAGATATATGACCAAATATATATTTAAGTTTTGGACAAATAAATCTCATCATTAAATCAAATGAAATATTTTGGGACTTTTTAATTTAATGGTGGAAAAGATGTTTGTGTATGGTGCAAGACCACTTTACTTGTGCACGTTAGATAAAACCTATATAATATTAAAAAAAAATTAAAAGGGAAAACCATGTGATACAAATCGCCAATCATTCTATTCATTTAATATAAAAAATTGATGGTAACAAACAAACCTATTATAATATGGGGTCAGACTAAAATATGTCACAAGGGCACATGTTAAAGATTACATAAATAATGAATATTTATTGAAAAAAGTAATTTTAAATTTTTTGAAAATAAATTGACACAATTTTTAATACATCATTTCTATTTTTGATATCCTAAAAACACATGTTAACATTTTCCTATAATACAATTATATAAGGGGGAGTTTGACGCAAATGTGTACATGTTCGCGCATATTTGTTTAATCACATACCTGCCCCACATATACCAAAGATAGAAATTACATATTGTAAATTGTGTCAATTTATTTTTAAATTTTTTGATTTTTTTTCTTTTAATAATTGACTACTATCTATGAAATCCTTAACATTCATTAAAAGAATGAAATCCTTAACATGTGTAATAAATGTTAACATTTCTCTAAAAAATATAAGGGAGAGTTTGAGGCCGATGTTATGTGTACATGTGCGCTCATTTTTGTTTAATCACCTACCTACTCCACACGGAAATCCATGTCATCTTAAAAATCAACATCTCCCTTATTTTTTAAATTTGTTGGGTATATAGTGGTGTTTAAGATTTTGTTTAGGATTTGGAAGGTAATGAAAGGGATGTGGAGGACTTTGAGATGAGAGTAGAGGAAAAAAAATAGAAATTTATTTTTAATTTTTTAAAAGGATGTTATGTAGATGAATATTTGTGATTAGTATATTTTTAATCTTGATAGTTGTAGATAGTTAATGTTGTTGGGGTCTACGATTACGTTACTCGAAGCAAAAAACGTCGAAGATCTCTTTATATAATGATGATGATATATTATTATTATTATTATTATTATATTGTATTTTTTAGGTATTATTATATTGTATTGTATATTGTTAACGAGTACTCAAATGTTTTTGTTTTAAGGGATGAGTATTGAGATATTAGTCAAAGAAGCTTTAAGATATTTTGGTAAATGTTTTTATTTTTTTAGCAATGGTAAATGTTGTTGTTGTTGTTATTATTATTATTATTATTATTATTATTATTATTATTATTATAAGCGATAATATTAAATAATCTTTTTAATTTTCAATATACTATTACTATATATGTATAATAATTTTGTTTTGTACTATTAAATATGTTACCATTTTGTTCATGTATTATTTAGTTTACAATCAAAGCCGTTATTGAGGGGATGCAAACAACACTACTAAGTTGGGCTTTCAAAATTTGGGAATCCATTTTTTTTTTTATATGCTGCATGTAAAGTATTAATACATACAAGCAGCATATATAAAATAATAATATATATATATATATACAAAGCAGCGTGACATTAATTTCAGATTCGCTTTATCGTCCCAATGGCACAAGCAAATGTTTGCATTGTCTTGGTCTTGGGTTTAACACCCATGATTCAACTTTTTCTTTAATTAAATTTTCCTTTTTTTCTTTGATTAATTTTTCTTTCCCTTTTCTTCTTTGATTAATTTTTTCTTTTCCTTTTTTCATTTTTAGTATGAGAAGGTTTTGATTTGGACATAATTAATTATGGATTTGAGTCTTATCTATCCTCACCATTCTCACCAATTCAGTATGAACTACAATTTTATACGATAAGTATGAACTACAATTTACAAGTGATCTAACAAAAAAAAGACTTAATTACACTTTTGACCTCCTAAGTTTACAAAAGTTGTGATTTTGGCCCCCTAAAAAACAATTCTTTTCAAGCCCCCTAAGTTTACTTTCTGTTGTAATTTTAGCCCCCATGCCAATTTTGACCAGTTAATGCATACGTGGCGCACACATGGACGCCACGTGTGTATTTTTTTAAAATAAATAAAAATGCCACGTGTAAATTTTTAAAAAAATATATTTTTTTACTTTAAAAAAACAAAAAATAATTTTAAAATAAAAAAAAACAAAAAAATATTTTTTTAAAATAATTTTTTAAAAAAAAATACACACATGGCGTCCACGTGTCCGTTGACTGGGTCAAAATTGGCCTGTGGACTAAAATTGCAACAGAAAGTAAACTTAAAGGGCTTGAAAAGAGTTGTTTTTTTAGGAGGACAAAATCATAACTTTTGAAAATTTAAGAGGCCAAAAGTGTAATTAAGTATTTTTTTGTTAGATCACTTGTAAATTGTAGTTCATACTTATCGTATAAAATAGTAAAGCTTTAAGACTCTAACAACAAACGTTATACTTTTTTTTGAAACAACAAATATTATAATTATTCTCTCAAATAAAACATTATAATTATTTACGTTCTATTACTCTTTTAAAAAAATTATATTTTTATTTTATTAAGGACGTATTTTTTGTTGAGAGGCAATCCTTCAATTACATAGGACGTGTTCACAATGTAATGTTTTTTCTTTTATACTTCCTCCGGTCCTTTATACAAGATACAAAAGTGTGAATTATTTTGGTCATTTTTATAAGAAACATTGACCAATTTTAAAGGGTGTTTGAAGTTAAATTTTATTTGTGCCCTTATTTATTATGAGAGAGAATATTAAAAGTAAGTAAGTTGGTGGAATCAAGAGTAATTATTTAGGGGTATCCATGGAAAAAATTTAAATGTATAGGTGTATCAAATAAAGATAACTATTTTCAATGTATTTCTTTGGTCTTGATGATTTGTGTCTTTTGTTTCTTGTATAAAGGACCGGAGGGAGTATATAAAGACAAAATCTGGGTGTATGTCACTCTGGCGTTACCGCCGCGTACTTCCTAGAATCAAATATTATTATTTGGAATGAAATGAAATGAGGGGATGAATTATTATTATTATAATAATAATAAGCTGTCCGTCCACAGTGACAGAGGTGTGATACCATTGATTCACATTACATTAACGTGAAGATCACTATGTTTGTCTGAATTATGACTGACTGTGATTCAATAATATCATATGTGTTGATAATTGATATCATCATATTCATATTCATACGTGTAATATAATGTAGTGTAGTGTAGGGGTATATGCTACTCTAGTCCACCATACTCTATCTCTATGGAGAAAAAGAAAGAAAGAATTAATACAAAGTGTGATCAGATCATCTTTTCTTCTCTTGTTATTAATTACAGTACTTAGTATGCTCCGTCCGTCCATAGAATTTGAACAACCATAAGCGTTGTCTTAATCGCTTATTCTTCCAAATACTTGTATTCATATCTCTCTCTCTCTCTCTCTCCTTCCTGTTCTGTTCTGCTAATCACATGGCTTCTCAACTGCATCCTGCTGCTCACGACTCTAAAAGATGGAATCAAACAATTCTGTTGTCATTTCAAATTATTGGAATAGTTTATGGTCAACTTAGCACTGCTCCCTTATATGTGTTCGGGACAATGCGAGCGCAAGATCTTGAATCCGAGGAAGTTGTTTATGAACTCTTCTCCTTCATTTTTTGGACTCTAACAACTATTTCTTTGATCAAGTATGCCATCATAGTGCTCAAAGCCGATGATAAAGGAGAGGGTACGTAAAAAATAAATCAATAGAAATTCACTTCAGTAAATATTTAATTACTCCATTGACTGACCCACCCTTTCTTTATTTCACAGGTGGTATTTTTGCTTTATACTCACTCTTGTGTAGAAATGCAAAAGTTGGCCTACTCCCTTGTGATAGAACCACTGATGAGGTCGTGCTTTTTGAGGAGACAACAACTCCTTCTTCTAAGATTAATACTGATTCCAAAGCACGAAGGGCCATTGAGAAACACAAGTCCTGTCACTATTTGATATTGTTCTTGGCCCTCTTTGGTTCCTGTATGACAATTGGGGCCGCAGTCCTCACTCCAGCACTCTCAGGTTCCCATTTATATTTTCACTTTTCTTACAACTACCTTCATACCTAAGATTTATTAATTTAATTGTTCCCTTGAGTAAATATATATACTTTCTGCCTGTTTACCAGTGTTATCAGCTTCATATGGTGTTCAGAGATCCTTGTCAGACTTGGCACAATTATGTAAGTGTGTTTAACGAGACTACAAATAAAACCTATATTTATTATTTTAACTATACCAAGGATACTGGTTAAGGAGTATATTTACTGCTTCTTTTGTTATTAAATTCTTTCGATTTTCGTTTGCTTCCATTACATTTTCTTTTCTGAAGGACATATCAATACTTATTTGCTACTTCAAGTGTCTGATTGCTTTGTTTTCTATAATCAGTTTCATCGTCACAACATACTCGGGATTCCGTCTCAAATGTTCTACAAAAATGTAAGTACTTTATGTTCGTTCAATTGTTAAAGTTCTTTCAAATGTCCCTTTATGTTGAGTCAATTGGTCGATTTGTGTGTTTGGAATGGATAAAATAAACTATAGCTTCTCACTCGCCGATTAGTAGTATGCATCCAAGTTATCGAGGATAATTGTGTATCCATGGCGAGTTAAATTAAATACATGTAGTTTGCTTCTAGTTTGGCGCATTTTAGTTTTTGAAATCTGATGGAACATTTGATTATTTTTAAGTAAATGAAAAGTAGATAAATATTTATGAATCTGCTGTAATCATGCTGCATGGAATCCTCTTGACCTTTTGCTCAATTGATTTCCAGATGTACCTGTTCCCTCTGCGTGTGTTATATTGATTGGCCTGTTCGTGCTGCAGCCCTGCGGCACACATAAAATTGGGTTCATGTTTGCTCCAATTATTGCTGTTTGGCTTTTGTTTGTTGGTGTGGTGGGAGCCTATAATATTTTCTTCTGGGATGTCAAAATTATCTATAAAATATCCCCACTATACTTGTTCAAATTCGTGAGGAATATTGATGTCAAAAGATGGAGATTATTAGGAAGCGCCATTTTATGCGCAGCAGGTCGGATTTGTCTATTATTTTTTATGAACAAAAAATAATCACCAAGTGATTGTTAATTAGAATTGTTTTGGAGGACTAATATCACGCTCTACAAAATTTGCAGGGTCGGAGGCAATGTTTGCAGGCTTAGGCCATTTTTCCAAGAAATCAATCAAGGTATTATATTGCATACCTGGTTCTGTAGTTTTAGTAAATTGACTGTAATAAAAAACTATTAGTAATAACAACTTGTGCATCGTGCATGTGTCTGTTGTTTGTAGATTACATTTATTTGCTTGATCTATCCGCTTCTGGTGATATGTTATGCGGGTCAGGCTGCATATATCTCTAAAAACTTGAACACTCAAGATTTTAATCATCTTAGTCAATCTGTACCACGTAAGTTGGTCCAGTGCCTGCCACCCTTTATTTCTAAGATGCCTTTTTTAGTCGCTTTGCTAAAGTGATTGCTGGTGATGACATACTGCAGGTCCATCCAAACATGTATTCATAGTATTGTCCCTACTTTCTTCGGCTGTCGGAAGCCAAGCAACTATAACAGCGAGCTTCTCCATCATTAACCAATGTCTAGCACTAAATTGTTTTCCCAGAGTAAAAGTCATTCACACGTCAAAAACGATACATGGCCAGATTTACATCTCCGATGTCAACTGGTTATTGATGATTTTCAGTCTAGCTGTGACGGTTGGTTTCAGAGACATGGTTAAGATTGGCAACGCAACAAGTATGCCATTTTTTTCATTTCTCTTGGACTTTAATTTGTGGTAGGGATTAATTAATGTTTTTTCTTGAGTTATTAATCAGAGAGTAGCTCCCATTTTTGCATTAAACTAGAAAATTTGAGTCCTTAAGTTATGAAGGGAAGTCTTAAGCAAATGAAGAGTTGGTAAACTAAACAGGGAATGCAGATAAAAGAATTGATGTTTAACATATACTACCAGCACAGGCACAGTGCAGTTATGTCTGAACCACTGTACTTGTGATTTGATTAAATTAAGGATGGTTATATGGAACTTGTCTACCATTCAGTTAGCATGATTGTTCGTTAATGACATTAAAATAATTATTGTAATTAATTAAGCTCACAATTTGTGGCAGGTTTGGCTATAATATGTGGAATGCTTGTGACAACTAGTCTCATGTCACTAATCATTGCTTTGTACTGGGAGAAGAATTTGATGATATCTGCATGCTTTCTGTTATGTTTTGGCCTTGTTGAGGTTGCATATTTTTCGGCATGTATGCTGCAATTTCACAAGGGAGCTTGGTATCTAGTTGTCCTTTTGGTTGTGTCGATGACAGTCATGCTTTCATGGCATTATGGAACAGTGAAGAAATATGAGTTTGATTTGCAAAACAAGGTGTCAACTGAATGGCTAATAGATGTCAGTCCAGGCCTTGGGATTTCAAGGGTAGCTGGAATTGGGTTCATTTACACAGACATAGTAGCAGGAATCCCAGCTTTCTTTTCACATTTTATTACTAATCTTCCTGCATTTCATCAAGTGTTGATCATGGTGTCATTCAAGTCAATGCCGGTGCCTCATGTTCCTGAAAGTGAAAGGTATCTCATAGGAAGGATTGGGCCAAAAGATTATAAAATATATCGTTGCATTGTGAGATATGGATATTGTGATAATAATATAAGGGACACGGGTGATTTTGAGGAGAAAATCATTGGTGCTATAGGAGAATTCATTTCCATTGAACAGATGAGTGACATTGAATCAATGGTTTCAGCAGAAGAAAAAATGATGATAGTGGGAAATTTATCAGATGGAAATGCATTAGTCCCTTTGATGAATGATGAAACATGCAATGAAGTTAGCATTATTAATGAAGCTCAGATTAGCCCAGCAGTAATTGAGGAAAGTGATCATACGTTGTTGGCGAGTAGTAGCTCTTGCAACAAAAGAAAAAAAGTACGGTTCATGTTGCCTCCTGCTAGTAGTAGTCCTAAAATGGGAGAATCTGTGAGGAAGGAGCTATTGGAACTAATTGATGCAAGGGAGAGTGGTAGTGCCTATTTCTTGGGACAGTCACATTTAGTGGTTCGTGATGGCTCAAACTATCTCAAGAGATTCTTAATCATGGTTTTTCGTTTCTTCGAAAAGAATGGTCGTGAACCTCCAGTTGCTCTCAAAATCCCTCATGCTGCTCTTGTAGAAGTTGGTATGATATGTACTATATAACTATATCTATTTCTTCACTTTGCTGTCTGTCTGTCTTTCATTAATTAATTCTAGGAGGAGGTCAAAGTTGATAAAATCAGATGCATACATACATACATACATAGAATCAAACGAGAAGTGAGAGCTGTATACAAACCAAAGAAATAACTTCTTGTCTATGAATCAAAGTGCTTCTTATTTGTGCTTAAATTTTTCCTTTTCATGATATTTCATTAAAAATCGAAGGATCCATGCAAGCCGAATGTCAAAATAAAGATGAGAATTGACATGATATATGAGCAGCCATATTAACCTCTCTCCTAGAAAACTTGAGATGGATTGATGGAATACATGGCACCTTTTGAATCCAAAGAGAAAACGATTTGCTTAAAATCCATATCCCGCATCGACTCTATGGCTGGTATGGTAATAAACCCAAAGCCTCACCAAAATTCACTTCCAAAATTGATTGAAAGAGCTGTGCTATATCTCACGAACCAAAGCATTGCCAATATCACAAATGGTTTGTTTACACGCTTGGCCGTTTTCATTTCACATTTGTTGCTCTCCAATTATTTTAATATTTTTTGGCCACTAATTCTAAAGATTCACTCCTTGCTTTCCAAACCAACGCCTCTTTCACTCTTAGACTTAGAGGTAATGAAAGGGATTTTAATAGGTCATGGAAAGGATCCAGGAGATGGAATGAAGAAGATATGAAATAAGAGGAGAGAGGAATATTGATATTTGAAGAGGTGACAGAAAGGACTCACTTTTTTGGATTGAAAATTTAACAACCAAAAATTTGAGATCATTAATTAACTTACGGAATTTTTAGTGAAAAAGATGATTATTTTTTATTTTTTTTATAAAAAAAGTAATTAAAACTTATTGGCTTTAAAATAAATAAATAAGTTTTTCTTTAAATTTCTAAAATAGTAAATTATAGTTGTTTTTTAACGAGACTCTTAGCCTTTCACTACACAAAGACGCATCTTAGCAGGTCATAATTTTGGACGCTAGTGAAAACTCCCACTAAGATGCACCAAAGGTCCTTATATCGCGAAGCCTCCAACTATAAGTCGTGATCATTATCTGATTCTAAAATACGGAAAAAGATCAACTCCCAAACAACAATAAATTATACAACTTATACATTTATATAACATGTATTTCAAGTCTACTAAATATATTAGCGTGACATATGAATAACACAAATATTAGAAGAAAATAAACAAAATACCAACACCCAATGCACAAAGTCGACTCAAGAAATGAATGACCCCTATTGATTGACCTATATGACAATGCACATCATCCAAATTTTCACATCCCTTTCAGGGCAACGCCAAGTTCTTCATAAAAATTTGTGAGCTTCAATCAATTATGAACACTTCACCGTAGCTCCAACCAATTATGGACACAACATACCCCCGAGTCCCACCAATTATGGGTACTAAAAGAAAATATGAGTTTCAATCAATTATGAGCACTCAAAAGGAAACGACAAGTCCCAACCAATTATCGACACTCAAGACTTTGGGTCCCAACCAATTATAGGCACCACACAATTATGAACTTATGTGTGAAACACAAAGTTAATTAACTCAACAAAATAGATCGCGCGCAGTGAGTGTCCGACTGATAAATCACCACCACCTAATTATTACTATGTCTTGCTCTCATTGGATTATTTACAACAAATTCATTAACACTTAATTTTTTTATAGGGCTTTTAATAAGATTTCTAAACTAAAGTAAGTTCTTTATGAAATCATTTAACTTCATTTAAAACACAACAAAAAGAGCAGTTATACCACAAATAACTTGATTCTAATAAGACAACCAGAACATAAAGAGATGAAGGAGAGAGACAGAGACAAAGAGAGAGAATGATACATTATGTTTATATTGATTCCATATCTAAACTGATAGCTAGTCTAATCCATCCAACAAGAGTAATTTGTCTTATATTCAAAAAGGATTTAAAAAGGGTTAAGCGTTAAAAAACCAACCGAGGAATAAAATAAGTATAGTGGCGATGATGATGTTACGTTGAATGTGTGATAAGATTAAATGAGATACAATTAATAATAAGAATATTAGGGAGAGAGGGGTAATAGGGGTAATACTTATTACAGAAAAAATAGTGAAAAAATAGACTTTAGCTAATTTGTGTATGTACAGAAAAGACCTATATATTTTGTAGAGATAAACTTAGATATAAATGGCAGTTGGATCACTAAAAACATAGAAACACATGTAAAGATTATATATATAGAGGGGGTTATTTTGACTCCAAGAGTAAGTTTGTTTACTTACTCCAAATCCTAGCCTTTAATCATATTATCAATTGATGGCTTAGATTGATTAATAATAAGTGATATTGTAGACTTTAGTTTTCTTCTTTATTGGAGTTAACACTCATATGCCAACAAAATTAATGACTTTTAATGGTTTTTTTTTATTCTTCTCCCTTAATTTTCTTTTTTGTATATATAAGGGAAAAAAATTTTGGTAGAGATTGTGAACTGAAAAGTTGGAGTTTGTGCACGTGTATTATATTCTGCAGTATCAAGTTTAATCTATTATCAAATTCTCTCACTTATAGCAAATAAATGGGATGAAGGTAAAAAAAAATTCCTCAAACCATAACAAGTATAAGAGTTTGAATAGTTCATTATGTCAAGTTTTGAACTGATAATGGAAAAATTTACGATGATTGCTTTTCTACCATGCCTACATTGTAAAAAAATGGTTATCTTTTTTTGTCCTTGTTTGTTAATCAGAAATTCTTTAACAGTTTTACATTTTCTACATTTTTGTCAAGATAGGGTTTTTAAGTTTTGCTGATAAGCTTTTACCATTTTTTTCCTTATCTATACAAAAAAGAAAATTAAGGGGGAATAATAGAAAAAACAATCCATTAAAAGTCATTAATTTTGTTGCCATTTTGATGTGATAGTGTTGACTCTAATAGAGGAGAAAACTAAAGTTTACAATATCACTTATTATTAATCAATCTAAGTCATCAATTGATAATATGATTAAAGACTAGGATTTGGAGTAAGTAAACAAACTTACTCTTGGAGTCAAAATAACCCCCCTTATATATATATATATATATATATATGAACTATTAATAAAAATCTAAAGATTAAACTCCTAAAAAAAATTCTAAGATTAATATGACTTTGATAAAAATATGATTTAAAATTGAACACGTGTGATTGTTGAATTTAGTTTGGCTGTGAGAAGAAAAGTGGTAATAGAAAAATAGGTAAGAGAGATTGTGAGAAGAGAGAGAAAAAAAAGAGAAATATAATAGATTTGATATGTTAATTGGTACAAGAGAAAGAGGTGTGTTTAGTTTTTAAAGAGACAAAAAATTCCTTGCATTTAAAATTGATTGAGTTTTTATTTTATTGTAATTTAGTTTTTACTTTTATAATCTAATCTATACTATATATAAAGAAAACTATCCCTTTCAGCACTTTTGGGTTGTATTTTTCTTTTCAAAAATACCCTTAATTTTCAATACAAATAACATGTAACAAATATATAAGAATAAATTTAAATATTAAAACAAATGTAACAAACACGATATGAATATATGAAGTTTGTGACTTATTGTTGTGAATCATGTTTATCTTTTTTAATTACACAACAATATTGTAAATATAATATAAGCTTTTACCCTTTTAATGACATCATCAATATAACATTATTATAGAAAAATTTGTTTAAGAGTATCGTTGGAATAATGAAAAATTCAACCCAACATCTCATATTATATATATATATATATATATATATATATATATATATATATATATCTTTTAATTAATAATTTAAATATTATTATAAAAATGATAAAATAGTAAATAAAATACTTTAACTAAAGGGTAAAATTGAAAAGAGAGAAAGGTAGCGCAAACTTATGTATTTTCTTTATATATAGTATAAATAGCATTTAATTTGACTTATTTTCTGTAAATAAATGTTCGGTTTACTTTTTTTTTAATTCAACTTCACTGATTTGTTATGATAACTAGTGATTATATCAACAAAAGGCATGAATTCGTTTTGATCAACAATAAAAAAAAAAACTAACTAACGGATTATAGCTTGTTTGTTTTTGTGGCAAATTGGCAATAGATGCGTTTAAAGTAGAAGCAACTAACTATGATTTTATAATTTTTATATTTAAAGTGTATTGGGAAGTAGAAATGAGCCTTCAAAATTAATCTAAACACATTATTGGTGATTGTTTGGACTAACGGTGGAAAGAGTCCAAAAATGCATTTTTTTTAAATGTTACTATTAATAACTTCTTCTTTTTCACGTTGAGAAGTTGCCAAATGTGAGTTTTTGGTAGGTTAACAATACCCCAAATACACATTTAGTCAATAGGCACGGAACACACGTTTCTTCGCTGTCTTGTGGAGATGAAAAAGATGTGGGTCCCAACCCATTCTAATATGTCGTCTTAATTTCTCTGATACTCTAAACCGGAGAAAAAAAGACTTTCTTTGCAACTTCTCTCGTCGATATCTTTCTCGTCTTCTTCTCTTGTTCCAAACAAGCCATAAAAGAAAAACTTGAATGTGAATGGCATGAAAGTTGAATAGGTGGACGCAGCTTAGGCACATAAAAACATGAACTCACAAATTGCAGCATTGGTGGACCACAAAATGGTGGCCAATCGGGTACCACAAAATTAGGACAAAAGCATCTCTACCTCATAAAACACGAAAACATGTTCGCGAACTCTCTATCAAAACAAAATATCTTCTTGCAAATTCTTTTCTATACCATCAAGTCATCTATACTATATTCTCTCTAAAAAAAAAAGTCATCTATCCTTTACACACACACACACACACACACACACACACATATATATATATATATATATATATATATATATATATATATATATATATTCTGTATTTTTAGGTTGGATTTTTCTCTTTTTAAAAATGTCTTTAATTTTCAATACAAATAATATATGTAACAACTAGATAAGAATAAATTTAACTATTAAAAATATGTAACAAACTAAATAAATATATTTATAGTTACTTTTTTTCTATCCTAATTATATTCTTAAAAAACATTTTTTATAATAAAGATTGTTGTTGGTGTTATTGAAATAGATAATCATGTTTAATTTGGTTTGTTATAACTAGAAAACAACAAACATTTAAATTTTTAGTTTTAATCAAAATCAAAATTTCATAAAAAAATATAGTTCATAATTTTTTAATTTTAACGCAATAAGAAAAGCGGAAAGGCGGACACATGAGTGGCCGTCTTTTGGCAAGTTATTATAAATGAAAATACATTTTAAATTTATTTAATTAATGATTTATATTGTTTTTATTATAGATCATATACATTATTTAATGACTAAATTTAAAATGTTGATTTTTATTTAGGCTTAATTGCACTTTTGGACCCCTATCTTTCCAAAAGTTGCGGTTATGGACCCCTAACTAATTTAAATACAAAACAGCCCCCTATGTTTTGATTCTTTGGCAGTTTTGGACCCCCAGTCCATTGTTGACTCGGTCAACGCTGACGTGGCACCCTAAGTGAGGTGCCACGTGTCAATTATTTATTCATTTTTTGTCTTGGGGGTCCAAAACTGCTAAAGAATCAAAACATAGGGGGCTGTTTTGTATTTAAATTAGTTAGGGGTCCATAACCGCAACTTTTAGAAAGATAGGGGTCCAAAAGTGTAATTAAGCCTTTTATTTATTATAGTGTTCGGAGAGTGTACATAGATACTATTCACGTTAAGAGTAATTAATGAATTTAAAATGTTGATTTTTGTTTATACCAGTGACTAAAGAGTATACATAGTTATTATTCATGCCAAGAGTTTGGTCGTCTTTCATTTTCATTGGTTTTTTTTTTGTGGTGGCCGAGTTTTGAACCTCGGACCTTGTGTATATTATGCATTGGCCTACCATCTTAGCTAAGCTCACGAGGACATTTTCATTGGCTGTAACTATATGAAATGATGTCTCCGACACTATTTAAGGGTCATAAATGATAATGTTTTATGAAAAATTGGGTATTCAATGTTTTTTTAAGGGTTATGCTAACCGGTGTCCCAAACACTGTTTAAGGATACAAAAAAAATAAGTTATTACTAAAAAAAAAGATTTTTTTTTTACTTTTTATAGATTAATTAAACAATTTTCAAAGCAATAACTATTACATAATTTCCTTTTTTAGTATCATTAACTAGTGCTTCAGGACATCAGTTTTTTTTTTGGTTGACAAAAATAAAACGATATTCATTCATTTAAATTGATAGAGTACATCGCAATCAGATATAAACATCGCTAAAATCGTAAAGGATGAATATGTGAACAAACTCACAGCACCCAAGTTAATAGCATATAACGGCAAAATGCCTACAAATAATATGATAAAATCTAAACCATCGAAATATCCATGCTTCCGGATCTGCAACCTTGACGCTCAAATCATTAATTGAATTTGTAATTGATTGATGTCGATCTTTCAATAGGAATTAAACAAACATCGCGACAAGACGCGAAATCAAACGCCGCACAAGACGACGAACAACACAACGCCGCACTTAGACGACGAAATCACAAAAAAACACAAAATGAAAAACTTGATATATGTGAAAATCACTTATTTAAATTGGAAAAAAGGGGGAAAAAAAGATGTAGAGGGGTGATGCTAGGTCAAAAAATGACCTAAAATCACCCCTCTTCGATGAACGAAGGAGAAAGGAAGTTTAGAGAGAAGTTGAAGTTTCTCTCACTAGAAAACTAGGGCCGGCTACATGTTTCAGGACACCGGTTAACATTTTCCTTTTTTAAGAAAGTATAATGAAAAATAATGAATTATTTTAAGGGAAATGCAATTAAACCAATGGTAAAAGAAAGAGAGAGAACTTTGTTTATCATGGATGCAATTAAAACCATACATATTTGTTACTAACATATTTTTGTGCCACTCACCTCGATGCAATTACACGTTAACTCGAACTATTTTTCTCAACTATCATAGGTCTTGTCTAAGACGATAGAAATGGATTTTAAGAAAGAATCGATAAAATTTAAGTCTCAAGTATAAAGATTCTAATGATTTAGAATAAATTCGATACAAAGGAGAAATTGTTATGAATATTTGAGAAGAAGAGTTTTAGAATTTTAAAGAGAATAAGATAATTGTTGAAATGTTGATTGATTTTATATGAGCCACAAAGGCAAGCTTAAATTCAACCATGAAGGATAAAAAGTAAATTGATATAAAATAAAACTAGCTTTTAAAATAAACTAATTAACTATTTTTTTGTTAGAATACCATTCCCTTCAAACATCCTTGTCCTTAAGGATGAAAATGCTGAAGTACCGTGTTTAAGAGGTAAAGTCTTCCATTTGAGTACAACTTTAGCATCTCAAACATTTTCCATATTGATCATCTTTCAATGAAAATTCGAAACAAAAGAAAATCGATTAAGATATTCACATATCGCTTTGGTGAAGAGTTTATAGCAACATAAATCAGGGTTATGAAAATTGAATTTGGTCTATTTGATGAGGAGTGGGCAAAATATAATTTGTCTATCTTGGCACAAGGTTATTTTAAGGATAAAAATTGAACACTGTAATTTAACAACAATTCATTCATTTTTCTCGTATTGTTTTGGAGTTACCCCCTTGCATGATGCAAAGTCACCCTCTAGTTGGAGTGAGCTGAAAAGATTTTTTTTACTTCAACGAAGCTTTTCATAAATTGATCAACAGGTTGAGGTTCTTCTTCATCTTCTATATCCATCATAAATATGTTAATATTTTTATGCACCAATTGATGTTCAATAGTAAAAGGTTCATCACATAAGAAACATAAACCTCTTTCAATCTTCCCATCCACTTGGAGAGAATTCAAAATTTTCATGTAACTGTGTTTAAAGGCCATCATACCCATATGATCGAAGGCTCACGATAGCAGTTGAGACAGTAAAATGGATTTTAGGAATGAACCGATAAAATCAAAGTCTCAAGAGTAAGAATTCTAATGATGTAGAATAGAATCTGACACAAAGGATAAATTGTTATGAATATTCGAGAGTAAGAGTTTTAGGGTTTTAGAGAGAAGAATATAATGATTGAAATGTTGATTGGTTCCATACAAGCCGTAAAGATGAGCTTAAATACAACCATGATTGATAAAACAAGAAACAATTTAAAATAAACTAATTATCTATTTATTTCCTGTCAACTGTCTCCCTCTGTAAGATAACGACTTAAGGGCAATTGTATTAGACTGGGATAATTCCCAATCTTGAGTTATAAAGGTTCAACAAGATACCCTAGAAGTGGACCATCAAAGATATACGTGTATGCAAAGTATAGGAATAAAACCCATAAGCTATCAATATCTTTTGATTATCATTAAACGATAACCCAAATTACACAAAGGCAAGACACAACCACTTAATGACTTCATGCTTATCTAGCAACTTTTTTTTTTTGGTAAAAAAGAGGGCAGAGCCCAATGCTTATCTAGCAACTTTATATTGTCTATATAAGAACTCATTTACTGTAAAAATATACAAACTCTCATTCTAAAACCCTCAAAAACCCTTAAGGTCTCATTGATCCGAGCGTTGAAGTGTATTTACAAATACACCACCCTGCTCTGAAGAAGGACAACTGCATTTTGTCATGCACCACTTGCTCCAAACATCATCACTGTATTAAATAGAGGGTTAAATATGTTTTTGGTCCCTATAAAATTGTGACCTTCTAAGTTTAGTCTTTACTTAATTTTAATAGTTTTTTTAATCCCTATAAAAATTTTTTGCACTCAATATTAGTCCTTACTCAATCCAAATTTGTTTAATTCATGCTTAAACTTTTAAGTTTTTCAACAATTTTTTACAGGCGTGTTAAAAACGTCATTAAAAGTTCCTCCGAAAAAAATATCGCAAAAAATTAATTTCTACGTCCTTATTTTTGTTACTTATATCTTAAACTTTTGTTGTTTTAAAAAATTCATATTTAATTTATTTCATGTTTAAAAATTCTAGATTTTAGTAAATAAACCTTTCATAGTGTTCTAAACTTGTATAAAAAGAATCGTTAAAAAATTTAAGAGTTTAAGGATAATTAAACAAAATTTGTTTTAGCAGGGACTAAAATTATAAGTAAATTTTTTTTGTAGGGATTAAAAAAACTATTAAAATTAAGTAAGGACTAAACTTAGAAGGTCGCAATTTTATAGGGACCAAAAACACTTTAACCCTTAAATTGATGAAGTCTAAGTATGTTTTTGAATTTAGAAATAGAAGACTAATATCGTAAGTACAACTTAATTATAAAATATTACAAAAATATTTAATACCAACCTGCAATTCAAAAATACTTAAAAAAAATGAGAACAAAAATCTATACTCCTACACCGGATATATAAAGAAAGTATATAGATTTGAGCCGGATTTTTTCCTTTTCAATTTTACCCTATTTTATTTACTATTTTATCCTAATATTAAATTATTAATTAAAAAATAGTTTTTTTTGAAAGATAATTAAAATAAATAAATAGAGGACGAAACATGTAAAATAAATATGAATAGTGGGCCCGAGAATTTATTTATATTAAATAGTGGAGGGGAAGTGATAAATAGAACATGATCCCATTACGCTTGTAAAAAAGAAAAGAAAAGAAGAGAAAAGAAGCAAACTAATCCAAACAAAATCCATCCATTTCTTCGTTCATCTGTTCGTCTAGTCTAGCCTAGCCGTATGGACGTGGCAGCCACAGCCGTCCTCCTCCTATCACCGCCGTCTTCTTGGGTTACAACCGGATCCTGCCGCCTTCTTCACTTTCCTCCTTCTAATAAAAAGGTACTATGCCTGTTTTGTTTATTTGTTTATGTTGACTTTTCAAGTTAATATCATTCAAAACTTGCAATTGAATTTCCTTGGTTGGTAGGTGTGCACTTCCGTCCCCATCCCATGGCATAAGCATAAGAGACTCTCTGTTGGAATTGCTGCAAATATAATAACAAGAAGAAGGAGAAACTTCGTAGTTAGAGCAGCAACATCCTCTTCCTCCTCCTCCTCGCCAGACCCAGACTCTTCTCATAAGATTGCACCTCTTCAGTTTCAGTCTCCAATCGGTCAGTTTCTTTCTCAGATTTTGATCAATCACCCCCATCTTGTGCCTGCTGCGGTGGACCAGCAGCTTCTCCAGCTCCAATCTGATCGTGATGCTGCTAATCAAGATCCTTTGCCTACCACTTCCACCGATCTTGTTTTGTACAGGTTTCTTCCATTCTTTCACCTCAATCAATTCATCGACCTATTTCTAACTTCTTCATGTTAACCATTTTCTCAACTTATCTTTTCAGGAGAATTGCTGAGGTCAAGGCAAATGAAAGGAGGACAGCTCTGGAAGAGATCTTGTACACATTGGTTGTGCAAAAGTTCATGGATGCTAGTATTTCTTTGATACCCTCTATAACCCCAGATCCATCTGGCAGGGTCGATTCATGGTCAAATGAAGATGAGAAACTTGAGCAGCTTCACTCCAACGAAGCATATGAGATGATCCAAAACCACTTGGCTCTCATTCTTGGTAACAGAGCAGGAGATCTATCATCCGTTGCTCAAATTAGCAAATTGAGGGTAGGGCAGGTCTATGCAGCATCAGTGATGTATGGTTACTTTCTTAAACGAGTTGACCAAAGGTTCCAGCTGGAGAAGTCGATGAAAGTTCTTACAAGTGCACCAGAAGACAGTAGTGTTCATCAAACTATTATGGATGATGCAAGACCTGGTAGTGAAGTGGACACTTCCCAAGTGACATCTCATCCTGAAGTATCTACTTGGCCTGGTGGTGATGTCAGTCCTGGTGGATTTGGCTATGGTATAAAGCCGACCAGGTTGCGTAACTATGTGATGTCCTTTGATGGTGATACCCTCCAGAGATATGCCACAATAAGATCTAAGGAGGCCGTGAGCATTATTGAGAAGCACACAGAGGCATTGTTTGGAAGACCCGGAATGGTTATCACACGAGAGGGGGCAATTGATTATTCAAAGGATGAAACCATCCAAATTAGCTTTGGTGGTTTAAGGAGACTTGTTTTAGAGGCTGTGACTTTTGGTTGTTTTCTCTGGGATGTTGAGAGCTACGTGGACTCGAGGTACCATTTCGTCTTAAATTGAGTTGTGCATCCTCCCATATGTTCGAAGGCATTGTTTTCGTATATTGGTACGGCTGAATAGAATACAAGTTAATGTAGCTTGCTGTTAAAGATAGTCCAATTTATGTGTATATACTATATAGTGATTTTGACTCTAGATTTAACTAATCAAAGAAAATTTATTGTTGGGTAGTTCTTTGCTTCTTTTTTTTTTTTTCCCAGCAAAAACTCATTATAGTCAAGGATGTAGCTTTTATGATGATCCTAGTATGTAAAAGTTTCTTATTACTCTGGTTATTACTATTTACTACCGCTGTCACCTTTTTTAGTTTTTACCCAGGTCTGATGGCTTATTTTTACTATTTAAGTACCACAGTTATTCATATATTTTTATGAGAATATGGATTTGGTTGGTTGAGTAGGCGATTGAGAGTGAGAATTAGAGGTAAAAAATAGTCCAAATCTGCCACCAAAAATGATTTCAAACCGAAGTTATGGCTCGAAAGAAAGCGTGGTAAATTTTTTAGTTTCTTACAGTCCAATTGTTTTGTCGTATCAATCAAAAGTATACACTTCAATTTTACTTTTTGAAAGGGCATTGTTAGATGTACCAACAAGTATTTTAACTTTAGACTATCATCGAGCTCAACAGAGCAGCTCCTCTCAGCAGTTTAATACCATCCAAATGGTTTGTCTATTAATTTTTTAAGTACTGCTTCATGGCCCATGAATTATACATTTCCATTTTATTTTTTGAAAGGGCATTGTTAAAAGTAGCTCTAAATCTGTGTTTCGACCAAACTATTCAGAACCGGACTAAACATCAAACCGGTGTAGGTACTGGCTCAAAGTTCAAAGGTCCTACTGAGGTCAAACCGTTAACAATTTAACATTAAAATGAGAAAACAGATTCAGGCACCCAGTACCAAGTACAGGTTCATGCACCCAAATCAGAAAAACAGAATAATTAATATGAAGTAACTGTTTCCGCCCTCTATCAATATTACTGCAATACACAAATGTAAATCCCAAGCACGTCAAATGGTAGTAGCTACGGTGTCCATGGTAGATTGTAGAAAGCGACTCAGGCGGCGCAGCTTGCAATTCCTGTAAGTCCCGCTCAAGCATCTATTCTTAATGGTTTTTGCTTTTTCGGTTCAAGGAAGAGTGAGCACAGTTATATATGACTCCCTTCACTTGTGAGGCCCATTTTAATTAAAAGAAGGGAGAAAAATTAAAAATCTGGTTCAACATGTGTAACCGGCCGAACCACCGATTTTTACAATAAATTAGTTTCCAGTTCTTCTCCCGATTCTATCATAGAGCAGTTTTGAGGCACAACCGAACCAAACATAGGTTTGGTTCTTGTCCATTCGGTTGAACTGGCCAGTTCGGTTTTAATTACCATGATTTTGACAAAATATCGTTTCTTATTTTGTGATTCTCTACCTTTTAAGACATCAAATTTGGATGGAATAACAGTTCTAATGAACACGTGCTATATGTGTTGTATATAATATATTTATATGTACCAATACCCTAGAGTCTTCACTCTTCAGCTGCATCAATCATGGGAATTGGCTATGCAAGTCCATAGCGTCATATATAGACAATAAGCGCAGAGGCGTTCTTTGGACCCCAAAGTTTTCAAAACATAAATACATTCATAACTAAGGTTGTTGATATCATTCTTACAAAGGCCAAATTTCACAATTTTCCCTAACTTATTTAGATCAGGACCCTCTTTAGATGCGGATTTGACAACCTTGCTTATATTGCATAATATAACTCCTTGGACAGATTCAGAACATGCAAAACATTGCCAAAAATATCGTAATAGACAACTTTGGCATTCATTTGCTCAAGCTCAACAGACATAAATCCTTGGCCGTCGTAGTAAAACTTGACCCCATCTCTCTTATTTTTATCAACGTCTCCTTTCCATGCCTTTGAGCCTCCACCACTAGTTAAGAACTGCATTTGGCTGCAAAGCCACTCAATTTCATTAAGGTGATATTGATGATTCAGTAAACTAACAAACAAACAAGTCTTTAAATTAAGTTAACATATAGACCTGTCGGTGCTACTTATGTGTTCCAAGCAGTGGTCGTGCCCATTCATGTACATATCAACATTGTTGGCCTGCAAATTTCATTTTAAAATGAGAAATTTTTATCAGTAAATAAAGGATGATGCACCTTATCTTTATAGCTAGTAGGACAATATTTTTTTAATTTGAGTGCTAGTTATATATAATGAGTGACCTCAAGAATTGGCAGGAGGTGTGTTAAGAGCTCTTTGGTGTCGCCATGGTGCCCTATGCTTTTCACTGGATGATGTCCCACAACAATCTTCCACTTGGCAGTTGAATCTCTTAGTGCTGTTTCCAGATCCTTCGTTTAGAATTACACACATACAAAAAAAGAACTATTAAATCACCTTTTATCTTAATAATTTCTGTGACGAGGAGACTTAACTACCTTCAAGAGGTTTGATAAATATTTCTTCCTGGGAAGTACACCTCTCCAATCATACTTGTGATCCTTTGGCTTGAGAAAGTACTTGTCCACAAAAGGAGTTGTATCCACGAAGAAGAACTCGGCAATTTCTGTCAAGTTTTATGATTAGAAAAAGAACTGTTAATGATTATGCGGAGAGCATATGTTGAATTGATAAGTTAGATGAATGAGTGGATTACCAGTGTGAACAAAAAATGATCTTTGGCAAAACCATCTATGATCAATATTTTGAAGGAATGGGCTTAATTGAGCTTCAGCATCTCCTCTGTAGTCATGGTTGCCCAACACTAAAACAAGCAGATCGATCACATTAATCAGAGACATAATTAGAGTGAATGAATGCAATGGTTGGTGGCAGGGCAGAATCAGAAGTAGAAGTCACTCACTAACCATTATACCATTGTTTTTGAAGGCTGTTGGCGGTGTAGATATCTGAGAAGGAATATTGAAAAGTAGGGTCACGTACACTAGTCAATCCATCGTCATAGAAATTGTCTCCGGTTGATACCACAAAGTCAATGTTTAACTTGTCAGCCACTCTTCCCATCTGAATTTTTATTTTAATAAATAATGAATGATAAAATGGTTTGTAAGAAAACTTGTCTTAAAGGAACTTGGACAACAAAACTAAAAAAGAGAGACCTGAAAAGCAACTTGAGACTGGTTGTAGGTTCCTTTCCTTCCCCAGTCTCCAATGACGAGGAAGCTAAGTGTGGCATCTGCTTTGACAGCAGGGTGCTCAACGCGTTGGAGCTCAGCTGATACATTTACACTTACATACACAACAACAACAACACATATGTAAACTGGAATCCATAGCCACAGGGGGCTTAGGCTACTTGTTCTTCCTAAACCACCCATGTTAGGTTGTGTTGGGATAGACCCCAACCAGAAAGACACTACACTAGGTATATATAGGGAGATGTGTTGGGATAAGATTATAAGTGTTTGCAACTGCTCTCTTTTCCAGCTTGTATTGTAATTGTAGGATACTAATTTATATGTATTAGAAAATTAAGAAAAAAATGTTGTAGCCAATAGGAATTGATAACAAGATGGATGGAAAAGGCAAGCAGGAATATGAACCAATGGGATGAGATATATCATATATGCCATGCATCATTCACCGTGGAGTCAATAATGGACAAGCAAAGCTTAGCCAACAAAATGAGTATCTAGCTTTGTACGTACGTGGACGCAAACAAACAATGGCGTGTCAGTGGGTCCCATCCCATCCATGATATATTGCGCACCTTCCTTGAAACTTCCTAATCATCATGCTTCTATGCCTAGTTCAGTTTCAATACAATATATATGCCTAGCAAGCTACGTAATCCAACACTATACAATACGACACTGAACTGAAGCAATGTGTGAACTGAGGAGAAACTGATACTTCTATACATACACATTACGTATTGCTAAGTAACTTATTTCTTATTCCTTGGTTGCCCAACTTAATTCACGTTAAATAACTTACTTTCAATTCATTCCACCTAAAACACAATACATTATAACAAAATGAGAGTTGCTGTTCTTCTATTTAGAATTGCTTATTCCCCTAAAAAAGCGAACGTGACTTAACTCAGGTAGGTGTATTTTGAACGTGAGTTAACTCACGTAGGTGTATTTTTTACTATGAGTTAACTCACGTAGCACGAAAATAAACAAAAACTGAAGGGAGAAGAGAAATTCTCTAACAAAATTAAACCAAACAATTGGACTCAATGGTTAATGAGTTCCATCAAATACGAATTGATTAAGAGGTTTGATTACTCAGTGAAACAAATATTGAAGAACAACGAAAGTCTTTTCATATTACATGAATAAATAGTTTAAAATCTACTAATTTTGGGAAGCTAGCCTTGAAAATAGAAAACATGTATACCCCTCTAATTTACTTCATTTATTTATTATGCCTTTTGATAGATTTATGCAAGTGCACAATTCTATCGAGTGGTAAAAAGAGTGTCAATGCTTAAGGAGTTTTATGTGATTACCAATTTAATTTCTGATTTTTGATTAGTTGAAAAGGAATAGGTTTGTTTGGTTTAAAATTCAGGTGTTTAAAAAGTGTCATGAGATTGAGGTTTTCATCTCAATGTTTAATATATTACATTCCTTATTTATGTCTCTATTCTATAATGAAATGTTTCTAAGGACTAGACAATCAATTGGTATATCATATTTTCTTTCAGAATACATAAACGTATCTCAACAATAATCAAACCTATTCTCATGGTTTATTATCATTGAGACTCTTTGAGCACAACTTTATTGTCCCAAAAGCAATCAAACCTATCTTTGTAAATTTTTTGAGAGACTTGTCTAATCTCATTTGTTCTAATATCAAACTTCACCTCTCGGTTCTTCGTTTAATATTTGAAGTTTGATTCAATATCAATATTAAACTTCACCTTTCGGCTCTTCGTTTAATATTAGATATCAAATTTAAAGACGATGAGAATAGATTAGAAAACAATTTCATAAAAATCCCACAATCCCAAGGCCAGAATAGTCTACTCACTCATGATCATAATAGATGGTGACAGAACACCATATTATAGTTTTGGCTATGTTTTTATTACTTTTCTTTGCATTTAAAGACAAATAAGATGAGAGTTAGAGGAGTTGTCAATGGTTTGAGGAACATATTGTATTGTTTTCACTCGAGTCGTTGTAATTCACTTTTATCCTAGATCATGCAACCCCATAGGTGTTTTGAGCGTTTTGTAGTGAGAATCATGTAAGTCGACAAATTAAGACATCACATGAAAGAACAAGGATATGAAATTGAAGACCAATGGTTCATAGAAGGTTTTTGAAGACAATATAAGGTGAAGAAAATTCATTTCAAGTTCCTTGGAGTGTTCAAATGGAAGAACAATATAAAACGGGACGAAAACGCAAGAAATCGTACATAAGAGGCTGTCTCAGGCGCTCATGGGCCTGGCATTTGCTACTGCCTCAGGCGCCCCTGCGGCCAGAATTGGCAGTTTGCTTGTTTTTCAAGCTGGGTCGGTGTAAAAAATTCAGTTTTCTTCTCTTAAATCTTAAATAATCATTTGCTATAAATAGAGACCGTTTCACACATTATTATTCATTCAGAAAGCTAGCGGTTCAATGCAAGTGTCAAACATCAAAGTTTGGTAGAATTTCTTCCTCCACTTGTTCTCTCTGGGATATGTTTTTATATTGTTTTGCTATGATGTTTGTTGCCATGAGCAATTAAACATCTTTGATTAGGGTTCCAAGATGATCCCCTTCTTACCTGTTGGATTTTATTAATAAAGTTTATATTCAGTTGTGATTATAATATTGTGTCCAATTTAACTCGTCCTTGCCTGTTCTTAAACTTTTTCAACTAAGAAAATGTATTGGTAATCTTGAAGATTGATCTATAGGGTATTAGTAGGTCTGACTAACTCGAATTTACTTTGTTCATGGTAGTTCCCGCTGCCTATTTATCATTTATAGTTAATGAATTTAGGTATGATATTTCGTAATTTCTAAATCTTCTTTCCGGTAACGCCGTAATTATAACTAGGTTAAATTATAACTGTATTATCTTGCCACACATGTTATTCTTAAGGTTAAATAAGGTTTTAAATTTAGCTTTTTAAATCATGAATAGACACCATATAACTGATTGTTTTCTAAGTTAATTTCCAACAAACACGTGAAGGTGGGAAAAACACAAGAAGGGGGGGGGGTTGAATTGTGTTTTCAAAAACGTTTCTTTCTTACGAAAAATAACACTGTTCTCAGGATACAGAGTCTGATGGAGTTCAGACTCTGATCAGAGTTCAGAGTCTTAGCAGCGGAATAAAGAACAGATGCAAGAAAGAAAGAAGACACAAGCAATTTTATACAGGTTCCTTCCACAAACCGGAAGTAGTCCTGTCCCCCTTGCACTTCCAAGGAGAGTTTCACTAAAATGTAATATCAAATTACAAGTTGCTCAAACACACAAGTAAGAGACTTCCTTTGCTCAATCACACAAGAATGAGACTTCAGACGCTCAAGCACACAAGCAAGAGACTTTAAAAACAATTACAGAGAATTGAAAAGAGTTTTGAATACTTGATATACTATCAGAGGTATTCACAATACAAAACGAAACAGAACAGACTATGTTTTCTTAGATACTTAGAAATTCTAAAATGTGAGCTTTTGTAAGAATTATCTAAGTTGTTGATGAGCAGAGTTTGCGACTTAGAATATGAGAGAAGAATTCAATTCGCGTGTATGTATATTGTTCTTGTTCTAACATTTTTCTTCATGTCTTCATCTCTATTTATAGAGAGTTTGAGAGACGTTGGAAAAATGCCAGCTCATCACTTTTTCTTTACCGAAGCTGATTTGACACCTTTGATCCTTTGCTTGATTTGAGGCTTGTACAATGAAATCAAATTCAAATCCATTCCATCAAATAAGGAAAAGTTTCTGCTACAGTTACTGTTATTCTTGTCGTGTATAGAAGACACTGTGCAGAGTTGGTGGTTGCAGGGACAAACGTAGGCATAGTGGTTGTACTTTTCGTACATTGCTTTTGTCAACGCTTCTTGGTGTCTGAAGAATCTTTGCTTCTGGATACCATTTGCTTCTGATGAGTCTGCCTCTGATGAACTTGCTTCTGATGACGTCATCTTCAGAAGCTCTTTCTTCAGACGCATTCTGACTCTGATTTTCCAGGAGCGCTTTCAGTCAGATGTTCTTCAAGCTTCAGTCTAAAGTTTCCTTTGCTCTTTAATTTATTCAATTAGAACCTTTTATAAATAAGACTTTGATAATGGTCCTGCACACTTGAATAAATGTTTAGCATATCCAATTGATAATTTTTAATACTTTGTTATCATCAAAACTTAAGTGGTATACTTGTGAAACATCCTTTGTTCCAACAATCTCCCCCTTTTTGATGATGACAAACATAAGTATTTAAAAAGATCAATTGTTGTTAACTTAATTAACAAGTTGACTCTTAAAGATTCTGAGTTTTGTAAGCTCAGACTCCCCCTGAGTCTGATATTCTTTAAGGTGAGGTTTGTAAGCTCCCCCTAAGTCCTATCCAGGTTAATTAAGTTTATTTTCAAGCTTAATAATAATACAGATGAGATAAAATTGGGTTCTCAAATAAAATTTGTTAAGATAAATTTTATTTCATTCTTGGGCTCAGCTTCTGTTAAATACTTTCTATTACTCCCCCTTTTGTCATCTATTAAAAAGATCAAAAACAGTAAAAAAAACATGTAGAAAACAAAAGTGAAGAATTAGAAACTGTTATATATAGATAGTCAGAAAAATACAGAGTATTGAAAGCAAGCAATTAGAACACATAACAAGAAAACAAAACAAGGTGTGCAACTAAAAGTTGGGTTAAGGTTGATTCTGTTGCTGTTGCTGTTGGACAAGAGCCATCAGACGCTTAATGTCTTCAGACTGCTTCCTAACAGTTTCTTCCAGAGCCAGTTGTCTCTGAAGAAGTTGATCTTCCCTAGCCTTAGCTTCTTCTTGCTGCTTCAGCACCTTTTGCTTCAGCATCTTGAAGACCTTGGAGTCTCTTGTTACATATTCAGATTCAGCATAGAACGGAGCATTAGCCAAAAACAGGGGCTTGTTCTGGAGTTGAGAAGAAGAGTGGGATTCTCGCAAACGTCGTGTCATGGCGCGAGCTTGAATATCACAACACTTCTGGGCAACACCGTCAAAGAAATTCAATGCTTTGTTCGTGAGATTACACCAGCTTTCTTGATACACAAATGGTAGAAATGGAGTGTTCCGAAGAAGCACCAAACTCTGCATTTCATCATTTAGAGCCACCAGACGTTCATCCAAGTATTCAGAATCCAAGATGTCTATGGGGGGTTGGTCAGACATTTGGATTGGAGAGGAGGGTGAGGATTGGTCAGACTCAGTGGTATGGTTTTGTGGTGGTTCAGAATGTGAAGCAGACACAATGGGTTCAGATTCTGTCACTGGGACAGACTCTGTAGCCACAGTTTCCATTTCAGATTCTGGAATGGTTTCATTTGGGGGTTGGTTTACAGTGGTTTGTTGTTGTTGTTGGTATTCAGGAAGTTCTCCTGAATAATGTTTTTCAAGGTTGGGTAGATCAATTTGTTCTGTGGATTTGGTTTGTTGTGAAGAGGTTGGTTGTTGTTTGTTTGTTGATGGATTTGAGATGGGTTTGGATTTTGTAGAGGTTGTTTTGGTTTTAAGAGTTCGTTTGGCCTTGGGTACAGGTATGGATATTTTGAATTTCTGACTTAGAGGTGCATCGTCTAAGTCAGAGTCTGTAGAAGATGAGTTGGAAGTAGAAGGTGGGGGAATTGGATTCTGAGTTACCTTAGATATCTTGGGAACGTCTGAGGCAGCAGCTTCTGATGTAATCCCAGTGACTGATCTTTCTGGGAGAGAAACACTTGTCCGGATTACTGGTGAAGAACCAGCAGCTCCTGAAGCAGTAGCTTCTGATGTAGTCCCTGTGACTGATCTCTCTGGGAGAGAAACACTGGTTCGCATTACTGGTGGAGGACCAGCAGCTACTGAAGCATTCTCTTGAGGGACAGCATCTGAGGTAACAGCTTCAGAAGTCCTTGAAGTTTCTTGCAGAACCTGCTGAGCTCCCTTCATAGCACTTTCTTCCAGCTTCTTGGCCAAATTTTGAGCCTCAATAACCTTCTCAATAAGGTGTTGATCTTCATCATGATCAATGCCTATAGCTTCCAGAGCTTTGTCTCTTTCAATCCGGTATTGAGCTTCTAACCTCTTTTTCTCATTCTTGAGGTTCTGATAGTGTTCCTCATTGCTCTTCTGCTGTTCAGGAGTGGGTTCAAACATAGGCATCACAATCTCCCCAGTTGCTAGCCTCTTGAGTGGTCTGACAGTTTCAACAAAGCCAGCTTCTTTTTCCTCCTGAACTCGTTGATACCTTTCCTCCATGTCTGCATCAGCCTTACCTCTTTTCCTCTTTGGAGTAGTTACAGTTCCAAAGGTAGTTGCCTGAGTGTTAGCAGCCTTCTGCTTTCTGGCCACTGCAACTTCAGATTTCCTCTGAGTCTCTCCAGACTCCTTAGCAAAAGCTGCTAGATAAGCAGATAATGCTTCAGGATTGTTTTCTGTAAGAATAGAAGGAAAATTTCTGATGAATGGAAGAGGGGCTTCAGACTCCTTCAAATCCTTTGAATCAATCAGGATTGATGTAATGGCCTTCATGTTGTAGAGGGATGTGCCATTTATCATCCTTCCAGTAGAGACACCCAGCACTCTGTCTGACGCTAGATTGAACGTTTCCAGAGTTCTTAGTAGGCCTCCTTGGTAGAAGATTTCAGAGAGAAGTCTTCCACAAGGGATTTGTTTCCTTTTTCCTTTATAGGCTTCCTTGACAGCCCAGCATAAATGATGCATGATATATCTTGGAAGATTTATTGGTTGACATCCAGCCAAGAAATACAGCACCAGTTTATGATCAGAGTTAGGTTGATCAGCACCTCCTCCCTTCTGGAAGAAGCACTCATTCATAATCTTCAGAAGCACCCTGTGCTCTATATCCATTTCAACCAACCTGGTTGCAGGGTTTCCTTTCAGCAGCAGTCATGTAAAACTGTCCAGCATAGCATCTTTACTGCTGACGTTCCATTGGAACCTTCCTTCCAAAGGCATCCTGCATGCCTGAGCAATCACCCCTTCAGTGATAGATACAGGGATACCCATCACAGCAGACTTGATTTCAAGGCCATGAAAAGGTTCAAGACCCATTTCTTTTCTTGTTTTGTCTCTCAAAGAGGGGTTTCTTGACACAGCTTCCCTTTCTTGAGCCTTGGCTGAATCAACATCAAAAAACTTCAGCTCTAATCCAGAATTCCTTTACCAGATTCACATAAGTTGGACCGTTTAACATTTGAAAGTACCCATCCATCTTCTGAGCAGAGATAAACGCCTCCATATCAACCTTGTTTCTCTTCAAAGAGGCGAAATCCACCGGTGATTCAATTTGAACAACCAACGAACCCATTGGAAGAGGAACGGTTACAGGTTTAATGGAGATGTTTGATTTAGAACTTGAACCGCTTGTAGACGAAGCCATTTGGAGAAGATGAAGTTTGGGGGTTTTGGGTTTCTAAGTTTGAGAGAAGAGAGAAAGTTGATTTTCGATTGAAACTGCTTAAGACTTAAAAGTGTAGGAAAGTGAGTGAGTAGTGTGTGTTTGGTATATATAGTGATTAAAAAAAAAAAATTAACTCTTCACATTTCAGAAGGAATAGCCAAACATGCGTATTAATGACTTGAGGGGCGCGAAAAATATTGAGAAGGAAAAACCATCATTGCCCTTAAAAAGCGTTGTTTCCCAATGCAGATAGACGTGTCAGAAGCCTACACAAAATAACTTTAACCTTTCCACTTCCCAGTACTTTCAGAGTCAAAAAGATTCCTTTTTCGAGTCTGATAATTTTCTCAGAGTCTGAGTCTTTTCAGAGTCTCCAAGGAGAGTCTGAAACTTCATCAGCATCTGATAATTTTTTCAGAGTCTGATTTTTCATTCAGAGTCAAACATTACTCAGAGACAAAATGCATGTTCAAATTTTTCTTTATAAAATCAAATCTTTCAACGGTTAAGGGTTTTGTAAAGATATCAGCCCACTGATGATCAGTATCAATGAATTGAATATCTAATATTCCCTTTTGAACATAGTCTCTGATAAAATGATGTTTGATTTCAATGTGTTTGGCTCTTGAATGAAGAATAGGATTTTTAGATAGACAAATAGCAGCAGTATTGTCACAATAAATTGGGATACAGTTTTCAGTTATTTGGTAGTCTTCTAACTGATGTTTCATCCAAAGCAGTTGTGTGCAACAACTAGCAGCTGAGATGTATTCTGCTTCTGCTGTTGACAAAGCAATAGTTGCTTGTCTCTTACTGGCCCAGGATATCAGATTCTCACCAAGAAACTGACAGTTTCCACTGGTTGATTTTCTTTCAATCCTGTCACCAGCATAGTCAACATCACAGAATCCAACTAGCTTATAATCTGAGGATTTCTTGTAAAGAAGTCCAAGATTAGTTGTTCCTTTCAGATATCTAAAGATTCTTTTAACTGCAGTTAAATGTGATTCTCTAGGATCTGATTGAAATCTTGCACACAAGCAGACACTGAACAAAATATCAGGTCTAGATGCAGTGAGATACAACAGAGAACCAATCATACCTCGATACAGCTTTTGATCAACTTTGGTTCCTTGATCTTCTTTGTTCAGAGCGCAAGTAGGATGCATTGGAGTGTTCATTTCCTTGCAGTCTTCAAGTTTAAACTTTTTCAGAAGCTCTTTGGTATACTTGGACTGATGAACATACACTCCTTCTTTGCATTGATTGATCTGAATTCCTAAAAAGAACTTCAGTTCTCCCATCATGCTCATTTCAAATTCTTCCTACATCATCTTAGAAAATTCCTTGCAAAGAGATCTATTAGTTGAACCAAAAATAATATCATCAACATAAATTTGTACAATCAGAATGTCTTTCTCAAGTGTCTTCTTGAAGAGTGTTGTATCAACCTGTCCTCTTTTAAAATCATTTTTAAGCAAGAAATTACTCAGTCTGTCATACCAAGCTCTGGGAGCTTGTTTCAGACCATAGAGAGATTTCTTTAGCTTATAAACGTGGTCAGGATGTTTTAAATCCTCAAAACCAGGTGGTTGTTTTACAAACACTTCTTCAGATATGACTCCATTGAGAAATGCGCTTTTAACGTCCATTTGATACAAGGTTATGTTGTGATTTACTGCGTAGGAAAGAAGTAACCTGATTGCTTCCAATCTCGCAACTGAAGCAAAAGTTTCAGTGTAATCAATGCCTTCTTGTTGGCTGTATCCTTGAGCAACAAGTCTCGCTTTGTTTCTGATTACTTCTCCCTGTTCATCTAGCTTGTTCCTAAACACCCATTTCGTTCCAATAATGTTCTTGTGTTCAGGCTTAGATACAAGATCCCATACGTCATTTCTTTTAAATTGATTGAGCTCATCTTGCATTGCTAAGATCCATCCATCATCAGCTAGTGCTTCATCAACTGTAGTAGGTTCTATCATGGATAGCAGACCCAGGGCAGACTCTTCAGGTCTGAAATGAGATCTAGTTCTTCTGGGGCTTTCTTTGCTACCAATGATCTGATCCTCAGGATGAGAAGACTTGTATTTGAATGAATTTTTGGATTGGATAACTTGCTGTGAATCATCTTGATTTTCTTCAGAAGCTTCAGCAATAGAGACATCAGGAGCTGTCATAGCTTCTGAAGTTTCATGTGCCTCTGGAGTTTGATCAGGTTCTGAACAATCATCAGACTCTTCTGAACCTGCATTATTTTCACTTTGCTCTGGAATTTGACTTCCAGGCTGTTTGTCATCAAACTTGACATGTATAGACTCTTCAACACAGAGTGTTTCCAAGTTATACAGTCTGTATGCCTTAGATCTCTCAGAGTAACCTAGAAAGATTCCCTTTTGAGCTTTTGCATCAAATTTCTTCAGATAGACTTTATTGTTCAGAATGTAACAAGTACATCCAAACTGATGAAAATAAGAAATGTTGGGTTTCCTACCTTTAAAGAGTTCATATGCTGTTTTGTTCAGGATGGGTCTGATGTAGATCCGGTTCTGAACATAACACGCTGTGTTCACTGCTTCTGCCCAAAAATGTTTTGCCAGATTGTTTTCATGAATCATGGTTCTTGCCATTTCTTGAAGAGTCCTATTCTTTCTCTCTACAACTCCATTTTGTTGTGGAGTTCTAGGAGAAGAGAATTCATGGACAATTCCAAATTTTTCACAAAATATTTCAAATGGCTCATTTTCAAATTCTCCCCCATGATCACTTCTGACTTTTAGAATTTTAAGTTCTTTTTCATATTGGACTTGAATACAGAATTTTGTGAACACATCATATGAATCATCTTTAGATTTGAGAAACTTAACCCAACTCCATCTACTGTAATCATCAACAATCACCAATCCATATTTACTTCCATATATGGATGCAGTACTGACTGGTCCAAATAAATCAATATGGAGTAGTTCTAAGGGTCTGGAGGTAGAAACAATGTCTTTAGATTTGAAAGAAGTTTTAACAATTTTTCCCTTCTGACATGCACCACAAAGTGCATCTGAATGATAATCAATGTCTGGTAGCCCTTTGACAAGTTGTAACTTGCTAAGCTTGGAGATTAATCTCCAGTTAGCATGTCCCAACCTTCTGTGCCACAGCCATTTCTTATCACTCACTGACAGGAGGCAAAACACCTTCTGATCAGTCAGTTCTGAAAAATTTATCTTATAGACATTGTTCTTTCTCTTTCCCTTAAACACTACAGATTGGTCATCAGTGTTGATTACTGTGCAGTTGTTCTTATTAAACAAGACGTCATAACCATTATCACAAAATTGACTTATGCTAAGTAGGTTATGCCTTAGTCCATCTACAAACCACACATTATTGATTGAGACTGAGGAATTACCAATTGTTCCAGTACCAATGATTTTGCCAGTTTGGTTTCCTCCAAATCCCACAGTTCCTCCCTCTTTCATGGTCAGGGTTAGGAACATAGACTTTTCTCCCGTCATATGTCGCGAGCAGCCACTGTCCAGATACCAGGACTTCTGCTTTGTATTTCCTTTTAGACATATCTGCAGCATCAACAATTTGTGTCTTAGGTACCCATACTTTCATGGGTCCTTTTGGGTTAGTCCTAGAAGTTCTGAATCTCTTTTGTGTACTCTGTCTGAATTTTTCTTTGTCAGTCTTCTTCCAGACTTTGGGTTCAGAACCTTTAGTCTTAGAATGTGACTTAGTAAAAATAGCTTCTTTTCTCTGAAATCTAGGCTTTTGAGTTTCAGACTCTGTTTTCTTCAGAACCTGTTTGATAGGTTCTGATCTTTTCAGAATCTGTAACGCTGGAGCTTTTGATTTAGAGTCATTCGTGACCTTTGTCTTATAACTCTTAGGTTTTGACTTAGTCAATTCCTCTGAATTTGAAGACTTAGATTTTGAATGAGAAGCCTTTTCAGATTCAGACACAAAATGAGTTTTCAGACCTTCTTTGATGTTATCAGAACAAGGTTTCAGAATTACTTCACTAGAGTTTCCTCCTGTGAAACCAATTCCCTTTTTGTTGTTCTGATTTATGCTATAAATCATGGATGCAACTTTGGTTCTATCAATTCCTGTGTTAATAAACTCCTGAAGAGCAGCATCCTGCTCAGTCATGGTTTTATTATCACCCTTCTTAGTCATTGTTTTCAAGTCATAATTTTCTTGTTTTAAAGCTTCCATTTCCGTCTTAGTTGATTCATGGAGTTTCAGCAGCTTATTGTATCGTTGCTTAACTCTCCTCAACTCAGTGGATTGGTTTTCATAATGACAAAGAAGTTCTTTGAGAGAATCAATTAGTTCAGATCTGGTGAGTTTAGAATATACCTTAGTTTCAGTTTCAGAATCTGTACTTGACTCAGCATCAGATGATTCTTCTTTGTTATCAGCAGTAGCTACCAAAGCCAGAGCTATTTTAGCTTCATCTTCAGCATCATCTTTGTCAGACTCAGACTCATTATCCAGATCTTCCCAAGTTGCCATCAAGCTCTTCTTGAATTGCTTCTTGAATTTGTTAGACTTGAAGAACGCTTTCTTAGATTTTTCTTTGGATTTCTCTTTCTGCAAGTCTGGACATTCAGCAATGAAGTGTCCAACCTTTTTACAGTTGAAGCAACCTTTCTGATCTTCCTTTCTTGAACTTTTGTGATTACTACCTTTGTTCATAAACTTCTTGTTCTTCTTAGCAAGGTATTGTAATCTATTGGTGAGCATAGCCATCTCTTGTACAATCTCAGAGTCTTCATCAGAATCTTCAGATGTAGATTCTTCTTCAGACTCCAAAGCCTTCAGAGCCTTACTTGACTTGCCTCTGGACTTTAGTGCGATGGACTTGGACTTCTTGACAGGTTCTTGCTCATTAAGACCTATTTCATGACATTTCAAGGAGCTTATGAGATCCTCAACACTCAAAGTGTTTAAATCTTTAGCTTCCTCAATGGCTGTCACTTTTGGTCTCCACTTTGCAGGTAAACTTCTCAGAATCTTGTTCACATGATCAGACGTTACGTAGCTTTTCTTCAGAATCTGAAGTCCAGAAACAAGAGTCTGAAACCTTGAGTACATGGTCTCAATGTTTTCATCCTCCTTCATTCTAAACAACTCATACTGATGAACAAGCATAGTAGCCTTGGCCTCTCTGACTTTCTTGTTACCCTCATAAAGTGAGCACAATGAGGTGAACATAGCCTTTGCTGTTGATTTGTCACTCATCTTTAAGTACTCTTTATGAGGCAAGGCAGCCACAAGAATGCCTCTGATCGTATGATGTTTCTTATAAAGCTTTTTCTGCTCAGGAGTGTGAGCTTTCCTATCAAGAGCAGCTCCTTCTTCATCTAACCTCAAATCACCAACACCATCTTCAAGAACATCCCACAACTCTTCATCCATTCCCATGATGTGACTATACATCTTGGTTTTCCACCAAGAAAACATTTCAGGATCACCATTAAACATAGGAGGTTTGTTGTGATTTGAAGATCTTTCACTTTTGTTGATATTGCTGTAGTCATACTGCACAGCAGCTCCAGAACCAGATGCAGATGCAGAAGCTTCATCCCCAGACATGTTTTTCACCGATCGTTTACTGTAACACGGTTAAGTGCTAACTACAAAGCCGAAGCTCTGATACCAACTGAAGGTGGGAAAAACACAAGAAGGGGGGGGGGGGGGTTGAATTGTGTTTTCAAAAACGTTTCTTTCTTACGAAAAATAACACTGTTCTCAGGATACAGAGTCTGATGGAGTTCAGACTCTGATCAGAGTTCAGAGTCTTAGCAGCGGAATAAAGAACAAATGCAAGAAAGAAAGAAGACACAAGCAATTTTATACAGGTTCCTTCCACAAACCGGAAGTAGTCCTGTCCCCCTTGCACTTCCAAGGAGAGTTTCACTAAAATGTAATATCAAATTACAAGTTGCTCAAACACACAAGTAAGAGACTTCCTTTGCTCAATCACACAAGAATGAGACTTCAGATGCTCAAGCACACAAGCAAGAGACTTTAAAAACAATTACAGAGAATTGAAAAGAGTTTTGAATACTTGATATACTATCAGAGGTATTCACAATACAAAACGAAACAGAACAGACTCTGTTTTCTTAGATACTTAGAAATTCTAAAATGTGAGCTTTTGTAAGAATTATCTAAGTTGTTGATGAGCAGAGTTTGCGACTTAGAATATGAGAGAAGAATTCAATTCGCGTGTATGTATATTGTTCTTGTTCTAACATTTTTCTTCATGTCTTCATCTCTATTTATAGAGAGTTTGAGAGACGTTGGAAAAATGCCAGCTCATCACTTTTTCTTTACCGAAGCTGATTTGACACCTTTGCTCCTTTGCTTGATTTGAGGCTTGTACAATGAAATCAAATTCAAATCCATTCCATCAAATAAGGAAAAGTTTCTGCTACAGTTACTGTTATTCTTGTCGTGTATAGAAGACACTGTGCAGAGTTGGTGGTTGCAGGGACAAACGTAGGCATAGTGGTTGTACTTTTCGTACATTGCTTTTGTCAACGCTTCTTGGTGTCTGAAGAATCTTTGCTTCTGGATACCATTTGCTTCTGATGAGTCTGCCTCTGATGAACTTGCTTCTGATGACGTCATCTTCAGAAGCTCTTTCTTCAGACGCATTCTGACTCTGATTTTCCAGGAGCGCTTTCAGTCAGATGTTCTTCAAGCTTCAGTCTAAAGTTTCCTTTGCTCTTTAATTTATTCAATTAGAACCTTTTATAAATAAGACTTTGATAATGGTCCTGCACACTTGAATAAATGTTTAGCATATCCAATTGATAATTTTTAATACTTTGTTATCATCAAAACTTAAGTGGTATACTTGTGAAACATCCTTTGTTCCAACAACACGAAGGGGATTCAAAGATTCTCTAATAACTATTATTAATCTGAACCACAAACCTAATCTCGCATTGGACAAGACAATTAAACCCTGCAACACTATTCATCTTCATTTAATTCCACTCTTTTAAATACGTTTTACTAATTGCTAAGTTTAACGAAAATACCTGTGGAGAATGATAAATTTACTAGTACTTTATTACTTGTTAGATTTGGTGCTCTTGCAAATTTTGTCCATCAAATTTTTGGAGCCGTTGTCGGAAATTGTTGATATTTCAACAAGGTAATCGGTGAAACTTATTTAAAATTAGGATTATGTCTATGTAAGTTTTTCTTTTATTGTTTTAAATTTTCAGTTTTTATCTTTTACTCCATCCGTTTCTTTTTAAGTGTCATTTGAGTGCGGATTTAGCGTTTATATTTAACCGTCGTTTTGGTATTTAAAGGGTATAATTTGTCAATTACTCTTATCTTTTTCAATAAAACTAATTAATGTTATATATTTGGAAAACTAAAGCTTATTTTTTAAAACAATATATTTTTTTTAAAACAACTAGCAACAAACCCGTGCTAAGCACGGGCCCGTGCTTCGCACGGGTTAATTCAAAGCGAAGAGGTTATACATCAAAGCACATTGCAATGCTATATGATTTGAGAAAGAAAAAAAACTAATGAATAAAGTCGACGTTAAAGATAAAAACTAATTAATAGAGTTTAAAAATTATAACACCTTGAGTGAGGAACAATAAGTTGGGAAAAATCACCTATGTGAAATGGAAAGAAAAAATGGTCGAAAATTAAGCGAGTTCATACTCGTATGAAAAAGTTAATTACTAAAAAATGGTAAAAATATTAAAAATAATAAAGATGTCGTTATGAGTCTCGTGTATGAATTGAATAACTGTATTATTTAGTAACTCATTTATCATTTTTTCAGTGTTTTTTATAGTCATATTCCTAAAAGATATAATAACTAATAATCAACAACAATATAAAATATTATTATATAATATGACATGGTGGCCTGACTATTTGATTCTCGGTTGTTTCTAAATATGTTGAGATCTGCAGGTTTCAAGGTCTCTTGTTTGCCTACACTTTGGTTCTTCAAGCTCGAAAGAGCTTTTATGCTTGTTGTTTATTTAGTTAGTTCTTAATATTTGAATTTTGATATCGTGCTGACGGTCGATCCATTAGTTATTCTACGCATATGTTCACTTTTTCATTTTTTGTAACTTGGTTTCGCGCTCATATATGAGTTCATTTGGTTGCACCGTGATTAGTGAGTTTTTTTTTAGGGTTGATCAATCTTTTGAAAGTTACTCTTTCTCTCTCTCTCAACTAAATTGGATCTTTTGTTACAAAAGATACAAAAGGGTAAATATATGTTGATGTATCAAAATATTAACATAGGACAAACTTGTATTTTTACATGTCATTGACATTCATAATTAGAGAATAAGATAATAGATTGTAAATTGTTTTTTTAAAGAGATTGAAAATTGTTTTTAACTCTTTAGATATTTAAAAGTTGAATTATAGGAGAATTTGTTTTTATTGAGATTAAGATTAAGTTTGTTTGTTCTTTAGAAAAAGATTAAGTTAGTGTTGTTTTATGATTTATCGAGAGAGTTTGTTTTAATTTGTTTTTAAGGGAGAAAAAATAAGGGGAGATCGAAGCAAAAGACACAAAAGGATATAATTTTAATGACGTGTCAAAAAATTAAGAAGGGGTAAGATTGTATTTTTGGTAGACATTAAGTTTCATATATAATAAAGAATAGATGTAAACTGTTTTTTTAAAGAGATTGTAAATTGTTTCTAACTCTTTAGATATTTAGAAGTTGAATTATAGGAGAATTTGTATTTATTGAGACTAATATTAAGTTTGTTTGTTCTTTAAAAAAAGATTAAGTTAGTGTTGTTTTATGATTTATCGAGAGAGTTTGTTTTAATTTGTTTTTAAAGGAGAAAAAATAGGGGGAGATTGAAGCAAAAAACACAAAAAGATATAATTTTGATGACGTGTCAAAAAATTAAGAAGGGGTAAGATTGTATTTTTGGTAGACATTAAGTTTCATATATAGAGAATAGAAGTCTGGTTCTTGGTATCTTAAAATTGACAATTGTTTTAAAATGTGTGAGCTCAAATTGACAATTATTTGTTATGAGAGAGACATAGTGTGAAAAAAAAAAATTTGTTGAAGAAAAAGATAATAACCAACAGTTGTTTGTTACGAGAGAAAGATAATATATTAAATTTATTGGAAAGAGAAAGTCTTTGCAAAAAATTAGGAATATATTGATGAATTAAAATGAGGGTATAATATGAAATAAAAATGCATAAATACACTTCACTAATTTGATGTTAATATTCCAAAACGACGCTTAAAAAGGAACGGAGTAAGTAATTTATTAAGGTTAGTGATTTTAATTAGTATAAATCATAGTTTTAAAACTTGGCTCGGTTATCAACTTGGTAAGGGTACTGGGTCACTGAGTTAATGGTCGAACCACTGAGTCATTGGTTGAACCGCGTGACTGAATCGGATTAAACCGAATAACTCAGTTAGATGACCCACTTTAAGATTAAATTTTTATATGTAATTAACTCAATTAAATCGGATTGAACCGATGACTCGCCCACTTAAAAACTAAAAAACTGACATATAATATGTATATTAATATTTTGTATAACTATATTTTTTATGGGATACAACTATATTTTGGTGACAGGAAATAGATTTTGTTTTGCATATATTAACATTAATATAATATGTAGAATTTTTAAAAAAAAATATATGATGTGTATATGTTTTTTTTTTTGGGGAGAGATGATATGATATTATTATTGTGTAAATAATATATTTAATAATGATGTCCTTATTTTGTCCAAAAAAATTATCTACTTAAATATATATAATTTATTTCATCTGATAACATGAACATTTAATTGTTGTGGTGGTTAAGTTTCCACCTATTTCTTTTAATGTGAAAGGTTCGATTCCCATAGCCCCCGAACTTTTTCAAATACAGATTTTTTCTACAAAATATGAAAGTAAGAGCATTTATGCTATTAAATAGCATTAAACTGAATAAATACTGTATTAAAGTGCATAATGGAGCATGATTAAGTATGATAAAAAAAAAGTTCATCTTAACTTGTGCCCGCTCTAAGACTTAAGCAACTCAAAAATAGAAATTGATTCTTAAATTTTGTGCATTTAATTAGTTAAAAGTCAAAAAGTTAAATTCAAATGCATTAATTATAACAAAACATTTCTACTTTTACTTCTTAACTTAATATTAGTCTAAAAAAAGGGTCTTGTTAACTAGTGTCTCGGGGAAAGGAAACAAAAAAAAAATATTTGCATTGAAAACATCATTATTTACATTTTTTAAATTTTGACTACACAAGTTCCAAAATACTTATACTATACTATTTGGTTTCTTTAACCAGTGCCTCGGGGGCACTAGTTAACATTTTCCTAAAAAAAACTATTAAACCGGTTTGACTCTGAAACCAGCCGAGTCGCCGGTTTTTACTAGTTTTTACGAGTTTTACCGGTTTATACCAGTTTATTTGCATCACCGATCTAGTGTATGGCTCGAACCGGCATAGGTACCGGTTCCCGGTCGAACTAGTTCGATCAGCCGGTCCGAGTCGATTTTTAAAACTATGGTATAAATATTAAGTTTGTTTAGATATCTTTAGGTAGTATATCTTTTTAGATTAGGGTAGTTTTTTTTCCTTGTTTTTCCATAGATTTAAATTTTATTTTTATTAGTTATATTTTATTTCCATATATAGACAAAAAAAATTATATATATATATATATATATATATATATATTTCTTTTGGTGCCTTTTAGTCTTATTCTCTACCGCAACCTCTTGTTCAAAAAACCCTTGTGAGTTATTCTATGTGTGGTGCATGTTAATGCACTTTGCTATTTGACTCTGATATAGACAAAATTGAGAGAGCACTCCGGAAACATAACCAGGAAGCAAGAGAAGCACAAACATTCCACTACTTAGTTTAAGTGATTTTTCATCCGACAAAGAGGAGGAAGTCATGGAACACATCACCAAAAATTCAGTTCTCACTGCTATGAAAGTGAATCAATATTCTCGTAAGGATGATGAAGACTGTAATATTCATCTGACTGACTTTTTAGAAGCTTGCATCACCATTAATCTAGATGGAGTTTCGAAGTCAGACAAACGTTTCAGGTTGTTTGGATACTCTCTGAAGAGACGTGTCAATGATTGGTTGAATGCACTTCCAAATGGAAGCATAACCACTTGGGACTAGCTTAAGAGGGCTTTCCTCAGCCGTTTTTTCCTAACTACCAAATACATGGCAAAAAGGCGGGAGATTTCCGGTTTTCAACAAGAAGACGGAGAAAACCTCTATGATGCATGGGAGAAGTATAAGTTGCTGCTCAGGGGGTGCCTAGGGCACAAATTATCTGAAATGGAGGCAACTCTTATCTTTACTAATGGTCTTAAGACCCAAACTAGAATACTTTTAGATGCTTTTGCAGGTGGTTCAATGAAGAACAAAACAATCGCCGAGATTTGAGATCTTATTGACAATATGTCCTTCAATGAGTATAAATCTCAAGGTAGTGATATGAATGTTGTTAAAAATAAAGAAGTGCTGAAACTCGAAAGTCAGGATATTTTGCTTGGAAGTCAAAAGCTTCTTGGCGAATAAATTGAGGAAATAGCTAAGAAGTTGGAAGCACGAGAGGTGGTGAAGCTATCAACTAATGGCATATGAAATGGCTTTTGTGAGCAAACTCACGAAACCGGAGCATGCCTTCCTGCAAGTTTTGGGTTATATGAGGAACAAGTAAACTATATGGGGGTTGTTACTAGGCAAAAAGGTACCCTTTCTCTAACAATCTTACTTCTGGTTGGCCAAACTGTCAATTTTTTTTTTCTTCAGGTGGAGACAATAATTTTCAACCATCTAAAACCACCAACTCACAACAGCCCAATAAAAGTATTGACGAAACTCTTGACCAATACATGAACTCCACTCTAAATAAAATTGAAGTTTTCTCGAAGAATCAAGGAGAAACACCGAAACTTCAATTAAAAATTTGGAAACTCAAATTGGGCAAATCTCTACACAACTCACTTCTCTTGAGAACTCAAAAATTGAGGAGTGTAAGATGGTGGTGAGTGAGGAAAGTGGTCTAAAAGAATCTGACATTAAGGGATGTGATAAGCTGAAATACCAGGTAAGTAAATCTAGCCCATTAACTATGGCACCTAAGAAATATAGAAAAAAAGAAAGAAAGTCTAATAAAATGCAAGTAATCTTGGACACTTTAGAACATGTCAATGTTACTTGCCCTTTGTTGCTACTCTTTAACATAACCATGTCCATATAAGGTTTACAAATAAATTTCTGGCCAAACAACGTGAACTTCGAGAAATCGAAGAAGCACGAAGAATGGTGTGTCGCCAAACAAAACATAAGGAACAAGAATGGTGGACTAGAAGGTTTGATAAAACTTGGAGGGATAAGGACAACCTAACTGGTAAGAAAGAGAGTAGAAGGAAAGTGTGCAAAGAGAAGTTGAGTATGGAGGAAAGTCTAAGTCAGGTTGAGTCTAGTACTAAGGAAGTAGGGAAGGAAGTAAGAGAAAATAATACCAACCATGGATGTTATGTCCATGATAGGAAAGAGGCCTAGTAAGAAAACTAGAAGAAAGATAGGAAGCAAAGGAAGTATTGGGGTATCGGAGACGAAAGTTGAGGAAGACACACCAAATGCCATAGAAGAAGGCAAGACCTTAGGTGACGAGTTAGGAGTTGGTGAGCATCAAGAAGATGAAATTTTTCAAGATCTCATCAAAACTCTAAAAAAGTTTAGTGTCAATGAGTGTCATACATTTTGACTTTTGTTAACATATAAAACCGGAGAGACTACTATGTAACAATCAACAATAATTTCTTTTAAAAAAACAATTAACAATAATAAAATCAATTGCATCAACATGTTGTTTTCCATGCAAACATTTCACCACCATCTCTGGAGTCTGTTTCGATCACAACTTGTGGTTGCAAATAGAGGTTTGCCACTACGTGACTACTCAATTTTGTCTACTCTAAACGTATAACCAAACATAATATTCAGACCATGTATGGCTACAACCTTATATATAGAACCAAATCACGAGAAATAAAATTAGTATTGCTATAATATTAAATTTGTTAACGGTTTTAATTGTTTTCTCAAGTTTGCCTTTCATGAAAGACAATTAAATGAATTAATTAATTTATCTTCTCTTTGATAAAATAATAAAAAAATTATTAACGTAGTTACAAGTTTGAGAGATAATCTTATACAGAGTGGCGAGAAATCATCTCAAGAAAATCATATATTAGGGATTAAGTAGTAGAAATGATAAGGTAGCTTAGTTAAAGACATAAAGTTAGAGTAATAATAAGGTCATAAGTTCAACTCCCTATACTCTAACAACAACAGTAGCAACTAATATTTGTCATGTAAATAAAAAAAGCAGTAGATTACTAGTGTTCCATTTCTTAGGCATTTGAAATAACACTTCCAAGAACAAAAAGAAAAATCGCACTTCATTCGTAATTCCCTTGCTAATTGTGGAACTGAAATTGATAATCAAGTCAAGTGAACCTGCATATTTTGTCTAAGCCAGAAAAATATAAAAGAAACAGAATGCAGAGAAATCAAATCAAATTACCCATGTTTGGCAACGAAAACAACACTGACATACATACTTAATATAAACCCATGCATATATAGATACATACATATACAAAATGACCATCATAGTCATATATGTGCAATATGCTGTAACTGACAAGCAGATAGATAATACCCAGTGTGTTTGTGTACATATTACTTACAGAGCACTGCTTAATTTACAATAGGTTGAATTACACCACAGGTCCTTTAAGTTTCACGTTTGTAAGAGATAGGTCCTTTAAGTTTGTTTTGTAACAGATAGGTCCTTTAACTTTGTAACAGTGTGCAACTAAGTCCTTCTGTTAACTCACCGTCAAATAAACGCTAACGTGGCTGTGGCTACGATTATTCTGTGTGTAATGGCTGTTATTTGATAGTGAGTTAACAGATGGACTTAGTTGCACACTGTTACAAAGTTAAAGGACCTATCTGTTACAAAACAAACTTAAAGGACCTATATGTTACAAACGTGAAACTTAAAGGACCTATGGTGTAATTCAGCCTTTACAATATCAATAAAGAAAAGATTGGAAGTGCTCTCATTTATTCAACAACATAGGTGAAATTACTCCACACAAAACATGCATCTGGACTACTACTGGTTGGGACCTAAAAGTGAGAGAAGAAAAGCCCTGTAGTTGCCAGATGTTTCCGAGTGAACTGCATCATTCAACGTCTTCTTGTATTTCTTTAAATATTCAGCTTTTATATAATGTAGATCTATCTCACTCCTGGTTACAATCACCCTCATAAGTTTCGTGTCATCGGTCCCCAGACCTTTCATTGCCTTACGTAGGACCTGCATACATAGTGGCAAACGTTAAGACATGCTTATCTCCTTGATTATCTTGGCAATAAGAAATTTTAAGAGGCTCCCTCTATCCTTAAAAACAACCAACAACCACATAATTTAGCGTTAACACTTAACATTATCAACCTTTCTTTCAATGAAAAAAGGAATGTCACTAGTATATATCCAGTGCAGCACGTTGTAGTACACATAAAAATACATACAATAAAGCTTAGGAAAATTAAAGCATTCTTTGAAATAAAATTTCTTTTTTATTTCAGTAATAGACAGCAAAATGCACAAACAAACTAAGTATACTAGTTTCAAAGCAACCAAGTTGCTCCTTACATAGAAATAAACTAAATATTTTTCCCAAAACTATTTTAACTATAAGTCTAACTAACATAAGCATCTTAAGCTTCAACAGTTATACTTATTCTTAAAAGATGAGGAGTTATTATAAGAGAATGCAAATTGTTTTAGTCTCCATCCAGGTAAAAATAATGTAAGAGGGAATGAATACCTTTGCGAAATACTTTGCAGGACTCTCGGCACATTGGACAATTGTCAAAAGTGCATGAGCGAAATTCCCTGATGTTTCATTCTTTATTGCCTGATTGATGAATTCAGGTTGGATAAGTGGCGGTTGATAAAGACTGAGAGACTATGCATGTTTAAGGGTATAAATAAAAGTGGTTAGAATAGAATACCTTTTTCAATGAATGACCATAGTTGGCATGGTAAAAATGATTTATGGCAGCCACCTGTGCGGCACTCCGTTGGCTGAATATTTGCACAAAAGTTTTTTCATCAGTTCCCAGTTTCTTTTCACCTGCTTTGTACAGAACCTTGGCATCGTTCTCAGCCATTTCTCTATTAACCTCAGGGCCTTCATGGCGTGGTGTGCTTACATATGCAAGTAAAATCTGGACAATGTAATTTGACATAAATAAATAAATAATATGAGAAACAAAACAAAATAAACAAAGAGGAATTCGTACCTTTTTATGATCCCCAGAGGCATTTCTTTCAATATCATGGTCAAGATAAACGCCGAATCTAGTATGGTAAATCTGCCTTAAATATTGGAGCTGGGATGGAGTTCGGGAACATATGACTTCAGTGGAAGCTTCAAGATTTTTGGAGACGGTTAGAGTCTGCTTAAGGATGATTGCATCGCGGGTGGCAGGGTCATGCATCCAAAGAAGAATAGCATTCTCCAATTTGCCAGAAAGCTCAGAAGATAAGCGTTTTAGAAGATCTTCAGAATAGGTAGCTCTGTATTCTTGTTGGAGGTAGGCACGCTGAGTGGCATCTCTATGGGCAAGTATATTGATCACAGCGCTGGTATCACACCCAAATCCTGATAAAAAAGATGAATTAGGTTTCAATCATTTGTGATTGAATTGATGATAAGACAGAATTAATATTATAATATGATGATGATTGACGATGACAATGACTTAAAAAGAAGAAGAAGAAGAAATGAAACCAAAGAACGAACGAAGGAACCTTTGAAAGCACGGTGAAGTTGCATGGCATCGTCTCTGGGGGAAGGAGGAATAGGGGGTACATTCAGGGTAGACATCTTCTTCGATCCAAATGCAGACGGACAGACAGACGGAAATCAAAGGCAACAAAATAAATAAATGCGTGCGTGAATTAAAAGCAACCCAAAATTATACTACTCTGTTTATACAAGTACTGGTTTTCAAAAAAAAAAAAAAAGTTTTGTCCTTATCATATATGAAAAGTTAAAGTTAAATATTTTATCTTGATATTTGTTTTTTTGAGATAATTTTAATTTGATATATGAAAAGTTAAAATTAAATATTTTATTAAAGATAATCTAATAATAATCACACAATTTTATTACACCGACATTTTTTATTAATACCCGTGAATTTTTTTTAAACTATACTCTCCAGTCATTAATATAAGCAAAAATCCATTTTATAGATACATTCAATAAATGATGTATGTGACATATAATAAAGACCACATACATTATTAATTAAATGTATTTAAAAAATAGATTTTTTGCTTATATTAGTGACCGATGTAGTTCTATAAAAAAAGAACATATAAAATATTATATATTATTGGTTCACCAAATTGCCAACTAACACTTCATTGAGATACTACTCTTTCTCATCTTGGAAAAACCAACCAATTCCCATGTGGGTGTACACAATAGGGTACCATAATCTCATACAAAATCAGTTTCTAACCGTCGGTTTTATCTTGTCAGCCAGCTTGAAACATCTTTTCAATTTTTGTATACAACATTTTCAAAATTAAAAATATATTAATCACCAGTATTCATTTATCATTAATTACAAAATATATTATCGTAAATAAGAGAAAATATTTCCCTCTCTCTCCCTCCCTTCCACTCTCTCAATATTCATACCCTCTCTTCAAACTCTTTAAAAGAACCAAAAAGTTATGTTGTTATAAAATACGACAGAAGTCGCCTTTAATGCTTCTTGCTATATCATTGTTCACTACTTCATTTGTATGCTTATACTTTAAAAATATTTCGATCAGAAATACTAACAAGTGTTTTTAAGACAAAATTTTCTTTTATGATATCTTTAACCAATGTCCATTTATTAAGATGACTTTACTTTCAATTTCCAAATAACCTTGAAGATATATGATGATGAAGTTTTTTTTTTGGTAGATGGCGAAATGACAAAGTCATTATAAACTCACACACATAAGTGGAGCTACCGGGGTTCGAACCCCGATCATGACATCCGGCCTAACAATTTCAGCATTTTGCCAGTTGAGCTAGGACTTTTGGATGATGATGAAGTTTTTTTTTTTTGGTTACAAATAATGAAGTTTTCTATCATGTACAAATTTGCACATGTGTATTTTCTATTAAATATATAATTTTCAATAAATAATTGGTATTTTTAGTTATTTAACATGTGCAATATTACACATGTTAGACAAACCAGTGATATATGAGCACTATTTGTATAAAAAAAAAAAAAACATCAAAGTGAAGCAATGTAAGTAAGTTTATGATAAACTAACGATTAAATTATATCTTAGCCCCGTAATTTATTTATAAGTTTTATCTTGGTTTTGGGTTTTTTTAGGAAACAATATATTAGCTCCTAGAAGATTGTGAAGACCAAATATACGTTTTGGTCTACTGATTTGTTTAGTCTGATTGAAGATCAAGCACATGCATTCTCTGGCTATATAAAGGAATACTCAAACCTAGTAAAGTAATTGAAGAAGTAATTTTGAAAGTGTCTTTAGGGAAGTAATTTTGAAAGTGTCTTTAGGGTTTCGTATATGTCCTTATTAATTGTGAGTCTCTCTTTATATCACCTTGATGCATTGAGCTAGACTGTTTAATTGAGTTGTATTATTGTTATTTGTAAACCAGTCTAGTGCATCTTGCAAGAGTACATTGTGTTTATTACAGTTCTCCCATATTTGATTGTAATTAAATTAAAATCACGGGTTGAGTGATAGAGAGAAATTGAGATGATATCTCATATCTATGAGAGTCTTAGATAAAAAATTCACGGGTAGTGTTTACGTGTCAAGGCAATGAACAAGATTTGTTCACATAAGACTACGAACCATAACTATTACAGGGGGATTTCCTTTCTTTGTATGAATGCCCCCCAAACGTAGGTGATATTGTTCAAAATTGGGTTACCATATCTCTTGTGTTCTTCCTTCCCAACACTTTATTTTATTATTGTTTATTGTACCACGTTATTATAACTAGTGTCCACGACATCTCCTAAGACATTGCTGCTGTCCTGGACATCACTATTCAGGTAGTGCTTCAAGTAGGCATTGTACACTATAAAATTAACTGTTCCATCTTTGAATTATTTACTAAATCTAAAGGAATGATTAATTCAGCCGCAAGAGAGTAGGCATAAAGACCATTAGACCAATATTAGCATATTTACAAACTTTAAGAGTGTTGCCACTGCTTGTGTTACTTTAGAACCGTTTCCTGACACATTGATAACCTCCAAAAATTTCAACGAGTTCAAAGTCCAACATATTCCCCAATCACCACCCTTGGAAGGAACCATTTAACTATTCCGCAGCAATATCAGATGGTAGCCTGTACGTGCGGATGACTCGAATCTGAAGCGAACACAAAAAACCAAAAGTGGAAGTCAGACAACTAGCAAGTAATACTTCGTAGCTAATATTGTATGAAAATGAAAATTTAAAATCAAAAGGCACTGATTCTATCATAAAATAGGCAGCAAAATCATCACGTTATTGTGCATATTAAGCAGATAGCTATGCCAATATAATATTTTGCCTCAAAGATCAGTAATTATCTTACGTTTTGAGAGGCAAATTTGAAAGAGATACAGAGAGGGGGGAAGTATATTCAATACCACAAGACACTAAATAAATCACCAAAAAAGCACAACACAGAAAATCATATCAAGTCTGGCAGGCAAATTAGACTTAGAACAAAGCACAAAAATATTGCCTGAGCTAAAGCATAAATTGTTCGCAAGATTCTAGCATAATCTGTTCCCAGCATTTGAATGACAAGATCAGCCAGAAGTGTTCCCCAAAGCCTGTTCCAAATGCCAAATAAAACGATCAGAAATACTCATTTATAATACCATAGATAACAATAAAACATGAGAGCAAAGAGGGAATAGATTTGCAGCAGCAGCTGACAAATCTTAATGGTACTAAGTACTGAAAAAGATATGATAAACGTAGTTCATTGACAAGTCAACAGAAAGCTGTCTAGCAACTGATGAGACAAAGTGAAATAAAAAATTGCTCCACTGGACATGGAGAGAAATAAAAGCAAGGCACCATATGGTACACAGATAAAAAATGGTTTACTGGATGCACAAGATTATGTTGAATCACTGGCGTTGTTTTTGATAATGTCAATGGTGTCAGGGTTGGGGTGCCAGAGGAGGAATGACTGGGTGGGGTTAAGGAAGGTGGAGGATGAGGATGAGGATGAGAAAAGGGGTGTTAAGCTTTCGCTTTTTTACCCCAGAACACAACAATAACTCAGCCAACAGCAAAACTTGAGAAGCAAGAAAAAATGGTTAACTTAATTTGTACAGAAGCACTTGACTGTTTTTTAACAACAACAACCAAGCCTCGTCCCACTAAGTGGGGTAGGCTACATGGATCAAATTATGTCATAATAGTTTCTCTCTAGTGATTTGGCTCTTCTATCATAAACCAAGCACTTGTTCTATCATAAACTATAGTTTGGGTCCAACTCATTAATCTCCAAGTCTTTCCTAATAGTTTCTCTTATAGTTTTTCTAGGTCTTCCTCCGCCTCTAGTGATTTGACTATCTGCCATCTAATCTACTCTACTTACTACCGAATCTAGAGGTCTTCTCTCTATATGCACAAACCATCTAAGCTTATTTTCCTCCATCTTTACTACTATAGGTGCTACCCCAACTCCCTCTCTTTAATATTTTCATTTCTAATCCTACCCATCTAGTCTTACCATACATCCAACAAAACATTCTCATCTCCGCTATGCTTATTTTATTTTCGTGTTGATTCTTCAATGCCCAACACTATGTTCCATACAACATCACCGGTCTTACAACTGTCCCGTAAAATTTCGCTTTCAACTTGACTTTTTTTAACTTGACAAGGAAAAAAAAAAGTAGAAGAATTAGAAGTTTCTTTACTTTCTAATCGCCAAGGAAAGAACACAGAAAAATCAGAGAATGCAAAAGACCACCACAGAAGACCACAGGAGAAAGTTATTCCAGTTCCCCACAGGAGACCATGAGCACTTTGAAAAGTTGCCCGTTTCTGTTCAACCAAGTGAGAAAATCAGAGTCTAGCAGCAGAAAAGGGGGACCAAATTAGACAAAGAAATGCCATATTTCACTGCAGCATATTTTTCTAAAAGGCCACTTTCTATGTTCAATCACTGAAGGAACAGCTAAACTGATCGATAAACTAACAAGATAAACAAAAGAAATTATGTTGATAGGAACCAACACAGAAATAAGAGATAAGCACTACGAAATAATTCTGTATGAACTGAAACAGAGGATATGTCCTCTCTTCATTATATACAATGGGGATATGTCCTCTTCCTATGTTTAGGAATGAAGAAAAACGATAAAATAAAAATTAAATGGATCGAGCTTAGCTCCTTGCAGAAGTGAACTACAGAGAACAAAATGGAAAATAGAAAACAACCTAAGAGAAGAATCAGATCCACACTCTCTGCACCACCCAAGACCTAAGAAGCCAAAAACTACCCTCTTACAGTTGCCCTACCCCATGATTACACATTCTCATGATTCTGTCGTATTCCTAGCATTCTCTCTCTCCAATCCCCCCTCTCCATTTTTTATTCAATTAAAGGAAAATTTAGTGTACACAAATAGAAAATTGCTACAAATTGAAGTCATTAAAACAAGATGTAGGACATACACAGGTCCAAGTAATGTGAGCATGCTTCTGAAACCTAGATATCTTGACGCAGCACCAAGAAAACCCTACAACAGATCAAACATCAGATAATAATGATAAAGATCATATAAAATCAACACAAACTGAAACACTAACTTACTTTTGAAAAATTAAAATCAACATACATGCGTAACAGACAAAGAAAACAACTATTTTTGCTGTTATAGCTACCAAAAAATCATTATTCTTATCTTGAAATATAACCTGTTTTTCTTTCATATTAGAACCAAACAGCAGTAAAAAAATTATGATCGAGTAGATTCAGAGATAATAAATTGGCTGAACCGTGTATTTACATATGGAATAATTTAAACCCTTTGTCCACGACACCATGTAAAGAAATTGATGCTAAGAGTGAATCCGTACTCCCACATATTACAATGAGATGCTAGGATGACAAAGAGTCTAAATTTAAACTCATTAAATTTGGCTATTTAACTGGTACATAAGAGGTTGAAGTTCTAAAATATTGGTTACAACATAATATCTTTGGTCTTCAAAGAATCAATTTTATCTATTGATCTGGAAATATTTAGAACATTCATGCTGCTAAAATACATTCCTTTGAATTAAATTGACAACAAAAGAAGCATATGAAATTGTGCGGTAAGGCACCTGTTTTGCTGCAAGCAAAGCAGCTCTGGATTCTAGATTGATCAAAGCTACCTGCCCACCCTGGAAATCATATAGTGTAAAATATACGTATAAGTTATTGTTGAGAAAGATGGGCTGCGTTAGCAATACAGGCAGCAGTACCCATGTATACCTTCTTCAATAACTCTTTCTTAACCTGGTAGTTAGCAGCTTCTACAAGCATTTTCCCAGAAAATTTCCTCGCCAACTACAAGTGATCATATAGTCATGAATGATGTATTTTGAGATACAATATATTGAATAAAAAAAAGAGGGATATATTGTGTTACCATCTGATATATCTTTGCAAACGTAAATATGCCACCTCCCTGGGGATGGAAATAAAAGATGAGTTAAAATTGAGAATTGAAAAGACAATGAGATAAAAAGTGAATGAGAATTAGTAAGAACCTTAAAAAGAATAGATTGAAAGTGTTTCCATTGAGAATGAGAGGAGGCGGATAGATGGGAGTTGAAGTGTAAAAGGTGGAGGAATATTTCAAGTTCAAGGTGGTGAGTGGGGAGTTGGGTTGAGCAAGGAATATTCAACTTAGAGGTTAGGTGAAGCAAGACATTTCTGTAAGAAGGCCTCCAACCCCTTAATGTTGAACGGGCATCAGCAGCGAGGAAGAAAAAGCGGGACTCGAGAGTCTCAATAAAGTGTTGGCGTAGTTGAATGTCATGTTCAATCATGGATGGATCCATGTTACTTGATGCGCTTGTGATTGATTTAAGCAAAGGACTCAAGTAGCTGATAATAGATAAGTACTTAGTCAGTAAGAACTAACACTTATTATTATTATTATTATTATTAGAAAGAAAAAAGAAACACAATACAACTAGCACACCACACCTGGGGCCGAAAAGGATGGTTTGAATTTCAGACAACTCGGAGTCGGTTGCAAGTTCAAGCACCGACCGCAGCTCAGGATCAAATTCAAAGCCTTGTTCTCGTCTTCGTCCTTCACTTACATCTGCCTTTTTCAGACAACACACCTTCATCTTGTTCTTATTCTTAACATTCCGATTATTGCGATATGTCGAAACCAGTTCCTTTGTTATCGTATCATATGTATGTATGGACAGTTAAATTGAATTGAATGAGGATACAAACTGAAGGATTTCAAATTCTCAATTGAATTGAATTGAATTGAATTGAATATAGAGTGATGTAAAGCTTACCGTTGTTGTTACTTGGTAAGTAGTGTTGACGTGGCACGGTTTCCATTTCCAACAACAACAAAACCATGACGACGACGAAGACGGCAAGCCCATTCCACTTGTTGTTATTGCAATTGAAATTGAACTTGTTGCATTTCCGCACCACCTCATCTCCCCACAATTCCCTTCTTTACATCCTCACGGGACTGCCTATAACTAATTCACATTTTATTTTTGACTTAAATGCACTTTTTACCCCCTAACTTTACAGACGTTGCAATTTTGGCCCCTATTAAAAAAAATGGCAAAAATAACCCCATGTCTACCCGTTTTGCAAAACCTTACTTTTGACCTGGTCAATGCAGAGGTGGGATTTAGCTTAGCTAATTCAGCTGACACTTGTGTAATTTTTTTATTTTAAATTAAATACAAAATCCAGCACATTATTCATTTAAATAAAATAATTAAAAAGGAAAATTAAAAGCAAATTTCTCTCTCTTCTTGCCGCAAACCAAAAGAACTTCATCTTCTTCATCAAATGCAACTAAAAACCCAGCAAACTTTGAACAAATCTGAAATCTGTCATACCCATAACTCAAATCGGAGCAAATCGAACAACAAGCAAATTTTCATCTTTGAAACCAAATCACAAATTCGAAATTTTTCATCGAAAGAGCAAAAGAAAACGGCGGTTAGTTTGGAGGAAAACGGAATGGAAAGAACTGAAAGAGAAGAAGAAAAGGGAGGAGGTTGTTGACGATCTATCTACGAAAATCAATCAATAAATTCTACGAAAACCCCCTCTAAAACCTTAAACATCTTTATCTCAGAATTGGATCTATCTCTTTCTCCAACAACTCGTATCATCAATTATGCATATGTTCTTCCCCAAAATCCAAATCTAAAAAGCATCTTATCATCATCAATTGTTTGGTCCTAAAAAAAATCATTCTCATTAACACTCAAACCTTCAAACTTATCATAGGGTGATGCCTTTGCTTCTTTGGATTGTTGTAGTGCTAATGGTGATGGTGATGAGAAGAAAAAAAAGAAGGTTGTTGGAAAGTTGTTCGTGCAGCAACAATTGATGGTTATGGAGAGTGGGAGAAGGGACTCATTGATGAAGAACACAACCATAATCAAATCAAAAAACATAATTTCAGAAAAAATCAAACCAGTTTCAGCATATCCTTGGGTTCTTTCCACCACATCGTAATCAAAAAACACAACCACATCCTTAAAATCACGATTCTCTCCTACGGTGTCAACTGCCTTCACAAACTCACTTCAAATCCTTCATATCGTGTTAAATCGTCACGAACGCGATTCTCAGAAAAGTGCTTCTCAGAAACGTGATTCGATAAGATCTGACCAAAACCGCGTTTCAAAATTGAGTGTATAAATTGAGTACTAATTAACTATATGTAAAATAATTGAGAAGGAGAAATCTCTGATCTAATTGGGTGTTTATTGGATTGATTGAATAATATTTCATGAAGAGAAGAACAAGTAGGAAGAAGAAGAAGAAAGGGGTACTGGTTTAAGTTTGGTATGGATTGAATATAATAGGGTTATGGATTGAATATAATAGGGTTTCTGAAAAAATTAATGGAAGATTGAATGGAGAAGATAAAAGTTTGGTATGGATTGAAGATAAAAGTTTAGGCAAATTCTATGGTACACCCAAAAATTTGAGTGTATTGGTACACCAAATCTTTAAAATAATAGTTAAATGAGTTATTTTTTGTAGTGAAAAATTTATTATTTTTTGTGATTTTTTATTGCTCATAATAGCGAATTTTGATTATTATTTACAATAAAATGTAAAAAAAATTAGTATGATTTTTATAAACAATGAAATGATATCTTTTCTAAAGAAATGATATTTTCTAAACATAAATACCAACAAAATAGTTTTTTTTTTTCATAAAAAATGATAGTTAATGTATAAATTTTTAAAACAAGAGTACCAGTACACCTTAATTGGCAGATGTACCGTATAAGTTCCCAAAAGTTTAATGTTACCTTTCATGAAGATTGCACGTGCCTGCCAAATTTTCCTTCATTATTTTTTTATTTTTTTTTAATTACACACATGGATAATACTCTCCTTTTTAATTAAAAAAATTACACAGCTGACGAGACACATATGATTAACCAAGTCAAAATTGGGGTTTTGCAAAAGAGGCTAAACATGAGGGGTGTCTTTTGCCATTTTTTTTATCAGGGGATCAAAATTGCTACTTTTGTAAACTTAGGGGGTCAAAAGTGGGTTTAAACCTTATTCTTTTCATAACTGGTCATTTTTTTTTTTTTTTAAATCACTATTTTTTAGTCCTAGTCCTACAAACAATTTTATAATAACGGAGGGACCCCGGGTAGAGTAAAGGGTAAATTTATGAAATTCAGAATGAGGACGAAGAATGTGAAATCTTCCCCAACTATGCCCATATGCCTGCTCTCGTTTATACTAATATGTCTGCTAAAAATTAACAATTAACAAATTATTATAAAATTTGTTCACGGGCGTATCCACCAAAATGCTTATTCACTTGCTAGCTAGTGCACATATGAATTTAATTTAATTGTTAGTTAATGAGTATTTTATGTCAAAATTGATTCAAAGCCATGATAGATTGGTCTTTTTATTTATATATATGATAATGCAATTTTACAAACATTAATCATTAATTAAAATAATTAACTTCCCGTGCACATCGCACGGGTCCAAATCAACGGTCCATGGTGCCCTGTGTTTTGAACTTTACAGCTCGGGGGTGTGCACATGCATTTTGCAATTTCTGATGCTAAATTTTCTTAACAATAGCATAGCCCTTATAGCCAAGCCAGATATCTCCACCCTAAACGTCGTTTTCTTTTTTGGGCATTTTTATTATCTGTGTAAGCACTGCAATAAAAGTATAACTTATTTGGAGCAAGATATTTATACAGACATAGATGCAAGCAATAAGGGTTTTTCTTTCTTTCTCTAGAACATCTTTCCAATTCCATCTTGCCTGGGAACAGATTCATTAACATCCATTCGTTGCCAATTCCCTACAAAGGAACCCAGCTGATCGACCTTGTCGTACAATCCTAAGAGGCCACCTGTATGTACGAAGAGGATCTTCCTTCCTTCCCACTTCTTTGGATTTTCTTTCATATCTTTCAGCATTGCATAAGCAGCCTTACCGCTGAGATGGAATAAACAATATGAAGTTAAATAAAATCAGTAATATTCAATGATAGACATCTAATTACGTTTAAGTCTCCTGATCAAACTTTTCTTTTCCCTTTTTATCTCATGTTTGGTTCACTATGGCCCAAATTTCTTATAAATGATGACAACTACATAAAACTTGTATGGAGTGAGCACATTGGGTGAACTAAAGTTAGTGTAAATCAACTATAGAAGCAAGCTCAAAAAAGAATCTCAAGCATTGAAATCATTGATAAAAAAATCTTAAACATTAAATATTATTATTATTTTATATCATTATTTTTATTTTTTTATAATAGTCGTTGGCTATATCATCTATATCTATATATAAACTCTCAATTTAGGTTCATCAAGGACCTCTTTGACCGGTTCAGTCAAGCTTCAGGCCTTAAGATCAACCTCTCTAAGTCCCGAGCTTTTTATTCTTCAGGTATTCCTCAACAAAAAATCGTTAAGCTCAACTCTATATCTGGTATTCGCAGCACAACAGCATTAGACAAATATTTGGGGTTCCCGATTCTTAAGGGGAGACCTAAGAGAAGCGACTTCTATTTTATTATTGAGAAAATGCAAACCAGAATGGCTTCTTGGAAGAACAGGCTCCTCAACAAACCTGGGCGACTGGCTCTTGCTTCCTATTTCTATCTTCCATTCCAGCTTATTACATGCAGATTAATTGGCTCCCTCAAAGTATCTGCGACAGTATTGATCAAACAACCCGCAATTTTGTTTGGAGAGGCCCTAATGATAAAGGAATCCATTTAGTTGGTTGGAATAAAATTGCAAGACCAAAGCATCTTGGAGGTCTTGGAATTCGATCGGCTCGGGACGCGAATACTTGTCTTCTTGGCAAATTGGTCTGGGACTTGGTTCAAAATAAAGATAAGCTTTGGGTGAGTCTTTTTTCAGACATATACACAGCTGAGCCGAGTTTATTTCATGCTACCGTCAACAGTAACAACTCTTCCACGTGGTCTTCTATCATCCGGGCTAAAAATATTCTGAAGAATGGTTTTGTTTGGCGCGCGGGATTCGGTTCTTCCTCGTTTTGGTTCAGCTGCTTTAATGATTTTGGGTTTCTCGGGTCCCTGTTATAGACATCCACGACATCCATCTCACAGTCAAGGACGTGTTTACTTTTAATGGGCAGCGTTCTCTATCTCTTTACACCACTCTTCCTCAGGCAATAGCGGATTTTATTAACAACACAAATTTCAATTTTAATGATGAAATCGCTGATGCTTTTGTTTGGCCTCTCAATAAGAATGGAGTCTACTCCACCAAAAGCGGCTACAAGTGGCTTCTTTCTCTATCAGGATCAGACACCGTAATCAACTTGCCGTTCTCTTGGTCTTGGATTTGGCACCTTAAAATCCCGGAAAAATACAAGTTTTTTATTTGGTTAGCCTGTCACAAGGCTGTCCCCACTCTCTCTGTTCTTAACCATAGGAATATTGATTCTTCTTCTATCTGTTCTCGATGTAAAGAGCACGAAGAGACCTTCCATTGCATCCGTGACTGCAATTTCTCGAGGGCTATTTGGCTTCGTTTCGGCTTCAACGACCCAGCTTTCTTTGCTTCTGAATGTGTGGCTGATTGGCTCAAGGAACAAACGCAGGGACCCCAGGCCATCATTTTTTCGGCTTGTTTGTGGTGGTCTTGGCGATGCCGCAATTCTATGTGCTTGAGTAATGTAACAATGTCTCTGAACCAATTGGCTTTTTACATTCAGAACTCAGTGGAGGAAATCACATCGAGCTTCTCCATTACGTCGCCGGTTGCTCCTATCGAAAGGCATGTAAGGTGGAATAACAATAATTTTGATGGTTCTATTCTTAATGTCGATGGAAGTTGTATTGGCAATCCGATTCGAGCAGGGTTTGGTGGCCTCATTTGTAACAGCGCAGGCTTGTTTCTAGCAGGGTTCTCAGGCTTCCTGCCATCTTCCACGGACATCCTCTGCCGAGCTGACAGCTATTTATCATGGTCTTTCAATGGCTAAAGCGATGGGGATAACAGAGTTGGTTTGCTACTCGGATTCTCTCCTTTCTATCAATCTTATTGTCGGTAACCCTTCAAGATTCCATGTTCATGCGGTTCTCATCCAGGATATTAAGGTGCTGCTCTCCCAAGCTAATTTTGCGATTTTCCACACCCTCCGTGAAGGCAACCATTGCGCTGATTTTCTTGCGAAGCATTCAGATGTCGGTTTAAACCTTCACCATTCCCCTCCTGATGACTTAATTCCTCTGTTGAAGAATGATGCTACAGGAACTTGGTTCCTGAGATCTTAGTTTCTTCTTTCCTTTTTTCTTTGTTTTTGTTTTTTTTAGCTCTTGTAACCAAAAAAAATCTATATATAAAGACGGTTTCGAACCCCGAACAGCCAATTTTTCCACATTGTAAATGTGTGAGCTCTAGCCACTAGGCTACTTGACAAAAAAAACAAAAAACAATAGACCGTTTTGGACTGATTTTTTCTCCTTCCAATTATACCCTTAAGCAAATATTGACTATAAGAATCCAATTTTGTTTATGTCGTTAAAAAAAAACAAAAATTTATATTATATTTGTTATATATTTTTTTTAATATTATATTTGTTATATTGTTGGTATCATTGAAAAAGATAAGTATAGTTTGATACAATTTTTTTTTTTTGAACTATAGTATGATACAATATGAAAGTGCAAAATATCTATTAACTATACCTATAATTTTAATCAAAATCAAAAATAATTTTAATCAAAATTTCATAAAAACTATTGTAAGTAATTTTTACACATTAACACAATAAGAAGATAGGAAAGACGGACGCAACCTAAACGCTTGTTAAAAATAATGGATGTATCCCTTAAAAAAAAAACTAATATGAGCATTTTTATCGTCCTATAAATATTGTAGTACAATTTTATTTTATTTTTGTCAAAAAAAACTTATATTTTTTTTCATACAATTTCACCTTCTATAATTTTATTATTTTGTTTTCTTTAAATCTTCTATAATCATACCATTAAAAATTTAGTTTTTATGCATTATTTTTTTTGAAGAAGTTTGTCATACCTCAATTTTTGACCTAACATCCTGCATTCCCATGTCCTCTGACCAAGAATATTCTTCGAGTTTTCAAAAAATTCGACAGAAAGGTATTTTAAAAGACCTCATTTTTGGTTCGTTTTTTGACCCACATTTTTATTATTAGTCTTTTCTATTTATTTTTATTAGTTTTTATTTTATTTTCATCTTTTATTTTACTTTTATTTTGTTTTTTATTTAGGTTATTCTATTTTCTTTTTATTTATTACTTAGAATTAGTCCAAAAATAAAATGTCCAAGGTCCAATATTTTTTTTCTCTCAAGTGTGCCACCAATCATGCCATTTTTACATGTCTACTCTCTCATTTGAAAAATCATTCAAAGCACATTCCAAAACCATCAATCCCATTCAAATCCCAGTCAAAGTCCATTAAACCAATTTTCAATTTTTCATCAACCTTAGAACCTATAAATAGAGCCCTCATCCCTCACAATTTGACACACCAAAAAGTTCTCTTGAGTTGTCAAAGAACTTTTCTCTCTTCTCCCTATTTAGCTTGTATTGACGAGCTATTCTTTTCTTCTCCCTCTGTTTCCTGTCCCTTCGGAATAAGTCCCTTCGAAAAAGTCCCTTTGGAATTTTGTCTCTACGGTAATTTTTGTCCCTTTCTTTTATTTTCTTACATTTTATTTCTTTTTAGCATTTTTTTTTATTTCTACTTAGCATTTTAATTATTGTTATTTATTTTCCAGCCATTAGAATGTATTTAGGTCCAATGTAAATATAAATGAGAAAAGTGTGTCCTTTTATTTCGTTACCGCTTTATATATATCAAAAAATACAAAAAAAATAGGTTAGGGATTATGTGGTGATCTAACGTCACTACAAAAATCCACGCGCTTTTATTTTTGAGCAAATAGTCACTTTAGTCCCTGACTTTGCACCTCGCTGTCACATAGGTCACTGACTCTACACTTCCGTTATCACTCTAGTCCCTACCGTTAAAAAAATCTGTTAAGTGATGATGTGGCACGCTGACAAGGAGTATGACGTGTCACAGGGACTAAAGTGAAAGTAAAAAATGGTCACTTTGGTCCCTGAATCGAAAATCAATATCCTCAATTTACTATTAGATCCCTGATTGTGTATACTTACTGTCAGTTAGGTCCCTGAATCGAAAATCAATATCATCAATTTACTGTTAGGTCCCTGACTGTGCATACTTGCTGTCAGTTAGGTCCCTGACAGTAAAAACGAAATTTCACTAAGATCATTGGCAAATTGTTAGTTTAACATGCTACTTACTGACAACACTAAGGTATCAGTGTTAAATACCAAAATATTATTATAACACTTATAAAAATGATTCCATAGTTTAGTAACAAATGTTTTGATTCCATATTATTATAACACTTATTAAATTATGGAATCATTTTTATAAGTGTTATAATAATATTTTGGTATTTAGCACAGATACATTAGTGTTGTCAGTAAGTACTATGTTAAACTAACAACTTGCTAGGATCTTAGTGAAATTTTGTTTTTAGTGTCAGGGACCTAACTGACAGTAAGTATACACAGTCAGGGACCTAACAGTAAGTTGATGATATTGATTTTCGATTCAGGGACCTAACTGACAGTAAGTGTACACAGTCAGAGATCTAACAGTAAATTGAGGATATTGATTTTCGATTCAGGGACCAAAGTGACCATTTTTTACTTTCACTTTAGTCCCTGTGACACGTCATACTCTTTGTCAGCGTGTCACATCATCACTTAACAGATGTTTTTAACGGCAGAGACTAAAGTGATAACAGAAGTGTAGAGTCAAGGACTTGTTTGTATTTAATCCTGAGTCAAGGACCTATGTGACAGCGAGGTGCAGAGTCAGGGACTAAAGTGACTATTTGCTCTTTATTTTTATTGTTCCGTTAGTTTAATTTTCATTTATTATTCAAAAACAACAAAAACATTCAAATAACAAAAATCAAAAAATATTTTCATAATAAACCTTGGTTCAAAAACCAAGTGATCCCATTTTCAATTTATTTCCTTAATCAAAATTATAAATCAACTTAGTCATATTTCGAGTCATTTTTTCTTTCAATATAAAAAATACAAATCAATTCTTATTTGCCATTTGGCTTTTTATTTTAAAACCTTTTTCAAAACTAATAAAAACACAAAACCAATCAAACGGTAATTTTTACCCCGAACTACGAGGTTCTAATCCCTCACGGGTACGTAGGCAAAGGACCTAGTCCTTCCGAATCAATAAAAAATGTAGATAATAGGCTTCTTTCTTTTCTTTAATCACTATTCCTATGTTTTTTCTTTTAACTAAAAAATAAGCAAGTTATAGCGCAAAAAAAGTAAAATAAAGTCGAAAGGTTCTCATAGAGTACTACGAACATAAGAGGTGCTAACACCTTCCCCTTATGTAACCAACCCCGGACCCCATCTAACTAAAATAATTTTTTCAAAGTCGTGAAATAATTTAGTGAGTCAAAAGCTAATCAAATAGCCTTGATCTCCGAAAAATGACGCGACAGAGTTTTTATGCATTATTGTTGTGTGCTTTGTATCACTTTTAATTTTATATATTTATTATTATTTACATTTTGTTTAGGTAAAGTTTATTAAAATAATTTTTCTACAACTTTAATAATTAATATTTGTATGCATTTTAATTAAAATAGTTAAATTAATATTAGTATTGAATAAAAACTAACTGCAAATAATAAAATATAAACATGTTGGGTCAAGTTTGAGTTCTTTATAACCAACCACCATTAAAGTAAAAATTACTTAGATCAACAATTGATTGGTTAAATCCTACATAACAATTGACCCCACAAAAATCAACATAGTTGACCCACTTTAGTTCACTCTATTAAAGATGCTCCAAGGAAACAATAAGAAGGAATTAATGATCACAAACCCATACCTAAGAAAACTATAGATTAAACCATTAAGAGGATATAAAGGTAAAGGTCCACAACAAATGGAAAGATATTCGTGTGATGCACAATAAATGGCCTTTTGTTTGTGGAAACTACCAAGTTTGTGAACAAGATATTCGTGTGATGCACAATAAATGGCCTTTTGTTTGTGGAAACAACCAAGTTTGTGAACAAGATATTCGTGTGATGCACAATAGATTGGTTAGCCTTTTGTTTGTGGAAGAAAAAAGATACGGTAGTTTTGATGGATCCAAAAGAGCAATATACAATGTGGGTCGAATAAATACCTGTATACCGGGTCAAGAACAACACCTGTAGCTTCAGCAACTTCTTTTACAAAATTAAGCTCTTCAGAAGTGTTCATTGCATAGCCAAGACCCTTGGCCTGTAAGCAGTTAAATTTTCATCGTCAGTAAAAAAGCATAGCAAAGCCAGATGATGAAGTTTTTCAGACCACAGACATGTGTTTTAGGAACCTTCATGTTATGACTTGTCACACAAGCACATTATGTCTGCTGGAGTGTAATCCTTGATTTTCTCAATAAGAACCGGTATGTGTATATTTTCACAAAAAGAACCATAGACATCTTAGCGGTCAGGAAAGACCTTCTGTTCATTACCATTTTAGGAATACACTCACATTTTGTATGTGGACAATATCTCTGGAGCTAACACCAGATTTGAGTCCGTCAAGCAAGCCTTGAACAAAGTTGTGGAAGTAATCCGGGTCATCACAAACGGAGAATGCATGCACCTGCAGGTAGCACCTAAATGGTATAAGCATCTTGTGAAAAATTGGACTATGTGAGTCATCTAAGCAGAAGGCATACCCTTGCTTTCAAGGTACTCAATGATGAACCCAGTGCTAAACCAGCAATTGTGCCCCCACTGGAAATTAACAAACGTAGGTTGTTAATAGATGAAAATGTACTTCATGGTTTAATAGATAATGCTCTTTCATCATAACACAGCTTAAGCTCACATTCACTAGGGAGTTTGGTTGTAAATTGCAACATCAAAGCACAAACATACAAATTTCGATGGCCAAATCTTGATTTTTAATATTAAACTCACACTTTCAAACGGTATTCGGTATTTGTTCTAGAATACATCATGCATACTATAAGATGCCTAAAAGTTATAGAAACAAGCTCCTCCAATATAAAGAGAATCCATTGAAGCGAAAAAGGATGGTTGCTAAGGAAAATATAAATAAATCAAGTAGACCAGAACCTGCCACAAGCCACAACAATATCATCAAACTTGACATTGCTTGTTCCACTTTGAATCTGCAGTTCAATTTCCCTAACTGCCTCTATGTAGCCCCTGAGTAGAATAATTTAATCAGTGGTAGAATCAAATTCTTTGTATTTATTGTAATAGGATTTGAATCGATCCTTTAACAATATAGAATCATAGATTGATGCTATTCGGATTAGAGTTGATGTATCATATCAATTAGCTTTGAATGCAATATTGTATATTGCTAAAAATAGAGAATAGTGTGTCTGAATTACAAATTTTACAATAAGAATGTCAAATAATAAAAATAAAGTAAAAGTATCTACGATCAAGCAGATCCCGCTTGGTGGCAAGAAGCTTGGTTTCTATTGTTGGATCTGAAATCAGGACTAGGGAATTATGCAGTTCAAAACTTCCAGTCCCTGAGATCCTCACCAATTTTTCTAGTATAAAAATATTAAGATGTTGGATGAAGAGAGTATCTAGACCATAGTAAAAGATTATCCTGCTAAGAAAGCCTAACTACAAATAACATGAAGAACAATAACAAGAATTTTTAGATCAATCTTGCTCTGACCAACAGCAGAAGATAAAGAGTAGATATTTCAATATCTTCAATTCATTCCTTTGAACACCACAAGTATATGAAGAATTGGTTTTTAAAAGTTGATATCATGGTCTAACCTGACATTGAATTACAAAGAATTGGTTTTGTTTGCTTGATTTGAAAACATAGTAAACAATGGTAAAAGAACCAGTCGCAGAGTATATATTCCTTTGATAACAGAACCATTGATTTGAAAAGAGTTTGACCATATATACCTAGCCTATGTCTGGTCCAAATATCCCCCTTCTGACATACACACTGAACATAGCACATTTGGAGCATGAAATTTAGAGAGTTCAACATTGTGGGTGGTCACTATCAAGACTGAGATGGAATATCATATGGTTGTCAATAGACATATATTCTATAATTATGTGTAATGTTTATTAGGTTCATTAATCAGACCCGTTAAATGTAGAGTAGTCTGTATATGCATATTAGTGTCTGTACTCTATTCACAAATGAAATTATATCAGAAATATTTTTTCACATGATATCATGATCTCCTGATTTAGAGGGCCTTGCTCCTGCATAAAAATCCTACCGCCTATATTATGGTCTTTCTTTGCTGCCTTCTTGGTAGCCCTTTGGGACATTTGGTACCCATTTATTTCCTGTTGGTCAAACAAGTTTCTGTCCGTTGTTGTTTGTTGCACACAGCCACCGCTTACCGCTGTCAGCCATTGCTTTCGCGCCAGCAACCACGTCCAGATGTTTGTCATCCTTGGATCGGCTAAATCTCATAAGCGAGTGACCAGAGCCCAGCAGATGCACCAAAACACACTGCCACAATAGACTTTCGTTTCCGACGCGTGGCATCCACGTGATGCCCTGCCGTCCGCTGCAAAATTTTCCAAGTTTTTTTGTTAGTGCCTCGTCTTTGGAGGTCAAAACAATATTCCGAGTTACTTTTTGTGGGTGAATGACAATTCTTCCTCTGAGCGCACCACCAGGGTCCAGAATCTACCTCCTCTTTCCCCTTGTTATGCCTTGAAGATGAAAATCTTCAACACTAAGCAAGGAAGTCTTTGGATACAACATATTTCAAAATGATCAATGGACTTCAACTTGAGTTGGATCAGTACCAAAATTTGAAGATGGAGTGCAGCAAGGATACTTCCACTCTAAACACCTTCATTGAGTGAGATAGGGTCTTTGAGTTCTTATCAGTCAGGGTTGAGCACTCAGGTTGACTCATACGGGTGCATATTTTAGTAAAGTAAAACTTCTTACCCAAACTTAAGTATTTTACACTGTTTGCAGTGAGAATTTACGCCAACATGTCATGCTTGGTGAGAAGCACTCTGATCGGTCAACATTAGCAGCAGGGAAAACAAGTATACAAAGGTCAAAAATCCAAATCTAGTCACGACAAATTCTATTGTGAGCACAGCAAAAGGACAGGGCATTCAAAGGAATAATTCACCAAACTACATAGGAACGAGCATATTCTTAGCCTGGTTTGAGGCTTCAAGGATAAACATTGAAACTGAGCACATTTTGCCATATTGGCTCATCACACTGAAGGCTCTATAGAGGGAGAAACTGGCTCCCTCTCCCTCAACAAGGAGGAGTTGGAACGTCTGAAGTCTACATTCGACTCTAGTAAACCTTTTGTATCTTGTATCTTGTTCTGTAGCAATGATATGTAAGAGTTTGTGTTGTCGATCCTTGACTGTTTATGGTTCTATCCCCAAGAATGTTTGGATTCTTGACTCTTGTGCCACTGATCATATATATTGTTTTCCTCTTATGATTTCACTCCAAGTATTCATTATTATGGTATTGCTGGTGCTCTTGTTGTTGGCTCGGAAATATTTACTTGCAACTTTCATTCAAATTACAAATTGTTTTCATGTTCCCACACTCTCTAATAACATAATATCTATTCATAAGCTTACTTGTGATTAGAACTGTAGAGTAAAAAATTTCATTTATCATTGTATTTTTTAGGATCTTACCAAGGGGAGGACAATAGAGCTGTTAAAGAAAAAGGAGGGTTATACTACTTGTTTGACAAACAAGATGGACTGCGGGTTGTCTTCCTGCTTCCAGTATTGTCTTCCTCTCCTGCCTCACGAATTTGGCTTCAACACAAGTATCTTGAGCATCCTCCATTTTCTGTAAATATGTTTGTGTTTCCTCCTTGGTTTTTACCAAAACACACGAGTCTTTAAAGTGTGACATTTTTTCAAGTTGCTAAAAAAAAAAAGTCTTATACATTTGTTCAAGAAGTATTGAAAGATAAAATTTAAGGCCGAAACCATGGATGAGGAGATGAAATTCAAAATTGATGCAAAAGAATGGAGGGAAAAAACAAGATAAAGTTGAAATGCAAAAGAGGTAAATAACGATGGAGAGAGACCATGTTCCGAGAGAGTTTGATCCGCCAACAGGAATAACATATGGCCTCCTCCCTTGGTCGATGAGCTTTTGTTTGAGGAGGTTGGAAAGTGTCTAAGAGAAAGGAAAGGAAAGGAGTGAGTTAGTTAATGAAAATAGTAAGAGAAAGTAAAGTAATGAAAAGGAGGAGACTCACGACACTTCCAATTTGTGAATATTCTTCTTTGGATATAAGTTGAAGGTGAGCTCCAATCAAACGCTCAACAAGAAGATTGCCAGTGAGGGTGGGATCTTGGTCAACGAGAAGCTTAGAAGTGCGGAGTATAAGGAAAGGATCGAGATTCAAATACTTAGCAGCAACGGCAGTGGCACGACAGTGATTACTTTGGATGCCTCCAATTGTAATAACAGAATCAGCAGATTCAGCAATTGCATCGGCCATCAAGAACTCCAATTTCCGCACTTTGTTTCCACTCAATTGCATTCCAGAAAGATCGTCCCGCTTCAGCCACACTTCCGTATTGGCTGGCAGATTCGGAAGGTTCCATCTGTGAATCGGAGTCGGAAGATGGGCAAGAGAGACAATATGAGAAGGTATGGGGTCGAGGTAGGATGCCCATGAAGGAGCTGTGTATGGCTTCACACTCAGAAACTCAAACCCCGCCATCACTGTTGAGACTTGCTTCTTCAGATGACCATACATTTCAATACAATTAAATCACTTAGCTGACACCTAGATTACCCTTTATGCTATTTACCTTCAAGATATCGACCAATCAAAATGTAATGTACAAATGTAACATTAAATGTTAAATAATATAAAAAAAATCTTTATAATAAATAACATATTTTATAAAAGGAAACACTTACTTTCTTTGTTAAATGTTATGTTTGATTGGTTAGTCCTTCCACAATAAATAGCATATATCCAATATATTAATTTTTCTTCTTTAATTTATATTAATGTTTTTTGACCAAAAAAAAATTTATATTTAAGATTTCGTTCTATTTTGCTTTCTTAAAATAATTATTTTAGACAATTTAATTACTTGAGTTTTTTATATTCATTTTAGTCTTTTAAATTACAAATATTAAACATTAAATTTAAATTTTTTAGTCAATTTAGTGTCTTGAGTTTTTTTTTTATATTCATTTTAGTGTGTGTTTGGATTGGTGGCGTCGATAATTAATTTTAATAGAATTGAGTTTGAGATAATTGATTTTGGTTAAAAATGAGTTTGATGTGAATTGATTTATGTTTAGATACTCATATAAAAGTGATTATCATGATTTAATGTTGTTTGGGTAGTTTGAGTCAAAATTGATTATAAATATATAATGACCTAATTATTCTATTAATTGCATTTAACATCAGAGATCACATTCTCATTTTTTTTTAAATTATTTCAAATTATGTTGAATTTTTTTTTTAAACATTGAACTTATGTTGAAATTATTCATATACTTTTATGCAATTGGATTATTAAATTAAATATAATTATATAAAATTAGTAAAAAGAATATTCATACTTGACCAAAAAATGTATTCAAAAAAGATCGATAAAATATTATAAACTAACAATTTTAATAGGTTAACAAATTCATTTTCAAATAATATCAAATTTACCAAAGTCAATGTGCAAATTTTTTTTACCACTGTTAGTCATCATGTCTGTTAGCCATTTTTTTGAAACACTATATATATATATATATATGGGATTTTCTCTCAATGAAAAATATACAAGTTTTCACAATTCATATTTCTCTTAATCCTTCAAATCTTCATTCTCTCCTTTCTCTCATAATTGTTTTCTTCATATCCAAGTTACCTTAACATAAACCCTAATCCATTTGTTTTCCCTATAAGACACGATGACTAATGGTGGTAAATAAAATGGTACATTGACTTTAGTAAATTTGATATTATTTGAAAATGAATTTGCTAACCTATAAATTTTTTTGTTTATAATATTGTATCAATCTTTTTTGAATATATTTTTTTTGTCAAGTATGAATATTCTTTTTACTAATTTTATATAATTATATTTAATTTAATAATCCAGTTGCATAAAAGTATATGAATAATTTCAACCTAGGCTCAAATAATTTTAAAAAAATGAGAATGAGATGTCTAGTGTTAAATGCAATTAAAAGGATAATTTGGTCATTATATATTCAAAATCAATTTTGACTAAAATTATCCAAACAACATCAAGTCATGATAATCACTTTTATATGAGTATATCCAAACATAAATCAATTCACATCAAACTCATTTTTAACCAAAATCAATTCTCTCAAACTCAATTTTATTAAAATCAATTATCAATGCCGCTAATTCAAACACACACTAAAATGAATATAAAAAAAACTCAAGACACTAAATTGACTAAAAAAAATTAAATTTCATGTTTAATATTTGTAATTTAAAAGACTAAAATGAATAAAAAAACTCAAGTAATTAAATTGTCTAAAATAATTATTTTAAGAAAGCAAAATAGAACGAAATCTTAAATTTAAATTTTTTTTCTTGGTAAAAAATAAATAAATAAAAATTAAAGAAGAAAAACTAATATACGTGAGATATGTTATTTATTATGGAGGGACTAGCAAATCATAAGATATGTGAGATATGTTATTTATTATGGAATATTTTTTCTACATTATTTGACATTTAATGTTATATTTGTATATTACATTTTGATTGGTTGATATCTTGAAGGGGTAAATACCCCCTAAATAAGAGAGGGTAATGTAGAAAAAACCGAATATGTTGGGTATATATTTTTAGAGTAAATTACACTCTCCTCCCCTCAAACATGCTTGAATTACACTCCCCTCCCTTCTTATGTTAAAATATACACTCCCCTCCCCTCTTATTCAAAATATATTAGAAAATATCCCAATCCCCTCCCCTAAGAGAAGCTTGAATTATATTCCTCTCCCCTCTTATGTTTAAATCTACACTTTAATCCCTCAATAATTTTTTTTATTTCTATTAATCTAGCAAAAATAATAATAATCTAACATACTTTGAAAGAAAAAAAAACATTGCGGGTCTATTTTAATACAATCAAAATTTGAATACATATTTTTCCCTATTTTTATTGTAGTTTCATAAACATATAGTTTTAAACCCTACTATAAAATATGAAACAACCCAAAATAAAATTAAATTATGTGAAAAATTATTAAAGACAATAAAGTATGGTTGTTAAAAGTTAATTTTATACTCTAAAATATCAAATTAATAGAAAAATGTTTAAATTTAATTATCATTAACATTTAAATTATATAGAAATGAATTTATTTTTCTTAAATGGTGGTTCAAAATTAGTATATATCATAAAAATATTTATTTAAGTTAATAAAGTGTAGTGCATATTTAATGGTTAAGGAAGGGGGTTGTAATTCAAGAATCTTTAGGGGAGAGGATTATAAATTTTTCTTTTCAAGGTAGGAAAGTGTATATATTAACATAAGAGGGGAGGGATGTGTAATTCAAGCATCTTTGAGGGGAGGGGAGTGTAATTTGTAACGCCCTACTTTTAATATTTATTTAATTTATTGTATTTTAGTATGGTATTATTTGATTTATTTTTTGAAACATATTATTTGATTTATATATATATATATATATATATATATATATATATTTCGATGAAAAATATATATTATTATGTGATATTTTGTGTGTTAATATTATTATTTATATGAGAGAAATATAATTATTAGAAATAAATAAGAATTATGAGGGAAAGAGTAATTTTTGGAGTTAAGAGAAATAAGGGTTAAGAATAGGAAAGGATGAATAGAGAAGTCAAAATAGTTTTTACGTACAAACAAGGTTTTGGAAGAAAAAGAGAAAAGGGAGAAGTCAGAGAAAGATAAGAGCAACCGCTGTAGAGTCCTGAATTCGACAAATCTAAGGTAAGGGTGAGACTCATATTCTCTAATCTTAAGCATGCTTATTCTGAAAATTGGATTTAGCAAGTTGTAGGTTATAGTTTTAAGAATTTGGGAATTAGGGTTTTAGTCTTGTTGTTTGGTTTTGAAGATTAGAGAAATTAAGTTTTGATTTGAGATTGATTGTGTGAAAAATTAGCGTTTGAATGATAGGGTAATCATGGGATAAATATAAGAGACGAGTTTGGAGAGTATATGATTGAAAACAGATTCGAAAAGGGTTCCCCAACGCGAAATTGCAACAGAATTGCAATTTTGCTGTCACCGTCCGTTTCTTACTGTCTCAGTTTGACACGTTTAAATTCTGAACTGGGTTTAGGTATGGATGTTAGCTTTCACTAGCCTTTGGAGAGACTCGATTTAAGCACATAGAACTCAAGATATGATCAAAATACTACACAGAGGTCAACATGGTCGTGCTCTTTTCGATTTATGTAATCGAAAGTAAAAAAATAAACACTGGGACTTTTCTGTTCATAATTAGGATTTGGTGTCTTCATTAAAGTTGTAGATATGAATGTTAGCTTTAATTTGGCGTTGGTTTCACCTCATTACAAAATCTAAAACTCAAGATATGATCAAAATACTAGACATAGGTCAGCAGGGTCGTGCTCTTTTCTAAGACGTAGGAAAACCAATTTTCAACTATTTTAAGTTCTGAAGTAGATCTTGATGTAAACATAAAAGTTGTAGATAATTGAGTTAGTTTTCTAATGGATTTAGAGTGACTCAAAAATATTTTGTGAATCTTGAGTTATGATAAAAACACTCCAAGTAGGTCTTGGAAAAACAACATTCTCTGTTTCGTGTTCTTGTGTCTTTTTTATACATTTCTATTTTGAACTGGCTTTAGGTATAAACATGAAAGTTGTAGATAATCGAGTTAGTTTTCTAATGGCTTTCTTTTGACGTGGAAATTATTTGTAGATTTTGAGTTATGATGGGAATAGTCCAGGTGGGTATTGAGAAAACACTAAGAAAAACTTAGCATAACTAATTCCGAGTTAGTCCAAAACTTATGGTTGGTTTCGAAACTTCAAACTTAAGTATCAGAGGTTTAGTTGAGATGTTTATGAGTATTTAATCTATGTTGTGATGAATCTAACTTGGTTTGATATGAATGGGTTGTTATAAGATATCGTTCATGAGTTAACGTTTATATTAATGTACATGTTGCTATTGTTGCTATTGTATATGTTGGAATATATTATGTGAATATTGTATGTTGTATAATATTGTGATATTTATGTCATTCAAGTTGTTGGTTGTTAAGTTGTCGGTTGTCGAGTTGTTGGTTGTTAAGTTGTCGGTTGTTGAGTTGTATGCAGATATACACAGTTTGATTCCATTACATACTCATACATTGTTGAGGGCTTATGCCCTGGAATGTTTATCATTCAACCGTTGATGGCTTATGCCCTGAAATGTTTATTATTCAACCGTTGAGGGCTTATGCCCTGGAATGCTAGTCATTCAAACGCGTAAAATGGTACCACATGCATATGCATTGTTTCATTGTCGTTGTTCGTCTTTGTGTCATTGCATAGTCGTTGTCGTTGATTTAAGTTGATGTTGTTGAATAGTCAAGTTGGTGTCGTCGATGTCTAAGTTGTTGTTGAAGTTGATTGCTATCAATAATGTGGTTAACGAAGATGTATATGTAGTAATAAAGTTTGCTAAATGTCGTAGTTTACGTTGTTAAATTCCATTGATGAATTGTATGCTTATTATTTTTGAATATGTATCTCACCCATTCTGCTTGAAAATGTTGCTCTTCGTATGAGTAACTTGCAGGTAACCAAGAATAGTTGCTATCGTGTGAGGATTTTCTACCGTTGTGTCTTAGGAGCTCTGATACGTAACATGATGTGATTCTTGTTATTGTTTTCTGTTTCTTTACGTACTATTTATGAAGTTTTAAGACAATGATGTTGATTTATTTATGAGACTTTTATGATAAGGCCTTGTGCCAAAGACTGTTTTAGAAGTTTAGTAAATTCCACTGCGAAATGTTAAAGATTTTATTATTGAATTTAAAGGATAAATAATTAACTTATCCGTTTATGATTTTATTTTAAAAAAGTGACATTCCGTTATGTGAATACTCTCATTTATTTTATGAAATTTTTAAGTTGGGAAACATGGTGTTACATAATTTACTCATATTTTTATAATATATAAATTTTAAAGATACAAAAATTAAAAGAGAAACAATCAAGTATTTATGCTACAATTGAGATAAGAAAAAAAACACTTTTAAGATAAAAAATTTCATAGATTAATTGAGAATGTTAATTTTAAGTTTTTTTTTTCGATAGATGAACTTGAATTACAAGCCATACAAACACTAAAGTTAGAGTAAAAAAATGTTCAACCTTAACTTATATGGATTTGATCAGTTTTTTAAAGGCCTTTGTATCAAAGCAAAGATGCGGAACCAACTACAATAGAAAAGTGTATTGTGTCAAAAAAAAATAAAAAATAGAGAAGTGTATTGTTTGCAATATATTTAGCAATTCATTCAAGACATCAAGGAACAAATATATTTTTTTTTGAAGGGAAGGAACAAATGTTATTATCATAGCTGAAATTCCCATAAGTTTGCTTGAAGATTTAAACGGTTTTATAGTAGGCGATGTAATGTGATAGAATGTGATGTGATACGATATGAAAAGACAACGGGAGAATGTCAAAACAATTTTTTTATTGGGAGATATGAAAATAAAATGGAAGAATGACAAAACAAATCTAGTAGGAGATGATCTATTTTTCATAGATAAAGACCGTAATCTGCACCAAGATTAAGTATCTGACTCAAGTCAAAGTTAATGTAAAATCCTCTTTGTAGTGAAATCCTTTGTACTAAGTATCTGACTCAAGTAATTTATCATTGATAGGATCTCAACTCCATTGATAGTATCTTGAGAAAGAAAGTTTATTCTAAGTTATGCAAGAGAATAAAACTCTTTAAAGATCATCATAAATGGTATTGAAATGTTAACCTCTAAATCTCCAAAATATTTCAACATTCATTTTGGAATGGCTTAACAGCAATTTTGATCCCCTAAGTATTAGGAAATTGCGATTTTTGCCACATAACAAAATAAAATACAATCTATCCCCTTAAGTATTGTCCTTTTTACAGTTTTGGCCCCTCAGGCTAATTTTGACCAAGTCAATGATGACTTGGACGCCACGTGTGTAATTTTTTATTTCATTTTAAATATTTTTATTTTATTTTTATTTTATTTTTTAATAATAAAAAATGATGATAAAAAATAAAATATTACACACGTGACGTCCAAGTCAGCATTGACTTAGGTCAAAATTGGTCTGAGGCCAAAACTGCAAAAGGGCAATACTTAAGGGGCTGAATTGTATTTTATTTTGTTATGGTGCCAAAATCGCAACTTTCTGATACTTATAAGGCCAAAACTGCTATCAAGCCTTTTGAAATTCAAAGACAAGGATTTCTTCGTCAACGATCATCTACTTCATCTCTATAAAAAATAAAAGGGTTAATTATGCAAATGGTTCCTATAAATATTAAAATTTCATTTTTAGTCCATACAAAAGAAAATCGTAATTTTTAGTCTTTATAAAATTTTCCGTCAACATTGTTAGTACTAGTAAAATTTTCCTTCAACATTTTTAGGCCTTGTAAAAATTTTCTATCAACATTTTTTGTCCTTAAATATTAAAGGAAAAATGTTACTGGACTAAAAAATGTGATTTTATTTATAAAGATTAAAAACAAAATTTTGAATATTTATAAGGACCATTTACTTAATTAAACCAAAATAAAAAAAGTTTGTTAAGAAAAAAGTTTTGAAGAAGTCACACGAAAGTGAATAATTAATTGAATTAAATTAAAATAGAAGTGTATGAGGGGGGCTTGGTCAATAATTAATTGGAATTTGTTTGTCAGTAATGAAAGATTTGCCAACTAAGTTGAGGTGTAAAACAAAAGTGAGAAAGAAAGAAAGAGGGGGTGATGATTTCATGGTTGGAGTTGCCGCCAGAGAGAGATGAAGGACACGACAGCAATGCCTTGCATTTTCTGCTAATAATAAAAACCGGTTTGCTTTGCTTCTCAGTTGTTGTTTGTTGACGTTGAACATACATTTGCATACCTCTCTTGTTCAGTTGTTGGGTGCTGACTTCTGAGTCTTCAAACATGAATGGGAAAGCCTCCATCTCTAAGGAGCTCAATGCCAAGCACATCAAGGTCAAGGGGACTCCATTATATATGCATACACATACTTGTTTCTTCTACTTGTTTCCGTGGAATTTAGAGTGGGAGAGGGAGTTTATTTTAACGATTATATCAAAGGAATACCACAATTTTACTTTGGTCTCTAAATGCTAGATTTTTTTATTAGTCAATTTGGAAGAAAAGAAAAAATAGGATTGTCATCATCATCCCCAAAAACCCAATCTTCGAAGGGGACTCCATTGTATATGCATATACATACTTGTTTCTTCTACTTTCATGTTTTGACATCAATGCATCTCGTGTATAGAGAGAGGTCTACCTTTTTCTTTTTAACATATTATTTTTTGCGCAGATCTTGGAGGGACTTCTAAAGCTGCCTGGAAATAGAGAATGTGCTGATTGCTGGAACAAGTATAACTCATATCAGTAAACAATTATGATTTTGCTAAATAGGTTTAATAAGAAAGATGCAGCAACAACCCTTACCATTAAGTACTGTCCTCGATATAAATTGTCTGATCTCACATCAACAACTGAGGTCGTCTATTGTGTGAAATGTTTATAGCAGGCAATCGTGCCATTGTTCCCATCATCTGATTGGGAGGAATATAAATGTCGATATATAAGTTTAGTTCGACCATGTTTATCTAATTAAGCATAAGGGGACAAAAAAGTCACATGAACAATGTAGATATTATAATTGAGTTTAAAATTTCCTTTCGACATCACTTCTTTAAGGACTTCAGTTCAAAACTATCACATATATATTTTTATTTTGAAAAGCTACACTAACCCCCTCAAATTGGGGGCAGAGAGAATCGAACCTGAGACCTTAAGGAGGAGCACACTCCCAGGTCCCAAGCCAACACCACTAGGCCAACCCAAGTGGGTTAAAACTATCACATATATTGATTAGGAGTCGCAGAGATTTATAAGGAATGACATCTCTCACCTTACAAGTCGGTTTTGCAAAAATAAGTTACGCTAACATAAACACCTAATATATTTGACATTGCAACATTAATAAGCTTTTCTTCTCTTTCAACCATATTAGGTGTTTCTTTTAGTTCCTTTAAAATTTAGTCTTTAATTTTACAAGTAGTATGCATATAATTAATTTAACGAGGTTTATTATTTTGAACGGAACATATACTTTTAATATGCCAGGGCACCAAGATGGGCAAGCGTGAACCTAGGGATTTTTATTTGCATGCAATGTTCAGGGATTCACAGAAGCCTTGGAGTTCATATATCAAAGGTTTGCTCGGTTTATCGTACTTTCTTTTAGACCTTCGTGTTCTTTTTTTACAAGATTTCATTAAATTGTAGATACAAAATTATAACATACTTAGATTTATATATACTAGACGATTATCATGAACGGTGTATTTAACCATGAGAACTAACGACGGGAATTAGGACTTGTAGAGAATGAGATTGAACTACTGTCATGGGTGTCTAAGTTTACAGCCATTAAATAGGTAAATAACTGAGGGCAACACTTTTCATTAGATGTATAACAGAATGATTAAATCTATATTCAAAAACAAAATCCAACACATATTCATCAAATAACTAGTGCTTAATGACAATAGAACTATATTAATAATAGTTCATAATAATTTATTATTTTCAATCGTGTTGGACTAAAATGAGTATTTCGGAGAGGATTATTCTCACCTGATAACTACACTTCTTACCTTTTCCTAAAAGTTCCCACATTTGTCAATCACGTGTAACCACTTAAGGACGTTTAGATGAAGTCATTTTGGTAATGCTAATCCTTTTCTAATTAGATAGTTTTTTAATACAATGTTGAGTCTATGACTGTACAAATAGTGGCAATCAATAATATAAAAGAACTTTCTAATAACCTGTAATTTACATTACTAATAGTTTCTAATAATTGAGTGCTATCAATCCTTAAGTGTCTGCGATTTGTTGGACTAAAACTACGGGAGGAATTGAAAATGTTAGAGATGGGACTATTCTCACCTGTTAATCACACACACTAACCTTTTCGTAAATATTCCCACATTCATCAATCTTTTTTTTTAAGAGGACACATTGGTCAATCTTGTGTAACAACTTAAGTACATTTAGATAAAGTCATTTTTCTAATTAGATAGTTTCCTGATACAATGTTGTGTCTATGACTGTACTAATAGTGGCAATCAATAATATTAAAGAACTTTCTATAAGCAATAACCGGTAATTTTGCTGCGGCAGACTAAAGTATAGCTGAATATTCTGTTACATATTTCCCTTTCTACCATAAAATTGATAACAGCTAAACCTTCTGATTATGCAACCAGGTGCGGTCCACAACTTTGGATACATGGTTGCCAGATCAAGTTTCTTTTATGCAATGTAAGAAACTATGCAGTCTGTTTATTAATTTCTTATTAGACTTGTTTTGTGAAAGACCTTTTCATATTAGACCAGCACTAGTAGTCCGTCTGAACAAACTTATATCAGTGATTAATAAATACAACAAGTGGTATGTGCCACTCCATATGTATGTAGATAGAGATACCATTTCAATACTACCGGGGTTAGGTCTATTAGAAAACATTGCGATCTAAAGTTCGAATTGTGATCGAGAGAAGTATCTACATTTACTGTCTGGCACCCCTCAAATAGGATTACCTTTGGTGAAAGAAAAAGAAAAATCATTTCAGTAATGTTGAGAGTCGGGTTTTTAGGTGAACTAAACCTTAATCTCAAATTTTGAAATGGTATCAACATTAATGTAATTATGGGTGATATCTTTTAATAGAAAACGTCTTTTCTTTTACACTGCAGATAATGGCTACTGAAGTAGTCTCTTGATTTGCATGTTATATGCAGGTATGGGTAATGAGAAGTCAAATAAGCACTGGGAGGCACATCTGCCGCCCAACTTTGACAGAAGTCGATTGGAAATCAATAAGTTTATCAGTGCCAAGTAAACCTCTGATGGTCTTTTTCAAGACATTTCTTGAAACTGGATATGGCTCAATTTTCATCTACCTTTCCAATTTACTCAACTTGATTCTGATATTTCAGGTATGTGGAGAAAAGGTGGGCTTCAAAAGATAAACTACAATCAACTTCAAAGTTAACTGAAAATATTTGTAACTTCAATGAGTTGCCAGATGGCAGGGCTAGGAGTGGTATTCCGAAGAACAGTAGGAGACTTTCTCTTGAAGAAAGCATTCTTGCAAATCACTTGGCACAAGTTCTACCGCCTGTAACAAGATCCTGTGAGGTAACCATGTTTTTTCACAAGTATTTATATGCATAAGCACTCAGTTGATGATTTATGCATTTGCAAAAACCAACAAAAATATGTAGGCCTTAGCCCTGTTACACACCAAAACCGAACAACAACTGTTAAATTTGGATCCTTTGACTTCTCTATCTTTGGGGTGACTTTAGGCTAAAACAAGAGAGTGTGAATGTGGGAAAATGTGAAAAAATATGGTGGAAAATGAGAGATGAGAGAGATAGAGAGAAAGGTAGGTGTCTTTCCCTCCCTAAAGTTAAAGAAAGCTTACCCTGCCAAATTAATCCTAACTTGTCGCAAAATTATATCTAAACATATGCACGATACAAACAATAAAATCAATGAAACTAATGCCACCACCAGGCCACCCATACAAAATCAATGAAAACCCCATCCGATAGTTTTGAGGGGCGACTAGACTATTCACCCCATGTCTTGAGATGCATAAAATGATCCTGATACCCACTCAAAAATCAGAATCGGATTGATCTATTTAGGCTCCAAGCTTTTTTTGCCATTTACACAAAAAAAATCTACTTCCATGATAGTGGCGCATACCCACCCAACAAATCAGTACCAAAATTGCAGTAAGTTTGAACCATTTTGTCTCCTTAACATGCATAAACATTTCTCAATGACATCTTTTTTTTTTTTTGAAATAATCTCAATGACATCTTGAAAATTGCAAAATTCAAAGACAGCTCCTAAGCACCAACTGACAACCTGCTGGACATACACAATTCACCAGCAAATTCTGCACAGCATACTACTACCACAATAAAAAGCTACCATCAGAAGTCGATACAAACCGATTCTGCCTTCGAAATCAAGCCTCCATGCATCCATGACAAGTGCTAGGATTAAAAAACCATTGATTAATATTATAATTTGTACTGTTTGATTTTGATATTTAACCAATTCCAATAGTACCTCATCGCACACTTGACCGTATTCTCTGGGCAAAGTTCCTTATTTTGAAACTTCTCATTTCTGGACTCCCAAATGCTCCAAATACATGCAAACCAAACCACTCTAACTCTATTAACAAAAGCTTTTCTACTCCTGCTTAAATCTTCGAAATGCTGAAGATGCTGGAAGCCTTCCTTTTGAAACGCCAATGAAACACCAAGCCAATTAGAAATTTCATATCAGATACCTGCAAGAACCAAACACTCGAAAAAAAGAAGAGACACCAGTTCATCGGGCCCGCACCTGCCAACACACTGAGGAGACCTTAGACCAATATCACCACTCTTAAATAGGTTATTTCTTGTCAGATTAGACAAGAAATTAGACCAATCTTCACACTGAACACGATACTTTTGACAGGATTGATCTATGACAAACCTTCGACCAAGACAGATTAAACATGCTAGTGATTCCTTCCATAAGCTTCTCATACACCCGTTTTACTGAATATATATTTGATAACTCGTGGACATCTATATCTAAATGACAAATATTCCCCACCAAACAGAACTACCTCTATCGTCTCCTCCAATAATCCTATCTCTCACCCCTTATCTATTTGTCAATGCTCTATACCAAAGACCAGTTCTCTTGTTTCTAGTTTTCCAATCCCATTTGCCCAGAAGGGTGGTATTGAAAACCCTCATGTTTTTTATTCCCACCCAACCCCGCTTCTTCTATTGACCTACATACCTTATCTCATTTAACCCATTTAATTTTTCTCTCATTCTCACTCCCACCCCATAAGAATTGTTTAAAAAGGGATTCGAGTTTAGAGATGATACCTGACGGAGCCTTGAAAAAGGAAAGTAGTATGAGAGAACTGACAAGACTGATTTTATGGTAACCATCTGGCCACCAATGGAAACATGCTTATGCTTCCAACTTGACAATCTCGATCTCACCGCATCAATCACCAATTGCCATGTAGATTTTTGTCTCGGATTCAATTGATAAACCAAGATACTTGAAAGGAAAGGATCCTATTTTGCAGTTTAGGATATTAGTTGTTTCTTCTAACCAATTATGAGCGATATTTATCGCTACCATAAGGCTTTTATGGAAGTTGGCATTTAATCCCGACATCAATTCAATTAAGAGCATATTTTCCTTTATAATTTGAATGCTTCCCCATCCTTCCTGCAATTATTAAGATGTCATCGACATATTGTAGATGTGAAAAACATTCATCTCCCACATCAAATTTGAATCCAGAAAACATACCCAACTCTGTTGATTTCCTCATCAGCAGATTGAAGCTTTCAACTGCTATGAGAAAAGAAACGACGAAAGCGAATCCATTAGTCTTAATTTGCAACCCATTTTGAATTCTTTTGTACATTGCAGGACTTCCATTCACCAATACCAAAATTGAAGTTGTCTTTAGGCATTCCGCAATCTATTTCCTCCAATTGTCGTGAAACTTCATCTTTGACATGACAAAATATAAGAAATTCCGGTCAACTAAGTCATATCTTTTCAAAAGCTACTTTAAACATATACACTTCTTTTTTCTTCCGTTTTTCCTCGTTCACAATTTCCTTAGCGATTAGTATCTCGTCTAAAATTTGTCTACCTGATATGAAGGTTGACTGTGTCTCTCATATGACTGAGCTGATCACCATTTTCAATATGTTTGCCAACACTTTTGCCAACACTTTATGAACTTTCACACTTCAACACTGCCCTACGCACTTCCTCTTCTAAAAATTCCCGCACCAAATCCTCTGAGTCAACACTATTAATTCTTTTAGAATTCATATTGTTCGGGACTGGTCTGACACCCCTAGCTGAAAAATGATTCTGAAAATGATCAACGAATGCATTTTTAATTTCATCCATTAATGAAATGATCGACTGGTCTGGAGATTGCATTCTTAAGATTTAATTAGTGAACCTATTGCATACACTATTGTGGACTGTGGTAATTTTATACTTATTTCATTTATGAACAGAACAGGCAGGGTAGAAGGGAGCCATAAATTTTGAAAATTCTTCTACGTTGGTCTTTTAAACTGTTGTAAACAACTCTACCATCTTTTCAACCCCGAACCCCCAGTGAACTAAGTTCTACCATTCTCTTTCTGCATTTTACTCAGACTCGCATTTTTGCTTGCCTTAAAATATTTAATTATTTATTACATTTTGAAAAAATAATTAAGGCACACTTTTTAATTGTATCAATGCAATTCAGGGTTCTTTGGACATACAAAAGAAGAAATCACCTCCATTAAAGAGACCATCTTCGTCAGTTGATTTTGACAAGTCCCCTGATAAGAGCATTATCACTGCTGATTTTTTCAGTTTGCTTTGCATCCATGACACTAAACAGAACTTCTCAACTGTACCTCCTTCAAGCTGGGCAACATTTGATTGTATGAAATAATATACTTTTATTCGTAATCTTTCATATTATTTCTTTGATTCAATGGTCATAAGAGTCCTCAAAGAATAATAGAATTGAAAGGAAATGTTTCGCATGGAATTATTTTCGTGCGGATAAAATTTGAAGATTTTGAAGTTTGATTTCACTTGAATCACCTGGAAGCTAGTTGCATTTCTTAATAACAAAAGTTGGGGTATATTTCTTATGATACACAGTTATAAATTATAAATTATTAATTCAGTAAATATATGTTCGCAGGAGGAGTGTCAATAGTGCAAGTTTATAAAATCGTTCAGGTAGTCCTTGGTGCAGATGTCACAAGAAAAGAGTTATGGATGGTGTTGTGATGTGGCATGAGTTTTGAACTGCTTAAGTTTGGTGTATGTTTTTCTTCTCATAACAGTTTTCAACAACGTGATTTGTACTTTATTATTTTGAGGAACCTCAAAAAATTTCACTTTATTCCCCAAAACCCAGAGACTTGCTGTGTCTGTACTCTGTAGCTCTAAAATCACCTGAGCTAAGTTAAATATATTTCTATTTGGTTATTTATACAATATGAGTAAGTTCCTGTGATAGGGTACTTTTTACTTGTTGAATGTTGAGTTACATTCAGTTATAAAGAGCATGTTGGTTATTTCGACAAGGTTTATTTTCATATTGGGAATTATACGCTATTTTCTTTGCAAAGAGACCGGACTAGGTTTTCTAAAAGACCAAACCACATAAGTGGAGTTACTCTCCACAAAAAGAATTACCCCAAACAAGTGTATCCTCAGAAGGCCAATAGGAATAGTGAGCTACCTAATCTCTGCCAAATTGCCAGGAATACCATTGCCCAAGTCTAATGAAATTTGCCACTGTGGATTCAAGATGTATGCCAATTACATTATTTGTCAACGGGGATAACAGAATTTTGTTGATTATGTAAAAGAAACTGTGAACAGTAACATACAATGTCACTATATGACGTCCTGGATTTGTGTCAAATAGAGGAACCGTATACAAATACTGACTAAAGAGAGACCTAGGTGAGAAAGAAACCGACGAAACTTATTTAATAGAAATGATCGCGATCCTTAACCCTTTTTCTGATTTTTCAACCAAATTTTGGAGGAATCGCTCCAAAATTAATTTTTTTTTTTTTAACACCGTGAGGCAAAGTCGAACCTCGTAACAAGAGACTAAACCATATCAAAAAAAGTTTTACGCTAGATTTTATGTAAACCAACGATTTAGAAATACAAATCTCATTGTCAACATTTAAAATCTGATAGGAAAAATTTATGAAAAACATATTTACCTAATTTTTTGCATAATTTCTTGACTAATTATTGTTTAATTTGTAGTTTTGTATGTTTCAGATGATTGATGGTTGATTTTTAGATATTTTGAAAATTCGGCTTGAATGGATGCCAAGTTAATTACCTTTTATTTTTTGGATTTTACTTGTTTTTTTACCCTTTCTCACTAAAACGGTCGTAACATGGGATGTCCTTATCCGGTCGTAGCTTGTGAACATTCCTTGGAAAACTAACAAGCATAGCTACGACTTCGGCGCGTCGGAAATTTTTTTAAATGAAGAAATTTTGGATTTTTTGGGCAAAATTCCATTAGAAAAGAACGCGATCCTTTACCAATTTTCTGATTTTTTAACCGAATTTTAGAGGAATCGCTTCAAAATGACTTTTTTTAACACCGAGAGGCAAAGTCGAGCGTCATAATATGAGACTAAACCATATTGAAAAAAGGTTTTGTGCTAGATTTTATGTAAACCAAGGATTTAGAAATACGAATCTCATTGTCAACTTTTAAAATCTCATAGGAAACATTTATGAAAAACACATGTATATCATTTTTCGCATAACTTCTTGACCAATTATTGTTTAATTGGTGGTTTTGTATGTTTCAGATGATTGTTGATTTTTAGATTTTTTGAAAATTCGGCCTGAATGGATGCCAACTTGCTAAGTGAATTACCTTGTTATTTTTCGGATTTTACTTATTTTTGACCCTTTCTCACTAAAAAGGTCATAACTTGGGATGTCCTTATCCGATAGGAGCTTGTAAACATTCCTTGGAAAGCTAACAAGAATAGCTACGACTTTGGCGCATCGGAAAATTTTTTAAATGAAGAAATTTTGGATTTTTTGGACAAAAATTTAATAGAAAAGATAGCGATCATTTACCCTTTTTCTGATTTTTCAACCGAGTTTTGTATGAATCGCTCCAAAATGACCTTTTTTAACACCGTGAGGCAAAGTCGAGCCTCATAACAAGAGACTAAAGCATATCAAAAAAAGGTTTTACGCTATATTTTATGTAAACCAAGTCTTTAGAAATACGAATCTCATTGTCAACATTTAAAATCTCATAGGAAATATTTATGAAAAACCCATTAGAGGCTGTGATTGAAATACGAAGTTAGTGAGAAAGCCTTGGTTTACATAAAGGCTGTGATCATTTTTGGCAAAATTTCATTAGAAAGGACTCATTTATCTCATAGGAAACATTAATAAAAAACCCATTTATCTCATTTTTCGCATAACTTATTGACCAATTATTGTTTAATTTGTGGTTTTGTGTGATTCAGATGACTAATGGTTGATTTTTAGATTTTTTGAAAATTCGGGCTAAATGGAGGCCAAGTGAATTGCCTTGTTAGCTTTCGGATTTTACTGGTTTTTGACCCTTTCTCGCTGAAACGACAATATCTTGGGATTTCCTTTGTCGATAGGAGCTTGTGAACATTCGTTGGAAAGCTAACAAGCATAGCTACAGCCTCAAGGCATTGGAAATTTTTTTAAAACGAATAAATATTTGATCTTTTTGGCAAAATTCCATTAGAAAGGACTCATTTATCTCATAGGAAACATTAACGAAAAAACCCATTTATCTTATTTTACGCATCACTTATTGACCAATTATTGTTTAATTTGTGGTTTTGTGTGATTCAGATGACTAAAGTTTGATTTTTAGAATTTTTGAAAATTCGGGCTAAATGCATGCCAAGTGAATTACCTTGTTAGCTTTCGGATTTTACTGGTTTTTGACCCTTTCTCGCTAAAACAACTATAACTTGGGATTTCCTTTGCCGATAGGAGCTTGTGAACATTTTTTGGAAAGCTAACAAGCATAGCTACAACCACAAGGCGTTGGAAATTTTTTAAAACGAATAAATATTTGATCTTTTTTGGCAAAATTCCATTCGAAATGACTCATTTATCTCATAGGAAACATTAATAAAAAAACCCATTTATCTCATTTTTCGCATAACTTATTGACCATCTAATGTTTTATTTGTGGTTTTGTGTGATTCAGATGACAAATGGTTGATTTTTTGAAAATTCGGGCTAAATGGAAGCCAAGTGAATTACCTTGTTAGCTTTCGGATTTACTGGTTTTTAACCCTTTCTCGCTAAAACGACCATATCTTGGGATTTCCTTTGTCGATAGGAGCTTTTGAACATTCGTTGGAAAGCTAACAAGCATAGCTACAGCCTCAAGGCATTGGAAATTTTTTAAACCGAATAAATATTCAATCTTTTTTGGCAAAATTCCATTAGAAAGGACTCATTTATCTCATAGGAAACATTAATCAAAAAACCGATTTATCTCATTTTTCGGATAACTTGTTGACCAATTATTGTTTTATTTGTCATTTTGTGTGATTCAGATGACTAATGGTTGATTTTTAGAATTTTTGAAAATTCGGCCTAAATGGAGGCCTAGTGAATTACCTTGTTAGCTTTTGAATTTCACTTGTTTTTGACCCTTTCTCTCTAAAACGACCATATCTTGGGATTTCCTTTGCCGATAGGAGCTTGTGAATATTCGTTGGAAAGCTAACAAGCATAGCTACAGCCTCAAGGCGTTGGAAATTTATTAACACGAATAAATATTCGATCTTTTTTGGCAAAATTCCATTAGAAAGGACTCATTTATCTCATAGGAAACATTAATAAAAAAACCGATTTATCTCATTTTTTGCATAAATTATTGACCAATTATTGTTTTATTTGTGGTTTTGTCTGATTCAGATGACTAATGGTTGATTTTTAGAATTTTTGAAAATTTAGGCTAAATGGAGGCCAAGTGAATTACCTTGTTAGCTTTCGGATTTACTAGTTTTTGACCCTTTCTCGCTAAAACGACCATATCTTGGGATTTCCTTTGCCGATAGGAGCTTGTGAACATTCGTTGGAAAGCTAACAAGCATAGCTACAACCTCAAGGCGTTGGAAATTTTTTTAAACGAATAAATATTTGATCTTTTTTGGCAAAATTCCATTAGAAAGGACTCATTTATCTCATAGGAAACATTAATGAAAAAACCCATTTATCTCATTTTTCGCATCACTTATTGACCAATTATTGTTTTATTTGTGGTTTTCTCTGATTCAGATGACGAATGGTTGATTTTTAGAATTTTTGAAAATTCGGGCTAAATGGAAGCCAAGTGAATTACGTTGTTAGCTTTCAGATTTACTGGTTTTTGACCCTTTCTCGCTAAAATGACCATATCTTGGGATTTCCTTTGTCGATAGGAGCTTTTCAACATTCGTTGGAAAGCTAACAAACATAGCTACAGCCTCAAGGCATAGCTACATTCGTTGGAAATTTTTTAAACCCAATAAATATTCAATCTTTTTTGGCAAAATTCCATTAGATAGGACTCATCTATCTCATAGGAAACATTAATCAAAAAACCGATTTATCTTATTTTTCGCATAACTTGTTGACCAATTATTGTTTTATTTGTGGTTTTGTGTGATTCAGATGACTAATGGTTTATTTTTAGAATTTTTGAAAATTCAGGCTAAATGGAGTCCAAGTGAATTACCTTGTTAGCTTTCGGATTTACTAGTTTTTGACCCTTTCTCGCTAAAACGACCATATCTTGGGATTTCCTTTGCCGATAGGAGCTTGTGAACATTCGTTGGAAAGCTAACAAGCATAGCTACAACCTAAAGGCGTTGGAAATTTTTTAAAACGAATAAATATTTGATCTTTTTTGGCAAAATTCCATTAGAAAGGACTCATTTATCTCATAGGAAACATTATTGAAAAAACCCATTTATCTCATTTTTCGCATCACTTATTGACCAATTATTGTTTTATTTGTGGTTTTCTGTGATTCAGATGACGAATGGTTGATTTTTAGAATTTTTGAAAATTCGGGCTAAATGGAAGCCAAGTGAATTACGTTGTTAGCTTTCGGATTTACTGGTTTTTTACCCTTTCTCGCTAAAATGACCATATCTTGGGATTTCCTTTGTCGATAGGAGCTTTTGAACATTCGTTGGAAAGCTAACAAACATAGCTACAGCCTCAAGGCATTGGAAATTTTTTAAACCGAATAAATATTCAATCTTTTTTGGCAAAATTCCATTAGATAGGACTCATCTATCTCATAGGAAACATTAATCAAAAAACCGATTTATCTTATTTTTCGCATAACTTGTTGACCAATTATTGTTTTATTTGTGGTTTTGTGTGATTCAGATGACTAATGGTTGATTTTTAGAATTTTTGAAAATTCAGGCTAAATGGAGGCCAAGTGAATTACCTTGTTAGCTTTCGGATTTACTAGTTTTTGACCCTTTCTCGCTAAAACGACCATATCTTGGGATTTCCTTTGCCGATAGGAGCTTGTGAACATTCGTTGGAAAGCTAACAAGAATAGCTACAACCTCAAGGCATTGGAAATTTTTAAAACGAATAAATATTTGATCTTTTTTGGCAAAATTCCATTAGAAATGACTCATTTATCTCATAGGAAACATTAATGAAAAAACCCATTTATATCATTTTTCGCATCACTTATTGACCATCTAATGTTTTATTTGTGGTTTTGTGTGATTCAGATGACTAATGGTTGATTTTTTGATTTTTTGAAAATTCGGGCTAAATGGAGGCCAAGTGAATTACCTTGTTAACTTTCAGATTTTACTGGTTTTTGACCCTTTCTCGCTAAAACGACCATATCTTGAGATTTCCTTTGTCGATAGGAGCTTTTGTAACACCCCGAAAATCCCAACATAAAAATTTCATATAAATATCAGAGTTCAACACATTTCAGGATGTCACATATCATAATATCACTAAACAAAAATGATTTATAATTTAATCCTCAGTGTTATTCAATACAGCAACAGAATTCATAAATTAAAATCCAAATCTTTTCAAGAATAATTCAACATCAAATAAATCCCTTCAAGAAGGTCTTGGCACAAGGCCTCATCAAAATCTCATAAATGTTTAACAACTAGTTCATAATAATTAATTCTTAAGCAATACGTAAAGGATAGAAACAAATAACAAATATCCCCATCCCGTTACATATCAGAGCATCCTAAGACACCTCACACAACGGATTTCTCACATGCGCACCTAAGCTTGATCACCTGCAAATTACCCATACGAAGGGCAACATTTTCAAGCAGAAGGGGTGAGAAACACAGTCAATAATATATATCATATAATTCAATAATTAATGATAACAACATAGAATCATCAGTTCATTCATATCATAAAAAGATAGGATTATTTCATCATAAGCATCACGTCATAAATAAATGGCATCTATCATAATAAAGCACATCACAATTCATCACATAACACGTCACAATCCATCACTATCATCATCACATCATCACTTAAACAACTTCACAACAACACGACACGACAATGCGACACTACACTTAGACATCATGCATGTGGTACCATATTTTAAGCATAAATATGCTTCATCGCCACTTTGAGCAAAAGTTCCATCGCCACTTTTATGCATATGCAATGGACTCACACTATTACTTTAATAAGTTAAACAACAAAACACTGACTTTGACAACAATAACAATTGTGCTTAGACTCTTCAAAACACCCTCCCAAACTTTTACAACACTAACACCACACTTAAAATCATCAAGGATATCAACATTTCACAAAGGCATACATTTATACATGATTCAACACTCTTATATAATATTTTACTTCATAAACAATTCTTAATAAATCATAGGAACCTATTAAAATGATCAGAATGGTCCCTAAAGGCACTAAACAAAATCTGGAAAATGGTCGTACAGGACCTTGTACGCTTAAGCGTGTGTCTGCACGCTTAAGCATGCCTCAATGTCGAAACATTGGGGTTGCACGCTAACAACACGCTTGGAGCACGCTTGAGCGTGTGATAATTTTGCACTAGGTTTGGTCTGGTACGCTTGAGCGTGCAAGGCACGCTTGAGCGTACACCAATGTCGAAACATTGGTTCTGGCACGCTGACAGCACGCTGACAGCACGCTGGTCGTACGCTTAAGCGTGCGGCCTATTCACAATTCTGGGCAACTATGGGGTTGCACGCTTGAGCGTGCGGCTTCAATTCTCAGAAAAACAGTACGGGTTTCACATGATTTTCACCCAAAAAACCCATTTTTTGATCCCTCAATCACCCAAATATGTTTACAAACTTGTTTACAGGTCATATATGCAATGGAGGAAACAAAACAACATATTAACATACACAAAACAGCATAATCCATCATATTCTCACAATTATCATAACCTAACCCTAGAACACAATTATCCATCAAAAATCAAATTAACATATATATTATTGAAAGAATTTCCCACCCTTACCTTAGTTTAGCAACAACAAAGAAAATCTACAGCAAAATCGATTGAAAACTCTCTTCCTAGCTCTTCTCCTCTTTCTCTCCAAAAGTTCTCTTTTTCTCCCAAAAAGCAAGAGCGTGAAAATGTTTGTCTGACTCTTTCTATTCTTTTTCCCCAAAACTATAACTTCTCTTTTCTTTCTCTTAACTCCTCATAATTTCTATTAATTCTAATAATTCCCCCTTAACTCTAAATAAATATTATTTTCTCCTATTTAATTTAAATAACACAAATATCATTATTTCTCTTACATTTTTCTAAACAGCCTTATAATAAAATAATACACACTAAAAATCACACACTTTCACATACCATCATATAAATCATGTCTATTCCACACAAGGTCATATATTTCACATAACAAACATATATATATATATATATATATATATATATATATATATATATATATATATAACAAACAAGTTATATAAAAATCATAGAAAATATATCAAACATCTATTAAGAGTAATTAAATAAACATGGGCGTTACAGCTTTTGAACATTCGTTGGAAAGCTAACAAGCATAGCTACAGCCTCAAGGCATTGGAAATTTTTTTAAACCAAATAAATATTCAATCTTTTTTGGCAAAATTCCATTAGAAAGGACTCATTTATCTCATAGGAAACATTAATCAAAAAACCGATTTATCTCATTTTTCGCATAACTTGTTGACCAATTATTGTTTTATTTGTGGTTTTGTGTGATTCAGATGACTAATGGTTGATTTTTAGAATTTTTGAAAATTCGGGCTAAATGGAGGCCAAGTGAATTACCTTGTTAGCTTTCGAATTTTGGACATAAAACCTAATGGATGGATTGGATTTTTTTTTTTCAAAAAAAAAATGGTGGATTTTAATTGACTAATGAATTTTTTTAATCCATCCATTAGAATCCAAATCCATATCCCTCCAATCCATCCATTTTGCCACCCCTAATGTGGAGGTGTGATGAGAAGTTGTCGTGATATGTCCAGAAGGTCTAGAAGGAATCATTTTGTTCTTTTTCACCAATGTTCCAGAGTGGATGAGGGTGTTTGAAAATGGTTTGAAAAGTATGAAGACATTCTTAAACCAAGTTGTCTTCTCTCCAATGTACTACCCCTCGATCCACTATAAGACATATGTCGACCCCAAAGCATCCTTGCTCCTTAAAAATTAATGCATTGACATTGTATTTGACTTTCCCTCTGACGGTCTAGACCACCCTTCTCGCCTACGTTCCATTCTCCCATTGTTATGTTGCTCTTTGTGCTCTCTTCCTCCCTTTCTTTCGCGGACTTGTTTCTATTGAAGTAAGACATAGAACACCACATGTATCGAGATGTGCGACTGTGTTTTAACGTCATTCCATAATTTGTCATTTTTGCTCTTCCAGATACACCAAAGAGTCATTACAAAATCAATAAGTTGTTTATGATGTAGGGATTCTAATAAGTGAAAGAATAAATCTACAAAACATTCCGCATTTTCCATATTCTCTTGTATAATATGCCATAGACATGTTGCACTCAAAACTTTCTCTAATTCTGCACATATAAAAAGAAATGGCAGTGCTTTTCATATGACCTCTAGCAATGCACACATCAATCGCTCAAATGGACACATTGAGTTTGAAGCCTATGTCTCATGGGTAGGCATCCTATAGAGGCCCTCCATAAATATACCTTTACTTTTTACGGAATTCGATGTCTCCAAATTTTCATCAAGTTACCTTCCACTCTCAACTCATTGTTATCAACCAGACTTTCCGTGGTATAGTCATATGCCTAATCAACCGTGTAGTCCCCATGGATTGTAAATATTCAACAATTCTTATCTTCTACAATATCATTAATAATTGACATGGCAAGAATATTTTTGGAATCTCTCTCATTGAACACCTCCTTCATAATATATGTTTTCCACTCACTTCTGTTTTGCTCCATTTAGTCGCTCACCGTCGTATTTTCCATCCCCAGCGGTACGGCACTTGTCGCATATGCTCTCTCGTTGTTCCTAATCCATGGGTTTTAACATGTTATTATTTGCGAACCATCTCTCAATCTCCATATGAGGACTCCTCTGACTACTACATATGAAGCATGGATACTACGCCATACATAACTTGGGTTGTGACCCAGTTTTTCTTCCACAAAATTCCCTCTTGGAAAGTATCTATCTTTAAACACTTTTGCAATTATAATATCATGGTTAGTTTCTAATCTTCAACCTTGCTTCCCTAGCATTGCCAATATGAATCCGTACAGATTTTGAAAACTCATACCACCATATTGTTTTCTCATTGCCCATCACTCCCATCTTAACTAATTGACACCTTTCCCATTATGTCGATTCGATCCCCACCAAAATGAATTGAACATATTTTAAATCTCCTCACCTAAAGTTGTCGAAAGTAGAAATGAACTCGTAAAATATGTTGGTATCAATTGAGCAACTGATTTAATAAGTACCTTTCTTCAAGCTTTAGATAAGTGCTTTCCTAACCAATTTTGTATTCTTTTCCAAATACAGTCTCAAATATGTCTAAACATTGCCCTCTTCCTTCTTCCCACCAAAGATGGTAAGCTCAAATATTTTGTAAAACCTATACTCTCTGATACCTATACAATGATCTTCACAGTGACCTTGTCAACTGATCAGCATTCTTACTGAAAAGTATTTTCAACTTCTGAAAATTTATTGCCTACCTAGATGCCTTTTCGTATTTCTTAAGGGCCTCAGATAAGGTTTGAGGTTCTTTTTCATTTGCCTTACATAATAGAAAACAAACGTCAGCAAATAAAAAGTTAGTCAAAAGTGGATCTCCTTGACACACTTTGGTGTCTTGGATATCTCCACGGGCTTATAGTCTTTTTGGCATGACTGATAGTCCCTCGACACATATAATAAATAGATATGAGGATAGTGGATCCCCCTGTCGTAAGCCTCTACTAGGATCTTGTAAACCAATACCATCAATGTTTACAAGCACTTGATACTTCACATTAGCCATACAAATTCCCATCCATTTCACCCACTTCTCATCGAACCCCATCTTCCTCATCATACCTTGAACAAAACACCAGTTTACTCTATCATATGCTTGATTGATATCAATTTCCAGTGCAATTTCCTCCTTCTTCCCTTTTGACTTACATTTCATGTGATGTAGAATTTCGGATGTTGTTAAAACATTATACATAATATATCTATTTTCCATAAAAGTTGACCGCTCTTGTGCTTTTCATTTTTGTAACAACTTATTTAGTCTATTAGTCAGTACTTCTGATATAATTTTGTAAAAAAAAATTACAAAGTGATATTGGACGTATATCCCTAACTGTTGACAAAAATGGGTTGCATGCTACCTCTTTCTCCCGTGAAGAGGTCATCATAATAACTTTACTACTCCAATAACTTGGCTTGAGAATACACTACTACCCCATCATTCCTTTGTAATTTAGGTTCTTTTCCTTCTAGCACTTGCCAAGGCATGCAATTTTCTTGAATTTGTATCCCCATCTTTCAACCATTTTACGTATTCCCTATGCCTCCAATACACGTCCTCTTGTGTAAGTAGTGTAGATCATTTGACTTATGGCTTAGTTATAGAGATTCATCCCATCATCGTCTTATCTCTCTCTCGTAACACCTCCATATCCTTTCTACAATCCTTAATGGATTTTTTTGAAACACTGTTATAGTCGTTCCCCACATCTCCAGCTCCTTCTGGTAATTACAAATTTTTTCAAGCACCTCCAGATATTGAAAAAAATTGTGGATGTTTTAGGCGATGACACATAAGAGTGATTATATGTCAATATTTGGCAGTAAGAAACATTTTTCAATATATCTTCAATGGCTTGTATCATCCACAAAATAATACATTTGCACCAAAATATAAGTGGTTGACGTTAACGGATATGGGTCACATTATTGCAACTTGCTACAATAAAGGTATGGTTGAATTGGAAAAATAGAAACTGATATTTCTGAAAGTTTTTGCCCAATTAGAGGACAATCGCCACTAAGCCCAAATACCTACATTATGTGTCTTGGCTTAATACATGATCACTTTGTTCATGCATTTTTGAAAGATGGTTATCCAATATCTCATTTATGTATGAGGAGTGGAAACTACATAAGAAATAAGAAGTTGAGGCATGAGAAGATGTTTTTTTTATAGACAACTTTGGTTTGGAGAACTCATGTATATTGAAAGAGTAAAACAACAACTAAAAAAAAAGAATCAAATGAAGTCATTCTAATTCCTTTGGATAGGAAAGATGAAGAAGACGAAGAATTATAAGAAGATGAAGAAGTAATTTCACTAGATAGGATATGCTACTTTTTTCCTAGTGTTTTTACTTTATTTGGTCGTTAATGCGCCTACATTTTTGTATGGCCAATATACCATTAACATTGTATAAATATATGTCTTATATATTTTACGTGGTGGACAAAACACCAATAGTTTATATGGATAATATTGCACCACATTTTATATAGGTCAAATACCTCCCCAGGTCCTTTAAGTTTCATGTTTGTTTCAGATAGATCTTTTAAGTTTCTAAGGTTTCAGATGAGTCTTTTAAGTTTGAAGTTTGTTTCGGATAGGTCCTTTAAGTTTCTAAGGTTTCAGATAGGTCCTTTCTATCAACTTCAGTTAAGCCAAAGTTGATTTGATAGAAAGGACCTATCTAAAAGAAACTCGAAACTTAAATGACCTATCTGAAACCTTAGAAACTTAAAGGACCTATCTGAAACAAACTCGAAACTTAAAGGACCTATCTGAAACTTTAAAAACTTAAAGGACCTATCTGAAACAAACGTGAAACTTAAAGGACTCAGGGAGGTATTTGGCCTTTTATATAAATATGTCTCTGGTTAATCTACAATTCATTTTATAATTCTTTTCATTTCGTTTTATTCTGAAATTTTCTCTTGTATATACTTTTGTCAAGGGAATCATATCTCAGGATAGGAAATTTATATATCAGTCCAGTCCAATCCAGTATCAGTCCAGTATATACTTTATATAAAAATGAAATGTCAGGTAAGAGTGTATATTTGGGATATGAGATAAAAGGGTGTACATAGAACATTACTCTTCCAAAAATCCACTCATGAATTAAAAACAGACAAACAATCATGAGTGAAAAAGCCCAATCCATTATTCTTCTCCTTTATATACTAAGCACTAACATCATTCCTTTAAAGAAAACCTAATTAGTGCATTGCAACCCTACCTACCCTTTGACAGCATTCCTACTCTGTGTTTTTTGGTCTCCATATTATATAAACCAAATTCATCTCAATATTTGGTCTAGTTGATTGGAAAGTTACTAAAAGAACGTAGAGAGTGATTGGATACGAGACCTATGCTGCAGCAGATCTAGATCCTGTTAAGGAAAACTTGACTGATGAGCAGGAAGGCACATGCACCAAAGCCAAAGTCTGAGGGTGTGGAAACATAGTGTCGTAAGTTTCATAAACCATTCGGCCTGATAAAGCATAAAGGGAAGAAAGAGATCTAAGAAAGAAACAGTAACGAGAGTAAAGGTTTCTAATAAAAACCCTAACCCCCTAAATCATGTAACAGCTTTACTGTGAGGTAACCTTTCTCATTAGTTATCATTAGATACCTCTGTTAATCTTGTTTTCTTCTTTTTTCCAAATTTCTTTCATCCCTATACTCCTTTTCAAACATTCGACGTTGAAAAAACTTTACACCTATGGTTCCACACTCTCTCGGCTTTGGTGCATGCGCCTCTGTCAGTCAGTCAAGCTTTACTTAACACAATCACCACTTTGCGCCATCTTCTTCTACGTTCTCTCATGGTAACTTTCCAATTATCAATGTAAAGAGTAGATTGCTCATAGTTAATTAAGGAGGAAATTAAAAATGTGGTGTGTTGATAAAAAAAAAAAAATCAACTTGACCTAGACCAAATATTTTAATTGAGATGAATTTGACTTTGTTTAATAAGGAGACCAACTTGACGTAGACCAAATATTGATTTTGAACATTCCATAACGAGGATGCCCTACTTTTGACGATACGTGCTTCACCCCAATTATTTAGTACTCTTCTTTTCCAATCAAAAGATATGATTATGATTGCTTGTGGTTGTCTGTAGCATGAAATTGTGGACGAGACAAATGAATATCTTGGAGTTCATAAGAGGTAGCACAGATTATTTGAGTACAAAACTTTCAAAAAATATATGCTGCATATATTATTAATATTAATATTTTGGTTTTTTGTAGATTACCTTTGAAAAATGGTGGGTAATTTACCCACCAACCAATGAAAATGAGCAATTTATTGGTAGGGTCAAGATAGTTCATGGATACAACCTAAAAAGGTGAATGCTCATTGGTTGAGGTAAATTACCCACCATTCTTTCATGGGTACTCTAGTTGTCACCTAATATTTTTATTTTACATTGACATCAAGCGGTGGGAGAAGATGTTGAAGTTGACGAACAAAAACAAGATTTGCTTCTTTATCAACTCCTTGGAACTCGAGAGTTTACCTCAACTTGTTTTGCCTAGGTAAACTCGTACGAGTTAATATAATATTGTAAATTATGACTTACTTACAAAGGCAAATTATATCAAACTACCATTATAAAACGTTATGCTCAACTAAGCATCAAAATACAAAAATTAATGCAAAAAATAATAAGTTTCATAAGTCTCTGTGTCATCTATAAAAGCAAGTTCACAAGTTTCTAAAGTTGTTAATAAATCTATCCAAAATCTTCAACGTCACAATCTCCGGTGTTGGAATCGGTTTTGAGAATAAGGTTATGGTTTCAGTTTGGAGAACATTGATGAAGGAGAATAGAAGAGCAAGTTTATGTTGTATGTTTTTTAGAAGAAGAAAAGAAGCGCCGCGCAATTATAACACTGTGATATTGAGCTAGGCATTAAAAATGAATTGGATTTTAATTGAAAATCGGCCCAAAACAAAAAAATGTGTTTTTAAAAGGTAAGATCGCAAGCTCAGACGATTTTACCCGATTTTACCAATTTTATGCCGTGTTAACTCGGTCAAACTAGGTCAACTTTCCGATTTTACCAAAAAACAAGTTTACGTCCGAGTTTACACGATTTTGGTACCTAAAAACGTAAACTCGGGCAAGTTTACGTTTTAACACTCGATTTCGCAAAACCTTGATCGGGAGTTTGCGCGAGCAATTGCTAGATGTTAAATATGTTGTCTATTTCAAACACAAGAAATAGACAAGAAGTTAAGTTAGTAGTATTAATTTAGGGTGAGTGTTGAAGGTGTGAAAAACACAAGAAGGAGAGGTGAATTGTGTTGGATTTTCAAACTTTTCTAAGTGGTTCTCAAGTTAAAGTTTGACCAAATAGACAACATATTGATCACCATCAATAGTTTGACCAAATAGTGGACTCATCAGAAACTGAAGACGTGAAGTTTGTTGAGAATTTAACAACCTTTGAACTGAAAAGTTCAAGATTTGATGAAGAATTAATGATGAAATTTCAAAAGAAAAGGTATGTGACGTTCGCGAATCCACCGTCAGTTTCTCATGTCATGTTACCTCAAGGTCATCAAGGTGTTGAGAAGTTGGAAAGGCACCCTTCTCTTAGGAAGAAGAAGAAGAAGTCATTGATTCCACTTATTGGAGGCATATTTTCTAGGAAAAAGGGAACTAACCAAGAAGTTCCATGATGAATGATGAGTTTATATGAATTTTAGCGAGTATAAGTATGCTTTATGCATTACATTACCAGATTAATTACCTAACCGGGTTTTGTATTCACATTTCTTTTCTTTTTGAAACAAGTATTTTTGTTTTGTTTTCGTGTGATGTATGTATCTAACTGTCGCTAATAATATTGTGTAAAATTTAGTTGAACTTTGTGAAGTGACGACTAGTAGAGTAGCAGAGTATAGATACTTGCATATTGTGGATGTTCCATGCATTGTTTAAAGAACTAAACCGGACTGTGGTCGAATTGGTTGAGCCGAACCTCAGGTTTGGTGAACCGGGCGGATCAAAACAAGGACCAGGCTAAAAAATTGCTGCTAGAAGAATCGAACAGGGGAGAACGCGATCATAGATGTACCCCTTAACAATATAAATGTTTTGGTCGAATAAAATAAACATGAAAATCAAAATCACTTGTGAGTTAAAATCATATCCATTCTCTTTTTCTCTAATTTCTCTCTGTTAGTACTATAGTTTTAGAAATCTAGACACCTAATATATATTCTACACATCGACAAAGAAAGAAATAAATAGGGTGATGCGGTCCATGATAAATGCGATATGTTAGTGAACTAATGGAAATAGAAAGATAGTGATAAAAGGATGTGTTAAATGAATGTATGATAATTAAAGACGCATAAGCATTTACAATGATACTTGTAATCTAAAAAGAGACATTAAATGGATCACATATGTAAACATCACTTATGCAAAAAATTTAATGAAAGTATCAATTAATGATTTAATGACTCCAATAATAATAAACTAAAAATAGTCATTAAATAGGCGCCATTAATACGCACTTTAATATGTGCATTTAAAAAATAAATTGTACTCCCTCCGTCCCAAATTATAAGCAAAAAATAAAATAAAATCACACTTATTAAGAAAACTAAAACATAAGAATTTGGAATATGGTTTTTTGTGTTTTCTTTGGAAAAAGTTTTATAGGAAGATGTAAAAACAATTTTTATTGGCCATTGGTTATGGAAAAAATGAAAGAAAGAGAAAATTGAATGTAATTTGCATTTAATTTTATGAGAATAAACAAAAAAAATCTTGGAAAAGATAAAAGTTTGTCTTTTTTGCTTATATTTTGGGACAAAGAAAATGTGTTTTTTTTGTTTATATTATGGAACGGAGGGAGTAGAGAGTAACACATAAATTTGAGATATTGGGTTCAACTTTTATAACTTTTTCTTATTTTAATCATAAAACCCGTTAGTTGGTGAAGAGAGAGAAAATCCTTGTATAGTTGTCGTGCAACTAATTGCCATTCATTTTTTTCCCTCCAATGTGATCTTTAATTGGTTGATGTCTTTATTAAAATAAAAAAGTCCTTATTAGAGATCTCCAATATCATTGATGATAAAAAAAAGGAGAGGATAGTCACTTTTATTATTTTCTCGCATTTCAATGGATAGATTCGGATAAAAGGGTAATTTTTTTCTCTCTATCTAGATGGATAAATTTAGATGAAAGTGATTTTTAATAATTATAGAGGCGAAAAAAGAAATATCTATCATAAGTGATTGTACCTAATAAGAAGGTGACTATCAATGCTCTTTAATGCGGTGATTGCTGATAGTGGAAATGTGTCAGTTTGAATACTAGAATGGCAGGAGTGTGTACCTACAGACACTCCGACGCTCAAGTCAGTAGAGGTCAGAAATGGGAGGTTAAGAAATGAGAGAGATTCTACCTTGGGGACTGCGAGGAGTCCCTTTTATATAGAGGTGGGTGTTTACAAAGCTTTTGTATGACACACGTATGTCCGGTGATTGCGGTGATTGCTGATAGTGGAAATGTGTCAGTTTGAATACTGGAAGCAGGAGTGTGTACCAACAGACACTCCGACGCTCAAGTCAGTAGAGGTCAGAAATGGGAGGTTAAGAAATGAGAGAGATTCTACCTTGGGGACTGCGAGGAGTCCCTTTTATATAGAGGTGGGTGTTTACAAAGCCTTTGTACGACACACGTATGTCTGGCGGTTACGAAATCGTGGGAAGTATAACCGCTGGTGAGAGATACACAGAAGCATGGGAAAGAGACGTTACAGTTCGTTCGAACTGGTCTCAGTTACTCCGAGCACCCCCCCCCCCCCCCGCCCCGTGGAGAAGGGGTGTGTTGCGAGTAAATTTCCAAATGTAGTATTTGGCATTGGACCCTAAATCTTTGACCGGTCCAGACCAATAAGTTAAGATTCTCTTCATTTTATTCGACCAAAAAACAAGAATACTGCTCTTCACCCAGCATAAAACGCTCGCGCCCTGCAAGCATTCCGAAAATGCCCGTGCGCTAGTTAACTAGCGCAAGTGTTAATCATTGCGCCACTTAACTAACGCTGTGTGAGTTAACTAGCGCTGCGTTAGTTAACTCACGCTACGTGCTGTCTTAAACAAGGTAGAACACCTCATTTCCTCATTTCTCATCTAAAATCTCAAAAATCTCTCTCAAATCACTCAAATCTAAAATTCCTTCAGGTCCAAATCAAACAACACTCCAATAACAAGTAAGTTTTCATGATCAAACACCATTAACCTTTTATGTTTATATGTTATATTTTTCTCATAAATTAGAAATTTTTTAGATTTAGAGTTTGTTTTAATTTTGGTGTTTTTGGCAAGAAATCATACAATGTTTTCATGTAAATGACTTGTGTTGCTTAAATGTTTAGATGTTTGGATGTTAATGTTGTAGTTTTGAGTTTTAGAGAATTTTTTTAGACTAGAGTTTGTTTAAATTTTGATTTTTTTTTTGCAAGATATGATACAATGTTACATGAAAATGACTTATCTTGCTTAATTGTGTTTGGATGTTTGGATGTTTGCATGTTAATGTTGTAGTTATGAGTTTTAGGGTTTATGTATAATTTGCACTCCAAGTGTTTGATGAATTGTTTGAATGAGTTTTTCATTGATTGTTTTTAATTTCATATTGTGTAGATTTGAAGCAATGGCCGGGTGGATCGATGTTCATGCACAATTCAATGGTGGAGAACCGCAGAGGTTGATGGTTCGGTGCCTTGGTGTAACGTTAAGAGGTCTAAAGGATGAAATCACTGAATTCAACCAAGGAGTAAACGCCAGAGACACAAGGAGGGTGGAACACTTTCGGTATAAACGTCCAACACTCAACGAGGGGAGGGTATCATTCACTTGGGTGGAATTAAAGAACGACGAAAACGTGACGAGCATGTTTTGGGAGCACAACATGTTCCAGTGGATCGATATGCTGGTGACGTTGCTGAGATCAACTGAAGATATCATCAAAAGTTTGATTCCACCAGAAGATCGTCATTTGTTAAGGTAAGGTGCATTCCAACTACAACAATTATCTTACCTCTGAAATGGGGTAATTCAAACTTGTCAAACGACAAGTCTTCAACATTCGCCCATCATTCATGTTTTTCCTTTGTAAAGATTAAACTCTTGTTAGGCTGGTTTAGATTAAAGTATTGAAGTGTCAAGGAATGAACCTCATTTCGTTGGCACTTGAATACCATCATCTAAACCAACCCTAACAAAAATATATTCTTTTTAAAGGAAAAACATGAATGTCGGGTGAAATGCTTGAGTCCTGTTGTTTGACCAGTTTGAATTTACCTTATTCAAAGGTAAGACAATTGTTGTAGTTGGAAGGTACAAACGTTCGGTATAAACGTCCAAAAAATCGTCAGTAGGTACGGAATGAATGCACCTTCCAACTGTAACAATTGTCTTCCTTTGAATGAGGTAATTCAAACTTGTTAAACGGCAGGACTCCAGCATTCGATAAGCATCTTGAATATTGGTATTCAAGTGTCAAGGAATGCACCTCATTATTTTGACACTTGAATACCATCATTCAAGATGTTGATAGAATATCAGAGTCTTGCTGTTTAGGAAGTTTGAATTTACCCCATTAAAGGGTAAGATAATTGTTGTAGTTGGAAGGTACATTCTGGAATGTAATGTAATGATAAGAACTTGTATTACTGAGAATCAGCTATTAAAGTTATTTATTGACTTTTTATTCGAATTTATTCAATACACGATGTCACAATTTTTATTCGAATTCACGCTGTCGTAATTTTCATTCTAATTCACGCTATCGTAATGTTTATTCGAATTCACGCTAAATTTATTCGAATTTATTTATTGACTTTATTCAAATTTTTAATTCAAAATATTTTATTTACTTTATTCTAAATTATTCTATTTACTTTATTCGATATTATTCATTAAAAAAATACAAATATAAATAAAAGTAAATGAACTAAATTAATATTTATTCATTAAATAGAAAATTAGAAAATAAAAGCAAATATAAAATAAAAAGGAATGAACAAAATTGATGCATATAACAATATCTCATTTTATTAATAGAATTCATACAATACAATAATTGATACAATAATTTATTCCAATTCACTAATTTATTCTACTTATTTTCTCCCTCTTGGAGCAAAAGTGAAAAATCTTCATGGGGTAAAATAGTGAGCAACCTTCTTGGGAAAAATACATCATCAACCCTTGGGCTAAATTTAAATCTGGTTTTTTTTTACCTCAAGAAGATTCTTTTTACCCACGGTAAAAAGTTTCTGGGGTTTAAAAAAGCAGATTTAAACTTATCCCAAGGGTCGATCACTTCCCCAAGTTGTTTACTCACTATTTTACCCCGAAGAAGATTGATCACTTTTGCCCTCAAAGAGAATATTGAAAAGAAAAAAAAAAGAGAAATAGAGGGAGAGAGTGGGGAGGGGCAGAAAGTGAGATTGTGTGAGGAATTATGGAAGTATAGAGGGGTATTTATAGGTGGGAATGGTAGTATGAGTTGTAAACACCATTAATGTGGTCAAAAACGTGTAAAATTTGGTAAAAAAACATGTGGAATGAATGTTGAAAACCTGATCAAAGACCAAAAAAATGTTTGTTTTTCAGCTCTGACCACCGACCAAGGTACGTGAGTTAACTCGCGCATAGATCAGTGGTGCGTGACTTAAGTCACACAGATATTATAAGGTGCGCTAGTTAAGTCACACTGTGTGACTTAACTAGCGCAAGTGTATATTTGGAACAGAGGTCTATTAGAGGTTGTAATTCATCTGTTCAACTGCTAATTCAGTCAACATTGCATCCCATTACAATGTCAGATGCTACAATTCGATGGACGACACCTAAACCAAAATTTGTGAATACCTCTAAAGATGAAGGTAAGTAAATTGGGGTGGCTGCAGTTATTCTTGACAGAGGGTTGGGTTGTGTTGTCACATTAGCTTGTTGGTGCTTGCTAGTATTGTTGTAGTCTTTTGTGGCGGAAGGATTGGCCTTTCAACTCATAAACGGAATGCTACGTTCATTAAATTCAAAATAAGATAATTAACTAATTATCTTTCCAAAAATCTTCAACATAATAATTTCAAATCGTTGCAGCGGATTTAATTCATCAACAAAATAAGTCTTTGGCACACAGGCCCTTCAAAATGCTTCACAAATGAAAACAAGACAAGTTCAACATAATAGTCATAAATTAGTGTTTGACAAAGACGTAAAGGAATAAGAAAATTGCCACATAAGTCCTCATCCCGTTACGTATCAGAGCACCTAAAAGACTCAGTGAGGGACGACCGCTCATGACAGCAAACCAAGCAAGCTAAACTTTATCACCTGCAAGTTACCCATAGGAAGGACAACATTTCCAAGCAGAAGGGGTGAGATTTCACAAAACAATAACATTAAACAGGTAATTCAATAGTTATATTTAACAACATAAGCATCATTAAACTTTAACGGATATAACATCATAAGTTCATTATGAACATATCAACATGATTCAATTCATGACTCAACTCGACTATGCAACTCAACTTGACATAATTATGCAACTTAATCTTCTAATATGCATGTGGTACCAATACAGAGCATCAAGCCCTCGTCGTCATTTGAGTATACATATACTCTTGGACAAAAGTCCCTCCGTCGTGTTAGGCAAAAGCCTCATCGTCGTGTGAGCATAAAAATACTCTTAAGGTAAGAACCTTCATCATCATATGAGTATGCATGGACTCAATCAACCTACAACTTAACGACTCCAACATCATACGTCTCAGACCGACTCATGCAGCTTAGTTAATCAACATTCAGCAACATAGACAGTTCATGGTAATAACTCATGGTACAAAAGTATTCAAATATGTTTAACAACATTTCAATCAACAACTTATACAAGTATATAATATTTCCCACACATTAGATTATTCAATCCAGGCTTACTGGAACAACAACAACAAGGTAATCATCTTAGTTACTAATCCCCAAGGCCATCTCTCAACAACTCGATCCATAAGGGTCACTCAAAGGCTAACAAGTGGTTATGTAACCACTTTGCTCGCGAGGCGAGCTCACTTACTCGCTATGGCGAGTTCAGGAAAAGGGCTCTCGCCATGGCGAGTAAAACTGGGTGCTCTCGGGTGTTTTGCATTTTTCACCTAAAAATCTCATTTTAATCTTCCCTACTTCGAATTTTGATCTGAAACTTGTCCTAATCATTCTTATACACATTCAGGGACTCAAAATCATCTAAGGGTCGACTTAAGGGTCACTCTCAAAATCAGGGACTTACTCGCTATGGCGAGTGATTCGTTCGCTGTGGCGAGCTGCATGAAGCAACTCGCGAGGCGAGAAGGATTGCTCGCCATGGCGAGCTCTCTAGGGTTGCTCGCGAGGCGAGAATCATCGTTCGCCGTGGCGAGCGATGAAGGTCAGCTACGGCCAGAACAGTGGTTTTCACGAAAAATCATCCGAACTCATGGTTTTAAGCCTAACTTTGGTTCCTATAATCATCTTATGACTTAACTAAGGTCTGTAAACAGTTTCTACATCAATCTGACCAATTTTCACCGTTTAATTCTCAAACTCTCTCTAAAACCCTATTTTCTCATCTCTTCCAAAACTCCTAATCATGTTAAACCTAACCAATTGAATTAGAAGCTTAATAGAATTGTAGAGTTAGTCTCACCCTTACCTTAGCAAAGCATAAATCGTAGCTCTAGGTCTCTTTGCCTCTTTCTCCCTTTTTCTCCAAAACTTGTACGTACGTAATGTTTTCTAAACTAGGTTTTCACTATATATATATCTCCTTCTAATTCCTCTAAATCTCTCTTTCACCAACTAACTTTCTATAATATCAAAACAACCCCCAACTAAATATTTATTTTATTTTCAAAATCTTATTTTATTAAACAATAAAATAAGCCGCCACTTCTCAAAATAACACATAAAATCATATCATCGTATATTCCTCTAAAAATCACTTATATTATATAAATATAATACAAACACATATAATAACCTCTAGACTCAATTAAATAATTAAATAATTCGAGGAGGGCGTTACATTAAACATCTCATATGACTCGATAGTTTGGATCAACATCTTACAACTTAAGTAACTTAGATCAACATGAGCACCTTAATGATATTAATACGTCACAACAGCAAGTTAGCATCAACAATAATCACCAATATAACCATTACAAAAGTCATTTACCATCTTTCACAATATATAATTATTTACTTTCATACAGGTCCTATTTAATAAATTGTTTTAAAATAAATAAGTTTTGATAAAAATAACGAATTTTAGTTATTGGTGAGACTCATCTAATAAAGAACGATAATCTTTATTTATTAGTTTTGTTAGGTCTGCAGCAATTTAACCTAATTTTTTTCCGCTCATTTGCTTTATTAGTTTGCAGTTATTTAACCTAACAAATTTCATCTAAAAAAATGCATCGCACCAATTTCATTCCTATCTTCTTTCCTTTTTTTTTTTGACGGAAATATTTTCTACACTTATCTGATGCTGCAAGTTTGTTCTAGATTCTATGAGCATTCTTATTTATTAATTTTGTTAGGTCGGCAGCAATTTAACCTAATTTTTTCCCGCTCATTTGCTTTATTAGGTTTGCAATTATTTAGCCTAACAAATTTCATCTAAAAAAATGCAATCACACCAATTTCATTCTTATCCTCTTGCCTTATTTTACTTTTTTGAAGAAAATATTTTCTACACTTATTTGATGTTGCACGTTTGTTCTAGAAACAATGAGCATATCAATGATTACGTTTGATGCCTTCTATTTTATACTTTTTTTAGTTTTTTTTTTTGACAATTTTTTTTTACACTTTCTCATTTAAGGAAATATTTTTTTTTTTGACAAATTTAAGGAAATATTTTGTACGCTTATTTAATACTAAAAAAAATGCATCGCACCAATTTCATTCATATCCTCTTGCCTTTTTTTTGACAATAATTTGTACACAATACTAGAAAAATTCATCGCACTAATTTCATGCGTTTATTTTTTTACAATATTTGGTACACTTTTTTTTGAACCAATTTCATGTCTTTATTTCATTCCTATCCTGTTGCTTTTTTTTTTTACAATATTTTATACACTTATCTAATACGTTTACAAACAGAATACTCTGATTTCCATGCAAACTCGGCTACCTTAATTTCCATGTAAACTTGGTTATATATACCAAACCCTAAACGTGTTTCTCTAAACAAAAGAAAACCCTTAAACCATAGTAAATTTCACACACAACACAAAAATCACATATTTTGATATTTAGAGCTTTGGAAATGGAAAGGCGTGACCTTACAACTTATTTTCTTCACCGTTACCAATTATATATTGCATTTTATTATTCGTACGTCAATCCTTTTACAATAAACCCGAGCGGAGCAAGAATCAAAAAAGTTGATAAAAATTCTTCTTATCTTCAAATATTTTGGTATGTAATAATTCAAAAAATAATAAAGAAAAGAAAAGAAAAGTAGGAGGCAAGGAACAAGTATTACACACACCTTTCCCTCAACAGAAAAAAAGTATTACACACACCTTCCTTCAAATAAAATAAAAAAGTATTACACACACCCTAATAGGTTTCCCTATAAATACGTTAGAAAACCCTTAACCCTCTTTCTCCATTCTCCACCGTTTTTGTACTCGTCTCTCGCTTTCGCTCTACCTTTCAAATCGATCGACCAATGGAGTTTTGGGGTAAAATTCTACTCTCTCTTTCTCTGTTATATCTCTTGATTTCAATTCAAAAAATTTCTTCTCCAATTTCACTTTTAACTACTGCATTTTCTCTTCATATCCCTGTTTTTCTCGCCTCAATCAGAAACTTAGCGTCATATTTTCTGTTCCAGTAGTTTTATACAAAAAATCATATGAATTATGCAATCAAATCTGAGAAAAAAGTGGTCTTTTTGCCGTGATAGATGCCAATTTGAGAGAACTGATTTCTCCTTTTCAAAATTTATAACAACATGAATGTTGCTAGTAATGGCTTGAGTTACAAAACTCTTCGTCAAAAAGATGTCACTATTGTATAGTCACAGTAATTTGTGCACAATACTCAAACACATACACATCAAAATACATTTTTTTTAATCATTTTATTCTTTTCTAATTTTATCATTTTCAAATATGATGTGAGTATAGGTTTTGTAATCGCGGTGGGACTGGGAGCCATGCGCTGACACTCGCTTTATATCGCTGTAGCTGCTATTATAGATTAGGGTTTCGTTTCAACCTTCTCTCTCACGCCTCCGGGTTTCGTTGTGTTACAAATTCAAAGTAAGACATGACCGATTATGGTTTTATATTTTGTTTTTCTTATCTCTATAATCCGAACACAGAGCCCACTGAGATACTTCGGGCAGCTATACCCACAGGTTATAGGTTTAGGAATTTTTTAGTAGAAAGATACGGTTTAAGCTTGAAAACATCACTATGGTGACTGATGAGAACAAACCAACGCCTGTTAAGTCTTATCTTGTTCAAGTGTTGTCAAACTGCGTTAGAAAATTGAAACCCGATGATAGATTCCTCTATCTTTTCATCGGTCATGGAGGTCGCTATACTACCAACTACTTGGATTCCACGGGTTTTGTTGAATATCAAACGTGTGGTGACGATTTTAATGGATATTGCACTGGCATCAAAGGTATTCTTTCTTGATTAAATGTTGATTATTGGTGGTTAAATGTTGATTAAAGATTTGTTATTGGTGGTTAAATGTCAATTATGTTGATTAAATGTTGGTTTGTTATTGGTGGGTAAATGTTGATTATTGGTCGCTATGCTAACGACTACTTTGATTTCAATGGTTTTGTCGATTATGTTGTAGATTTTACACTCCGTCATATTGCGGAACGCATACCAAATGGTGTTTACTTCACTATGATAAGCGATACTTGTATGTCTGGTGGTATCCTTGATTCGGCGAACGAATTATATGGGGGTCAGTTATGATAGTAAACCTCTTACTGGAAGTCCTAGTGGAACACCAGTTCGCTTCATAGCTGACCCCACGTCCCTTTTGGATCTTCCGCCGCCGTCCGGAAGAGAATTAGGTATTTGTTTCACAGCATGCCAGTCCCATCAAACAACTTCGGGAAGATACAACCCAACGGCTAAAGAGTATCAAACATCGTTCACTCAAACTCTGATGAACTTGGCGATAGCATACAATGGTAGCATCAGCAATTCATGGATCCTTCCATTTATTCACCTCTTTCATCTGATGCTGATCCAAGCAATTCATGGATCCTTGTGTGCCGATACAACCATTCCAAAATTGCTGATGCTACCATTGTATGCTATCGCCAAGTTCATCAGAGTTTGAGTGAACGATGTTTGATACTCTTTAGCCGTTGGGTTGTATCTTCCCGAAGTTGTTTGATGGGACTGACATGCTGTGAAACAAATACCTAATTCTCTTCCGGACGACGGCGGAAGATCCAAGAGGGACGTGGGGTCAGCTATGAAGCGAACTTGTGTTCCAATAGGACTTCCAGTAAGAGGTTTACTATCATAACTGACCCCATATAATTCGTTCGCCGAATCAAGGATACCACCAGACATACAAGTATCGCTTATCATAGTGAAGTAAACACCATTTGGTATGCGTTCCGCAATATGACGGAGTGTAAAATCTACAACATAATCGACAAAACCATTGAAATCAAAGTAGTCGTTAGCATAGCGATCAATAATCAACATAATCAACATTTACCCACCAATAACAAATCAACATTTAACCAACATTTAATCAACATAATTGACATTTAACCACCAATAACAAATCTTTAATCAACATTTAACCACCAATAATCAACATAATCAACATTTAACCACCAATAATCAACATAATCAACATTTAACATCTTTAATCAAGAAAGAATACCTTCGATGCCAGTGCAATATCCATTAAAATCATCACCACACGTTTGATATTCAACAAAACCAGTGGAATCCAAGTAGTTGGTAGTATAGCGACCTCCATGACCGATGAAAAGATAGAGGAATCTATCATCGGGTTTCAATTTTCTAACGCAGTTTGACAACACTTGAACAAGATAAGACTTAACAGGCGTTGGTTTGTTCTCATCAGTCACCATAGTGATGTTTTCAAGCTTAAAACCGTATCTTTCTACTAAAAAATTCCTAAACCTATAACCTGTGGGTATAGCTGCCCGAAGTATCTCAGTGGGCTCTGTGCTCGGATTATAGAGATAAGAAAAACAAAATATAAAACCATAATCGGTCATGTCTTACTTTGAATTTGTAACACAACGAAACCCGGAGGCGTGAGAGAGAAGGTTGAAACGAAACGAAACCCTAAAACCCTAATCTAGAATAGCAGCTACAACGATATAAAGCGAGTGTCAGCGCATGGCTCCCAGTCCCACTGCGATTACAAAACCTATACTCACATCATATTTGAAAATGATAAAATTAGAAAAGAATAAAATGATTAAAAAAAATGTATTTTGATGTGTATGTGTTTGAGTATTGTGCACAAATTACTGTGACTATACAATAGTGACATCTTTTTGACGAAGAGTTTTGTAACTCAAGCCATTACTAGCAACATTCATGTTGTTATAAATTTTGAAAAGGAGAAATCAGTTCTCTCAAATTGGCATCTATCACGGCAAAAAGACCACTTTTTTCTCAGATTTGATTGCATAATTCATATGATTTTTTGTATAAAACTACTGGAACAGAAAATATGACGCTAAGTTTCTGATTGAGGCGAGAAAAACAGGGATATGAAGAGAAAATGCAGTAGTTAAAAGTGAAATTGGAGAAGAAATTTTTTGAATTGAAATCAAGAGATATAATAGAGAAAGAGAGTAGAATTTTACCCCAAAACTCCATTGGTCGATCCATTTGAAAGGTAGAGCGAAAGCGAGAGACGAGTAAACGTAAACGTAATTGTCCAGCTTCTTTTGCTACTTCATCACGAACTGCCCTGCTTGCGAACCACCTGTGTATCTGAAATAAAATAAAAGGGATTGGGATGAGACGAGATGTCTCAGTGAGTTCCACCTATCCTAGGTTGTAGGCAATCTCAGGGAACCTAGGATCGCCATCTGTCTCTAAACTCAACCCTTTTTGGGTTTATACAATTTTGTCACGCATAACTGAGCGATCGGGGGATAACTAGGATCGCTATCTGAAATACTGATACAATACTAATGCTGAAATCATACTCTTAATTATAGTCATAATGTCTATCATATTATGTTAGAAATGTTAGCGTTGAACAAACAATATTATCTGAGTTGATTTTACGGAATAAAACCAGGTGGAGCAACCCCGGAGTTTATTCCACTGCTAACCGGTAATAATTCCAACTGGCGGGAACCCAACTGACGGGGATACCGGACTCCTCTGATTATCGTGGGGTCATCCTCACGGATAGTGCCCGTTCCAGCTGGCGGGAACCTTTCGTATCCAACTGGCGGGATAGCGAAAGCCACGTCGTGGGGTCATCCTCACGGATAGTGCCCGTTCCAACTGACGGGAACCTTTCGTATCCAACTGGCGGGATAGCGAAAGCCACGGCTTAAACATGTTTTAATATTATAACCTGAACTGATTTCTGATAACTGAGTTAATCCTCAACTCCACTACTAACGGGGAGATTGAGAGGAATAACTTATCTTAACTGATTCTTATAATGATAATATTTCTGAACTTGATAATAAAGACGTAATAATTCCGTCTTTAACCTGTAATTAATTCTGATGCTAACCTATTCAGGTTCTAGGCATATCCTTGTCATATGCCATTCCTAAAAGGTTATAAGATTTTCCCCATATCCTGATAAACTAAATTCGACTAATTAAGCCGAACTTCCATAATTAGTATTCTTTACTTCCATTGATTGAAAATCTACCCATGAATTGTTTCATGACATATTCGTTCTAAATACATCTCTTATGTCAAGGTGCAATAATTATGTAATGACACCTAAGTTGGAGGATTGCTTAATATTCTTTGTCACATAATAAGAAAATATGCATTAATGTCAATTTGAACATGTTTATGTTACTATCCATGTTGGAGTATCTTAAAACATTCCTGGTTACATAATCGAATAAAAATAAATATTTCATACTCTAGCCGAACAATGACCCATTTATCTCATGGGAAACATTAATGAAAAACCCATTTATCTCATTTTTCGCATAACTTATTGACCAATTATTGTTTAATTTGTTGTTTTTTGTGTTTGAGATGACTAATGATCGAATTTTAGAATTTTTGAAAATTCGGGATAAATGGAGGCCAAGTGAATTACCTTATTAGCTTTCGGATTTTACTTGTTTTTAACCCTTTCTCGCTAAAACGACCATATCTTGGGATTTCCTTTGCCGATAAGAGCTTGTGAAAATTCGTTGGAAAGCTAAGAAGCATAGCTACAGCCTCAACTTGTTGGAAGTTTTTGTTAAACGAAGAAATATTGTATCTTTTTTGGCGAAATTCCATTAGAAATGACCCATTTATTTCATACGAAACATTAATGAAAAAACCCATTTATCTCATTTTTCGCATAACTTATTGACCAATTATTGTTTAATTTGTTGTTTCGTGTGTTTGAGATGACTAATGGTTGATTTTTAAATTTTTTGAAAATTCGGGCTAAATGGAGGCCAAGTGAATTACCTTGTTAGCTTTCGGTTTTTACTTGTTTTTGACCCTTTCTCGCTAAAACGACCATATCTTGGGATTTCCTTTGCCGATTGTAATATCCCGCTTAAAATAATCTCCAATTTTGCATTTGGTAACTTCTCGTGCGCGTCAGAGGAACTAAGGGGCATTTTGGTATTTTGTGCAGGAGATATATAGGTGTTTTGGGGCTCACAAACCTCATTTCTCTCTACACTTTCTCTTTCTAAGACTAGCAACTAGAAGAGCTCTCTCTCCTCTCCCTCTCTTGTTCGACCAGCCCTCTTTTCCACCCATCCAATTCTGAATCAACTCTTCTGCAAGAATCAAGAGTTATGGCACAAGCAAATTGGAAGCATGGCACTTTGGCTTGGTTTTAGAGACTTGGAACTTGAAGAAACTCAAACCCAAATCCTTGCATGCTTAGGGTTTTGGTTATGCAGCTGCTGAACTTGTAGAACTAGCTTCATTCTGCAGGTGAGTCCCCTTTAGATGCTTTCTAAAGCTTTGGGTATGTGTGATTGTTAGAAAACAAGAACAAGTAGGAGATAAGGATTTTTGAATTAATGCCCTAGATCCAATTCTATTGAATCTGTAAATGTTTTGTTGCCATGAATCGCGTTTTTAATGTACTGTATAACTGATGGGTGAATTGCATGTGCATATGGCTTGAAATCTGGTGTTCTGTGCAAAAATTCGAATTTTCAAATGTCTGTCACGATGAGTGCTCGCTCAAGCAGGCAAGACCTCGCTTAAGCGAACAAATCCAGGATGAACACTTGAATGCTCGCTCAAGCGAGCTGGACCTCGCTCAAGCGAAGATTCCCAGGTCTGGCACATGAATGCTCGCTCATGCGAGCTAGAGCACGCTTAAGCGAATTCTTGGCAGTAGCTAAACTTGTAGAACTCACTTAAGCGAGCTCTATCTCGCTTAAGCGACTTGTTTCAGGGCAGCACGACTGAAAACACTTTTTCTGATGTACTCGTGTTATCCGATAATTCTTGACAGGCTTGTATTACTATAAACTTTATATGAAACACAGAAATACACATAGTAAGGCCATAAACATGCATCATATTACTTTTCTTTAAATGAAATTCATGGACGACAATTACATTTTCAATGGGAGGATCATTTACGAGAGTTATCACTGTTTTGGGTAGTGACTAACGTCTAGACGGGAAACTTAGATTCTGTACCTATATGCAAAGACGCCAACGGCGAACTAGATTGAGATACTCATGCTAGGGCTATGCTTATGTTATGCCATGCTAGATATGAATAAAACTATGTTTTATGCTAGGCCATGTCGTGTCTCTGACTATCCATGCTAGAATGGGATACCGGAGGTTCACACCTAGTGGGCGATTTAGCCGTAAGGAAGCCGCACGACATGGTGGAGTCCATGTTCCCTAGCTAGGTTCATCGGTTATGCTAGAGGAATATATTCGGGGTTACTCCACTCGTTTATATTCCGTAAAATCAACTCAGATAATCATCCAGACTTTATATTATGAGATGCATATGTTAAGTATGAATTTATTATGTTCCCCAGCTAGCTATGAAAATGACGATTTAGGTTGTGCACGATCGTCCTAGATATGCATGATATACACAAACGTTAACTAGGCAGTTGATTATCTTGTAAACACAGTAACTGTAGGTTTTCCCACGAGGTTACTAATAGCTTAGGTTTTGGGTAGGACTCACTGAGGCTTTATGTCTCATGTAACACCCCGTTTCCCAAAACAACATAATAATATTAAAACAATCAGAGTTCAACAATAACGGGCATGTCACACTGCTTTTCAAAATTTATTAAATAGAATATAAAACTATTTAACTTCAATAAATCATCTTATAAAATCTGCAGCGGAATATTTATTTAAAAATCATAATCAAAAGCTACATCAACGTCCTTGGCACAAAGGCCTCATCACTAAAATTTATTTAATAATAAATAAATCTCTAACAACATAGTCATCAATGATACATAAGGAAATGAAGAATGTAAACAGCAGAATCCCCATCCCGTTACGTATCAGAGCCTAGGACACAAGAGCCAACAATCTAACTAGTCTTCATTACCTGCACTTGCCCACAAGGCGGCAATTCCAACAGAAGGGATGAGTTCACAAATCAAAAGTAATATATAGATATATGAATCATCAAAGTGAATTGAAAGCAACAACAATAATAACAACCAACAACAACATTATCAACAATATCATCTCAACATTATAATTTTGATTCATCTTTGATTAACATCAACAACAACAACCCTTGTGGCGACATCTCACCAACAACAACTCCAACAAGACAACTCACACCTACAACAACTATGCAAGACCTCAACTACAAATGCAATGTGCATGTGGTACCATACTACGCGTGTTGAATGCTAAGCATTCCAGGGCATAAGCCCCCAACAGTTTGGATGGTTAAAGCATCGCAGGGCATAAGCCCCCAACAGGTGAATGACTAGCATTCCAGGGCATAAGCCCTCAACGGTTGAATGTATAAACATTCCAGGGCATAAGCCCCCAACGATGCAAATGAGTATGAATGACTCTGTGGTGTATATCTGCATACAACCCTACAATAACTAATGGTGCATATCAGCATGCAACCAACAACAACAACTACTTAGGACATCAACGAATGTGTCTAACAACTAAGACACCCTCCCCAACTGGATAACACCACTCAACAACATCAAGGATAACTTCAAACTTAGCAAAGCATACTTAATTTGATGTAATCATACATAAATCCATCTTAATCATCTTCATATATAAGTTTTATCATCTAAACAATTCTTAATAAATCCAATAAACAAGTTAGGAAGCTTAGGTTTGGGTTAGGAGCACTTTAAAAAATTGCACAAAATGGTCGTACAGGACCAATCTCGCTTAAGCGAAGCTAATCTCGCTTCAAGCGACTTAAATGTCGTAAGTCTGGGGGAATCTCGCTCGGGGTTCGCTTGCATCTCGCTTAAGCGAAGTTTCATCTGGACAGCATTCTGAGAATCTCGCTTAAGCGAAAAATATCTCGCTTCAAGCGAAGCTTCATCTGGGCAGTTTTCAAACTACGATTTTCTAAGCCCTTTTTCATCCAAAAACCCAATTTTGATCCCCCAATCACCCAAAATGAATTAGAACAATGTTTATGGGTTCACTACACAACAAAACAACAGAAACATCTCATAAAAACATCATCCATTACACATAATTCATCAACAATGACATTTTTCATATTTCTTAAACCTAATACAACAATCACCATTTTCAATCCATTTTCATGAAATCATACATATATACATTAGCAATTGAAAAGTAAACCCACCCTTACCTGATTAGATGAACAAAAGCTACAGAACTCAACTCTTCCTAGCAATCTCCCTTGTTCTTGGTTCTCCCCTCTTTCTCCCAAAAGCTTATGTTTTGTTTTACTGATACGTGCAAAATATTTTGTCTGACTTTCTATTTTCTTACCAACCAAAACATAACTCCCCTTTTCTCTTTACTCCCTCACTAACTTTCTATTAATTCTCCTTAACCCCTCCTTAACTCTATTAACTCTAAATAAATCCCCTTTTTCTAAAATAAATATTATTTCTTCTATTTCCATAAAACAATGCAAATAATCACCAATTTTCATATAAATGAATATAAATCAAATAACACACCACATATCACATAATTATTTATGAATTCAAATAAATTATGCAAAACAACTAAAAATAACAAATTAGAAATTAGGGCGTTACATCTCATCTCACTCCTTCTTGTTCAGGTTCACAGGTAGCTCGAGGCAAAGGTAAGCAAAAGGCTTCGGATTGATCATGCTTTGTTTGGAATTAGTGTCCATGTTTCTTGTTGCTGTTATGTTTTAAACTATGTACTATGTTAGGAATCCTGTCGTTTTCGTTCATTTGACATTGTTATGTATTTTAACCTTAAGACATGTAGTTGAGACAAGCATGTACTCTAATTCCACTTGGATGTAATTTTTTTAATTGTTGTATTAATATCCAGTATCAGTTATAACGCACATTTTGAATATTCTAGAGTCTTTCAATATGGGTGTTACACCGATAGGAGATTGTAAACATTCGTTGGAAAGCTAAGAAGCATAGCTATAGCCTCAAGGTGTTGGAAATTTTTTTAAACCAAGAAATATTTGATCTTTTTTGGCGAAATTCCATTAGAAAGGACCCATATATCTCATAGGAAACATTAATGAAAAAACCCATTTATCTCGTTTTTCGCATAACTGATTGACCAATTATTGTTTAATTTGTTGTTTTGTGTGTTTGAGATGACTAATGACTGATTTTTAGAATTTTTGAAAATTCGGGCTAAATGGAGGCCAAGTGAATTACCTTGTTAGCTTTCAGATTTTGCTAAAACGACCATACCTTGGATGTTCCTTTGCCGATAGGAGCTTGTGAACATTCGTTGGAAAGCTAAGAAGTATAGCTACAACCTCAAGGTGTTGGAAATTTTTTTAAACGAAGAAATATTGGATCTTTTTTGGCAAAATTCCATTATAAATGACCCATTTATCTCATAGGAAACATTAATGAAAAAACCCATTTATCTAGTTTAATTTTTCGCATAACTTATTGACCAATTATTGTTTAATTTGTTGTTTTGTGTGTTTGAGATGACTAATGGTTGATTTTTGGAATTTTTGAAAATTCGGGCTAAATGGAGGCCAAGTGAATTACCATGCTAGCTTTCAGATTTTACTTGTTTTTGACCCTTTCTCGCTAAAACGACCATATCTTGGGATTTCCTTTGCCGATAGGAGCTTGTGAACATTCGTTGGAAAGCTAAGAAGCATAGCTACAGCCTCAACGTGTTGGAAATTTTTTTAAACGAAGAAATATTGGATCTTTTTTGGCGAAATTCCATTAGAAAGGACCCATTTATTTCATACGAAACATTAATGAAAAAACCCATTTATCTCATTTTCGCATAACTTATTGACCAATTATTGTTTAATTTGTTGTTTTGTGTGTTTCAGATGACTAATAGTTGATTTTTAGAATTTTTGAAAATTCGGGCTAAATCGAGGCCAAGTTTGTTAGCTTTCGGATTTTACTTGTTTTTGACCCTTTCTCGCTAAAACGACCATATCTTGGGATTTCCTTTGCCGATAGGAGCTTGTGAACATTCGTTGGAAAGCTAAGAAGCATAGCTATAGCCTCAAGGTGTTGGAATTTTTTTTAAACGAAGAAATATTGGATCTTTTTTGGCGAAATTCCATTAGAAAGGACCCATTTATCTCATAGGATACATTAATGAAAAAACCCATTTATCTCGTTTTTCGCATAACTTATTGACCAATTATTGTTCAATTTGTTGTTTTTTGTGTTTCAGATGACTAATGGTTGATTTTTAGGGTTTAGGGTGTAGGGTTTAGGGTTTTTAGGGTCTAGGGTCTTTAGGGTTTTTAGGGTGTAGGGTCTAGGGTCTAGGTGTAGGGTTTAGGTTTTAGGGTTTTTGGGTTTTTGGTTTAAGGGTTTTTTGGTTTAAGGGTTTTTGGGTTTTAGGGTTTTTGGGTTTTGGGGTTTTTGGGTTTTAGGGTTGAGGGTTAGGGGTTTCGGGTTTGGGGTTTCGGGTTAGGGGTTTAGGGTTTGGGGTTTAGGGTTGAGGGTTTGGGGTTTGGGGTTTGGGGTTTGGGGTTTGGGGTTCGGGGTTTCGGGTTTAGGGTTTAGGGTTTAGGGTTTAGGGTTTAGGGTTTAGGGTTTAGGGTTTAGGGTTTAGGGTTTAGGGTTTAGGGTTTAGGGTTTAGGGTTTAGGGTTTAGGGTTTAGGGTTTAGGGTTTAGGGTTTAGGGTTTAGGGTTTAGGGTTTAGGGTTTAGGGTTTAGGGTTTAGGGTTTAGGGTTTAGGGTTTAGGGTTTAGGGTTTAGGGTTTAGGGTTTAGGGTTTAGGGTTTAGGGTTTAGGGTTTAGGGTTTAGGGTTTAGGGTTTAGGGTTTAGGGTTTAGGGTTTAGGGTTTAGGGTTTAGGGTTTAGGGTTTAGGGTTTAGGGTTTAGGGTTTAGGGTTTAGGGTTTAGGGTTTAGGGTTTAGGGTTTAGGGTTTAGGGTTTAGGGTTTAGGGTTTAGGGTTTAGGGTTTAGGGTTTAGGGTTTAGGGTTTAGGGTTTAGGGTTTAGGGTTTAGGGTTTAGGGTTTAGGGTTTAGGGTTTAGGGTTTAGGGTTTAGGGTTTAGGGTTTAGGGTTTAGGGTTTAGGGTTTAGGGTTTAGGGTTTAGGGTTTAGGGTTAGGGTTTAGGGTTTAGGGTTTAGGGTTTAGGGTTTAGGGTTTAGGGTTTAGGGTTTAGGGTTTAGGGTTTAGGGTTTAGGGTTTAGGGTTTAGGGTTTAGGGTTTAGGGTTTAGGGTTTAGGGTTTAGGGTTTAGGGTTTAGGGTTTAGGGTTTAGGGTTTAGGGTTTAGGGTTTAGGGTTTAGGGTTTAGGGTTTAGGGTTTAGGGTTTAGGGTTTAGGGTTTAGGGTTTAGGGTTTAGGGTTTAGGGTTTAGGGTTTAGGGTTTAGGGTTTAGGGTTTAGGGTTTAGGGTTTAGGGTTTAGGGTTTAGGGTTTAGGGTTTAGGGTTTAGGGTTTAGGGTTTAGGGTTTAGGGTTTAGGGTTTAGGGTTTAGGGTTTAGGGTTTAGGGTTTAGGGTTTAGGGTTTAGGGTTTAGGGTTTAGGGTTTAGGGTTTAGGGTTTAGGGTTTAGGGTTTAGGGTTTAGGGTTTAGGGTTTAGGGTTTAGGGTTTAGGGTTTAGGGTTTAGGGTTTAGGGTTTAGGGTTTAGGGTTTAGGGTTTAGGGTTTAGGGTTTAGGGTTTAGGGTTTAGGGTTTAGGGTTTAGGGTTTAGGGTTTAGGGTTTAGGGTTTAGGGTTTAGGGTTTAGGGTTTAGGGTTTAGGGTTTAGGGTTTAGGGTTTAGGGTTTAGGGTTTAGGGTTTAGGGTTTAGGGTTTAGGGTTTAGGGTTTAGGGTTTAGGGTTTAGGGTTTAGGGTTTAGGGTTTAGGGTTTAGGGTTTAGGGTTTAGGGTTTAGGGTTTAGGGTTTAGGGTTTAGGGTTTAGGGTTTAGGGTTTAGGGTTTAGGGTTTAGGGTTTAGGGTTTAGGGTTTAGGGTTTAGGGTTTAGGGTTTAGGGTTTAGGGTTTAGGGTTTAGGGTTTAGGGTTTAGGGTTTAGGGTTTAGGGTTTAGGGTTTAGGGTTTAGGGTTTAGGGTTTAGGGTTTAGGGTTTAGGGTTTAGGGTTTAGGGTTTAGGGTTTAGGGTTTAGGGTTTAGGGTTTAGGGTTTAGGGTTTAGGGTTTAGGGTTTAGGGTTTAGGGTTTAGGGTTTAGGGTTTAGGGTTTAGGGTTTAGGGTTTAGGGTTTAGGGTTTAGGGTTTAGGGTTTAGGGTTTAGGGTTTAGGGTTTAGGGTTTAGGGTTTAGGGTTTAGGGTTTAGGGTTTAGGGTTTAGGGTTTAGGGTTTAGGGTTTAGGGTTTAGGGTTTAGGGTTTAGGGTTTAGGGTTTAGGGTTTAGGGTTTAGGGTTTAGGGTTTAGGGTTTAGGGTTTAGGGTTTAGGGTTTAGGGTTTAGGGTTTAGGGTTTAGGGTTTAGGGTTTAGGGTTTAGGGTTTAGGGTTTAGGGTTTAGGGTTTAGGGTTTAGGGTTTAGGGTTTAGGGTTTAGGGTTTAGGGTTTAGGGTTTAGGGTTTAGGGTTTAGGGTTTAGGGTTTAGGGTTTAGGGTTTAGGGTTTAGGGTTTAGGGTTTAGGGTTTAGGGTTTAGGGTTTAGGGTTTAGGGTTTAGGGTTTAGGGTTTAGGGTTTAGGGTTTAGGGTTTAGGGTTTAGGGTTTAGGGTTTAGGGTTTAGGGTTTAGGGTTTAGGGTTTAGGGTTTAGGGTTTAGGGTTTAGGGTTTAGGGTTTAGGGTTTAGGGTTTAGGGTTTAGGGTTTAGGGTTTAGGGTTTAGGGTTTAGGGTTTAGGGTTTAGGGTTTAGGGTTTAGGGTTTAGGGTTTAGGGTTTAGGGTTTAGGGTTTAGGGTTTAGGGTTTAGGGTTTAGGGTTTAGGGTTTAGGGTTTAGGGTTTAGGGTTTAGGGTTTAGGGTTTAGGGTTTAGGGTTTAGGGTTTAGGGTTTAGGGTTTAGGGTTTAGGGTTTAGGGTTTAGGGTTTAGGGTTTAGGGTTTAGGGTTTAGGGTTTAGGGTTTAGGGTTTAGGGTTTAGGGTTTAGGGTTTAGGGTTTAGGGTTTAGGGTTTAGGGTTTAGGGTTTAGGGTTTAGGGTTTAGGGTTTAGGGTTTAGGGTTTAGGGTTTAGGGTTTAGGGTTTAGGGTTTAGGGTTTAGGGTTTAGGGTTTAGGGTTTAGGGTTTAGGGTTTAGGGTTTAGGGTTTAGGGTTTAGGGTTTAGGGTTTAGGGTTTAGGGTTTAGGGTTTAGGGTTTAGGGTTTAGGGTTTAGGGTTTAGGGTTTAGGGTTTAGGGTTTAGGGTTTAGGGTTTAGGGTTTAGGGTTTAGGGTTTAGGGTTTAGGGTTTAGGGTTTAGGGTTTAGGGTTTAGGGTTTAGGGTTTAGGGTTTAGGGTTTAGGGTTTAGGGTTTAGGGTTTAGGGTTTAGGGTTTAGGGTTTAGGGTTTAGGGTTTAGGGTTTAGGGTTTAGGGTTTAGGGTTTAGGGTTTAGGGTTTAGGGTTTAGGGTTTAGGGTTTAGGGTTTAGGGTTTAGGGTTTAGGGTTTAGGGTTTAGGGTTTAGGGTTTAGGGTTTAGGGTTTAGGGTTTAGGGTTTAGGGTTTAGGGTTTAGGGTTTAGGGTTTAGGGTTTAGGGTTTAGGGTTTAGGGTTTAGGGTTTAGGGTTTAGGGTTTAGGGTTTAGGGTTTAGGGTTTAGGGTTTAGGGTTTAGGGTTTAGGGTTTAGGGTTTAGGGTTTAGGGTTTAGGGTTTAGGGTTTAGGGTTTAGGGTTTAGGGTTTAGGGTTTAGGGTTTAGGGTTTAGGGTTTAGGGTTTAGGGTTTAGGGTTTAGGGTTTAGGGTTTAGGGTTTAGGGTTTAGGGTTTAGGGTTTAGGGTTTAGGGTTTAGGGTTTAGGGTTTAGGGTTTAGGGTTTAGGGTTTAGGGTTTAGGGTTTAGGGTTTAGGGTTTAGGGTTTAGGGTTTAGGGTTTAGGGTTTAGGGTTTAGGGTTTAGGGTTTAGGGTTTAGGGTTTAGGGTTTAGGGTTTAGGGTTTAGGGTTTAGGGTTTAGGGTTTAGGGTTTAGGGTTTAGGGTTTAGGGTTTAGGGTTTAGGGTTTAGGGTTTAGGGTTTAGGGTTTAGGGTTTAGGGTTTAGGGTTTAGGGTTTAGGGTTTAGGGTTTAGGGTTTAGGGTTTAGGGTTTAGGGTTTAGGGTTTAGGGTTTAGGGTTTAGGGTTTAGGGTTTAGGGTTTAGGGTTTAGGGTTTAGGGTTTAGGGTTTAGGGTTTAGGGTTTAGGGTTTAGGGTTTAGGGTTTAGGGTTTAGGGTTTAGGGTTTAGGGTTTAGGGTTTAGGGTTTAGGGTTTAGGGTTTAGGGTTTAGGGTTTAGGGTTTAGGGTTTAGGGTTTAGGGTTTAGGGTTTAGGGTTTAGGGTTTAGGGTTTAGGGTTTAGGGTTTAGGGTTTAGGGTTTAGGGTTTAGGGTTTAGGGTTTAGGGTTTAGGGTTTAGGGTTTAGGGTTTAGGGTTTAGGGTTTAGGGTTTAGGGTTTAGGGTTTAGGGTTTAGGGTTTAGGGTTTAGGGTTTAGGGTTTAGGGTTTAGGGTTTAGGGTTTAGGGTTTAGGGTTTAGGGTTTAGGGTTTAGGGTTTAGGGTTTAGGGTTTAGGGTTTAGGGTTTAGGGTTTAGGGTTTAGGGTTTAGGGTTTAGGGTTTAGGGTTTAGGGTTTAGGGTTTAGGGTTTAGGGTTTAGGGTTTAGGGTTTAGGGTTTAGGGTTTAGGGTTTAGGGTTTAGGGTTTAGGGTTTAGGGTTTAGGGTTTAGGGTTTAGGGTTTAGGGTTTAGGGTTTAGGGTTTAGGGTTTAGGGTTTAGGGTTTAGGGTTTAGGGTTTAGGGTTTAGGGTTTAGGGTTTAGGGTTTAGGGTTTAGGGTTTAGGGTTTAGGGTTTAGGGTTTAGGGTTTAGGGTTTAGGGTTTAGGGTTTAGGGTTTAGGGTTTAGGGTTTAGGGTTTAGGGTTTAGGGTTTAGGGTTTAGGGTTTAGGGTTTAGGGTTTAGGGTTTAGGGTTTAGGGTTTAGGGTTTAGGGTTTAGGGTTTAGGGTTTAGGGTTTAGGGTTTAGGGTTTAGGGTTTAGGGTTTAGGGTTTAGGGTTTAGGGTTTAGGGTTTAGGGTTTAGGGTTTAGGGTTTAGGGTTTAGGGTTTAGGGTTTAGGGTTTAGGGTTTAGGGTTTAGGGTTTAGGGTTTAGGGTTAGGGTTTAGGGTTTAGGGTTTAGGGTTTAGGGTTTAGGGTTTAGGGTTTAGGGTTTAGGGTTTAGGGTTTAGGGTTTAGGGTTTAGGGTTTAGGGTTTAGGGTTAGGGTTTAGGGTTTAGGGTTTAGGGTTTAGGGTTTAGGGTTTAGGGTTTAGGGTTTAGGGTTTAGGGTTTAGGGTTTAGGGTTTAGGGTTTAGGGTTTAGGGTTTAGGGTTAGGGTTTAGGGTTTAGGGTTTAGGGTTTAGGGTTTAGGGTTTAGGGTTTAGGGTTTAGGGTTTAGGGTTTAGGGTTTAGGGTTTAGGGTTTAGGGTTTAGGGTTTAGGG